>QJPP01004356.1:168709-1368709 GCA_003996215.1 Jaltomata sinuosa
TCAAGTCTCTATACATCTTCGCGGTGCCAGGGTGAATGGAGTATCTAGTACAATGTGCCTCACGAAGTATCAACTGAATCAAATCACTAACCCTCGAAACACAAAGGCGACTATCATACCTCAGAACCCCATCTGAATCTAGAGTAGCCTGACTGGTCTCACCCTGAACAACCTGATCACGAAGGTCACACAACTGCTGATCCTCAAACTGATGGCTCTGAATCTGATCAATCAAAGTAGAACGAACCTCAACACTGGCGAGAACTCTGCTAGGATCCGACAAGTCAAGCCTAACCAAATGGTTAGCCAAGGACTGGATGTCCAAGGCCAACAGTCGCTCTAAAACTGAAAGAGAAGCTAGGCTACCCATACTCACTGCCTTCCGGCTCAAGGCATCCGCTACCACGTTTGCCTTGCCCGGATGATACAGAATAGTGAAGTCATAGTCCTTCAGTAGCTCGACCAATCTCCTCTGCCTCGAGTTCATCTCTCGCTGACTCATGATATACTGAATACTACGGTGATCAGTGAAGATCTCACAGTGAACTTCATATAGGTAATGCCTCCAGATCTTTAGCACGAAAACTACCGCTGCCAACTCTAAGTCATGAGTGGGGTAGTTGCGCTCGTGAACCTTCAGCTGCCTCGACGCATATGCTATTACTCGACCCTGATGCATCAACACACAACCAAGACCAACCCCAGAAGCATCACAATACACGGAGAAGCTCTGACCCTCAATTGGCAAAGTCAAAACTGGAGCTGAAGTCAATAAGGCCTTAAGCCTCTGAAAGCTATCCTCGCACTGATCCAACCACTGAAATGGGACATCCTTCCTAGTCAACATAGTCAAAGGTACTGCTATGGAAGAAAATCCCTGAACGAAGCGTCTGTAGTAACCTGCTAACCCAATAAAACTGTGAACCTCAGTAACAATAGTAGGTCTAGGCCACTCACAAACCGCTGAAATCTTTCCCGGATCAACCCTAATCTCATCCTTAGACACCACGTACCCCAGGAATGCAACTGACTCAAGCCAAAACTCGCACTTTGAGAACTTGGCATAAAGCCGATGATTTCTCAAAGTCTGGAGTATAACCCTCAAGTGCTGCTCATGCTCATCTCTACTACGCGAGTATACCAAGATGTCATCTATAAAAACTATCACAAATGAGTCCAAATACGGGCCAAGAACCCTGTGCATCAAGTTTATAAAGGCTGCGGGGGCATTAGTCAACCCAAAAGACATCACCAGGAACTCATAATGGCCATAACGTGTCCTGAACGCTGTCTTAGGGATGTCCTCCGCCCTAATCCTCAACTGATGGTAGCCAGACCTCAAATCAATCTTCGAAAACATGACTGAACCCTGAAGCTGGTCAAACAAGTCATCAATCCTTGGCATCGGATACCTATTCTTCACTGTCACCCTATTCAGCTGCCGATAATCAATACACATGTGCATCGACCCATCCTTCTTCTTCACGAAGAGAACAGGAGCACCCCAAGGTGACACACTCAGTCTAATAAACCCCTTAACTAACAAATCTTGGAGTTGCTCCTTAAGCTCCCTCAACTCAGCCGGAGCCATACGGTAAGGAGAAATAGAAATGGGCCTGGTGCCCGGCTCTAACTCAATAGCAAAATCAATATCTCTCTCAGGTGGAAGGCCTGGCAGGTCGGTAGGAAACACATCAAGGAAGTCTCTAATCACAGGAACAGACTCAGGAGACATAGGGTCAGCACTAGCATCTCGAACATATGCTAGATAAGCTAAACACCCACGGGAAATCAACTTCCTAGCTCGAAGAGAAGAGATGATCCCAGACGGTGCATGGATAATAGAATCCTGCCACACAACCGGAGATACACCGGGCACAGCTATGGTAATGGTCTTGGCATAACAATCCAAAACCGCACGGTGAGGGGATAACCAGTCCATGCCCAGTATCACATCAAAATCTAGCATATCAAGGATCATCAAATCACCCCAAGTCTCTGAATCACCAATAGATATCGTACAAGATCTCACAATCCGATCCACTACTAAAGAATCTCCTACTGGGGTCGAAACAGAAATAGGAACAGATAATGGCTCACTAGCCAACCCCAAATAAGGCACAAAGTAGGTAGATACATATGAGCAAGTGGATCCAGGATCAAATAAAGCCATAGCAGACTGATGGCACACAGAAATCGTACCTGTAATCACAGCATCTGAGGCCTCTGCCTCTGGTCACCTAGGGACCGCGTAAAACTAACGACGACCTCCACCTGCCCGACCGCCATCCCTACCACCTGCTCTGCCGTGCGGAGCACCACCTTTACCCTGATGACCACCCCCTCTAACCGAAGGCTGAACTGCTCGTAAAGGCTCGGCCAACTGAACTATACCCTGCTGAGGGCAATCTCTAGCAAAATGACCAATCACACCACAAGTAAAACAAGCCCCTGGCGGCCTACTCGGTCGAGATGAACCAGCAAATCCCGTATAACCACCACGGCCTGATGCCCCAGAAACTGTACCCCTCGAAGACTGGCCGCTATAGCCCTGATGGCTGCTCTGACCCTGCTCGAACTGGGTACTACCGAAAGTCTGAAGGGAAGCCTGAACCGGTCGGCTGGACTGACCCTGGTGCTGCTGTGGCTGATAACCCCGGCCCCACTGGCCAGAACCTCTACCACCATATCTGGAACCACTGTAGCCACCATGATGTCGAGGCCTCTTATCTCTGGACCCTTGATCATATCGTTGTATGTCCTCCACAGTACGGGCATAGTCTGCGATAGCCTGAAATGACCGACCACCGGCAATCAATATCTCAGCTGGCTGCCTGATCTCTGGCTTCAAACCCCATACAAATCTGCGAATCCTATCTGCCTCGGTAGGAATGATCATAGCTCCAAATGGTGCTAGCTGATGAAAATGGGTCTCATACTCCGAGACAGTCGTAGACTCCTACATAAGGTGAGTAAATTGCTCCCTGCGACGCTCACGATCACTCTGAGGCAAGAACTTGGCCATAAAGGCCTCATAAAACTCAGACCAGGTCAAAGAAGGTGATGATGGTGGTTTACAAGCAACCTGGACCCTCCACCATAACTTCGATGGGCCCTCCAATTGATAGGTAGTATAACCAACCCCGTGAGTCTCCAACAAACCCAAATGATGCAACATCTCCTCACAGGTAGTAATAAAGTCATGTGGATCCTGTACAGAAGTAACAGCAAACCTTGGAGGTGCTAACCTCAAAAACCTACCTAATGCCTTCTGCTTTGACTCTGTCATACCTGGGCGAGGAGCAAGAGGTTGTGCAACAGATGGGACCGGAATGACCTCTGAACGGTGAGCCGCAGTAGCAGGCTGCGCTCCTGAATTCTGTGCACCCAGGCTTGCCCCCTGAGCGGATGTCTGTGCTACCTCAGAAGGCTGCTCTCCAATCATACCCAAAAGCTGTAATAGTAATCCCCGAATATCTGGAGACTGAGCTGCGGCTGGAGCTGGCACAGAAGTGGGCGCTGGAGCTGGTACTGGAGCTGGTGGTACCTGGGCTGCCCTCTGATCCACATGCTGCTCGGGCTCTATCTCAACTCTAGCATCTCTAGCAGGTGTCGCTGCTCGAGGGCGTCCTCGACCCCTAGCTGGAGTGGGAGGCTTATCTCCGCCTGATGTTGATGATCTCGTACGAACCATCTGTGGAAGAATGAAGTAGACCAAATGAGATTTCCAGAAACTTCAAGGGTTCTACGCACGATACAGAAGCAATGAAAGAGTCAAATTTCCTAAAATGTCACTGTAGCCTCCCGAAGATTGAGTACGGACATCTCTGCCCCGATTCGCAGGACTCTACTAGACATTGGCTCATATACCGATGACACTGGTGAACCTAGGGCTCTGATACCAAGTTGTCACGACCTGATTTCTCGGTCATGATGGCTCCTACAATCCCCCCAGTAGGAGAACCAATCCCCGTAGCCCAGGACAGTTAGTAATGGGCTACTATCTAACAAATAAGCGGAAGAACAATTTAATAAGCAAAAGTAAGGGAACAAGATGAAGAGAATAGATAACAGGAATATATATATATACATATGCGGAAACTAAACCAAGCCCCAAGACCTGGTATCATAGTATAGAGCCTGAACTACATACATGGAGTGCAAACGATCCAAAACAATATATACAGATGTCTCTGAATGGTAATAGAGTACATAAAGCAAAAGATAAACTAAAGCTAAGCTTCGATCGCCAAGAGCTCACCCTCAGTCTAAAGTAGTCCCCAACAGATCTCCAAGCACGAATCACAGTGATCTAACGGCGATGGCCCACGCTAGGATCTGCACCAAATGATGTAGGGGGTGGGGTGAGCACCAAATGTGAAGCATAAGGTACCCAGTAGGTATCATAGGCCGACTGGGAACATATAAGATAAAAGCATAGTAACAGACAGAATAGAATCAAGTAGTCACAGAAATCAACGAAAGGTACACAGGAACTAGCCCAGAGGGAAATCAACAGAACCACATGTGAGGCCAGCAAGCCAAATATATACACCATAGGCACAAGGGAAAGTAAGAAACAACGCACCTGGGGTCCTTGCAATAATAGTGTATACATAATAAGTTTACGAAATGGGCGGTATACCGGTAACATCAAGTGTAAGAGGAAGAGGGAAAGAGTAATGATAGGCATGCTCAGAGACAGGAATCAAATTCAACTAATCATATCAATCTCAAATCCAGAAACTAACAGTCTAGCAGTAACCAATTTCATACTTAACCATAACAGGGAACAATTCTGTAAGTAAATAGCAAGAGTCTACCTACAGTCCCCCGGCCGCCCATACAACCGAGTAACACAAACAAGTGAAAACAAACCCTCCGTCATCCCATACTACCGGAGCGTACAATCAACAAACAACAAACAAGGGTGGAGCCTTAAACAATGAATGATATGATGCATGAAGATATCAAGTGAAATGGTATCTCTGTATGTACCTCCTCCGGTGCCGATCCAGCCCAGCAGGTAGGTTTCATGGAAGGACACTGCCCGTATACCTCTACTCCACCGTATACCCTTCCTCCGGCACACGCAGCCCGAAGCCCCAGGCCCGAATGGCAAGGTCCATGGAGGTCCCTGACCCCATACTAAATCTCAGTATCAAAATATGTCATCTGAAAGCAAGTCCGGGTTCAAGATAGAGACCCACTCTCGAATATGCATGCCCAGACCCTGTCCAGGACTAAAGTAGTGGGAAAATATCTCAAAAACCCCTCCAAGAGTTCCCAGCATAACCGGGTCTAAACAGCATAAAGTCATCTCAGGTGCTCGCTCCGACCGAGGCCAAAATCATCACAAGTAGCAAGAAAACTCAACTAGCACCCCGTCCCTGCCGAGTCTAGCGTTAATCGTAAAAGTGGTGATATAAATCTTAATTTTACCTTCTTTTACCCAAGAATATTTGCAAGTTAAATCAAACCATTTCCAATTCATTTCCATCAAAAACGAGCCCCCGGGGTCATGCAAGGTTTAGAAAATAGTGTCAGTAGGCCCGAAGCCAAAACCGTAGTAAAACATGGATAAAACCTCTTTATATGCATGGAAATGGTATGATCAAACACAATAGCTGCCCAGCAGCTCACAATCAACCTATCGACCCTGCACAGGCCCATAGCTACTCAGCAAGCATAACCAGCCTAGAAGGATAATTCTATGCCCGGGACTCGCGGACATTCCCAATATCCCACATTCTATGTTCCAGAGTCAACAAGGCCTCACAGTACCACAAGGGTAAATAAAATATATCGGCAAGTACTACAAGCATCGGAGGAACAAAAGTAGGCGGACATGAATAAAGCGGTCAAGGTCTGTGGTACCAACCTAATAATCCAACCCAAGGATGCTAGCTAGTACAATTTTATTCGATATATGCTAAGTCTAGGGAGTTTAAACCATAACCTACCTGTCGTCCGACGATAAGCTGCTAGGACGACGATGTCCAAGCTCGAACCACTCCAAGAAGCTCCAAAATGACAAAAATACCCTCCAACGAACGTCCGAATGCCCGTAGTTCCTTCACGGAAATTGTTCCTTACGTTCTAAGCTTCGCAAACACTATATATACGCAGCTTATACTCACATATAAATAGTTCACAATTAAGCTTAAATCGGCAGATTTCCCAAAAGAATCATAACTTGACAAAACATCCGTAGAACTTCATAAAAACGATCATAAAAGAGCCCCGAGATGGTTACCTTAGCAAACCAAGTGTAAAGCTTGAATAAACACCAAGAAATACCAATTCCTATCTTTTGAAACCAGCTCCAAATGTGGTTTATCGAAGGGGAAAATGGCTGCCACGCGTAGAGGTCGCGTTTCTAGACACGAGGGCAAACTTTAGCGATAGAAATCACCAAAAACACACCTTGATCACTCAAGAACTCTCTTGGAACCCTCCCTTATGTTTTCTCACTGTTTCAGAACTGAAATGGCGTTTTAAAATGTGAAGTTGAGGCTTTAAATCGATTTTGACCCGACCCGATTCGCGACCCGGTTCGTGACCCGGTTTCTGCCAGACAGTCCGCGGTAAAACAGTCATAACATTTTACTCCAGGATCAGTTGGACGTGAGGTTTAGGACGTTAGAAACTAGACTCGTAGACCTTCGATTTGGTATTTCAAGGGACTTCTAACTCTTTATATATTGAGAGAAAAGCTCTGAGACATTTTACCCAAAGTTCAGAAAATTTATTAAAGAAACTTACGATAACTTTTGCCTACTTGCTTGACTTCAAAACTTATCATACGACCAAACAAATGGCCCCGGCACCGAACTACTGGTCCCGACAAGCCTTAAATGACTTGGGGCCGCTACAAACAAGCTCTAACGGTACAAGAAAGGCGAAAATGCATAAATGACCGGAAGGGTCATTACAATATCACAACAATCACAACCACAATGATAGCATACAACACTTGTACAACCAACAAGCTTTCAAGATAGACTCATTGCACGTGATTAACACTTAGGATTTCATTTAATAATCATTCTCCCTTCCCTGAACACGTATTGTGCAAGTAATACTAATGAGATAGTTATTATGCATACATAATTCAAATTGGGTAACAATAACCATATCCTACCACAAACAGATAAGACTCATTGTTCTAACCTTTATTGCCTGTCCGAAGACTAACCCCTGGCTTATTCAATTAAGCACCTTAATTTATATACCTTAAGTTCTAGAGTCATTTAAGGGTGAAAAATTGTCCACATGAAGTCTAGCCCTTACTTCAACATACACAGGACCTATTTACTAAACCCCATTCCCTTACATTATGTTAAGCTGGGGATTCTACTATTATCTAGCAACCCTTACATTTAGTCAATACCAGTTCTGAGAACCCACCCGTCAATTCGATTATCCGAGGATAAACAACAATAGCATAAACATAAATAAACTAATTATAAGGTCAACATTACTTATAACAGTAATTTCCACCCAAAGAACAAGGTTTTATACATTGACTAGCGAGGTTTTATACAATCTCTAGTCAATCTATATCATGTCATACTTTTTCAACCTAGGTCTAAGCTACTCAGTTAAACCTAGCCTACCTGGACGCCCAGCAGCTACCACTGCAGTCTAAATGTGAACATTTACTCTGTGAAGGAAAATCTTGGCGAGAAGTAAGTGAAGAATCCACGGGTTTTACCCTATTTGAGCAAAAATTTCTCATTTCCATTGCTCCCAGGCTATGAGGCACCCTAAGAGGGATTTTAAAGTAAGACTCATCCTTTTTGCAACTAAATAGGAGAAAATAAAATTACAAAAACCCATATTGGGTTACTGGTCCCCTCATCCCACTATAGAGACCTGCCAGCTACTACCACGATAGTGCTATAGCGAAAAATTTCCTGCTATAGTAGGATGATGTCAACCCGACCCAAAATTTCAAATTCCAAAATTTTTCATTGTGTCACTATAAATTAATTCAAGAGCATATTTTAAAAGTTATCAAAACCCGTAATGAGGTATCTTTTAATAATGACTGAATAGGTCATTACAACAGATATCAATTTACCCATTATTTGTCCCTAAATGATCAATATTATGGAATGAAAGGAACAAACTAGATTTTTAAACCTTAACTCCTTTATCATGACAATGAAATTATAGCCTTACCCGAACCAAAAAAAAATTGTTTCCCTTTGTGTACCAAGAACTCAAGCCGGAATTATTACTACTCCACTCGGTCAAGTAATTTTCCCCTCTTCAAGTTGCACGGGACTAATTAGAGCAAACCTTCCCCGAGTGCCCAAAAAATCTGGGACCTCATCAATATGCCAAGTTAGGGAGATTTAAACAAAGTGGGAGAATAATTTTCCCACTCTATGGGTCTGGATGATGATATAGCGGGAATATTTTGGCCATAGCAGCATCGCTATAGCAGGAGATGGATGCTATAGAAGATGCCAATAGTTTAAAGGGGTGAGAAATAGATTTCTTGCCTATTTCTCCCTCTTTTACTCAAAAACTCATCTCCCTCCCCCGATCACTTTGCTCCAATCTTCAAAAAAAAGGTAACTATCATTAAACTTTACTCCTCTTACTTTATTGCGTGAATTTTGCTTGTTCTATGCTTGAAATGGACGAATAGAATAGGTTGTGGGTTTGTTTTTGAAATTTTTATTTTGGGGTTTTATTGGACGAATCCTTAAAGCATGGATGCTTTCCTTACATTTACAACGCTCTTATAGAATCTGGGTATAAGAATCACGGGGTTCATGGCTGAAATGGGCTCAAAACTATAGGGAATGTGAAGGATCATTCTTGTTTTGGAAATAATGATTTGGGTGGGTTTTAGGAGTTATAATGCCTAAATTTTTGTATAAACTAGTGTTAGGGTAATTTTGGAACACCGATCAGAAGTTGGAATATCATAAATGGAATTTTGACAGAGGGCACCATTGTTGCACCTTTTGGTTTTTCTGGAAAGATAAAGGTAGCTATAGCTGTCGTGTCTTGTTATAGAGGATAAATTCCCATTATAACAGCATCATAATAGCGGGATACACCATGCTATAGTGGGAGGCCACATGTAGTAGCCTCCTAGGAAGGTCAAGGAATTGGCCTTCTCCCCGGAACTTTATTTCCTTAACACTTTATGAGTTCTAACTCAATTCCTTCTTGTTGATTTGCAGGTTTAACAATCCAATAGTTGCAAACCAAGAACACATTCCAGCTTACGAGAAGTTTCTTGAAGATGCTAGTCCGGAGAGATTTTATGACTACCAGAGGAGTGGGTTCTGTTATGAGAAGGCCTTCAATATAAGAGGGTGGCAAAAAAGGCAAGTGCATTCTTTAACCGGCTCCACAAGTTTGGTTGGGGTCTGCTGGTAGAGACTTCCCCTTCTGGAGTCTCGGATTGGGTAAAGGAGTTCTATACCATACTCCCCACCGTGCTTTGGGATGACCCCAACCCCACCATTCCCATCAGAGGAGTGTATGTCCCCGTGGATATCTGGACCATCAATGAGGTACTGGGAGTGCCTAACATTCCAAAAGTGGGGTACGAAGCCAAGTCCTGGGAGATGGAAATGAAGTAGTTGCGGGACACTCTGATAGATGAGGAGTTTAGGGACCAGGTCTACTAGCCCACCATAGAGGGCATCACAAGCACTTACTTCACAACCGATGCTAGGAGATAGTTGAACCTGGTGTCCCATAGGATTCGTCCATCAGGAAACCTTAATAATATGACCTACCCTCAGGCTTTAGTAGTGGTCTATGCCATATAAGGCATACAACTAAACATGGAAGCATAGATTGTATCTGAGTAGAAGGATTTCTACTAGGGCAGCAAGAAGGGTCCTTACTTTCCTCATATGATGTCTACATCGTGCAAGCGAGCTGAGGTGCCTGAGGAGGAGACCGAGAGAAAGGTGGAGATAGGCACTCCTTTTCACCATCTCTGGGTGAAGGTGGTCGCCTCCAAGGGGTAGAAGAAGAGGAAGGTAGGCAAGGCTGAGAGTAGCCGAGCTGCAGAGGGGACTGATGACAATGATGATGATGTTGTCCCTATCTCCCAGTCGCAGCCCCCGATCACAAGCAGTCACCTGTAGGAGAGCTTGACTGCAATCAGAAGATACATAGAGCACTCCCCTTTCGATGCTGCAGCCCCACCTTCCTCTGCCTAGGACTATGCAGCACTTAGCAGAGAGCTCGATGAGGAAAAAAGGAAGAGGAGCTCCCAATACAGCATGCTTGTATGGCTATGGAAGAATGTGATTGTCATATTTAGTTGCACCATCCCTAACCAGGAGTTTCCCCAGCTGAAGCAAAAGGATATGTGAGAGTTCCCTTTTCTGAGCAACACAAAGGTAGAGAACCTTGCCCCAGTATCCCATGATGGTGATAGGGAATCCGGCTAGGGCCTTTGGTGTATATCATCCTTGCTCCCCTCCCCTCTTTATTATACTATTACCGCTTTTGGGTTTGTCCCCATTTGGCGCATGTACTAGAAAATGTTCTCCCCTTACATTTTCCTTTTATTTTACGCACATGGATGCTAGGTTTAACAATATTAATATTGAATGCATGCTATATTTGTCTAGAAGCAATTTCCATAATTCACACAGTAGCTCACAGCTCAAACTGATGATATAAAACACCCCGAGAATGAACAGCAAAATAGGGGAAAACAGGTCACGGATTCTGTCTTGCCCTTTCTACTATAGCAGCTTACACGCTGCTACCGTGATGCTGCTATAGAAAAATAATTCTTGCTATAGCGGGATCTCTATATTGGGTCAGTACCACTATGGCGGCCCCAATAGAAGCAGCCCAAAAATTGCAAATTTTTGCAAAGTTCCCTCATTTCCCATTTCTTGTTATCAATATTAACACCTAAAATTGCATTATGGATTTTCATATAACCACAAGACCAAACCCAGTAATGCATGAACAAGAACTTAGCATCATTTTACTCAAACACTTATGAATCACAACAAGAAGACCCTTCATAAAAAATATTTTTCGCTATTATACGATAATATCCCTTTTCCCCATGGTTCCCAACAAAATCCCGACTGTCCTAAAACTGGAGTTTCCCCACAGTCGTAAGCTAGTTTCATACCCTTACCATTTTATGAATGATAAGCCCATACATAACATTTAGCACATAGTTTTCCATTCAAACCACTTAGCAAATAATTCCCTTAACCACCAACACATAACCAAGTTATGGCTTTTCACTTAGCATGAATTTCACAATAATTCAAAGAATCACATTTCATATATTTGTAGTCATTCAAGCAATACAAGAACATATAAGTGCCAACCTTAAATTTCATGATTGAACAAACCATTTTTATTATCCTTTATTCACCTCACGGATAATCGTTAGCCAATTATCCATGCCTTTACACAGCCTCTACGTTCAGATACCAATTGGAACCTTTTCGGTTCTAACTTTTCTTGCTTGTGTCATTTATGTCGGATTTAACGACATTACATTACCTCTTTAAAATACTAATTAGAATCGAGAGATATCAATTGAACTCAACCTATATAAGCAAGATCCAAATCGGATAAGAGGGGGCAATAAGTGGAACAATTTCCAAGAATGCTTCATAACTCCCCAAAGATTAGATGTGGACGTCAACACACCAATCCGCATGACTCATTTCCATATTTTCTTATATACTTGGAGACCAGTAACCTAGGCTCTGATAATTAATTTTCATGACCCAACTATCGAATCATACGGGCACCTACCCTAAATCACCTAGGTAGGAGAACCCTTACCACCCAATTAAAACAAGTATGTGGAAGTCAATATGAAAACATAAAATTTGTCTTTATAAACATAAAACTAGTCTCAGATCCTTTGAATACAGTGAAATCCTTCCCTAGGAACTAGTCTAAATAGGTACAAGATCTACTAAGAGAAATGAAAAAGAAATAAGACACAGCTCCCATCATAGGAAGAGATGAGTAGAAACTGCTGGAGATTGCCATACTCGTCACCTGAGATACATCAATTGATCCTGCAATCATACTATACCCAAAAAGGTATGGCAAGAGTAGTATCAGTACAAATAACACGTACTAGTAGGCATCATCGGTCGATCCAAATCCACCACATAACATCATTAAAATATCCAAAAAGAGTACATATAACTTGAGAGTTATACAGTCAAAGGTATTTTATCAACAACTATTACTACCCAGACATGCTACCTGTGAGTACTATACACTCACCCCCAATATTCCTTACCATATACTCCTTCCAACTCAGAAATTATAGAGCCCACCCCACTTCTTTAACCTAGTCATACCTTGGCACCCACTTTTTTAACCCGGTCATACCTTGGCACCCACTTCCTAAACTTGGTCATAACTTGGTACCTTAAGAACCTCAAACTCTCTAAGTTTCACACTCCGAAGCTAGCCCCTAGACCTATCACCGAACCTAGGGTCACAAATAACCCCAACTAACCCTAAATCTCATATATCACAAGCATACTGAATATAATTTTGAAAAATAAAAGCATATTGAAGAAATCATAACTGAAAGGAATGATGATTCTAAAAATATCTTATATGATATTCTGTCTGAGAATCAATTGAACTACATAAGCTGAAGTCTGACTCTATGTCTAAAAGCCTCTAATATTAATGAGCTGCTAGGACAAGCCCCCAGCTAACTCTAAATACTGAAAATAGTAACAACTGACTAACTCAAAAAGCATGAAAATATGTTCTCGGATGATGAGGACTTACCACTGATTGTCGCTACACTAGCACCGGTACAGACTACTCGTGGGGCTGAATCTGAGTACCTAAACTTGTATCATGATATGATGCAGCACATAGAGTATGCGTTAGTACTTTAAATATACTGAGCATGAGGGATATACAAAATTGACTAAATATGTAAACATGCTAAAATACTGGTAACTATTAAAACGGAGCTCAACTGTAGTACACAGGCCCAAAATATAGTCATGCATAAAAGGATATGAAATGCAGGAATAATCTAATAACATACTGAAAGTTGGAAGTAAACATAAATTGAGGGCCTAACATACTTTAATGAAAGTCATACTGTGGGAGAGTCTATTAACTAACATAAACTACGTGAGCTAAATGTGGAGTCTTATATATACGCCCCATTGAGAGGACCTAATTTACCTTTCTAGAGTATAAAGGCATGGCTGATGTGATCACTATTTTTAAGGCCCAACTGAGGGGATAAATAACTTACGGTGGCATGTAGTTCTGGGACTTAAGGATATGATGAACCCTGGTCCAACTTGGTGCTAAACACTACTCCCAAACTGAATACTAATAGCTCATTTTAAAACTAGAGTCCTGAGTTTCTGAGTCAGAAACTGAACTGGTCTGAAATCTCTATTTTTTTGAAATGCTATAGTAGATTGGAAACTGGCTAAATTCTGCTTTTAAACTCATACTGATAATCTAGGTTGAGTTTTGAAGGAAATCTAATACTTTAGAAAATCCTACAATTTAGGGATAAATTCTTGATTTCTCAAGTCATGGTGAAAACTTATGCAAATAATTAAAACATATTACAATTCATATAAAGCAGGATATAAATCATGTTAGAATCATAAAAACTAAATTCTAGAATGATTTGCATAATTGAGTAGGAAACCTAGTTCCTAAATTCATGGAAAAACACTGTAAAAAGCTGGGTGTTTTGGGTATAAGGGTGGATTAGACCCTTACTGAGTACCCACATACCTGGTAGAAGATGATTCTTGAATTAGTGAAGGAGTTCTGAAGCTTTGGAGAAGGAAGCCCTAGGTTGAACTTGGAGAAGAACTTTCTTTTTTCTAACTTGAGAGAGAAACTGGCTTGTTTTAAGAAAATTGCTTAAATAATGCTGTGAAAATACCTTAGGGGTTCGATTTATAGGCAATAACAAATTATATCCGGATGGTTTCAGGAAAGGAAAGACGCGTATGACAAATGATCGCCAAAATGGTTTGTTTTGGCTAATAACAGACTGTTCCTGTGGTCGTTATAACTTTGAAATTTTAACTGCTCTCTGGTTTTGACAACGCCCTAAGGAATGGACCATTTTCAAGAATAACAGTCCATTTTTTTGTTTGTTTTCTATTCTACGAGTCATAATCCCATCCATAGAAACTGACAGTGCTGCAGTAAAATATTCCTAAACTTTTTACTCTGGACTTGGATTAATGCGCGGTTGGTGGCATTGGAAAGAAGACTAAAAGATATTTAATTTAGTGGGTACTAGTCCATCTAACTCTTCATATTCTAGGAGTTATGATCGTTTGAGCTTTACCTTTTAAAAATCTTACCCTAAAACTCAATCGGTAAGGAAGCTTTCAACTCAACTTTAAGTTAGAGGTTCTTTATGACCCTAATTCATATCTAATACACCTCTGAAACTTAAGAATAGGTATTAATACTTAGATACATAGAAATTTATCTAGTTTGGGTCTAACAACATATGAAGAACAGTTTGGATCTTGGCTTAGAATATTTGGGGTGTTACAATATCTCCCACTTGGGATTATTCGTACTCGAATGAAGACTAACTAGGATGAGGTGGAAAGGAAAGAGCTGCAATCACCCCAACTGAGTACTAAAAGCAAATTTCTAACTTACATTGGTTCTATGTACATGAAAAAATGCTGAAATTCATGATCAGTTGATGGATCATGATACTGAGACTAAGATACACATGAGAATAAGTTGAGAAATCGGAAAGGAACTACTACCTCAAGTTGAATCTGAATCAGAAGGGAAGAGGTAGGGGTACTTGGTCATCTAAGTTGCCTTTGCTTCCGAAGTAGCTCCCTCAACGGCCTAGTTCCTTTAAAAGACTTTCACAGAAGTGACTTATTTGTTTCTCAACCTCCGAACCTGACGATCAAGAATCTGAACTGGGACTTCTTCATAAGAGAGACAATCCTTCACACCCACGCTTTGTAAGAGCACAACTAAAGTTGGATAACCAATGCATTTCTTCAACAAGGATACATGGAAGACTGGGTGCACCGATGCTAAGTCTGTGGGCAACTCTAACTTATAAGCCACATTGCCAACTCTCCTCAGAATCCTATAAGAGCCAACATATCGATGGCTAAGCTTCCCCTTCTTATCAAAACTCATCACACCCTTCATGGGTGACACTTTCAAAAAAAACCAATCATCAACCTCAAATTCTAGCTCCCTTCTTCTGTCATTTGCATAGGATTTTTGATGACTTTGAGCCGCCTTCAACCTTTCTCAAATAAGCTGAACCTTTTTCATAGTCTCATGGACTGAATCTGGACCTATTAAAGTTGCTTCACCTACCTCAAACCAACCTATAGGTGATCTATACCTCTGCCCATAAAGTGCCTCATACGGAGACATCTAAATGCTAGAGTGAAAACTGTTATTATAGGAAAACTCTATAAGAGGTAAGTGATCGTCCTAATTAGCTTTGAAGTCGATTACACAAGCTCTCAACCTATCCTCTAAAGTCTGAATGGTATGCTCTGCCTGACCATCTGTCTGTGGGTAAAAGGTTGTGCTAATATTAACCTGAGTATCAAGACCCTTCTAAAACGACCTCAAAAACTGAGATGTGAACTAAGTACCCCTATTTGAGATGATGGATAAGGGAGATCCATGAAACCTGACTATCCCACAGGTGTAGAGTCTTGCATTGTCCTCTGCTGAATCGGTAGTCTTGACATCTAATAAGTAGGCTGACTTAGTCACCCTGTCAACAATCACCCAAATAGAATTATGTTGTCTGCGAGTACGAGGTAAGCCTGTAATGAAGTTCATATTGATGACCTCCCACTTCTAAGTATGAATGTTCATCTCATGAGTCATACCACCAGGTCGTTGATGTTCTACCTTTACTGGATGACAATTGGGACACTTAGCCACAAAATCAGCAATGTCCCTCTTCATACCATTCCACCAATAGACTTTCTGTAGGTCATGGTACATCTTGGTAGCACCAGGATGGATGGAATACCTGGAGCTATGAGCCTCTGCCTTAAATCACCTGCATTAGGAACACATAGCTAACGCTGATAATGAAGTACACCATCTCCCCCTTTGGAGAAAACCTCTACTCTCTTCTGCTGGACAGCATCCTTCAGCTGCAGTAAGATGCGATCACTGTCTTGCTTTTCCTTTACCTCGGCTACCACTGAAGACTCTAACCCATTCTGAACAATGACACCACCTTTTGATGAATCAGTGAGGCAAACCCCTAACCGAGAAAGCCTGTGAACATCCTTGGCTAATTCCTTCTTTCCTTCCTCAACCTGTGACACACTACCCATAGATAACTTGCTAAGTGCATTATTTACTACATTGGCCTTACCTGGATGGTAAAGCACACTCATGTCATAGTCCTTGAGGAGCTCTAAGAACCTTCTCGAAAGAAGATTTAACACCTTATGTGTGAAAACATACTGAAGGCTCTTATGGTAAGTAAACACATCTATATGGACACCATACAAATAGTGTCTCCAAATCTTCAAGGTAAAGACCATTGTTGCTAACTTGAGATCATGAGTCAAGTAGTTCTTCTCATGAGTCTTAAGTTGTCTGGAGGTATATTCAATGACTTTACCATGCTTCATCAGAACACAACCTAAGCCAACTCTGGATGCATCACAATATACTACAAAACTATTTGAACCCTCTGGTAGAGTCAGAACTGGGGCTGTAGTCAATCTAGTTTTCAACTCTTGGAAGTTTCTCTCACACTCATCTGACTACTGAAACTTAACTTTCTTCTGAGTCAACCTGGTCAATGGAGAAGCTATGGACAAAAATCTCTTATAGTAACTAGCCAAACCCAAAAAGCTCCTAATGTATGTCGGAGAAGTGGGTCTAGGCCAATTATTTACTGCCTCTATATTCTGAGAATCCACTTGAATACCCTCCTTAGACATTACATGACCCATAAAGGCAACTGACTGCAACCAAAACTCACACTTACTAAATTTGGCAAATTACTGATGATCCTTGAGAGTTTGCAGCACTACTCTCAAATCATTGGCATGCTCTTCCTCACTCTGCGAGTAGATTAGAATATCATCTATAAAGACAATAATGAACATGTCTAAATACTGCTTGAACACTATGTTCATCATGTCCATAAAAGCTGCAGGAGCATTCATTAATCCAAAAGACATAACCACAAATTCGTAGTGACTATACCGAGTTTTGAAGGCTGTCTTCGGAATGTCACACTCTCTAACTCTGAGCTGATGATAACCAAATCTGAGGTCGATCTTAGAGAAGTAGCTGGCACCCTGAAGTTGGTCAAACAGGTCATCAATCCTGGGTATAGAATACGTGTTATTGATTATAACTTTGTTCAACTGACGATAGTGTATGCACATCCTGAGGGAACCGTCTTTCTTACACTGAAGAAAACTGGAGCACCCCAAGAGAGATGCTAGGTTAGATGAAACCTTTATCTAGGAGGTCTTTGAGTTTTTCTTTCAACTCCTTAAGCTCAACTAGATCTATTTTGTAAGGAGGAATAGATATGGGCTGCGTATTTGGAAGAAGGTCTATCCCAAAGTCGATATCCTACTCAGGAGGGACTCCGGGCAGATCTTCAGGAAACATCTCTGAAAATTCACTGGCTACCATATAGTTTGGTAGATCCTTAACCCAAACTATATGGTAGATGTAACCCTTTAAGATCATTTTCCTAGCTTTGAGGTAAGATATGAAATGACCTTTTAATATTGGAGGACTACCCTGCCATTTTAAGATAGGCACATTTAGAAACTGGAATTTCACGACTCTGGTTCTATAGTCGACTGAGGCCTAATAGGCATGTAGCCAATCCATGCCAAGAATGACATCGAAGTTGGTCATATCTAACTCTACTAAATTTGTTAAGGTGGTTCTATGGAGGATCAAGACTGGGCATTTTCTGTACACCCTCTTAGTTAGGACTGACTCACCAATTGGAGTAGAGACTGGGATGGGCTCTAGGAGTTTTTCAAGACTGACTCTGAATTTACATGCAACATAAGGGGTCACAAAGGATAGGGAAGCCCCTGGATATAACAATGCATAAAAATCAAGAGATAAGACTGATAACATATCAGTGACTACATCTGGTGAACTCTTCTGATCCCGGTGTGAAGACATGGCATAGAGACAGTTCTAACGCTGACCACCACATGTGCTAGAAGTAGTACCCTGCTGAGATATGTGACCTGCTGGAGCTGCTGAAGTGGTAGACTGAGCTCTGTCACCCCTTATCCCTACCTGGTGGAAGGGCACTCATTCAGTTTATGGCCAAGCTGACCACAACCAAAACACCCATCTCTGCCAGTAAAACACTTGCCTAGATGATTTTTACCATACTTGGGGAAGGCTGGAAAAGTGCGGTTACCTGAAACACTGCCCTAAGACTTAGAGCCTGGTGCTCGCTTTTTCTAATTCTGTCAAGGCCTGGGAGATAGAGCACTAGTTGATGAAGGTGCTAGGGATGCAGACCTCTACTAAATCTGTGAGTGATTCCCACCACCCAACCTCTACTAAGAATATTCATAGTTATTTGTCCTAGCCTTTTTGTTATCCCTATCCATCTCCTTAAGCTTATCTCCCTCAACCTACTGAGCATGGGTCATCAGTCTAGAGATATCCATATCCCCCAATAACATAGCATTCCTGCACTCTATTTTCACCAACTCAGATACCCCATATAAGAACTTGCCTATTTATGCCCTCAGATCAGCCACCATAGATGGGGCATACTTGGAAAGCTGAGTGATCTTTAGCCCATACTCCTGGACTAACATCGACCCCTGCCTCAAATTCATAAACTCTTAGGCCTTAGCCTCCCTCGCGAAGAACTTGTCCAGAAAAGCTCCAGTAAAAGAATCCCATATAATAGAAGCTACATTCACTCCCCTGTTGTCTTTCCACTGAGTAAACCATATATGAGCCATACCCTTGAGTTGATAGGATGCAAACTCAACACTATCTGCGCCAGACACTTGCATCACCTCCAGAATCTTCTTGATCTCATCAATGAAATTATGTGGGTCTTCACCAACTTTTGACTTTAGAAACTCTAGCGGATTCATGCGAATAAAATCTCAAACCCAGGCTGTAGATGATTCACCATTTGGGTTTGCAGGAACTGGGGCCTGCTGATTGGCTACAGTCTGAGCCAACAACTGGATTGCATTATGGAATTCTGCGTTTATAACCTCATGGTTTGGGTTGTTCATATACTATTTATTTTGAACTGGCTGATGATCCTACCAGTACACGGTGGTTGTGTACTGATACTGCACTTGTGTTTCTTTTGTGAGTACAGGAAATCTTTCAGCGGTTGACGCACGACCTCACTTATAGGCCTAACACTTCAAGATATCAAGGGTGAGTTGTTCAATCGAGCTGCCTTGGTTTCTTTCTTATTGGTTGTAGCCCACTTATTTCGGGATTAGACTATTACTTTTTTGGGGGTTGCATCCCCGTACTCTAGATTTTGGTAGCATTTTGGTACGATGACTTTCAGATTCTAGGGAGGGATTTTTCGCAGGTTATTTATAAAAGATTTAGACTATTTTGAATTGCTAGTTTATTTCTTGCATTCTGGTTTTGAGCTGTTAGAATGGTTAAGTTCGAGGTCATTTATGGTTCGCTCACCCAGTGGTGATTGGGTGGGTTCCACTCATGGCAGTCTGGGTCGTAACATCAAGGGACCGCTTTTGTAATAAAGGGTCGCCAGGCCTAGCCACCACATTTGTAGTGTTTTGTCATATTTGCAGGTACCATTTTTGTGGTACCTAAGAGCCTTTTTTAAAACCTTATTTTCCTTCGGTGGAGTCACTTTCTAATTTAATTTTGGGATCTTGAAAATATATTTTTGGGAGATTCAAAAAGGGGTTTTCAAGATTTCTTCGTTGGGTAAGTTTCTAAATCAATGTTTAACATTCCCTGATGATTATTTCATAATTTGATCCTCAAATCTTGGTTTTTCAACTTGAAAATTTTGGGGTTTTCTCGATAAAGATTAAGAATGGTATTTGATGATCTCAAGATTGATTTTAACTCCATTTTTATAAAATTTCATATGTGAACTCCTTAAGCTTTGGGTAAATTAATTTTCTAATAAAATTTTAATTTTGCCCTTGTGGGATCGGGGTTGACTTTTTGATTGACCTTTTTGACCATAACTTAAGTATAGCAATATGAGTGTCTATAGTTTTGTATTCTTATTGAGAATACGTATTTGACTAGATTGGACTCGTTTAGAAGATCTTTAGAAGGTCAAACCTTTGATTTGACTTTGTGGATCTTTTCTTAAGGCAAGTTGAGAGTTTCTTTGACTCTTTTTTGAAGTGCTTATGTGTTAGTTACTTATATGGGGAGTAATGGGGATGGAGGTCTCACATAGATGAGATTAAGAGCATCTATATGGGTACCGATGTGTTAAAAAGAGGCTAAGTTGAAATATTTGACTTGATTTGGCTGTTTTTTCCTTACTCTTGATTGTTGAATCATTGTGCAAAAAGTGGATTAGTGATTCTATCGGACATGATAGGTATTGATATTGATAATATATCCCCTTATGAGCGTGAATTGAATCATCGGAAAAGGGCTAAAAATACCCCTGGACTATCAGAAAAGGTTTAAAAATACCCCTTGTTCATCTATTTGGCTAAAAATACCCCTCAATCCATCTTTTTGGCCCATTTTTACCCTTAAAACTAACATCCCTTTTTTCTATTAATTTTTATTATTACATTATTTATTACGTGGCAATTCTCTATTGGACAAAATTAAAACCCCAACCCACCAAACTTTTCCCTCCTGCCCCGACCCAATTCCAATGCCCCATGACCCAAACCCATTTAAAAAAATTCATTAGCACACAAAATTATACATCTCTCTTTCACCTGAACTTGATCCCACTTTTTTCTTCTTATTCAAAGCTTAAAATTCAGGTATTTTGAAGGCTAAAATTCTGGCTCAAACATACTCCAAAGCGGATATACGTTTAGAGAGATCCTGCGAAAATCTGCAACACAATACTGATAATAATGATCCCGAGAGCTCGAAGAGAGACCAAATACATGTGATATCAATGTTCTGATTAATCACTACTAAATACATATGATTCCACTCTTATCTAAGGTAGCCAAATGTTTACCAAGACCAGTCCATGGACAACAACGTATTAGAGATGTGTGTTCTTTCAATTAGCTTACCATTTTAGTATTGATATCGACCAAATATGAACAAGTCCATCAACAGAACCAGCAGTAACATAACTGTCATCTGCAATGACACAAGATCAGCTCCAATTAGATGCAATTCGATTTGCATTTGCTCCGAAAGTGCCACAAATTTCTACCATCAACAAGACCGAAATGAATACTCTTATTGTAGTAGAAATCAGGACATTTTAGCCGAATTTTAGCCTTGAAATTGCTGAATTTTAAGCTTTAAAGAAGAAAAAAATGGGATTATGTTCAGGTGAAAGAGAGATGTATAATTTTGTGTGCTAATGAATTTTTTTAAATGGGTTTGGGTCATGGGGGCATTGAATTGGGTCGGGGCAGGAGGGAAAAGTTTAATGGGTTGGGATTTTAATTTTGTCCAATAGAGAGGTGCCACGTAATAAATAATAATAATAAAAATTAATAGAAAAAAGAGATGTTAGTTTTAAGGGTAAAAATGGGCCAAAAAGGTGGATTGAGGGGTATTTTTAGCCAAATAGATGAACAAAGGGTATTTTTAAACCTTTTCAGATAGTCCAGGGGTATTTTTAGCCCTTTTCCGTTGAATCATTTGAGCTGTATTGATGATATTAGGTCTTGTAGTCGGTATTTTGGGTTGAGTATGGCCTTGTGTGTCGGATTGAGATATTTGTGCCCCTGTTATCATTGTGAATTGCATATACTCACTCATATTCATATCATAGAATTTCTAATGAGACATTTTTGAGAATGATATTTCGAAATGACTTGCACACCCGATGGAAAAGTGTTCCAAATGGATTTCATTGACTTTTGACTTGCATGCCCAATGAAAATTTGTTCCAGGTGGCCCGATGGGAAATAGTTATGGGGGAATTCATGATTTACATGCCTGATGAGAAACTATTCTGGATGGGTATATAGATCTTGTGAGTCTCTCATGGGTCTCAGCTAGCTATACAGGGTAACGAGTGTACACTATAGCATACATTGCATCATTTTGCATTCATCTCATCATTCTATTGGTTGTCTTCGTTGTGGTTGTATACTGTGATTGATGAGTTATTATTGTTGGCCTGGAATGAGAATTTGTGGACTTAAACAGTGTTAACTACCTATTGTTGTTTGTATCTGCTAGCCTAGGTGTGGCCTTCCTACTTGGAGGTGTTTGGGATTGTAGTTGTGGTAGTGGTCTCGATGGTTCTCACCATCAATTTGAATTAGGGTTAATCAATGATGCTGCTGAATACACATTTTTTGGTACTCATGCTTTATGTGTAGGTGTGGAGCCTATTGTCCTTGGACATTGAGTTTGAGTTCGTGTTGGGTGTTCATCGAGATTCAGAAGTAGACTCATTAACCCAGTGTCTATCGGATCTCCTTTACTCTGTTACGATTGTCTTTCCTTATTTCGAGATACATTAGACTCCATTTTGTACTAATTCTATCACTAGAGATTTATACTTGTGAGACTTTGAGTAGTGTTTGTTGAAATTCCTACTCCTTTGTCGAGCTGTTTATGTGACTTAGTTTTGAGACTTATCATAATTTTACTTCTTCCGCGTATTCACTTGATTAATATTGTTTGAATATGTTGAGTTGGTTTACCTATCACGGGGGGTGAGATAGGTGTCATCACGACTTGAGTTTTGGGTCGTGACATTTTATTTTGACTCTTATCGTCTTAGGTTCAGTTTGATGATAACTCTATCGAGGTAATGGTTAATTTGTTTCAATATTTTAATTCAAAAGAATTATATATTTATTCAAATCCAAAATAATCGTTAGAATTAAATAATTTAAATTAAATGATATTACATAACATAAATATTATCCTTAAATTGTCAAGTGACATATTAGTATCTTGCCACCTTGCTTAAGATTAATTAAAAATATCCTCCTTTTAATATAGATATAGATTTTAATATTTTGCGAATATAGTCCTTGAAAAATTAACCTTTCAAAGAATGTAAGATTCAAATTTAATGTTTGTTTATATACTGCTCATGTACAGATAAAACATTAGGTTGACATCCAACGTTTGCAATATAACTTATAATAGCTTAGACTATGGTCTAACATTTTTTCATAAAATTTTAAGTTTACTCAAAAGAAATCTTTAGACGAAATCTAAAAGATCCATAAATTAGAAGAAAAAAACTATCCCAAAAAACACCAACCATGAAACTTTTGCCTACCTAAATCTCTTCAGTTGCATGAAGAAATTAAACTAATTATTAAAACAGAAAATTAAAAGAAAATTCATCATAAGCGAATATTTGTTCTGCATTTTAAAAGAGAATCTTTGAATCTCTAGCCATCTCAGTTTGTTCCTCAATTGTTACCTCTAGTATTGTCTGAAAAATAAATAAATAAAAAATCTATTAAAAAAGTAAAAGAACGATATATATGTCAAAGTGAAATATGAATTAATATTGCTTACCAAAATTCAAATTCGACTTCACAAGGCGTAAGAAAGGATCCACCGGTTGATCAATCTCAACATAGCTTGAACCATATAGACTATTATGACTTGGTCTGCACCATCAATTTTGTATTTTAATGCATTAAAAATTAAACATGATTGATGCATCCGCATATTCACTCCCTCAATTTTTTGAGATGGGCTGATAAAAAAAATTCAATATAAGTGGATCAAAGAAAGTATATGATTACATTCTTTGTGGATCTCCTGTTGTGTAAGTACTGAGTGAAACACTTGAATATTGACGGTTTGTCGCCATGTATTCACTCTCAATGACTTCACTCTGCATTCATTTCATAAAATAATATAAAAATAATTAAAATATGTTGCTACATATTCTTGAACAATTACACAAACTAAATACTTTCACCTTAACATATTATTTTTAAAAATAAATTAGTCACACAAATTAATTTGTTAAACCAATAAACATAAATTAGGGATTAGCCATATACTCCTGAATGTGAAAAGGATCCACGAAATAATCTTGGCATTCTTTCTCGCATGTAACTTGCCTACATTTATGTAACATAAAAATATAAGTTGTTCAATGATGTTAACAATCCTTTTATGGTACTTTTATCATTTCAATTTGTTTGGTATAATTCAACTTTAACACAAAATTTTAAGAATAATAAAAAATATTTTTAGAATTTATGATTGTAAATATGTTATACTATTTATGTGATTAATAATTTTTGAAGTTGTAGCCTTAAATATGTCATTACAATTATGTGATTATACAAGTTTCTCATTAAAGATAAAATCCTTTGTTTGGATGAATTAATAACAAAATAGGTGTCAAAGAAATTAACACAACAAGAGAAGAGAAAAGAAGAAAAAATTAAATAAAAAAAAAAGAATTCGACCATCATACCCTAGAACCACCCGCTCTCACATTTTGACTTGTTGAAGAAATGATAGCCTTGCTAGGGTTGATATTGTATCCCTGTTAATAGAGAAACAATAAAAGCAACAAGTTATACGTAACTTTAATGTTAGAATTAGCTTTACTAATTAAAGGGAAATATAGATATTTAGTGGGCATTTGGCATGGATTTTTTTTTATTTTTTTTTTGGAGTTTGAATTTTGAAAATGGTGTTTGGCCATAATAATTTGAAAAATTCTGAAATTCAACTTTTTTGGAAATAAGTTAAATTCCAAAATTTATGTTTTCACTTTTTTCACTCCCACTTCTCTCATAAAAAGTCAAAAACAACTCCAATTTATATTCATGGTCAAACACAACTCCAACTCCAACTCTAACTCCAATTTATATTTAATTTTCATGGTCAAACGGGGCCTTAATTGTAACTTCTTCCTAGTCACTTAAGTGTAGGATTTATATTTTAACAAATTAAGGACCCTCTTATTTTATCCCTAAGTGCATCTTCTCAAATTTACCTATTAGCCAATGAAAAACAAAAGAATGATAAGATTTTAAGAAAGATATACCTCTGTAGATAAATTCTGGCCCATAACAAATGAATGTTCAGAGACAGAATTAAACATAGATCTGGCAAGAAAATGAATATTTTAAAAATATAAATGTAAAATAAATAGAGGTAAAATAAAATTTAAAAAAAAAAGAAAATATATGTATTAATTATTCATAGAAGTTGAGTGTAAATTATCATATTTCTATGTGAAAGAGAACAATAAATATCTTGAGGTTGAATATATATATAATTTTAATTTAACACAAATTAAATTGACGGGACTTGAACATATGAATGTTTAATTTGATTATGTTCATTTGTATGTTCGATGCTTAAAAAAAGAAGAGAAAAAGATATAA
The DNA here is from genome assembly GCA_003996215.1 of Jaltomata sinuosa. Taxonomy (NCBI): domain Eukaryota; kingdom Viridiplantae; phylum Streptophyta; class Magnoliopsida; order Solanales; family Solanaceae; genus Jaltomata; species Jaltomata sinuosa. The sequence continues at coordinate 194,248 of QJPP01004356.1, forward strand.
ATAAACCACAAAACATACAATATTTAGTTCAATTTTGTTTTTTCTATTATAACAATATATATATATATATTATTATTATTTTCTTAATAAAATAACAAGCTTTGAGCACCCAAGGGTGTGGCCTAGTGGTCAATGAAGTGGGTTAAAGAGCCTTGAGGCCTGAGGTCTTAGGATCAAATCCCAGCGGAGACAAAAAATACTAAGTGATTCTTCTCATCTGTTCTAGCCATGGTGGATAGAGTTGAGTTACCTGGTACCTGTTGCTGGTGGGATGTGGCAGGTATCCCGTGAATTTAATAAAACTGGCCTTTGATGACACCAAGGTAATAAAAAAATAACAAGCTTTGCTTTGCTTTGCTATACAACATACCCGATAAATATTTAAAAAAATGCTTTACAAATACTTGAAGGTCATTTTGGCCATAATATGGAGGTTATTTTAGCCATTTTTTCATAATTTCATACTGATTTTTAATGCAAAAGTAAAATTTTCTAAAATTCAATCAAATATGGTACAAACTAAAGTTGATTCTATGTGAAAATTAAATCTCCTCCAACACAAACTAGTCCGTTTTGATTTGTGGAATAAATGAATACAAGATGATTTTATCCCTGTTTGATTGAATCTTTAATTTCAAAAATTGGAAATTTCATATTAATTATATCATAATTGTGAAATTATTTTTATCACCTTCTATAGAATCTATATGATATATCAATTTCAAAATCACTAATTTTAAAATAAAATATCAAAATGATCAAGACATCCTTTCTTAAGGTTCTTCTCTCAAAGCACCTTAAATATTTAAGATTAAAAATTAACAACAGTAATAAATTCAATAAATCCAAAAGAAGTACTTGAGTTGTACAAAGTCATGATAAACAGAATTTTGTGAAGCCTCATGATTCTGATTTTGTGAGACGTTGTTATTTTGAGACCTAAATTCATACAATAAAGAACAAATATTAAGATCTACAAAACAATGATAAATTAGAAAAGAGAAATTAGATTTAAGAAAATTACATGTTGAAACAAGTGAAATCAGAGAATGATAGCTTCAAGGATAAGTTAAGTCTCTTCAAAGTCTTACAATTGAGTATAACATTGAGGAGCTAGACATGCATCTTATTTATAATATATAAATCTTATTGTGTTCGTAGATCTTGTTTTAGATTTTACCATATTAATAAATAGAAATATATATGAGATTGACAAAATTAATTTTGCACACTAAATCGATTTACATAATACACGGGTTGTTTGCTATTAATTTCAACACTTATATTGTAACACATAACTATTTATTTAGAAAATTAATATATTTTCAACACACAATAATTATCAACTAAACATAAGTTAAAACATTTAAAAGCTGGATTGATTTAGGCTGATGTGCAACTCAAATTTACCCATACGAAAAAATATCAAAATATTTTTAAAAGTTTTTTTTGTTTGATATGTTAAATATTATTATTATAATGAAAAAAATGTTATTAAGCAAATTGTAAACAAAAACAAATAAGTTATGGGATTTCAAAAAAAGTAACACTAAGATTATGTTCACCTAAAATATAAAAAATAACTAAAATGAAAACCTAGTTGAAATAAATAAATGGGAATTAACGTAAAACTTACATTGTAACAAGTTTTAATGGGTTGAAACTTCGCTCCTCCTGAAAATAAACAAAGCAAAAAATGAAAAGTGGAATATAAGTATACATTTTATAATGGAAAAATTAACTACAAAGAAAAGTAAGCATATAATAGTCAATCAAAATCAATAATGGCCTGGTTGATCAAGCTTATTATTTGTCAAAAATGCTTATTTTTTTCAAGAGTGCTTATTTTAAAAAAATTACTTTGGTAGAAAATAAGCGCTTCTGGGGAGTAGTAGAAATTGTTTTCCAGAAGCTAAAAAAAGTTGTTTCTCCCCAAAAGCACTTTTTGAAAAACATTGTTGAGAAAAATACACTTAAAAATACTTTTAAAAAGTTTGGTCAAACATTCATTGTTGCTCAAAAGTGTTTTCTAAATCTATTGGTCAAACACAAATCATTTTTCATCAAAAGTACTCTTTTGAAAAGCACTTTAAAAGAAAAATACTTCTCAAAATAAGCTGATTTGAAAGCTTGGCCAAACATGCTATAAAATAGTACAAGAAACGAAGTTTTCTAGTAATTAAGTTAGGTGAAATTGATGAAGTTTTGGTGTTAACATAGAGAACAAAATAATTTATTCATCTTCAAAATTAAACACACTACATTTGAATTGAGAAAATTTTGCTAGCCTGAATTGAAAGATAGACTAAATCTTACATAAAAAGCACTAATTGAAAGAAAGAACATAACCTTACTTAAAAGGAAATATTACGGGGGTTAGAACATTTAAATGCTTAATTACTGTACATGGGTTAAGTTTCACATAATTACATTTTATAGATATAGTTTAACCAAAGTAGCTATTATATTGGGCAATATAAACAATTGGGGTCGAACAAACGTATATCGGCTATAATCAAATTCCACCTTCCACAATATCCGCCCAAAATCACGCCAACCCCCAAATCAAACACGATCTCTATCCACGATTCTCTCTCCAGAATCAAATTTCCACAATTTCCACAAAACAAGGTAACTATAATGGCGGTTTTAAGTATTTTTTACACAATTTTTCTCCAAAATACACTTTCGAAGATTTTCCTTTTGTATTTGTATTTCTTCGACTTTGTACTGATTCTTCAATCTATTTTCTCCTAATATTTTACAGTTTCAAGCAATTAACAATGGCGGAAAGTACTTCATCCAAAAGGATTACACGAGGTATACAACAATCTACCCATCCAAACATTAGGGGAACACCATCCTTTAAATTGAATATCACTCAGATTGATGGTGAAAATGCAGGGGCTGCTGCGGAGGAGGAGTTGGAACGAGAGAGGTTACGCTCTGAGGAGCGTTCTAAGCACCGTAACGATCCCGTCAAAATGAAACAACTAAGAGATGATTTACAAGCAAGGTCCATCAAAGCCAAAGAGTCAGTTCAAAAGATTTCGGATACAACCAAAAAAAAAAAGTAAAAGAAATTGTTGATCTTACCAAGGACCCAAAGGATATGGTTGACGAAGATCCTGATGCCGTTGATGAGGATGAAGAGGTATAACCAAATTATATACATTTTCTGGGTGCTTAGAAGCATTTTTTTGTGATTTATTTGTGATGTTTCCTGGAATATTGAAAAATATACAATTGAGTTTATATACAATTGAAACGTATATAGACAAAAAGTTTTTAATCGAAAAGGTGTGGCTTGAATATCAATTGAGGGTTTTGCTGGGAAATTCATTTTTAAGTTGAGCTTTATATACAATTGAAAAGTATACTGAATAAAAGTATAATTGAATATGTTTTCTCTTGAGTCTCAGTGTTTATTTTGTATAAGTATATAATTATTTGTATATGTATATAATTGACATCTGGGAAAATTCTGTTTGTATATGTGTATAATCGACATGATGATTTATGTTTTTGCTGGAAAGTTTTCTTCACACTTGAAACGTATATAGACAGAAAATATAATCGAATATGTGTGGCTTTAAACATCATTTGGTGTTTTGCTGGAAAATTCATGTTTAAGATGAGCCTTATATACAATTGAAATGTATATAGAAGAAAAGTATAATTGAATATGTTTGGTTTGGAGTCTCAGTTGTTTATTTTGTATAAATATATACTTGTTTGTATATGTATATAATTGACATGTTGGACATTTCTATTTTGTATTTGTATATAATTGAATATCAATTATACTTTGTTTATACAATTGAACCTTAGTTCAGTTTTGTATATGACATTATACATACCACCATATATAGTCCAAACTCATATGCTTAGTTAACATAAATCCCAACTTGATATATATAATTATACATACACAATAGTGAAATATATGAATGCTTATATTTATATTTGAGTATGACATATACTAAATGAATGCACTGAATTTTATATTTTTATATACAATATTTCTAAGTATGAAATTCACATGTATATACTTATGTCATATGCCGGAAAGCATCTTCTATATCACGGACCTACCAACAAAATCACCACATGTGGCCTCTTACACAAAGAATACTATGATGGATGATCTGAAGGGTAAACAACCAGTTGACCAGTGGAGGCGATTTTGCAACAACCCATGCTTCGGTCAATACACCCGTATGTATAAATGCTCTATTCAACGATGATTGCTTAGGTGTTTCATATCCCGGGAGTTGAAGATTAGTTTCACTGATGCTATTATCATGCAGTTTAATGGCACCAATCTACGATTTTCAAAGTATGAATTTGCGATTATATCAGGTCTAAATTGTGTTGCAGATCCGGATGAGTTTGTGTTCGACACCAGTGAACCAAACAAATTAATTACAGAGTATTTTGAAGGTGCAGAAAACATCATGAAAGAATATTTGATCCAGACATTCAACAACAAGGTGTGGGGACAAAATGGGGATGATGCACTGAAGATTGGAATTTTATACTTCATTCATGGATTTCTACTATCAGCTGAGAACAAATCTGTGGCAGTACCAAGAATTCACTTTGATCTTGTCGAGACTGGTCGGTATACGGACTATCCATGGGGTACGAACGCCTTTGCTGAAATGGCAAAAACTATTTCAAAAAAGTTGACGACCGAAGGACAGTATTATAGAGTTCATGGTATGCCTCTTGCCATGCAAGTGTGGATTTACGAGTGCTGCTCTAAGGTCGATCGCAAGATTGCTATCAAGGTTGGTAATGACATTCCAAGGTTGCTAAATTGGCAGACCAAAAAGGCCAATCCTTGATACGATAAGCTCATGAAGAATATATTTCGCGATGACAATAATCCGGTAAGTTGATACATGCGTACATACATAAAAATATGACTCAATTAAACTGTACATATCTTTATACAATATACATTTTGTAATGATTACATGTTGCTTGACAGATTATTTTCCGGAATATAAAGCCAACTGCAAGAGAAATAGCAGCACTTCAATTAACACCAAATGATGCACAAACAGTTTCAAATCCATCCCCACCTCGCAATACAGGGCCTATATTGGATGACGATTTTCAAGATCCGCCGTCAACTACCATCATCGATAAAGCAAAAGACACAGTTGGTTCATCTTTATCACCCGCTAAGAAGAAGAGGAAGCATCAACCACATGTACTCCCAGTTCCTAAAAAGACCCCAATAAAGGTTATGCATAAAGAGACCCCACAGACGAGATCAATGAGTCCTCTTGCAAAATCACCTGTCAAAAACATTCAGAAGAAGCACCTACCAGCACCGAAGAAGGCAGTGTCTATTCCTACTGCGATCAATAAATCAGTTAACGCTCAAACAAGTGTCCCTTCAAAAAGCAAGTCTGATGATTTCTCAAAATTGAGCGAGCGAGTCGACGCATTGGAGTCATACGTAAGTACAATTATTTTTTTTTGGACTACAATTAATGATTATGCTGGTAAGATATAATTACAATTTGTAAATTTAGAATACTTATATACTTTTGCAATACAATATGCCTTTTTTTTGTGCTTTTCTATCAACAAATTGCATATATAAATCATCTTTAAAATGCATATACATTTAACTCTCAACTACAGTTAATTGTATAAAAGTATATTTGTATATCGTTATAAATAATATATATTTATATATTCAGTATTAATACTAACCATACTAAACCATTATATACACATCTACAAAGTATATTTAAAACTTATAATCCTATCATATACAAATTAAACTTATTCTTAATAAATGTATATCTGTTGGACATCAATTAAATGTATATTGGTCTGCTCAACATAATTAACAACTTCATTATTCACTTATATACAACTGTTCACATATACTTTGATATTTTTTTATATTATATACAACTGAGATTAATTATATATAATAATCATTAATCATATACAAATCAAGTAACAAGAATACATCTGCAGGTAGCTCCTCCAGAATAGTCAAGATTTTTCAACAAAAGCATCCATTTGTGATTGACACTATCTTAGGGCCACATAATTTGGAACTATACTAGCGATACACAAGTTGAGTTAAGGATGGACTTCTTCAGAGACATGATTCAAAGTATAAACTTACCTTGTATATTTTTAACTATATACATCTATTCGACGTATAATAATTATATTTTTATTATGGAAAGTTCACTGATGATCACTACAGAAAGAACAAGGCAACACTTTCTGATTACTTGTTCTTTGGTCCGGAAGCTATTCAAGATAAAAACTGATTCTACATGCTTTCATATGATGGTCAATCGTTGAATGACTCGATAAGCATTATAAATATGAGTTAAAATTCATTATCACACTAAAAATAACATGTTATTATATTTGGTTTCAGCATATTGATGTGATTCTATACTATATGCGAAAGAAAGCCAAATACGATCCCAACGACAGTTACAAATACAGCACTGTCAACTGTATGTTTAAGACCATCATATCAAATATATGGGAGGGCTATGCTAATATTAACAGAGATACATGCAATGCCAGTCAGGAGGCCATAATAGTGAAATACATTAATGAATTTTGACTGCAAGCAACTGTCCCGTGGCACACAGTAGATCATATCTTTATCCCAGTCAACGTGAAGAACAAAACTCATTGAGTTTTGGCTGTTTAATCATTCAATGATCAATGCATCAGTGTGTATGACTCATACAGAGGCTCCATCCATGATGTTATTGTTGAGGCTGAAATTGTTAAGATATGTCAACTGATGCATATGCACCTGTCAATGGCTAATTTTTATAATAAAAAAAGCATTGATCTTTTGAATCATCCCAAGTACAAGACACACCAAGATAGTGATCCTTTCGATGTCATATATGTTGACAATATATCTCAGCAACCATCGGGCAGTCTGTATGTTAATAGATTTGATTCATGTTATTATAGCTAATTTATAAGTGTCACCCGCTAAAGAAGTATTTATTTCATGTGTAGGTATTGTGGAATCTATTTGGCAGCATGCGCAGAGCATCTGAGCAGTGAAAATGGTGTTTCACCTCACAATATTGACAGTCATTTAATGCGAACACAGTACGCTGCACTACTATGGGATCATGGGAGTCGAAAGGTGCACGGCAATGCAATCAGTGACAGTGAGGCACCACCAAAGCAGAACAGGGCACCCATTGATTGTGCTAGCAGTGATAAGATTTTAATTACATAGTTTAGTTACTGCAGTTATCAAACTCGAGACATATTATAATGTAGTTTAATTTTGAAGCATAATCAATGTGCAAAACACTAATTTGTCTGAAGAATACAAATCATCTAATGTTTTCTTTTAATATAAGTGACTTTTTTCTATATATATCTATGTTCTTCTTTCTTGTTTGTATATAAGTATATGTTTGTATATGTCTCACTGTATGTATATACAAATATGTTTAAATTCAACTTTACATATACATGATAAGTATATATAAATAAAATTGGGTCTATTTTGTCTTGAAACGTATTAGAGAAAGTTTTAACAACTAATTATTTAACTGGATGTTATTCTAAGCACTTTACAGATACATATATACGTTTGCTTCATATTTCAATTGATAAAAATATTTTTTAGTCTGTATAATGTATTTTACAACAATGCAGATATACAAATATACAAATATACATATACAGTTTATAGACATACAAATTATACGAATATACAAATTATATGTAAAAATTATATGTACAGACTATATACATATATAATTTGTACACCCAGCAAATACAATTTGTATTTATAATAATTATCAAAGTAACAAATACAAATATAAATATAAAATTTGTATATATCTACAAATATACAAATCAACATATACGAATTATTCAACGAATAGTATTAGATTGATCAAACATTATTAAATTGATCATTGTGTCTTTATTGAGGCAAAAAATTAAAACAAAAGCAAAATTTCAAGTTTCAAACCAACATTAGCAATAATATGGTAAAAACATGACACACGTCAAGTATCAAAATGGAATTGACTATCAACCTATAAATTCTTAAGTGCATTGCTACATGAACGCCTATTGTGTCCCGATAATCCACACCTACTGCATGAATTTGAAGATTTCTTGACATATTGTTCTCCACATGACTTTTCTCGGTCCTTCTTTTTTGTCCTGCTCGGTGGTCGTTTGAACTTGGGCGGAACAACAACATCTCCCAAAATATACTCTGAAATCTCCCAGGTGGAACAACATGGCAAAGGAGCTATCAAAATCTCGTAAGTCTTCAAAACATTAACTGGCTTGTATAAATCCAAGCAATAGTTATCTGGTTTGAATGTCTTTTTCTTTAGAACAGCCCAAGCATGTGCATAGGGTAATCCATCCACCTGAAATCGATGACACGAACAGATCTTCTTCTCCAGGCAAACGATAAATCGCCTATCGTCATCAAGAACAGTGAACAAATATTCTGTTGCTGGCACGACCTGCAAATACATATACATTTTCAATATATAATTTCAATATACAATTTCAATTACTACTCACAAATACAAATATATTATCGCTTACCAGCATGCGTGTACTTTTACGCTCATTACGGATCAGTATATCATTCATTTTCCCACAAACTGGTGTGAAAGTAAATATCGCTTTTTGACGGTTGCTGTAATTCCAACTACCAAGCATCTTCCTGACTTCCTCTAACAAATCATATATTGGCAATTCCCTCGCAGCCAGAAGTGTCTTATTTATTGTCTCAGCAATGTTTGATGTCATAATTCATCCTCGGTGTACTGGTGCATGCACCCTAGCCCACTTTTCATAATCATCCTGCTCCAAATACTCTTTCACCCTAACGTCAAACCTTTCAACTTTTTTCATCAGATTGTTAAATTCTTTAAGGGTGTATGCCCTTTGCCATTGCATAAAATACTTCCGTTAACTTTTCATGACACTTTCTGAAATTCTTATGCACATTCTTCCATTAGTGCCACATGCAAGCATAGTGTGGCACATCATCGTATACCCTCGACACTGCCTTTATGATGCTCTCGTTCCTATCCGACACACCGCACATGTTTGGCCTTTTTCCATAAGCTTGTTTGAATTGTTCAAAGAACCAAGTCCAAGATGCATCATTCTCCGAATCTAACACTCCATATACTAGTGAAAATATATGACCTGCACACAATAAAACCAAATATGATACTAACTAGTTCATTATAACAACACACTCATATTATCAATTTTGTTGAATATACATATATACTTAGATACAAATTAGTTAATAATTATTGCAGTTAATGAAAATACCCGATCCATCAAGTGTGCTTGCCGATACAAATGTCCCATTGTACGTCCCCCTGAGATGACTGTCATCAACTACCACAATTGATCAACAAAAATTAAACCCCTTAATGAATGCATACAGTGATATATACACATATAAGAATTCATTTTCTGGTATTTTTGTCATCTTAATATGTCAACCAGGGAAAGTTTTATCCAATATGTATAAGTATCCAGGAAGCTTGTTGTACGATGCATACATTGTCCCGCTCAAAGCAATCAAAGCCTTCTCTCTACCCCGCCATTCCAGCCTGTATGTCACATCCACCCCGAGATCCTTCTTCATATCTTCCTGTATTTCTTTCGCACTATACTTTCTCTTGTGGTTAGCTAATTTTGGTTTCACTATCCCTCCAACCAAATTACTAGTCATGTTTTTCTGATCATAAACACGATCTATCAGAGGACATGTATGAACTGGATTGAACTCTCGAATTTTGAAGAATCTTGACTTGTTTAGATCGGACGCCATCATATACCATTTACAATTCTTGGACCTACACACAAGTGTATAACTACACACCCAAATACAAGTTAAATAAGTAATATACACAATTATACGATAATACAAATAATTACAATCTACCAGAAGTATATAACTTCAAGTTATATACATTATACAATTCATTAGGCACATACAGTTAACTCCAATTACTGAGTTAATGTATACAAGCCCTACACCTACATACAATTTAATATCTACATATACAAATATAATTTAAATCAGGACTATATACAATCATACAACAAACAAACAATGAAATATACAATATAAAATTAAATATGTGTGTCAATTCATCAACCATATACAAATAGAGTACAAAAAAATACGTTTAGTGATACCTTATTGCATTTGACCTAGTAATCCTGAATTAAAATCTCTCACGTATTGCATATTTCGATATCACAGACTTTAAAATTGCTTTGTCAATGTAAACCTAATTCACAATAACTTTTTTATTCTTTGGGTCTGAAATCATCGCATGAACAGGCTAATTCCAGAATTTTCATAGGTTCCACAGAGTCTGCAATTACAATTTCTCCTCCATCAATTGTATTCATATCATCTACATCATCGCTCAATTCAACATCTGAACTACCTCCAATTGCTAACATTGAACTTGTATTAGATTGTTCGATATCCTTATCAAACACGCTAATGAACAACGGATGCACGTCGAAACCCTTTTCTTCCTTCCTTGCAATAACGTATACCATCACCCCCATATGATTATGTATTTCCATTCTCTTACTGGTAAATCCTACTTTATACTCAATAAGTATAGATTTGAAATTCAAATCTATACAAAGCTGATCAACAATCAACTCGACCAATTCCATATACTTTATAGAATCTGTTATAACAATTGAATCTAGATTGTAATCTTCATATACAAAATCGTCATTCCACCTCCCAGAATACAGTATCACAACAACCAATTGAGCCATATTGTCCAATATCAAATTCTAAATACAAAAAAAAAAAACTTAATGAAAATCTCAAATTCATACAATATAGATGAAAGTAGTGAGTTAGGAGAATATACATAATATCGATCTGTTAAGTTTCAAAAAACAAAATTATCAAACTTCTCATTTCATATTGAACAGAATAGTACCTGTTTCAGAAAAAAAAAATCAGAGCTTTTGATCGTACTGGGTTGAGTTTTTTCAGCTGTGTGAATTATGAAGATGGAATATTAGCCAGAGTGAAACACACATGAATGATGGTAATTTCCGTTTTAAAAATATTCTGTAACAAATTTTTAGAGATATGTTTTTGGTGAATATATGTTTCAAAGGAATTCTAATTTGTATATATATACTCAAGAAGCGCCTCTAATTCAGCTACGTTTTGTAATATTGAAAGTTAAGCTATGAGCCCAATTTATTTTACCAATCTATAGCTATTTATAAAATTTTGCCTACTTAAAAAGCACTAATTGAAAGAAAGAACACAACCTTACATAAAAATTGAGTTGAAGGAAATTTACCTTTAGTGTGTCTTTTTTTTTTTTTTTTTTTTTTTTTAATTAATGGGTGTTGGTCAGAGCCCACTTTATTTACCTTTAGTGTTGAAAGACTGGATGTTGTCAAAAGCACTAATGATGTTTGTAATATTTTGCTAGACTGATCAATTGTATGTAAAATGAAGAGAATGACCACTCTTTATATAGAATCATGTAAAATGGGTAAATAAATACACAAAGAAAAGTAGAAAATCTTAGTAAAAAGGTAAATACTTATTCCTCTGATATTTACACCAAATTTAATTAAGTGAAAAACTAGTATATTTCATACACACATTTATTGTTTAACATGATCCAGTGATATGTATTTTCATTTGAATTTTTAACTATTAAAGTTAAATTGATTAATTCAGCATATACATTATGAACCATTCGAAGTTATTAAACATTATACACTGCTTGGATATTATTTGTTGTTATTTTTTTTCAATTCTGCTTTAATTTCACTTTTTTTAAATTGATGGTCTATCGAAAATAACCTATTTACCTTCTTAAAGTAGGAGTAAAGGTATGTGTACATTATACTCTGCCCGGACTTCACTTGTGAAATTACATTGGGTATGTTATAGTAATATATAGTAGTAGTTATTTATTAGTCTCTCCGATCCTTTTATTTATCATGTTTTTCTTTGCATATCCCTTCAGAAATATTAATTAAAAGAATAATTAAATAAATTATTCTTATTACTTTTTGATCTCAATTTAATACTACTCTTTTTTTACCAACATTAATCTCTTCAAATTTATTAATTAAGAGTAAAAATGAAAATAAATAATTAATTAATATATATGTTCTAAAATGATATTTCTTTTGAATTTTTTTTAATTAGCATAATAATTAAAATGCAACAAAGAAAAAGGAAAAAAAAAACAAAAACTACTATAGTGTTAGCTCACGATAATACCGTGATTTAGGAAACGACAGCGTACAAAAACTAATACCTTAACTGCACAAAATCGTGTGACACACAAACTAACAAAAACAAAACAACTTACTTTTACCTTCATAATTAACTCAGTCTGACACATAAACTACTAAATAAAAACAAAATAACATAAGTATTTTTAAAATAAGTTGTTTTGTTTTTGTTAGTTTCTGTGTCACACTGTTTTGTGCAGGGTCATTTGATTGGGAATAAGTTATTTTGGGATAATAAATTTCGAGAGTAGCTATTTCAGAATTAGTTATCTCACCATGTATATTAGATAGCTTATTTCATTATTATGATTTAAATGGTGAAATAAATAATCCCTGAACTAACTAATACCTCCAACTAAACATAGAATAAAATAATTCTGCATTTTTCGTGAGACTATTATATCTTATACCTCACATCAAATAATCAAGGTATTAGTTTTTTTACACTATCGTTTCCTAAATCACGGTATTACCGTGAACTAACACTACAATAGTTTTTGTTTTATTTCTTCTTTTTTGTTGTATTCACACTCCCTTACATTGAATGGAAGGACTTAACTATGCAATACATGTTATTTTTAAAACACTAAATTTAACAATGCATAAAAAATAATTTTAGTATAACTAATTAATACCAACATACTAATATTCAATATTAATAACACACCTTATCCAACATTATACCCTACAATAACCCCTAAGTATTGATAAATATTTACCTTTCTAAAAACAAACGTGCACATCTTATATATTTCTATTCAAAATACAATAGCACTAGCAGGTTGATAAAATGACATTACAAAAGGAACTTTAAAAATAAAATAAAAAAGGTTAAGGCAATCTTTTTAGCCTAAGTAAGTTTTGAGTTTAACTAGAATACGGTGGATAATTTTTTTACACAGTCAGGGAATCTTACTGCTTTAATGGGTAATATTCTTAATTATTTTTATCTTTTAATTTTTAAATATAAATAAGGAAAATTGTACTCCTCTAAGGTAACTTGGACTTGAAATTCGTTCTATTGATTTTACTTGTAAGTATAATATGACTTACCAAAATTTGAAAGGATTCCACTTCTCGTCTTCTTTGTCATTAGTTTTATGGTATCATTTGTTTACCATTGAAGCAAATCACTGGAATACACTATCGAAGACCGATCAATAGATCATAATTTTAAAATTATTTTTAAATCATCATCTCTTTCTCTGTTTCAAATTTTAGAGATGAAATAAATTTGATTTAATTTACAAAACGATTTATTAACAAATCAAATTTGACAAAAAAAACTACTCATACTTGTTTTCTTTTCAACAAAATATGGTGTCTGGATAAGTTCTGTATTGCTTAGGACTTAATCAAGAAGAGTGTTTCCTCTGTTTCATAAATAAGTTTAATAAGTAATTAGGTGTTTACAGGATACAAAAGTAATTTCACGAAAATAGCGAGGGTTTAGTCTAGTCCTCTTGCATCTTAAGCAAGTTAATTGTGACTAACACTGGTCAAGACCTATAATAATTAATGACAAGCATAGGTTCGCCCCGCATAATATTTTTCTAAAATCTCACTCCATCCCGCCCTTGCATAAGTATTTCTTTGTCTTTCTAACCACTTTGCCATTTACATATTTATACATTTAAAATTTAATATGCGTATTTTAAAGGCATAATATATAAATGTGTCCTTTAACTTGACTTCAACTGTCATTTATGCCTATCAATTTTGGATGTGCACAAGTAGACACTTAAACTCGTATAAAATTAAACAAATAGATACATACATCCTACATGGCATCTACGTGGCATCTACATGACAATCTCACGTGAATTGTCATGTAGGACGCGTATGTCTACTTGTTCAACTTTATACAAGTTTAAGTGTCTACTTGTGCATGCCCAAAGTTGAAGAGAATAAATATCAGTTAATGTCAAGTTAAAGGGCACATTTAATTATGCCTATTTTAAATGTACGGTGATCTTAAGAGCAAAGATTTTTACATATAACCATATTATAGTTTATTATTGTATTCTCAGGAGCTAACAGGTATCGGGAGCAAACTCAATTGAAAATTGCTTATACCTATGATTATTTTATTTTTTTTTGGGATTTTGAAATTCAAAAATTGTTTCATATATCACCATTTAAAGTCAAAATTAAATATTCACATACATAGCATAGAGGCACTATATTCCCAGGTTCCAACCAACTGTTACTAATTTATAGTGTAATACATGTAGTTCTAATTATCATATGATTTTAGTGAAACTACATATAATTTTTGGCAAAATTCACGAGAATAGTATTAACTTTTAGTTTGTTTTATTTAAATTCGCATAGACCCGCAATTCACCCGCATTAGTTTAGAAAAAAATTATTTCAATCTGTTCTACACCTGCATAGCTTAAAATCCCCGCCCATTGTCATCTTTATGATTCTGTCTCAATTTATATGGAACAATTGAAATTTTGAGATACAGACTTCTAAATTTTAATTGTGAATTCGTAAATTATAAAACTTTAAATTTTATGATATAAAATTGAGATAAGGAATAAGTACCGCCCTAAACTATGATTGAAATTTTAGAGACACGCCTAAACTTTATATAGGTCATATTAACCCCCTGAACTCTTTTGAAATGTTATTATTTTCACATTAAAACTAGATAATCAAATTTCTTACATAGGGTGTTGTGCACGTGTGTCACCTGGTTCATGAGTGAAAAAATATTTTTCAAAAAATATTCTTTAGTGTTTGACAAGAGAGTAGAAAATATTTTTATGGGATAGGTGGGAGGAGGGTTTGGGTGGGGTGGATATAGGATAGGGTAGTGGGTGGAGGTGGAGGGGTGAATTTTTTTTTAAATTGAATTTTGAGTGGGCTGGAGGAAGGAGGTAAGATGGGGGTGGGGTAAGGGGATGGGGTGGAGCACAAAAAAAAAAAAAATTCTTTAAAAAATTTTGAAGTGGGTGAGGTTGGGATGTTGGAGATGGAGAGGTTAGGATAAGATGGGGGTGGGGGTATAAAAATAATTAAAAAATTTATCTAAAATTTTTTTAAAAAAAATTAGGGGGTGGATGTGGGGATAGGGAAAAAAAAATATTTTTTTTAAAAAAAATAAAAAAAATTGGTGATAGGTGGGGTGGAGGTTGGGGTTAGGAGGTGTGTGGCGGGGATGATGGAGGTTGGGGGAGAGGTGATGACAAGGAGAGAGAAAGAAAAAGAGAAAAGGAAAAGAAAAAGAAAAAGAAAAAGAAAAAGAAAGAAATAAAGATATAAAAGAAAGAAAAAGAAAGTAATTTTTTTGGCTTCTCACTCTCTCAAAGAGAGTGAGATATACTCTCTCTGTCACGTCAGCACAAAAGGAGCACAAAAATATGCAAAATATGAATTCAGGAGGGATAATAGAACCTATGTAAGATTTAGGTTGTCTCTAAAATTTTGACTATAGTTTAGGGTGGTACTTATGCCTTATCTCTATAAAATTTATATTTGAAACATGCGTAAAAAGTAACATAAATCACAAAAATTAACAACTTAAAATATTTAAAAGTTATATACGAAAATTTTGATCAAAGAAAAACTTACTTGACTCTCAAAATTTCAATTGTGACACATAACTTAGAGCGAAAGGAGCAATAAAGACGAATTTGGCAAATGTCATTGTAGTATGAATATGTAAAAATGAATATACAATGTCCATATATACACCCCACTGATCTTCACAGATGAATTAGCTTATATATAAAAGAAATTTTATCAATTTCATTTTTGGTATCAAATTCAGTTAAAAAAGAAAAAATTAAAAATATTGTGTGAGGCGAAGTGAATTGAAAATAGAAATTTTTGTTATGCGAGCCGAAAAAAAATAGAGTCTTCAAGGATTTACGCGAATTTACCTTGCAATTGCACTATCCGCATCATTTGTCATCTCTAAGAGTTATCGAAGACCCATTGCTCGTGCAAAAAAAGTTCACAACCATTCATTTGCACTGTCCCTGCAGCTACATCATCTCCATGCTTTCTCGCGACTTCAACCTTTCTGGCTAATTTAAATTTTTTTATTCCTAGTAACATATTGTAAAATATAAGCAATCTTACATGAAATCCTATTAATTATTCAATATTGTGAAACTATATAATTTTCACATAAATTTATTGTAATAATAAAATTTAATCCAGAAAAACATACCCAAATTGGTCATAGTATTTTCCTTGACTTGAAGGCGGAAGACTTCTTTTTTCTTTCTTCTTGAGAAACTTGTTTCTCTCTTTTCCTTATTGGTTTACTTTAGAACTACATAGATGAAATTGTTATCGATATTTTCTTTTAAAGACAGAAAATATTTATCGAACATATTAAAAGAATGGGCGATATATTTTTTACATCTTGATGAGTTTGTGTTGAGGAGAAAGACATGCATATTATTCGTATTATACGTAAAAATAAATTCTATATGTTTGTAGATATTACATTATATTTTATCATATTAATAAATAAAAATATAAATGAGATTGATGAGACTAAATTTGCGTTATTTTGAACTCAGCATCGATTTACTAAATATACTAGACATTTGCTATCAATTTAACATTTCTATCGTAACATGTAACTATTTATTTATAAAATTATTTTAACACCTACAAATATTTTTCAGCACGTAATTATTATCGACTACTTTTAATCAGTTGAACCAAATATACTTTAAATTGAAGTTGCAAAGACAACAAGCCAAATAGTCCACATTAGTACAAGAATGAGATCGTCTGATAGCATTTCGATTAGTTGTTGTAATGTCCTCTCATCAAATAATTCTTCTGTTGTCTAGCATTAAACTTTTTTTAAAAATAAATAAATGAAGAATGACAACTTTAAATGATAATATATGATGTGCCTTTGCAATTGCTTTATAGTGTTATGTAGTGATATTAGAATGATGGCTTATTATGTTTATGTTATCATTGTTAATCCTCGTATAATCAAACAACCGGTGGGGTCTTGAACCTAGTACGAACTTGAATGTAAAGAATTGCTAGTTAATAGCGAAATCCCCGGTGTTGGTAATATAAAGGGGGATGGGATTAGAAAAAGAGAATTGTGTATGTCGGGGTAAGGTTAGTCTCCATGTGATGGAATGTTCTTTCTTAAATAGATGTTCGGGAAAAAAAAGAATGATTGTTATATCATATCCAAAGTGTTAATCACATTCAATGAGTCTGTTTGAAAGCTTATTGGTTTTTACAAGTATTGTTTGTTATTATTGTGGTTGTAATTTTTGTGATATCTGTTATTATTGTGGGATGTAGCGGTATTTGTACATCTTTACAGGATTGGTTGATATTATTCATTGGTTGGCTTGGGTACCACGCTGGTACAGTTTCTATGATTTATTGGTTGGCTCGGGTATCACGCCGATACAGTACATGGACAAGAGCTCGTCCCCTGCAGGTCATGACTAGTGAGCGACCATAAGACCCTTAGCATGTGTGTACATGTTTACTTGATGTTCATATGTGTTGATTCTGTAACGACTGAGTCCGTTGTTATGGGTAGTCCAATCATGCCAAGTGTTAGAGTTAGAAAACTCCGGGTTTGGGAGTTTGAAATTCTGGGCTAGTCTAGCCTCGGTCGGTTTTGGAGCGAGGTGGAGTCTAGGAAAATTACGGTATGGATTGGACTAGGTGTCTTGGGTTAAACTAGTTTTCTGCGTAGCCAAGACATAGAGGAGGACGGGAGACTTTTTGAAATCGAATTTGGGTAAGTAGAACACCCGGAATTGCGTTTGACGTGAAAGGGTTGCTTCAGGTCATCGGGAGAAGCAAGTGTGTTGTGAAATGCCAAAACTGGCAGATTTCCAAACATTCTGTCCGTGACGAGCACGACCACGTGCGATAGCGGCCACCGCTATAGTGGTGGGAATTACCGCTATAGCGGCGGTCAAAGGGCGGTCAACCTGCTTAAGACCTCTATAGCTGCAGTCGACTGCTATAGCGGGACCGCTGTAGCAGAGCGGGGATCGCTATAGCGGGCCGATGGGGTTTTAATGCAGAAACATTCCCCAAAACATTAGTTTTTCACAAGTTCGTTTTGGGAGAAAGGCTAGGCGATTCCAGACATTTTTCCTCATTCTTCCGTTAAAAATCTTCCCTAAGGTAAGACTTTCGTTCCCCAAACTCTGTAATACGTTTTCTATGCAGTAGAATTGCTAGGAGAGAAATTGGGGAAGGGTTGGAATGACCTAGGGATGGTGAAATTTGGGGAAAGAAGGGGATTCCAAGCATGTATGTTTATGGGTATTGTTAATAGCATGTTATTATGATCATAGGTTGTTAAATTCTCTGTTTTATCTGTAAAAATGATAGAACTAGGAGATTTAACGATGGAAATCCCGGGAAAAAAGTGGGATGATCATGGGTGGCCTCGGGTTTGGGGATTTGGTATAGTCTGGGTAATGTGCAGGCCTTGTGTGTTAATTGTATGTACTGTGTGTTATTTTTAGACCAAGAACGAGAAAGGAATTCCGGTAAAAAGGACGTAAAACAACGGATCTGGGCCTGCAGGACCGCCAGGAATGCCTCCACGGAGCCAGAAATGTACGGTTGCAGCTGCTTGGCGCCCAAGTAGGCTAGGTTTTCATGAGTAGTTAGACCTATTTACTTTCCATACTTGTTGTATAGTAGAAACGGAGAAACCATGTTTTAGGCCTCCGGGCACGGAGTGTGGCGAATTCGGGATTGGTTGTATTTTTTCTAGGATGTACGGAATGGCTGGTCTTGTGAATGGTATTATGTGTTCAACTTATTCATATTGTCGTGATAAGATGATGGGTTGAGGGACTAGCGTGTCGGGAAGGTTCGGAGAACCGGGGAAGTGCTTGGGAGCACGGAAAGCGGGAATAGGAAGCTCCTAGGTGGGGTTTCAGGAATGTTTATTGCTTGAGGCTTAGTGACAGTCTGGCTAAGGTTAAAAGGGAAGCGTGTCGCATGTTTTTGTGTTTATCTAAAAAGGAAAATCGCTAGTTACATGTTATAATAAAAAGGGTGAACCGTGGAATAGTCTTCGAACGGGATTTAACGATTCACCGATTACCTGGAAATGGGGTAGGTAATGGCTTATGATTTTCTGTGAATGTTGTATACTCATGTACTCATGTCTAAGTGATTGTATGCTTTACTTTGCTTAGGAAAGTAGTGTGGAATGTCTAGGTTCCTGTTTACAGTCTGTGTTGAACAATTTTACTTGTTGGTTTTACAAGTTGTGTGTGTTCATCTATTGACTGTGGTTATTGACATTTGGTTGGCTCGGGTACCACGCCTGGTACAGGTTACTATTTGGTTGGCACAGGTACCACGCCTGGTACAGGTTACTATTTGGTTGGCACGGGTACCACACCTGGTACAGGTTACTATTTGGTTGGCTCGGGTACCACGCCTAGTACGGGTTTACTTTATTGCATCTTTCATTATTTCATTAACTATTGTATTGCATTGGTTGATATTGGTTCCGTGAGTGGACCGGGTTGTTTTACTGAATGTGATACTTAGTATTGGTTCCGTGAGTGGACCGGGCAGTTTTTATTGAATCGTGATGTCCAATGGTGGTCCTTGAGTAACTGAGAATTTTATTATATCATGTTATTAGTTTGGTCTTGATTTAGGCCGAGTTGTTATATCATGTTATGAATTTGGTCTTGGTGTAGGCCGGGTTGTTATATCATGTTATTAGTTCGGTCTTGGTGTAGGCCGGGTTATTATATCATGTTATTAGTTTGGTCTTGGTGTAGGCCGGGTTGTTGTATCATGCTATTAGTTGGTCTTGGTGTAGGCCGGGTTGTTGCATCATGTTATTAGTTGGTCTTGGTGTAGGTCGGGTTATTGCATCATGTTATGAGTTGGTCTTGGTGTAGACCGGATTGTCATATTTAACACCTAGATGTGTTAGGGGGATCCGGGTGGGTCCGGACTATGTAAAAGAGGTTATGAGTTCATGTTTTATTGTCGTTAAGTGTACTAATAATGATCAAGGATTAATTGCGTTAATAAGCATAAGGATGGGTCTTGGGGTAGACCGGGTAGCCTGTTGAACAATTAGGTGTGGTTAGAGGATCCTTGGAGGGTCCGGGTTTTGGGATGAGAAAGGGATTTAGATATAACTCTGTTGTTGTCATTGAAGGTGTGAATGGTTGCTAGGTGAGTTGCATGTGAGCGGTAAATATAGAGGAAGACGGAGAGTCTGGGCGTGGTTATTGGTTAATATAACTAGGTGGTAAAGCTATCCTAGAGGTCCAGGAAAGTGCTGGAAAATGGTAGGTAATACTTGGGTATAATAGCAGTTTTAGTTGGGCAGCTAGCCGGGTCAAGTCTGAATATTTAGTCAAGGTAGTTGACTGGGGTAAAGGTTAAATATGACTTGGGAAGTCTACGTGTCAAGGTGACTTGGGAAGTCCTAGATGTCAGGGTCAAGGTTAAAGGTGAATGAGGGAGCTATAATGTTTATTTCATGTCTTTCCTTGTTTTTCTTATATGATGGTAGGAATGGATTCGGGTCGACCGATGATGCCTACCAGTACGTGTGTTTGTACTGACTCTACTCTTGCTATACCTTTTTGGTATAGGCTGATTGCAGGTTGGTGATGTTTCATAGGTTCACGGCGATGAGGGTCTCCATCAACTTCTGTCTTCGATTCCATGGCGGAAGTTGGGTCTTTTATCTCTTTGTGTCACCTTGTAGAAGCTCTTGTACCTGTTTAGACTTGATCCTAGGGAGGGGTTTAAATATTGTAAAGGTTTTTTCGAAATTTCTTATGTAGCTTATTTCTGAACAGGATTTGTAAAGGTGGCTTAATTTAAAGGTTTACTTTAATTCCGCATGTTACCTGTTGGACGGGTGGTAAGGGTTCGTCTATCAGGTGATTAGAGTAGGCGCCCGCACGATCCGGTAGGTTGGGTTGTGACAGGTTCCTTGTGTGAACTAGGATTATTTGTTATTTGATGTTCATATGTGTTGGTTCCTTGTGTGAACCGGGCTTATATGTTATTTGATATTCATATATGTTGGTTTCTTGTGTGAACCGAACTTATCTGTTGCTTGATGTCTCCATATATGTTAGTTCCTTGTGTAAACCGAGCTTACCTATTATTTGATATTCATATATATTAGTTCCTTGTGTGAACCAGACTTATCTGTTGCTTGATGCCTATATATGTTGGTTCCTTATGTGAATCAGACTTATCTGTTTACTTGATATTCATAGGAGTTTATTTGTAAAGGTGGATTCGTCAAGTACACCGGGATGCCTGTAAGTTACAAGGAATGTTGTCTTAGGGACCTTGGGAGGTCCGGGTCAAGTGCACAGAGTATCTTAATTTCATGTTATCCATTATTGGTATAGTTGGTATGAGGTATAAGTTATTGTGTTGAGCCATGGTTGTTGACTTGGTTATTGATTGATAGTCTGGATTGTTGACTTAGACTCTGGTGGGAGTGGTATGTCTACTTGAGATGATGTCTGGGCCGTTTGGGTAGTAGGACCGACGAGGGTGAGGTGTCCTCTTTTTGGAACAATTTGGTAGATAGACTTAGGTGAGCTTAAAGATGGTAGGTAGTCAAGGTATAACGGGGTTAGTGGAGCAAGGCTTGTTCTTTATTGTCAGAATTGACTGGAGGTCGAGGGTGGGGAAGTTTAGGGGTCGAGCACCTAGAACGCACAGGTAGTTTAGTGAAAGAGATCAGGCATGATAATGAGGAAGGTTTGCTTTTCAATGATAAGACTGGTATTAGGTCAAGGTATTAAGTAATGGTTAAATAAAAGACCTCTGGCCAAATAACCCCCTAATTGTATGTTTTCCTCTGAATATTTATGTGATATTATGTGATTTGATTTGGGTCGACTGATGATACTTACCAGTACATGTTACTTGAATTGATACAACTCTTGCTATAACCCTTTTTTGGTATAGTCTAGTTACAGGATTCAGTAGATGTTTCAAAATTGACGCGTTAAACATCTCCAGCAGCTTCTATTCATCGCATTCCTATGTCGGAGTTGTGTCTTGATTTTGTACTTCTCTTAGTAGCTCTTGTACCTGTAGACTAGTTACTTGGAAAGGGTTTCAGTATATTTAAAGTTGTAAAATGGTTTTAATTTCCAAAAAGCATTTATAGTTTCTTATTGATTTTTCGTATACCTGTTTTAAATGGGTGGTAAGGGTTCTCCTCTCTAGGTAGATTAGAGTAGTGCCCGCACGATTCAAATAGTTTGATCGTGACAGTATCATACTTAGACTAATTTCAGGATGAAATCAGAGTCAAGGTTGGCTCAGCCTTGACCCCCAAACATCAAAGACCATTAATGAGCAGAGGCTAGATGACGCCTTGATCCCCAAACATCAAAGACCATTAATGAGCAAAGGCTAGGTGATGCCTGGCCTATAGCCTTGCCAGTTGAGGCAATGGGTGAGGCGACACCTTTCCCATAGCCTTGCCACTTGAGGCTAGGGGTGAGGCGACGCCTCGAAGAAAAAGTCTGTCTAAAATTTTTACTAAGTATAAATCCAAGTTAGGAAAGAACTGAGGGTTATTTTTAATTACTGTAAATACAATTCTTGAACCTTTTTTTTTAAAGGGAATCACTTTTCTTTGGCAAGCCACGCAAGGGAGAAGAGAAAACACCATTAATGTTCTTTTATTTTCACTTTTCCTAATCAGTACTTTGCATGAACAACATAAATTCTTGCGAACTTGATTAAAGAATGAGTGGCTAAACACCCTTGTTTTTGGGGTACCACCTTAGCATCAGGGGCGGATCTACTAAGGCCCAAGAGATGTCACGTGACACTGCTTCGTCGATTTTTTTTTTGAAATATATATATATATATATATATATAAAAAAAATTAAAGACTAAAGCAAATATAGAGGATATATTTTATAAAGTGACACTCCTTGACACAATGGTGTGTGCAGCTTAGTTGGTTACATGTTTCAATTCCCAAGTGAAGGTTGCAAGTTCAAATCCTTATGGCTTATTTTAATACATTTTAGGTTCTCCATTTACCTTTCTCAGATAATTTTTAGTACTATTATTTTAAATGAGGTTATTTTGAATATATTTCAAAAAAAGAAAAAAAACTCATATGGAGAATTTTTTTTTCCTTTTTTTAGTATAGTGTTGCATTGTTTTATTTTTCGTTTTCATTTTAAAAGGTGACACCGCTAACGAAAAATCTTGTGTACGCCACTGCTTAACATGATTGTTGTAGTAGACTCTTAATTCGATTTGTGAAGAGTATCATAATAGTTGTTCTTTTATTCTTGTTTTTACTATTTTACTGCTTCACGACCAGTAGAATAAATCTATATTCTCAGTGTGAACTCGAAAGAGGAATCATGGATTAGAACGAAGAATAAAAGGAGTAAGATCTTAATAATGTTGGGCATCAAAAAGCGAATTTGTGGCTAGGATAGACATATACCTAGATCATCTTACTTCGTTAATAAATGGGAAGTTCTTGCATTTACATATTTATCTTGATCATAAAAATATTGACATAAATATGCATGTAAAATAGGTGATTAGAATCATAGTATAAACACCATAAATCAACAACTAGATAAACTAAGCAAGTCAATAAAATTGATAAAGTTTTGGTGTTAACATAAAGGACAAAGGTATTTATATTTTACTCTTTTTTTTAATAATAACAAAATAATTTATTCATCCCCAAAATTAAACATAATACTATTAAATTGAGAAAATTTTACATCACTCTTGCTAGTCTAAGCGGAAAGATAGCACAAACTTCCTTACATATAAATTGAGTTAAGGTAAATGCAATTGATCTATTACCTTGAATGATGATAATCAAAGCTTCAAGAAAGAAGTAAAACTGTATGAAAAAAAAAGGTTGAATAGATTATAGATATGTGGTGTGAAAAAAGGAGAACAAATGGCTACTCTTATAGAATCATATAATACTCAAATAATCTGACAAATGGGTAATAAACATAAAAAACAAAGTGGAACACTCTAGTAAAACGGTAAATACTTGTCCTTCCCAATATTTACACCAAAATTAATAGGAGTATTCACACAATACCTCTGTTTTAAAGTGGTCTTTAAATCTTTTAGCACTTTAAGTAGTAAAAAAATATTAAAAAATACTTCTGACATAGAATAAAAATAAAAATTACAAGGTAGAAATTTATATTTTTGCATCATAACTTAACACAAGTTATGTCTTGTTATGTCGCTTAATTCCTGCATACTTATGCTTTTAAAGGTATAAGTCAGTTCAAAACTTACAAGTTATATCCTACAAGGTATAACTTATTTCCCACAAAACTCATGCCGATAGAGATATTAGTTCAGTTTCAGAACGTTATGCCTTAAGAAGTTCATACCCCGCAAGTTATGTCTTACAAAACTTATGTCGATAGAGGCATATGTTCTATTTCAAAACCCACCAGTTCTGTTTCAAAACCTAGGCATAACTTATTTCTATAGAACTTTTGCCAGACAAGAAAAAATTTCTCTAAACTTATGTCTTGCGAATCAAATACTACACTACTTATGTCGGATAAAACAAAAGTTTTCTAAACTTATGTCTTGCAAAATTAGGTCATAGTAAAGGGTATTTTACCCCACAAATTCTCATTAAATGAGCAATATGAACAAAAATTAAAGACTATCTATTTGGGAGGCCAAAATTAAAGACCACCCCCAAATAGCTACAATATATGAAAAACTTGAGATTAATTAGTGTAAAACAAGTATTTTTACACACACATTTATCATTTAACATAATTAAGTAATATGCTTTCACATTTTTGATTTTAAACTGTCAAGGTTAGATAGGTTAATACAGTCTATACATTAAATGTTGGTAAATATTTACCTGCACACCCTATATTTCTATCCAAAGTACAATAGGGGTTGATAAAGTGACATTAAGAATGGAGCCTTTTTTCTTTAAGATTAAAACAATGTTTTAGCCTAAATAAGTTTTATTCAACATAAAAAAGAACCTTTAGTACCCTTCAAAGCTAAACAATATATATTTATATCGCCTGGATAATTTATCAATTGATAAGGTAGAAAGGTTTTTCAATTATAATTTTTATTTATTACGAATCCAACAAAGAAGTGAGATGTTATTGGCTAGTTGGGTGACAAAAAATGGTATTTTCAAAACTGCAAAATATAATTAGTCTAAATCCCTATCACTTTTTTGAATCTTAAGCCTGTATAACTATCGCAACATTAGTGACAAATTGACGACAACATCTGGTTTTCTGCGAGAGGGCAGGTTAGACCCCACTCCCCGCTCCCCCCCTCCCACCCTCCCCCCTCATAATTAACTGAACAAAATAATAATATTCAAAATAATTTAAGATTTTAAGATTCGATTCAGATAAATAACTCGTGATGTCTTCACACAAAACAATTTGATTTTTTGCCAGAGGATGTGACAGCTCATCCCCCCCATAATTAACTGAACAAAACAACAATATTCAAAATAACTTAAGATTTTAAGATTCCATTCAAGCAAGCAACGCGTGATGTCTTCACACAAAACAATGTGGTTTTCTACAACAGGACATGACACCCTCTCTCATAATTAACTGAACAAAACAACAATATTCAAAATAACTTAAGATTCGATTCAAGCAAGTAACTTATGATGTCTTCACACAAAATAATCTAATTTTCTACAAGAGGACATGACAACACACCTACCCCCCTCCCCCATAATTAACTTAACAAAACAACAATATTCAAAACAACTTAAGATTCAATTCAAGCAAGTAACTCGTGATGCCTTCACACAAAATAATCTTGTTTTCTACAAGAGGATAGGACAACACAACCACCCCACCACCCCTCTTAATTAACTGAATAAAAGAACATTATTCAAAACAACTTAAAATTCGATTCAAGCAAGTAACTCGTGATGTCTTCAAACAAACAATATTCAAAACAATATAAGATTCGATTCAAGCAAATAACTCGTGATGTCTTCACACAAAATAACCAAACAAAACAACATTTTTCAAAATAACTTCAGATTTTAAGATTCGATTCAATAAAGTAAATCGTGATTTCTTCATACAAAACAATTTGATTTTCTGCAAGAGGACGTGACAGCTCACCCCCCCTCATAATTAACACAACAAAACAACAATTTTCAAAATAACTTCAGATTTTAAGATTTGCCCCCCTCATAATTAACACAACAAAACAACAATTTTCAAAATAACTTAAGATTTTTAAGATTCGATTCAAGAAAGTAACTTGTGATGTCTTCACACAAAATAATCTGGTTTTCTACAAGTGGACATGACAGCTTCCCCCCTCCTCATAATTAATATTCAATCAATTTAAGATTTGATTCAAGCTAGTAATTCGTGATGTCTTCACCGAAACAATCTGATTTTCTGCAAGACAGGACAACACATCCCGTACCCCTTCATAATTAATATTCAAAACAACTTAAAATTCGATTCAAGCAAGCAATTCGTGATGTCTTCATACAAAATAATCTGATTTTCTGCAAGAGGACAGGAAAACACACACCCCCACCCCCCTCATAATTAACTGAACAAAACAAAAATATTCAAAACAACTTAAGATTCGATTCAAGCAAGTAACTCGTGATGTCTTCACACAAAACAATCTGATTTTCTGCAAGAGGAAAGGGCAGCTAACCCCCTCTCCTCCCCCTCCATAATTAACTGAACAAAACAATAATATTTAAAATAACTTAAGATTCGATTCAAGCAAGTAACTCGTGATGTCTTCACACAAAATAATATTCAAATTTAGCTGTCTTAATAATAACGTTAGTAGAAAATGTCAATTTTACATTAGAAGATACTTCTACTGGAAAATACATCAGTAAAGGGAGTTATGGATGACTCAGGGCTTGTGCAAGCAAAGTTCATGACCATTCATTTGCACTGCCCTTGCAACTATATCTTCTGCGCGCTTTCTTGCGACTTCAGCCTTTTTAGCTGATGCATCAGCATCCTAAAAACAATATCAAATCTGTCACAACTCATGAGGACTATAACATTCCCAAGCATTGAATATGCATAAGATATACTATAGCAGGTATTGTTTGGAGAAAAACAGAGAAACCACTTGCAACAAAGTTCGGAGATCTAGAGAACTACTCCAAAATCTGCAACTATAGGAACAACGTAAGTAGATCTAAAAGAGGAAATCTGAATAATAAATTAAGTCAACAAACAATAGCAAACTTAGTAATTAAATCTATTATTTTGGTGAATTTCCTCCACACTAGTGAAAATAATTTGTGTGATTTGAATTCCTACAAAGGTGATATTGCGAATGCTAGATCAAAAAAGGGCATTTGGATTTGTTGACTAATATCAATGCCTTATCTAAGTGGTAACTTTTGCTTGACGAAATTATATAAGTATTTGTATGAATATTTTGAACGTAAAAACCCATTTACTGTAACGATTCGTTAGGTCATTTTGAGCACTATCACTCATCTTCCTTAACAGGATCTTCTCATTAAATTTTAAATGAGAATTTTAAAGTATGTATTTAGTTACGATTATTTAATTAACGAATATCCTTAAATTTATAGATTTAGTTGATGGTTGATGGGCCAAGTTAATAAATTATTTAAATCTCTATACTACTTGGCCCATGTAAAACAAGGAATTTGAGTTAAGTGGGGTTTAAAATATTTTTTTTTTATCCGAGTTAAATAGACAATTGTGGTGTCAAATCACAAACTGCCTCGAGGAGGAAACTCTGAGTACTTCAGGTAAACGCACCAAAAACTCGATCTCTGTTTACATACCTTAACTGCTAGGAGGTGGGGCATCGATTATTATCAAATAGTTCAGTGGAAGTGAAATGGAAATCTTCCAATTTTAAGTGCAAATCGCTAACTGCTAAGGTTTCTAAGTGATCTTAAAATCTAGGGTAAGATTAGTGGGTCAACTTAGGATATCATGATTAGCCAATTATTTGGATAGGATATATAGAATGGGCTATTGATAAGGGTTATAGGTTGCAGGGTTTCTTTTCAAATGGATGGGTTAAATTTGTGGAGGAATTAATTTGCTAATGATTGGTGCAATGATGACAAATCATTAGGGAATGATTAAGAAGTAGGATGAATTTTAGTATAGGTTTAAAGTGCTGCATACTAATTTGCACGGTGAATCTACTGATTACGTAACAAATTATTTCTGATTTTAGATTTTCATATGGCTAGCTGTCACGATCCGGACCGCCGCGAGTGACACCCACTCAACCCCCGGACGAGCGAACCATCAATGATCCAGAACTTAACCATTCTAACAGTTCAAAACCAGTGTGCAATAAGTAAAACTAGCAATAATCAACCAAATCAACACTAATATAAGTGAACCTGCGGAAATCCCTCTCTAGAACCTGAAAGTCATCATACCAAAACACTACCAAAAATCTAGAATGCGGGGATGCAACCCCAAAATAAGCAAGAGTCTAAGCCCGAAAATAAGTGAGCTATACTGAAAATGAAAGAGACCAAGGTAGCTCGACTGAAATAGCTCACCCTTGATACCTGGAAGCGCTGGGACTACAAGTGAGGTCGCGTATCAGCCGCTGAAAGATTACCTGTACTCAAAAAAAAATGCAAGTGCAGAATTAGTACACAACCACCGTGTACTGGTAGGATCATCAGCCAGTTTCAGATAAGCAATATATGAACAGTACAATAGCCAAGTAAAAGTACAGGAAACATGTAAACAAACCAACAGGTATCCCTAGACAACAAGTCTCTTCCTAGATTGTAACGACCGAGTTTGTCGTTACGGGTAAACATTTTGTGCCAAGTTTCGGGTTAGAAAACTTTCGGGTTTGGGAGTTGAAAATTCTGGGCTAGGCTAGTCTCGACTGGTTTTGGAGTAAGGCATAGTCTAGGGCAATCCGGGTAAGGATTGGGTAAAGCGTCTCGATTTGAGATAGTTTTCCAATTAGCTAAGACATAAAGGAGTCTGGGGGACTTTTCGGAATTGAATTTGGCTAGGTAAAACTCCAAAATCGAGGTTGATGTGAAGAGGTTGTCCCTGAACGACAGGAAATTAAGTGTGTTGTAAAATAGACCCTTTTGAGAGGATTTATGACTTTTTGCCCTGTGTCAACCGCTACGGCGGTTGACACACCGCCATAGCGACCTCCGCTATAGCAGAGAAAATACCACTATAGCGGAAGTCAACGCCGATCAGCACCACTATAGCGGTAGGTTCCACTACGGCGGTACCGCTATAGCTGAGCAGGGACCGCTATAGCAGACCGACGGGATTAGAAAACCCATAAAACAAGCTTTTAATTTCATTCTCTTCCCTTCAGCCCCAAAAACAGACGAGATCTATTCCAAAAACTCTCCTAGGCTGCTCCAAAGCTTGGGAGCCATGGGGAGGAGGAATTTCGGTTAAAAGGACGCGAAACCACGAATTTGGGTCTGCAGAATCGTTAGGGAACGCCTTCATGGAGTCAGATAGGGCATGGAACAGCTGCTCGACATCCAAGTAGGCTAGGTTTCTTCCAAGAGTAGATTGACCACTTCTATTTTCTTACTATTGTATAAAATGAAAGGGAGAATCCATGGTTAGGCCTTCAGACTCGGAGTCTAGAGGAAGTTGTTGAATTGTTGGACTAGTTTTGAAATGGAGTATGGGAATAGGGTGTTGTGATATTCTAGGCATTGCTTAAATTGTGAGATTTTGCTAATAAAATGTGGAAACTAGAATATCGAAAGGTTTGGGGAACCAGAAAAGGGTTAGTAATTAACAAATGTGTAAGGAACGAAAGTTATATTGGCTAGGTATGGATCCCGTACACTTATCTATTTGTTGAATCAAGATTCTAAGCTTCTAGTCACGAAAAGTTGTATTTTTCGATAACTTGTAGTAGTTTCTTGTTGGATTTGGATATGTTTGTTGTTCCTGCAAGGAGGCACGTTGTTAATCTTGGGATATTGAATATTTTTGTCAAGGAAATCTCTCCCCCTACGACCCTCCTTCGTTATTATATGTTCTAGTATTATTTTATGGATTGCTGAGCCACAAAGTGGTATTTTGGATCTGTGGCTCTAGGCAGCCTCTTTGTCATATTAAATTGGGTTGTTATTGTTGTATGTTGATGATGTTAAGGTGTTGGAGGTACTGGGGATTGGTGTGATTCTTATTGGAGTCACGTACGATAGTTATTGGATTGAATGACATGAAGTATGCCTTTAAATAGTGCCTCGGGAGCTCGTCGCTCCTTTGAGATGTGGGTTGCATATTGTTGTTGGATTTAGCTGCCATTTATTATTGTTATTGGCCTCATTTTATGCTTTGGAGTTGGCTGGTCGCGAGTGTGACATTAACACCTTATCAATTGGCTATAGCTCGTTCTTGCAGCCTCGTCGATTCTAGCAATTGTTCCATTACCTTGGTTGGTCAGCCTTCATAGAGACGCCTTTGGGACTTCAGTTGAAAGTATTTTTTGTGTGATTCGGAGCTTCCCGGAGCAGTTCAAGTCTGGACGACGCCGTTCCCGTAGCTAGTCATCGGATGATAGGTAGGTTATGGCTTCTTCTATATAGACTTTGCGTATAGGCTATAACTGCATTAATTAACATCCCTGGGGTGGGTTATTATAGGTTGGTACCCCAGACCTTGTCCTCCTTGTTCGTCCATTATTTCATGCGTTGTTTGTAGTATTCGCGTAGTATTGTACATTACCCTCGTGTTCCTGTGCGGCCTTGTGTTGACTCTGGAACATAGATGGTGGGTTATTGGGTAATGTTCGCGAGTCCCGGACATAGAGATTATCCTTTTAGGCTGGTTATGTCTGCTGAGTAGCTGTTGGACCTGTGCAAGGCTGATAGGAATTGTTGTGAGCCGTTGGACTAATTTATATTTGTGTGCGAGCATATCATCCATGAAAAAAGTTTTCCCCTGCATGTTTTACTACAGTATTGGCTGCGAGCCACTACAGACAGTTTTCCTAAATTTGCATGACCCCGGGGTCCCATTTTTGGTACTGTTGATGATAGAAAAAAGGGATTTTTGGATGTTTTCGCACTGATTTTATTACTGGGATTAGTCTCTGCCGGGCAGAGCACTAGAATTGATTTTACTACTGATACTAGTCTCTGCGGGGCAGAGCACCAAACTTGATTTTATTACTGATACTAATCTCTGTGGGGTGGAGCACTAGACTTGATTTACTACAGTTTTAGACCCGATTACGCTCGGGCACCCTTGGAGGGGTTTTTGATGCATTTTCTACTACTTTAGTTCTGAACGGGGTCTGGGCATGCGTATTCGAGACTGGGTCTCTATCTTGATCCCGGACTTGCTTCCGGATGACATGTCTTGATACTGAGTTTTAGTATGGGGTCGGGGACCTCCATGGACCTTGTCGCTCTGGGCCTGGGGCTTCGGACTGTGTGTGTTGAAGGGAAGGATATACGGTGGAGTAGAGGTATACGGGCTGAGTCCTTCCATGAAACCTATCTGCTGGGCTCGATCGGCACCGGAGGAGGTACATACAGAGGTTCTATTTCACACATCATATCATATCATGCATTGGATTCCACCCTTGTTTGCTGTTTGTTGATTGTACGCTCAGGTAGTATGGGATGCCAGAGGGTTTTCTTTCACTTGATTGTGTTCCTCGGTTGTATGGGCAGCCGTTGGGACTGTAGGTAGACTATATTTACTCCTGTCTTTATTTAGAGCTTATCTTGGCACTCGGTTAGTGAAGGATTAGTGATGGTTAACCTGTTGAGGTTTCGATTGTGGGATGTCTGATTATTGTGAGGGCTAGGGAGTCCTATCTTATTGAGGCACTTTTGTGTGGCCTTCTGAGCAGAGTGTGAGGCTCTGGTTCTATTCTTGTGGGAAGCTGCGTGGTATCTCTCGGTTATTATGGTCTAGTTATTTTATCCTAGGGTGGTACTTGTGAGGTGATTCCCTGGTTATGCTATCATGTGATTGGATTGGTGTTATGATTTCCTAATACTGGTTGATTTCATTTTGAGTATGTTATAATGCTCTCGGTCTTTTCCTTTTACTTGAGGTTACTGGTATACCACTATTTTCTCAACTCTCTCTCTACTTACTTGTATTATTGTGCAAGGACTCTAGGTGCGTTCCCCTTTCCTCCACCTATGATTCTGTGTAATTGTATCTCTGTGCTAGCATATGTTACTTGTAGCTCTTGGTTATGGATGATCTGTGCTAGCTCCTTGTGCATTGCTTATTGCTTTAGTGAATGCTTTCTTGCTATTTGTTACTTACTGCTTTTATATCTTATATGCGCTAAGTCGGCCGAGAATGCCTACTGAGTACCCATTGTCTTGGTTCTCATACTACACTTCTGCACTTTTTGGTGCAGATATTAGGTGAGCTTTCGCCGTTGATCGTGTTGGAGACTCGTGCAACTTTTGGATCTTCGAGACTAGGGTGAGCGCCTGTCGGTCGGGGCTTGTCTACATCTCATCTATTGTATTGTTGCTCCTTGTACTTTCGGAGGCAAATTTGTATTGTATTTTGTCACTTCTAGCACTTGTATTCTATTAGAAGCTTCTGTACTATTGAATACCAAGTCTTGGGGTTGGTGTAGTTTCCTTTATATATTTATATTCGAGTTTTGCTTCCGCTTTGTCTACCTTTATATTCGGCTTCCGCTTATTCCAGCTTGTTGTGCATTTTGGTTAGGTAGTAGCCCATTACTAACCGTTCTGGGCTACGAGAATTGGTTTGCCTACTGGGGGGTTGTAGGTGCCATCATGACCTGAGAAATCAGAAATAGAGAATGGGTAAGGGCAAAAGATGGGGGTCTCATACCCATGGTGTGATGGGCATTGGTACGAGTATCGGGGTTTTGAAAGGGAAAGTCATTACTATATAATTCGAGATTGCCAAAACACATGGGCATTAGCTGATGTATTATTGACTTGGTTATTTTTGTGCGTGTGTATATTTCATCATTTGACCCATATATTTATGATAGTCGAGATGAATATATTTCTGTCAGTGACTTGGTTAAATGAGATGCATCATCATCCCCTATTCCCTTGATATTATATAATGCACGTGCATTGGCATTGAGTTTGAGTGTGAGTAAAGGTCAGACACGTGGAGATCGTTCTTGTTGACATTGTTCTACGATTATAAGTTCGGCATGTAGAGATCGTCTGTGCTGGGGATTGATTGATTTTATGACAGCACGTAGAGACCGTCCGTGCTGGCATATGGACCTTGTGAGTCTCCCATGGGTCACGAACTCTCGATGTATTGCCGAGGAGTATCGTGTATATACGATTGAGAGATTACCGGGCATTTGAGGCATATCATCTTATTACCTTGCATTGCATCACATCATATCCTCCATACTTACTTGATTAACTGCTTAATGTTTGAATACTTCATGATAATTGATTATCGCTGCTTTAGTGAACACTTGACTGTTGGTTATAGTGTAAATTTATAAATTTGGGAATGATTTCTTACATGAGTCCTGTCACTACATTTTCGTTGTTGGTCT
The DNA here is from genome assembly GCA_003996215.1 of Jaltomata sinuosa. NCBI lineage: Eukaryota > Viridiplantae > Streptophyta > Magnoliopsida > Solanales > Solanaceae > Jaltomata > Jaltomata sinuosa. Next base: position 228,142 of record QJPP01004356.1, read on the forward strand.
ATGATACATACTTGGTACACGTGGTTTTGTACTCATACTATGCTTGCTACACTCTTTTGTGGTGCAAATTTAGTTTCGAATACTAGCGCATCTCGTGGAGCTTCCTGAGGCCGAGCTTGAATTATTTTGGAGTTGTGGTGAGCTGCTTGGCTGTTCCGCAGCCCACACCTTCATCTATATTTTATTTATTCTGTCATTTAGTAATCAGACAGGGTATTTGCATTCAGACTTGTCATTTTAGTTTTCACAATTGAATCGTATTGTAGAAGCTCTTGTACTTATGACACCAAATCTTGGGTGGTATTTTCATTTTTCCGCACTTATTTAGAAAGACTTCTTATTTAGTCTATCTATTTACTTTTTTATTCAATTGTTTAATTGTATTCGTAAGTGTTATTGGGTTGGCTTACCAATCGGTTGGGAACATAGGTGCCATCACGACTTGTGATTTTGGGTCATTACATTTACTAATTTATTATTTTGAAATGACCTTCTAAAGGAATTGACAATGACAATATCTCGACTAAGGAATTGGAAATTGAGCACAAATTTAAAATTCTCAATTTCCAATTTTTACTTCTCAAGGAAATTCGCATAGCTAAATGATTGAAGATTGTAACAAGGTGAAAGAGATATTTTCTCCCCTAAGAAAAAAAAGGTGAAATGTTTACAACTTCCTAGTAGTTTTTACTTCATAAATTATAGCTATTTGAATTTTTTTGCTCAAATAGTTATTCTTTGGTCTTACAGATAGATCTTTTTTCTATTACATCTTATTTTATTTTTTTCTTCATTAGCGCCTTTATTTGATAAATCCTACGTTTTAATTTTGCTTTGCAATGAAAGCTCCAATAAACTTTGGCTTTCTACCTTTTTATGTTTTACAACACTAAAGGTGAAACCGGAACGGTTAACAAAATTGCAGAAAATTTAATCAATCCAGAGATAAAGACGTCTAATAGATGCGAAGTGGAGAGAAAACATAAGGTCTTCCACAATGTGGATAATGCAAGTAAGGGAGCCGACAACGTAGATAGACTGAGGCTGGACTTTAGAGAAATGATAGAGGAACAAGGTGTTGGGTTTGAAATTGATAGGGCGTCATGCGGAAGCTATTATTTGACGGTGATAAATTAGATGACAAAGAAAACTAACTAAAAATTATAATATTATTATATGGTTTGACCATTTGGCCTACATATGAAAAACTAATATAAAAGAAAACATAAAACTTTTGAGAGAAAATCTCCCCCTCAATAAGACTCTTTAAACGACTATATTGTGAATGCTATAATTTTCTATTTGAGAAGAACATGTCTTCTATTTATAGAATTACAAGACTTATCTTTCAAGAAAATGATAGATATTGTAGAGTTCTTTTTCACCAAAAAAATCTTTTCCCTCAAGAAAACCTTTTTGAATTAGAATACAATCGTGTAGAATCCAAATAAGGTAGGAAATTCAGGCAAATCCTAACAAATCCCCCCTTGGCCTGAATTTTCTGGTAAATAATCTTGATCTTTATTCTTCACATAATCTTCATATATCGCTGCTGCTTACCATGATTAAAAGTTGATATGGGTTAAAAATGGATCCCTGTGTATTAAAGTAAGCACGGGTTAATAATAGTGAAGCCCTATGTTAAAAGTGAGCAGGATTGAAAATTGAAGCCTTGTGCATTAAAAGCGAGCACAGGTTAAAAGTGGAGCTCATACACTAAAAGTATGGCATAAGTTGAAAGGAGCTCAAACATTAAAAGTTAGCAAGGGTTGAAAGTTGGAGCCCATGCGTTAAAGTAAACATGAGTTGAAAATTGATTTTGTTTTTAAAGATAGATCAGTAGCAGGATTGTTGAAATATGATTGATTTTTTTTCTCTCTCCACACGTAGTACTTCAAACAATTTTTTTTTAACAACAATTCTTCATTATCATCAAATTAGTTACAACTTGATTCGAACCTGCCTTGAATATGTTTTCAATATCCATGAACCATTGGCCCTGGTACCACTTGTTGGGTTCAAAATCGATAGGGCGTCATGCGGAAGCTATTAATTGCAAACCTTGATGGTGATAAATCAAATGACAAAGAAAACTAACTAAAAAGTATAATATTATTATATGGTTTGGCCAGTTGTCGTACATATGAAAAACTAATATAAAAAAATGTAAAACTGTTGAGAGAAAATCTCCCCCTAAACAAGACTCTTTAAACGACTACATTGTGGATGTTATAGTTTTCTGTTTGAGAAGAACATGTCTTCTATTTATAGAATTACAAGACTTCTCTTTCAAGAAAAGGATAGATATTGTAGAGTTCTTTTTCACCCAAAAAATCTTTTTCGTCAAGAAAACCTTTTTGAATTAGAATACAATTGTGTAGAATCCAAATAAGGTAGGAAATTCAGGGGAAACCCTAACAAATCTCCCCTTGGCATGAATTTTCTAGTAAATAATCTTGATGTATTTTTCACATAATCTTTATATATCACTGTTGTTTACCATGATTAAAAGTTGATATGAGTTAAAAATGAAGCCATGAGCATTAAAGTAAGCATGAGTTAATAATATTGAAGCCCTATTTTAAAAGTGAGCAGGGTTGAAAATTGAAGTCTTGTGCATTAAAAGTGAGCACAGGTTAAAAGTGGAGCTCATGCATTAAAAGTATGGCATTAGTTGAAAGGATCCCAAGCGTTAAAAGTTAGCAAGGGTTGAAAGTTGGAGCCCATGCATTAAAGTAAGCATGAGTTGAAAATTAATTTTATTTTTAAAGATAGATCAGCAACAGGATTGTTGAAATATGATTGATTTTTTCTCTAGCCACACGTAGTATTTAAGAAAGTTTTCTTTTTTGACAATAATACTTCATTATCATCAAATTGGTTGCAACTTGATTTGAACCTACCTTGAATCTATTTTCAATCTCCATGAACCATTGACTCTGATATCACTTTTTGAGTTCGAAATTGATAGGGCGTCATGCAGAAGCTATTAATTATAAACTTTGATGATGATAAATCAGATGACACAGAAAACTAACTAAAAAGAATAATATTATATATGGTTTGGCCAGTTGGACTACATATGAAAAACTAATATAAAATAAATATAAAACTGTTGAGAGAAAATCTCCCCCTAAACAAGACACTTTAAACGACTACATTGTGGATGCTATAGTTTTCTGTTTGAGAAGAACATGTCTTCTATTTATAGAATTACAAGACTTCTCTTCCAAGAAAAGGATAGATACTGTAGAGTTATTTTTCATCAAGAAAATCTTTTTTGTCAAGAAAACCTTTTTGAATTAGAATACAATTGTGTAGAATCCAAATAAGGTAGGAAATTCAGGGCAAACCCTAACAAATCTCCCATTGGCCTAAATTTTCTGGTAAATAATCTTGATATATTTTTCACATAATCTTCATATATCGCTGCTGCTTACCATGATTAAAAATTAATATGAGTTACAAATGAAGCTATGTACATTAAAGTAAGCACGAGTTAATAATATTGAAGCCATGTGTTAAAAGTGAGCAGGGTTAAAAATTGAAGTCTTGTGCATTGAAAGTGAGCATGTGTTAAAAGTGGAGATCATGCATTAAAAGTATGGCATGATTTGAAAGGATTCCAAGCGCTAAAAGTTAGCAAGCGTTGAAATTTGGAGCCCATGCGTTAAAGTAAGCATGAGTTGAAAATTGTATTTATTTTTAAAGATAGATCAGCAACTGGGTTGTTGAAATATGATTGAATTTTTTTCTCTCTCCACATATAGTACTTCAAACAATTTTCTTTTTTGACAATAATTCTTCATTATTATCAAATTGGTTGCAACTTGATTTGAACCCGCCTTGAATCTGTTTTTAATCTTCATGAACCATTAGCTCTGATACCACTTGTTGGGTTCGAAATTGATAGGGCATGCAGAAGCTATTAATTGTAAACCTTGATGGTGATAAATCAAATGACAAAGAAAACTAACTAAAAAACATAATATTATTATATGGTTTGGCCAGCTGGCCTACATATGAAAAACTTATATAAAAAAAACATAAAATTATTGAGAGAAAATCTCTCCCTAAACAAGACTATTTAAATGACTATATTGTGAATGTTATAGTTTTCTATTTGAGAAGAACGTGTCTTCTATTTATAGAATTAAGGGACTTGTCTTCCAAGAAAATGATAGATATTGTAGAGTTCTTTTTCACCAAGAAAATCTTTTTGAATTAGAATACAATTGTGTAGAATCTAAATAAAGTAGAAAATTCAGGGCAAACCCTAACAAAAGGTAGGATCAAAAGATATAATGAATTTCCACGAAAGTCTTTATATTGAAAGCAAATATTGGAGACTAGAATATGCTAAGGAGAATATTTGATTCGAAAACCCTTTGAACAATAAGAACTAATAATCAAAAATTGTGCAGGTAGACAGCCCCTAGACCTAATTTATTCGTTATGGCATTTATCAGAAACAACTAAATTTCTAGTGAAATCTGAGATGATAGGAGCAATTAAGCTCTCTCATCATAGATGCATTTTGGAAAAGAGCTTAAATGTATCTTGTACAGCTCTGTTCCTAAGGAAGAAAGGTGCACAAGAGCTTAAGGATTACACATCAATTAGTCAAGTGATAAACCTGCTGCCTAAGAAGATAAAAGTAGTCATGAGAAAAATAATTTCATACTCCTAGTCATGAGAAAATTAATTTCATACTCCAGAGGATTGTTCTAAAGAAAGAAATTCTTTTTTATCAGGATTAAGGAAAGGCAAATTGCTGCTACTGTATCAAACAAGTGCCCTGATGAGAGGATCAAGAAAAAATTACATGACATAGTCTGTATATCGGTTGTGGTCTTGTGGAGAAGGCTTGTGGCCATGTAAACTGGTTCTGACTTTTATGATGAGATGGTGGGATTTGATGAGAGATACATTAGTTGGGTCTCTTACTTTATTAAAAGTATGAACTTCTCTATTATAATAAGTGAAAAATCTATTGTCTTCCTTTAAGGGGTCTAGACAGGATGATCATCTCCCTCTGTTCCTTTTTATTTTAGTGAATGTAAATTTTCAGTAGGATATTAGAATCAGTAGTAGATTGTATTGGTTCAATGTAATAGACTTCCATATGGACCAAGAGAGTAATGAGAAAAGCATGCAAAGCTTTTGGTATAAATTTAGTTGGATTCGAGTATGAACTTTTGGATTTAATACTAAGAATGGAACAAAGGCGCCAAGAACAATTAATCAAAAAAAGTGCACAATCTTCTAGCAACAAGAAAGGGAAGAAGAGATACAAAATTTAATCTGTGGAATAAACTATGACAGAGGCAGGCACTGCAAAACCTTGTCTAGATGAAAGTTAAAATTCTCACAAGCACTTTAGCTTCACTGGTTTGTAAGGGGGGAGAGAATATAGTTAAGAACCCTTCACTATTTCTTAGTACAGCTCATCAAATATGGGCGAACAGGTGGGTAGAGAGGGATGAACTAAAAGGCTAGCGGTACAAGTAAGAATTCTTTATGACAAAAGAGTATGAAAATGTACTGATTTTCACCAAGGCTGCTATACAATCACCTTCATCTTTGAAAATCTACATGAAGACTTCAGATGGTCCTTCACTAATGTTTATAGTCCTCATACAAACACTGAAAGGGAGGAATTGGGCACGAGTTGGTTGAAATTAGGGGTATCTGAAGTGATCAATGGATGATAGGAGGGGATTTTAATGTGTGCAGGTATGCAAATGAAAGGCTCAATTTCTCAAGAAGGTGAATAGCTATGGGAAGTTCCTGAGACACAATTACTGACCTTCAACTGGTAGATTCACCTTTGATGGGGCTTAGTTTACATGGTCAAGGGGAGAGGAAAACTTGCAGGCCTCTAGGATTGACAGATTTTTGGTGTCTACAAGGTGTGATAGAAGCTTCAAAGCAATCAAACAGGTAGAGCACTGCCAAGAGCACAAACCTTTATTGTTGGAGTGTGGTGATTGGGATGTAACTCATTTCTACTTCAAGTTTTAAAATATGTTGCAACAAGAAGGTTTCTTTGACATGGTGAAAGTCTGGTGGCAGAACTATAATACTAGAGGAAATCCTGATTTTATCCTAATTTAGAAATTGAAGAATCTCAAAAATGACATTTCAAACTACCACAGGTAAGCTAGAAGACAGGTGGACCAAGGCCCTAGAGGAGCTTGCATCTTTAGAACAACTCACTTAAAGCAGGACTCCATCAAAATTTATTGAGCCTTAAAGCAGATCTTGAAGTAATAGCCAAGGTTGAGGGAACTTCATGGAAGCAAAAGTAAAGATGTCAATGGCTAAAAGAGGGGGACAGAAACACTAAATATTTCCAATAAATAGCTAACTCACACAGTAGATTCAGTAATATCGACAAGCTAAAATTAAACAATGAGATTACCGATGATAAAGCACAGAACAAAGAAAAGATATTGCAATTTTACAAGAACCTATACACTAAAGGATGGAGACCTACAACCAACTTTGAGTCATCATCAAGACTTACAAAAAAATAACAAGAGATGTAGAGAGTCCTTTTGAAGAAGATAAAGTACAAGCATTTATTCAATCATATGCCTCAGACAAGGCCCCTGGCCCAAATGGTTTTACTATGGCTTTTTTTCAAAAGTTATGAAGTTTCATTTAACCATAGGTTATGGGGACACTTAATCACTTTTATCAACAGTGAAATCATGCAATTTCTCTTTTACTACCTTTATCCCTAAAAATGGGTAGTAGAGCTCATGGACTATGAACCAATCAGTCTAATTGACAGTATTTACAAGATAGTGGCCAAGTTACTTGTAGACAAACTGAAAGTGGTCATTGCCAAATTAGTCTCCAACTTTTAGAATATCTTTGTTAAAAGTAGATAGATCACATATGCAGTTCTAATAGATAATAAGGCCTTGGAATGGAGTCTAAAATCAGGGAAGCCTTGAATCATGTACAAGCTTACATAAATAACGCCTTTGACCAATTGAGATGGACCTATCTAATTTCCATTTTGAAGAAGACGGGCTTTGACATTAAATGGGTTAGATGAATCAGATTTTGCAGTGTTAGTCAACCGTGAACCAGTTTGGTTCTTCCTACCACAGAAAGGGATTAAACAGGGAGATCAACTCTCCCTATTTTTGTTCATTCTAGCTATGGAGGGATTAAGAAAGATACTGGAAAGGGCTTAGGAAGGGCAATGAATTCAAGGTTTCAAAATTGGCACAAATACTGGTGGTCCTACCATATCTCACCTTCTTTACGATGATGATACCCTAATTTTTTGTGAGGCAGAAGTCACAAAAGTTAGGTACTTGAACCTTTTCTCCTATTTGAACCACTTTCAGCTCTACATGTTAATGCTATGAAAGGTATTATCTATCAAGTCAATCATGTTCCTAACATTAAGATACTTTCAAGGATTCTTGGTTGCAAATATTGGATCACTCCCCACCTTATATCTAGGCCTTCCAATGGGTGCAAAGTTCAAGGATTGTAAGGTTTGGAATGATGTTATTGGTAGATTTGAAAAGAGGATAGCCTTCTAACATCTTCAATATCTTTCTTGGAGGGTTGTATATTGACTCTCATTAATAGTGTGCTTGATAGCACCCAATGGTGTGGCCTAGTGGTCAATGAAGTGGGTTAAAAAAGCCATAAGGCCTAATATCTCAGGTTTAAATCTCAGTGAGAACAAAAAATATTAGGTGATTCTTCTTATCTGTTTTAGCCTTGGTAGACAGAGTTATCTGGTACCTGTTGCTGGTGAGAAATAGCAGGTATCTCGTGAATTTAGGTGAGATGCACAAAATCTGGCTCGGACACCACGATCATAAAAAAATAGTGTGCTTGATAGTCTCCCAACCTATTTCATTCTCTATTCCCCTTTCCATCTGAGGTACTAAAGCAATTGGACAAAATCAAGAGGGATTTTCTCTTGGAGAAGGGAACAATAGCTCACATAAATTCCATTTAATTAAATGGGAGAAGGTCACACAAACAAAACCAAATCGGGGTCTAGGAACCAGAGATCTAGATTTACATAACAAAAACCTTCTATTGAAATGGCTCTAGAGGTAAAGCATTGAGGAAGCAAGTCTGCGGGAAAGAGCAATAAAGGCCAAGCATGGAGAAAAAGATCTTTGAAGCAAATAATGCTCTAATGCACCTTATGGAGTAGGACTTTGACAGTTCATTTGTAAAATGAGTAATGAGTTTTTCTAGAAAATTCATTTTAAACTAGGCATTGGAGTTAAAAGCAATTTTTGGAAAGACAAATAGCTCAAAAATACATCACTCATTGAGGAGTATTCAACCATATTACAAATTGCATTTAACAAACACTCTTCAATAGCACAGAACATGAATGGTAATGCCTGCGATATCCACCTGAGAAGGGTCGTGCAAGACTGAAGTTGGACGCCTAGACAACCTATTGGATTTACTATCAAGAGTGGAAGGAGTCAATATTGATGTGAGCAAATCAGAAACTATTTGTTGGGGAGATAACGGAAGATTTATGGTGAAAGAATACTACAGACAAATTTGTTCACAAAATCAGGTAATGGACAGTTAATCCTAGAGAAGTTGATATAAAAGAGCAAGCTACCTCCCAAAGTCATTTGCTTCAACTGGATTGACCATAATGAAGCTTGCTTAACACTAGATAACCACAACAAGAGAGGATTTCACCTGGTCAACAAGTGTTATCTTTGTCTGAACTATCTAGAAACTGTTAACCATATTTTTTGCACTATCCAATTGCCACTAATCTATGGGGTATGTTCTACTGTATTTTTGGTTTGATATGGGTCATGCCACAGAATATAAGAGGGTCACAAATAAGTTAAAGCATATGGAGAGTTGATAAAACCATCAAAAAAATCTAGATAATGATCCATGCAGTTATCTCTTGGAGTATATAGAATAAAAGGAATATGAAATGCTTTGATGGAACCTCAACTCCAAACTACACTCTCAAAGCTAAGTGTTTACACAATCTTTTTTCCTAGACTAAGTTAGTTACTGTAATTAGCACTGACCAATTTTTGGATTTTATTAGTTCCCTTGTCTTAGATTGATTTGTTAAAAGGGGCTAACTTCTCTTTTATTGTATAGTACTTTTTCCTATAACTATGCATCTTTTTGAAGAGTAGAGCGGAAATTGCTCATACCTATCAGACTTAGGCATTCGTCTGCCACTCGTAATCTAAAAAGACTGACCTCAATAATGCTTTATGAATTAGATACCCTTACTTCATCAAAAACAATTAGAGGAAGATGCGAAGAGCATGCATGTTGTGTACTCGGTTGGAATTTTGAAGCATGATTAATATGGCCAGGGTTGAGGCAGTTCACGATTGGTCCAAGCTTACCTTACCTATTGATACAGAGTTTTACAAGTTTGGATGGATATTATAGATGGTTCATGCATGGTTTCTTTTTTATTACAGCTCCGTTGACCAAGTTGAATCAGAAAAAGATTGCTTTTTAATGGATCGATGAGTGTGAGGCGAGCTTTCAAAAGCCCAAGGCTTTGTTAACTTCATCACCTATCTTGACCTTACCTGTGGAAGAGAAAGATTTTACTATTTATTGTGATGCTTCTAGAGTTAGTCTTGGTGGTGTTTTGATGCAGAAAGTAAGGTAATAACCTATGCTTCGAGGCTGTTAAAGACTCATGAGAAGAACTACCCCTCTCATAATTTGGAGTTGGCAGTTATAGTTTTTGTTTTAAAGTTGTTACAATATTACTTGTATGGGGTTCATTGTGAGGTATTCAACAATTATCAACCTTTTAAGTATATTTTCAATCAGACGGATTTGAATTTGAGACAGCGCAGGTGGTTAGAGTTATTGAAGTACTATGACTAGTTATCACCCAAGCAAGGCAAATATAGTGGCAGATTCCTTGAGTAGGAAGGCAGTGAGTATGAGTAGCCTTGCCTTGTTGATGGCGGAGGAGCGACCTTTTGCTTTAGATGTTCAAATATTGGCCCATAGCTTTATGAGGTTTGACATTTGGAGCCTAATAGAATTTTTTCTTGTGTTCAGGCACGGTGATTATTGGTGGAGCAGATTAATGATAGACCATTTGAGGATGAGAAATTGTCTATTATTCGGGGAAAGGTCTTGAAAGGAGAATCTAAGGAAACTATTCTTGATTCAAAAAGGTGTTTTGAGGATCAAGGGTCAGATCTACATTCCTAGAGTGGGTGATTTGACTAGATTGATCATAGAAGAGGTTCACAGCTCAAGGTATTCTATTCATCCGGGTGCAGCCAAGATGTATCATGAACTAAAGCAGCATTATTGGTGGTGTAAGATGAAAAGGGACATCATGGAGTTTGTAAATAAGTGCTTGAATTGTCAGCAAGTGAAGTATGATCACCAGAGACTGAGTGGTATGACTCAGAGGATGCCTATACTTGAGTACAAGTGGGAACACATTACAATGGACTTAGCAGTTGGTTTGCCTACGACTTTGGGGAAATTTGACTCTATTGGGTGATTGTGGATAGGTTGATCAAACTAGCTCATTTTGTACCAGTGAAGACTAACTACAATGCAGAAAGACTAGCTAAGATCTACATTCGGGAGATAGTTTGGTTGCATGGTATGCCCATTTCCATCGTTTAAGATTGAGGTACTCAGTGTACATTGCACTTTTAGAGTTCTATGCAGTGTGAGTTGGGCAATCAGTTGGAGATGAGTACCAATTTTCAACCACAAATGTATGGTCAATCAGAGCGGACTATTCATGTATTGGAAAATATGTTTCAGGCTTGTGTGCTTGACATTGGTGGTTATTGGGATCAGTTCTTGACTTTGGCAGAGTTTGCCTACAATAACAACTACTATTTCAGCATTCAGATGACACCATTCGAGGCTTTGTATAAGAGAAAATGTAAATCTCCGATTGGTTAGTTTGATTCATTTGAAGTCAGACCTTGGGGGACAAATTGGTTGAGAGATTATCTGGATGGGTGAAGTTGATACAAGACTAACTTTAACATCCCAAAGTTGATAGAAGAGTTATGTGGATCATAGGGTTCGTGAGTTAGAGTTCATAGTTGGCGAGCGGGTTTTATTAAAAGTATCACACATGAAGGGTGAGATGAGGTCTAGGAAGAAGGGTAAGCTTAGTCCAAGATTTATTGGCCCTTTTAAGATTTTTTTGAGCATTGGGGAGGTGTCATATGAGTTGTCTTTACCTTTGAGTCTTTCAAAGGTGCATCCAGTTTTCCATGCCCTGATGTAAAAAAGGTACCATTCTGATGGTTCTAATGTGATTTGGTGGACTCGATGGATTTGGATCAGAATCTAGCTTTTAAGGAAGAGCCCATAGTCATTTTTGATAGACAAAGTAAGAAATTGAGATCTAAGAATAATGCTTCAGTAAAGGTTTAGTGGAAGCATCGTCCGATCGAGGAGGCTACATGGGAGACAAAGTCAAGCATACAGAGTAAATATCTCCATCTTTTCAATAGTTCAGGTACCTTTCTTATCCCTACTTTGAGGATGAACGTTTATTTTAGTAGTGGATAATGTAACAATCCTCATAGAGATTTTTGGCTTTTGATGTGTTTTGACCATTTTACCCCTTCCTATTATTGCATTATGATAGTTATAGTCTGCGAGAGTTGGTGGCACGGTTCTCCAGGTATTTGGTTGGGTTCTATGTGAATTTTTTTATTTTGGAAGGTTTTAAAGTAAGAATGATTGGCTTTTGTCAAGATTCAAAGATTTAGACGTCATATGAGAATTTCATCAATTTGTTAACTCTAAAATGCCATTTTTTAATTTGTAGAACTGTTGGTTTGAGTCTCGTGGTGTTTGAGTATTTTTTGAGTAGTTGGCTGAAAATTTAAAAGTTAAGGCGTAGAGTTGACTTCAGTCAACATTTGTGGATAACGTCCTCCATTGGTAAATCTGACGATTTTAATGTCAGAAATATCGATTTTAGTCTAGCAACATAGTTAGTTTGTGTTCAGGAGGTTCTGGATGAGTTTCGAGGGTTGATTTTGATGTTTGGAATGCTTTTGGCATTTGTTGGTGTCTGGGGTCTGTAATTGCAGTGTTTTGCCATATTTGCGAGTAGCGCTTTTACAATCAAAGGACAATTTTTGCGGTAATTGAGGGGCATGCCTAGATGCCGCAATTGTGGTGTTTTACAGTATTTATGGTCAAGGGACCGCTTTTGTGGTAAAGGGATGTCAGGCATAGACACCACATTTGTAGTGTTTTGTCGCATTTGCGGGTACCGCTTTTGTGGTACCTGAGAGCCTTTTTAAAAACTATATTTTCCTTCGGTGGAGTCACTTTCTAACTCGATTTTGGGAGCTTGAAAATACATTTTTAGGCGATTCAAAAGGGATTTGTAAAGATTTCTTTGTTGGGTAAGTTTCTAAACCAATATTTTAATATTCCTCGATGATTATTTCATAAATTGATCTTCAAATCTTGGTTTTTCAACTTAAAAATTTGGGGTTTTCTCGATAAAGATGAAGAATGGTATTGTCACGACGCCACCTACCGGGTCGTGCAGGCGCCTACTCTATGAACCTATATAGACGAACCCTTACCACCCGTTTCAATAGGTAAATGCGTAAAAACCAAGTATAACCATAAAAATCCTCTTTTTAATACATAGAAACTATTACAATCTTTTATTTCAGGAAAACCCTTTTCGCAATGAACACAATAAAACAGTTTTACAGCTTGAAATACCCCTCCCTAGGATCTAGTCTAAGCCGGTACAGGAGCTACTACAAGGGTAATACAATGAAAAGTAAGATGACCCAGCTCCCACCATGGAACAAGAGTAGAAGCTGCTGAAGATCGCCATCATGTACCTATGAAACACCACCGACCCTGCAACCAGACAATACCCAAAAAGGTATAACAAAAGTAAGATCAATACAAACATATGTACTGGTAAGCATCATCGGTCGACCCAAATCCACTCGTACAATCATATAATAGAAATAAGGGAAAACATGTAAATAATTCCAATTGCCCCATCCTCCAACTTCCACCTTCACCAGACCCGATCTCAACCTATACCCCCTACCTCAACCTTTCCTAACTCTTCCACTGCCAACTCTACCGTTCTGGCCTTACCCCCAATACCTACGACTCCTCGAACCACAATTATCACCTAGACTTCCCAAGTCACCTTAACCTTGGACTTACCAAGTCACCTTAACCTTAGACTTCCCAAGTAACCGTACACTGGCCCAACAACTAAGTCCAGTATACTCCTCCAATTACTCAACCAACCCCTATGACTAAGAAACCAGAAACAACCCAGTAACAACCAACCCAGACCAACCTCACTCATGGTGCTACTAACAAGTATTCTGGACCTCTTAGGGGTCCCTAAGAAAAATCTTCAACATAATAGTGCTAACTAGCAACACAACTCTTGACTCTATGTCTTCCTCTTAGCTTATCCCCACATGTAATCTACTTCAGAACCAGTAACCATATTCAATGAAAATAACTTACATATATCTCTTTTCACATAGTCCGGACCCACGCTGGGATTCCCCTGATAACACACTAAGTGTCAAACATGCAACCCGGTCTACACCAAGACCAAACTCACAATCAAATACAATAACCCAGCCTTTCAAGGGCCGTATGTAATAATTACAATTTCATAAATACAACTCGGTCCACTCATGGAACCATCGTCAGAATGCAACAGTTTAATAAATAAACCCATACTAGGCATGGTACCTGAGTCAACCATTTATAGTAACCTTTACAAGGTGTGGTACCCGAGCCAAACATATAGTAACCTGTACCAGGCATAGTACCTGAGCCAACTGAATAGTAACTTGTACTAGGCATGGTACCCAAGTGTCACGACCCAGACCATCGTGAGTGGCACCCACCCAACCCCCGGATGAGCGAATAATAGAGTTCAACCCTTTGCCTAGACTAACAGCCTAAAACCAACAACAGAAAGTAAACTAGCAATTAAAATAAGCAAAAACTATAGCATAATCATTAACCTGCGGAAAATCCCACCGAGGAACTGAAAGTCATTGTACCAAACATCAATACCAATATCTAGAATACGGGGATGCAACCCCAAAAGAAAATACGAAGTAGTTTTAAGTCTGAAACAAGTGGACTGAAACTCTAAAGATAACCCAAGGTAGCTCGAATCAAGCAGCTCACCCTTGAAAGTCAGAAATTGTCGGTGTTAAAGGTGAGGTCGCGTCTCAGCCGCTGGAAGATTTCATGTACTCACCAAAAGACAAGCAAGTGGAGTATCAGTACACCACCACTGTGTACTCGTAGGATCATCAGCCAGTTTCCAAATAAACAGTGTATAAGCAGTACAATAATATTAAGTAGAAGGTATGGAAAACATGCATAATAGTCACAGACACACCTAGACTCTCAGTCTCTACTTAGCCTGTTCCCGCATGAAATCCACCCCCTAACACTAAGCCACAACCACTTACCATTAACTATACCTTTTTGTCTAGCCCGGACCCACCCTAGGACCCCCTCTAGACTACACACATGTACCTTGAATCAATCGGCCTAAACCAAGACCAACACAATGTCAATAAACAACCCTGCCTAAACCAAGACCAACACAAATGTCAATGAACAACCTGGCCTAAACCAAGACCAACACAAATGTCAGTGAACAAACTGGCCTAAACCAAGACCAACACAAATGTCAGTGAACAAACTGGCCTAAACCAAGACTAACACAATAATTAACCAGAATTTCCTTGGCCTCTCAAGGACCACCAAACCAATAACACATTTCAATAAACAGCTCGGTCCACTCACAGAACTAATATCAATCAATGCAACACAATAATAGCAATGCAATGATGCAACAAAAGTAAACCCGTACCAGGCGTGGTACCCATGCCAACCAATTGTTATACCCATACCAGGCGTGGTACCTGTGCCAACTAATTGTTATACCCATACCAGGCGTGGTACCCGAGCCAACCAAGTGTCAACAATCCACAGTCAAATGCAGGAACATACAACTTGTAACAACCAAGCAAATACCATTCAACCACAGACTGTGAAGCAGGAATCTTAGACATTCTACACAACTTCCCTAAGCAATGTAATTCATACAATCACTTAGATACAAGCACAAGAATATATAACATTCACAGAAATCGTAATCCATCACCTACCTCGAAATGATCCAAGCTCTATTCAACCCGAGATTTCCCGTGTTTCAGATTCCTTTCTCGTTCTTGGTATAAAATAACACGCAAGTAAATAAAATTAACACACAAGGCTTGCACAATACCCAAATTATACCAAATCCCCAAACCCCAAGCCACCCATGATCATCCCACCCTTTTCCTGAGATTTTCCACCGTAAATTCTCCTAGTTCTACCATTTTTACGGATAAAAATAGAGAATTTAACAACCTATATCATAATAATATACTTTTATCAATACCCAAGAACATACATGCTTGGAATCCCCTTTCTTCCCCCAATTCTACCATTCCTAGGTTATTCCAACCTTTCCCCAAATTCCCTCCTAGCAATTCTACCTCATAGGAAACGTATTACAAAGATTGGGGAACAAGAACCTTACCTTAGGGAAGAATTTCAACGGAAAAAGGAAGAAAAATGCCTGGAATCGCCTAGCCCTTCTCCCAAAATGAATTATAGAAAACTGAACTGTTTTAGGGAAGTTTATGCATTAAAAACCCATCATCCCGCTATAGCAGTCCCCGCTCTGCTATAGCAGTCCCGCTATAACGGTCTTAAGTGGATGTTGACTGCCTTGACCACCGCTATAATGGTATTTTCCACTGCTATAGCGGAGGTCGCTATGATGGTGCCGTTGCGCTCGTCATAGACAGAATGTCCAGAAATCTCCAAAATTTGCCCATTTTACAACACATTTGTTTTCCCCGATGATCTGAAACAACCCTTTCATGTCAACCGCAATTCCGGGAGTTCTACTTACCCAAACTCAATTCCGAAAAGTCCTCCGGACTCCTTTATGTCTTGGCTATATGGAAAACTAGCTCAAAACAAGACACCTAGACCAATCTTGACCCAGATTTCCCTAGACTCCACCTCACTCCAAAACTGACCGAGGCTAGCCTAGCCCAGAATTACAAACTCCCAAACCTGGAGTTTTCTAGCTCTAAAACTTGGAACGATTGGACTATTCATAACGACGGACCTGGTTGTTACAACAAATACCAATTTACCCATCATTCATCCCCGAACAATCAAACCTGAATTTACGGAAATAAAAGGAGGAAAGTGTAGTACCTGAATTCTCAAACAATTGAGGGTACTTGTCCTGCATATCCTTCTTGATTTCCCAAGTGTCTTCCTCAACCGGAAGATGCTTTCGCTGAACCTTCACCATATCAATCACCTTTGTCCTCAACCTCCGGACATCCCGAGAAAGAATCAAAACTGGTTCCTCCTCATAATGAAGATCCTTATCGAAAAGTACCTCATCCCACTTGATGATGTAATCCACATCCCCATGGTATCGCTTAAGCATGGATACATGGAATACCAGATGGACGCCTGAAAAACTAGGTGGCAGTGCTAGCTAATATGCCACTGGCCCTACAAGTTCAAGAACTTCAAACGGACTGATGAACCGAGGGCTAAGCTTGCCCTTCTTACCAAACCGCATAACCCCTTTCATTGGTGACACCTTCAACAATACATGTTCACCAGCTTGAAAGTCCATGTCCCGGACCTTACGGTCTGCATACTCTTTCTGCCTGCTTTGAGCAACCAGCAACTTGGTCTGTATGCCCCTTACCTTTTCATGTGCTTCCTTCACTAAGTCTACGCCCAGAGGCTTTATATCACCTTTCTAAAACTACCCAACCGGTGATCTGCAGTTCCTCCCATACAATGCCTTGAATGATGCCATGTCAATACTGGAGTGGTAGCTATTTTTTTACGAGAATTCGCACAATGGTAGAAACTGGTCCTAATGACCCATGAAGTCCATCACACATGCTCTCAGCATGTCCTCTAATACCTGGATTTTCCTTTTCGACTGACCATCAGTCTGAGGATGGATGGTTGTGCTAAAAGTGAGTTGTGTACCCAACTCTTCAGAACTTAGAAGTAAACTGCATACCCCTGTCTGAAATGATGGACAGTGGTACCCCATGCAGTCTCACAATCTCCTTCACATAGGTCTTAGCCAATTGATGCGAATTATAATCTACCCTGACCAGAATGAAATGAGCGGACTTGGTCAGCCTGTCAACAATGACCCAAATTGAGTCATACTTCCCCAATATCATGGGAAGACCCACCATGAAGTCCATGGCTATCCTTTCCTACTTCCACTCTGGAATTGGCATCCTCTGAAGTAGTCCTGCAGGTGTCTGATGTTCGTACTTTACCTGCTGGAAGTTCTTACATTTGGACACAAAATCAACTATGTCCCTTTTCATCCCGGGCAACCAGTAACACTGCCTCAAGTTCCTATACATTTTAGTCACACCCGTATGAATTGAGTACCGCGAACCATGAGCTTCCACAAAGATTTTTTGAATCATATCATCAACTCGAGGAACACAAATCCTCTCCCTGAAATGCAACACTCCACCAGAGTCTAACATGACGTCTCTGGACTCTTCGGATATTACCTTATCTCGCAACTTACCCAGTTTCGGATCCTGAAACTGTTTTGCCTTTATTTCCTCTATGAAGGTGGCCTTGACCTCAATGCTGGCCAATAACCCACCTTGATATAAAATACCCAAGTGCATGAACTTGGCCTTGAAAGCCTGAATCTCCTTAGCCAATGGTCGTTTAGACACCCCCAAACAAGCCAAGCTACCCATGCTAACAGTTTTTCCGGCTTAATGCGTCTACCACCACATTAGCCTTACCCAGATGGTACTTAATGGTCACATCATAATCCTTCAATAAATCCATCCACCTTCTCTGCCTCAAATTCAAATCCCTTTGAGTGAATACGTGCTGCAGACTACGATGATCCGTGAATACCTCACACTTGACACCATAAAGGTAGTGTCTCCAAATTTTTAATGCAAAAACCACCGCTGCCAACTCTAAATCATGAGTCGGGTAATTCCTCTCATGCACTTTCAACTGCTTGGATGCATAGGCTATCACATTCCTATCCTGCATCAACACAGCACCCAAACTATAATGTGAAGCATCACAGTAAACAACAAAGTCTTTACCTTCAACCGACAAGTACAAAATAGGGGTTGTGGTCAAAAGTGTCTTGAGCTTTTGGAAGCTCTCCTCGCACTTGTAAGACCACAAGAACGGTACCTCTTTCTGTGTCAGCCTGGTCAGGTGAGTAGCAATAGAAGCAAAATTTTAACAAACCTCCGGTAGTACCCTGCGAGCCCAACAAAGCTCCTCACCTCGGTCATAGTTCTAGCCTGAACCAACTCTTGACTGCCTCAATTTTCTGGGGATCCACCATTACCCCCTTTTCTGACACTACATGCCCCAAGAATGCCACGAAAGTCAATCAAAACTCACACTTAGTGAATTTTGCATAGAGCTTTTGGTGCCTTAAAATATACAGCACAATACGAAGATGATTAGCATGTTTCTCCCTACTCTTAGAGTAGATCAAAATATCATCGATGAACACGATAATGAAGGAATCCAAGTAGGACTTAAACACCCCATTCATCAAACTCATGAATGCCGCCGGCGCATTGGTCAAACCAAATGACATTACTAGAAACTCATAATGCACATACCGAGTCCAAAAAGCAGTTTTCAGAATATCCTCGGGCCTAATTTTTAATTGATGGTACCCCAACCTCAAGTCAATTTTCGAAAATACAGATGCACCCTGAAGCTGTTCAAACAAATCATCTATACGGGGTAGAGGGTACTTATTTCGGATGGTCATCTTGTTTAACTGCCTATAATCTATGCACATCCGCATACTACCATCCTTCTTCTTCACAAATAAACCGGAGCATCCCAAAGCAAAGCACTGGAAAGTATAAATCCCTTATCTAGTAGTTCTTGCAGCTGAGTCTTAAGTTTCCTTAACTCTGCCGGAGCCATACTATACGAAGGAATGGAAATGGGATGAGTGCCTGGCTCCAAATCAATACAAAAATCTATATCCCTGTCCAGAGGCATACCAGGCAAGTCCGCTGGAAACACCTCTAAAAATTCAGAAACCACTGGAACTGACTCAATAGGCGGGGACTCCACACTAACATCCCAGAGATGAGACAAGAAGGCTAGACACGCCCTCCCCACTAGCTTCCTATCCGGGATAAATGATATTATCTTAACTGGCTTAGGCCTGTACACACCTTCCCACTCTAGTCTATCCTTACCCAAAATCTCTAGAGCCACAGTCTTGGTGTTACAATTCAACACAGCATGATAAGGAGATAGCCAGGTCATACCCAAGATAGTATCAAAATCATCCATATCCAGAATTACCAAGTCTACCCAAGTATGTAACCCCACAAACACAATAGAACAGTCACGATATGCATGAGTCACAATCATAGACTCTCCAACTAGGGTAGAAACATGGATAGGGGAATCAAGGATATCACAAGTCAAACTCAACCCCACAGCAAAACTCATAGACACATAAGAATATGTAGAACCTGGGTCAAATAATACCAAGCCATTTTATCGCAAACAAGAATAGTACCTGTGATCACTGCATCTGAGGCTTCCACCTTGGTCCTCCCTGGAAAAGCATAGCAATGAGCCCAATCATCAACCCGGGCAACTTCTCAGGCCGGCTGCGCCGTACCCTTGATTGCACCTCCATTCCCTCGGTCTCCCCAGCCTCCCTGAAAATTACCTCGCCAACCCTGTGGACGACCTCTAGCATTACCGCCTCTGCCTGCTGGAACCACTACTCTAGTCTGCTGCTGAACCTGATTACTTGTCCGCATATGTGGACAATCCCTCTTAAAGTGGCCCATCTCACCATAATGGAAGCAACCACGGTCAAGAGTAGGTATGCTAGCTGATGCATAGGACGCTCCCTAGCCTCTAGGAGCTGAAGACTAAGCTCCCTGACGACCACCTGTAGTAGCTGGCAGAGCTGACTGAATAGGACGGGCCAGGTTAGCCTGCTGATGCTGGCCCCTGGAGTATGAACCACCAAAATTTCCCTCATTCCGGGGCTTCTTGGCTAAAGCCTTAGCCTGCCCCGCTTGCCTAACTCTCTCTATCTTCTTCACATAATCCACCAAATCATTAAAGCCCTTTCCTAAAGAAGTCATATGCACTGATAGTACCTTTAGTTCACTATTCATACCCTTGATGAACAACCGAACCCGTTCCTCCTCGAAACCCAACATCTGTGTAGCAAAATAAGACAACGCGTAGAACTTAGCCTCATAAGCTGAGACCGACATGCTACCCTGCTCCAAGTTCAGAAATTCATCCTTCTTCCGGTCCCTCAAAGTATGAGGAATGTACTTCTCTAGAAATAACGCGTGGAACTACTCCCAAGTTAGTGGAGGTAGAACAGAAGACCGACACTCAACATGAGACCTCCACCACTGCTTGGCATCACCCTGCAGCTGAAAACTGACAAACTCAACCTCATGCTGACGTACAATACCCAACTTGTGCAGCCTCTCATGGCAATCCAGGATGAACTCATAGGCATCCTCCTTATCTGTACCCTGAAACGTCATAGGTTTCAGCTTAAGGAACTTAGTCAATATCTCATGCTCATTACCTATCATCACTGGGCCTAGCATTGGCCTGAGGAGATCATTTGTGCCCGAAGCTACGTCCATCCTAGGTGTGGTAGTAACCGCTGGTTGAGTATCCAAGGCCTGATTTGCATAATCTGCGAGTATGTCTCCAGCACCAACCAACCCACTCAGAATATCCCAAGCCTGCTTAAAAGCTTCCGGTGTCATAGTAGGAAGGCCTGCACCCCCAACTGGTGTTGCCTCTGCCTGAGCCCCTTCATCCTCTACAACCACTTCTTCTACGTCCACAGCCACATGCTCCTGAGGTAGGGGAGGGGTTACCTCGCGTGCAGCAGTAACTCGAGCTCCACCCCTGGCGGGTGCGGCTCCAGCTCATCCCCTGCCCCTTCCCCTATCTTTACCACGAACTTTCGGGCCCATTGCTGGGACCGCTGGCCTTGCTCCATTGTTCCTTGTAGTAACCATCAGCGGACAGAAGAGTGAATGAGGTCAGATACCAATTTGTATCACCAGATACCAATTGGAATCGAGTTATAGCACGAAGGAAAGAAGGAAAGAAGGAAGAGATAGTTTCTCCTAAAGCCCCATAGCCTATCGAAGAAAAGTACGAACGTCTCTGCACCATTCCGCAAGACTCTACTAGACCTGTTTGGTATGACGAGATCAACGAACCTAGGCTCTAATACAATCTTTGTCACGACCTAGACCGTAGTGAGTGACACCCACCCAATCCCCAGATGAGCAAACCAATAGAGTTCAACCCTTTGCCTAGACTAACAGCTTAAAACCAACAACAGAAAGTAAACTAGCAATTAAAATAAGCAAAAACTATAGAATAATCATTAACCTGCGGAAAATCCCACCTAGGAACTGAAAGTTGTTGTACCAAACATCAATACCAATATCTAGAATACGGGGATGCAACCCCAAAAGAAAATACAAAGTAGTTTTAAGTCTGAAACAAGTGGACTGAAACTCTAAAGATAACCCAAGGTAGCTTGAATCAAGCAACTCACCCTTGAAAGTCATAAATCGTTGGTGCTAAAGGTGAGATTGCGTCTCAGCCGCTGTAAGATTTCCTGTACTCACCAAAAGACAAGCAAGTGCAGTATTAGTACACCACCACTGTGTACTGGTAGGATCATCAGCCAGTTTCCAAATAAACTGTGTATAAGCAGTACAATAATATCAAGTAGAAGGTATGGAAAACATGCATAATATCCACAGACACACCTGGACTCCAGTTTCTACTTAGCATGTTCCCGCATGAAATCCACCCCCTAACTCTAAGACACAACCATTTACCATTAACTATACCTTTCTATCTAGCCCGGACCCACCCTGGGACCCCCTCTAGACTACACACATGTACCTTGAATCAACCGGCCTAAACCAAGACCAACACAATGTCAATGAACAACCCGGCCTAAACCAAGACCAACACAATAGTTAACCAGAATTTCCCCGGCCTCTCAAGGACCACCAAACCAATAACACATTTCAATAAATAGCCCGGTCCACTCACGGAACTAATATCAATCAATGCAACACAATAATAACAATGCAATGATGCAACAAAAGTAAACCCATACCAGGCGTGGTACCCGTGCCAACCAATTGTTATACCCATACCAGGCGTGGTACCCGTGCCAACTATTTGTTATACCCGTACCAGGCATGGTATCCGAGCCAACTAAATGTCAACAATCCATAGTCAAATGCATGAACATACAACTTGTAAACCAATAAGCAAATATCGTTCAATCACAGACTGTAAAGCAGGAACCTTAGACATTCTACACAACTTCCCTAAGCAATGTAATTCATACAATCACTTAGATACAAGCACAAGAATATACAACATCCACAGAAATCATAAGCCATCACCTACCTCAAAATGATCCAAGCTCTATTCAACCCGAGATTTCCCGTGTTCCGGATTCCTTTTTCGTTCTTGGTCTAAAATAACACGCAAGTACATAAAATTAACACACAAGGCTTGTACAATACCCAGATTATACCAAATCCCCAAACCCCAAGGCCATCCATGATCATCCCACCCTTTTCTTGTTCTTTTCAACCATAAATTCTCCTAGTTCTACCATTTTTACGGATAAAAACAGAGAATTTAACAACCTATGATCATAATAATATACTTTTATCAATACCCAAGAACATACATGCTTGGAATCCCTTTTCTTCTCCAAATTCTACCATTCCTAGGTTATTCCAACCTTTCCCCAAATTCCCTCCTAGCAATTCTACCGCATAGGAAACATATTAAAAAGATTGGGGAACAAGAACCTTACCTTAGGGAAGAATTTCGATGGAAAAAAGAAGAAAAACGTCTGGAATCGCCTAGCCTTCTCCCAAAATGAATTGTATAAAACTGAACTATTTTGGGGAAGTTTCTGCATTAAAAACCTATCGGCCTGCTATAACGGTCTTAAGTGGATGTTGACCGCCTTGACCACCGCTATAGCGGTATTTTCCACCGCTATGATGGTGCCGTTGCGCTCGTCACGGACATAATATCTTAAAATTTCTAAAATTTTCTCATTTTACAACACACTTGTTTCCCCCGACGATCCTAAACAACCCCTTCACGTCAATCGCAATTTTGGGAGTTCTACTTACCCAAACTCTATTCCAAAAAGTCCCCCGGACTTCTTTATGTCTTGGCTACGTGGAAAACTAGCTCAAAACAAGACACCTAGACCAATCCTTACCCGGATTTTCCTAGACTCCACCTTGCTCCAAAACCGGCCGAGGCTAGCCTAGCCTAGAACTTGGCATGATTGGACTACCCATAATGACGGACTCGGTCGTTACACTAAGATAACCGAATATCACACAGAAATATAACAGTCACAAATAATGAACAAATCAACACTTGTAGATCAACAAGAAATAACACCTAGTTCATTTCACAAGACTGATAACCGGACATTTAGACATTCATAAAACACTCCCTAAGCATGAAACTCATACAATACTTAAGTAAAGCACATGAACATACAATGTATAAGGGAATCAATAACCATCACCTATCCTTACCCCGGGTACGTAAACTCAACTTAAATCCCATCCAAAGACTAAGCCCAATTCACCCCTTAACACATACTAGTAGGTACATCTAGTCCTGACCCTTCTCCTAGTACCGAAATACAACATGGGGTGAGATCCCCCCTAACCCCAGTAATTCAACCATTTATGACATTCCATTATCTTTATAATAACATTTTAGAGAAGCCCTTCTTTAACCTGTGGTTTAATTATCCAAGTTACTGATTCCCTGAATCTTCCCGACACCCTAGTCCTCATATATTATCATCGCACAACACCCAGTTAATCATAATAGCCAAAAATGTCACAACACATCATACTATGCAAACAGTTCTTGATTAACCAATTCAACCACAACAAACCTCCAGACTCCGTGCCCGAAGGCCTGGGTATGGATTCTCATTTTCAGTCTATATATATAATACAAAAATGGAAACGAGTCAGTCTACTCAATAAAAAAACCTAGCCTACCTTGACGCCAAGCAGTTATGTAGCAAAGTTTTAGCTCCATAAAGGCGTTCTCAGCTGGATGACGATCCCAAAATCTATTATTCCATGTCCTTTCAACCCTAATCCCTTCTCCTCATGGATCCCAAGCCTCGGAGCAGCCTAAGAGGGTTTTTGGAGAAACTCTCGTATGTTTTCCAACTGAGGAGGAGAAGTCTTTTATTATATTCGCGTTCTGAGGCTACTGCATCCCATCACCCCGCTACAGCAGATGTCATTCACTATAGCGGATCCACTATAGCAGAATGATATCAGCCTGGACCAAATTTCAAAATTTATAAATTTTTCCATCACGTCAACCCATCTTAATAAAAAATATTTTTAAAAACATTCCCGAGGTTTTGTGATATCATGGTTTTCTAGAATATTAACGAGTTTGATCATTATAACAGACACTAATTTACCCATCATTCATTCCCGAATGATCCTGAATATAAGAGGATGAAGAGAACTAGTCTGGGACTCTCTCTGTCCGAGTGACCACGTATTTAGGAACCTGCGTGAAATATCGAACCTCCCCTTAGTTAATCAATTCCGACCCAAGATGACAAAAATTAATTTCTCACTCTAATAAAGAATTCCCCTCTCCTGAGCTATCCGGAGAAAATTATGACGTGTACCTTCTCGAGTACCTAAGAAATTTGGGGCATCGTATCGTGCCGGAGCAAAGAATTTTAAAAGACCCGAGAGAATCTTTCCTTTCCAAAAACTGACTATCGTCTGCTATAGTGTACATTATACAACTATAGTAGTTCTTCTACAGCGGAGTATCGATCGCTATAGCAGTTGGCAACAGATTGAAATAGGGGAGAAATGGGTTTTCATCCCCATTGTCCTCTATTTCCTTTCAAAATGCTCCCTTCTTCTCCTGATCACCACACTCTCGATGTCAGAATTTTAGGTAACAATCGCTTCTTCTTACCTCTTTACTTTCTTTCACAATTTTAGACATGATTATGGTAGAAAATAAGGATTTGGGGTATACATTGTAGTTGCCTTTTTGAACTTGGACTTGGGTTGAATTTTTGTTGAATTCCCGAAGCATGGTTGCTTCCCTTACATTTATGAAGCCTCCCCGGCATTCTGGGCGTAAGGATTAAGTACTTTTTAGCCAAAAATGGGCCAAGAATAGTGGAGAAGGTTATGGGTTATTCTTGAATAAACTTGTGATTTCCAAATATTTTGTAAAAAATGTAGTAAAACAACCTAGGAGCACTGATCTGAACTTGGATTGTTAAAAATGAAGTTTTGGTTCAAGGGGCGCCATTGATGCACCCCTTGGAGTTTCTGGGATGATAAATACCGCTATAGCAAAGCTCG
Organism: Jaltomata sinuosa; assembly: GCA_003996215.1. Lineage (NCBI taxonomy): Eukaryota > Viridiplantae > Streptophyta > Magnoliopsida > Solanales > Solanaceae > Jaltomata > Jaltomata sinuosa. The sequence goes on from QJPP01004356.1 coordinate 253,758, forward strand.
ATCACTATAGCGGTCTCGCTATAGCGGAGAAACATCTGCTATAGTGGTTCTGCCATAGCAGACGATCGTCCGCTATAGCAGAAGACCAGAAAATAGTAGCCTCCTCAGGCTAACACTTAGAAAAATTTCCCCCATTTTTCTTAACTCGCCCCTTTAGGCTGAAACAAGTTCTAATCCCACTCTTGGCTATATTGTAGGTTAACCAAATCAATGGCTGAAGGGAAATATCCCGTGTACGATTATGTGAGGTTCCTTGATGATGCTAGTCAGGAGAGGTTCCGGGACTATATCCAGTTGGGTTTTTGTTTCGAGAGGGGCTGCAAAATGACAGGCGTGGATGGAAAAGCAGCTGCCTTCCATCGTAGGGTTCGAGAGTTCGGTTGGAACACCTTGCTAGTGGCTCGCCCTCCCGTGCGGACAGGCTGGGTGCGGGAGTTCTATGTTATTCTTCCTACAGCCTATTGGGATGAGTCCAACCCCACCATCTGTATCCAGGGTGTGGATATTTCGGTGGATTCTCAGATGATTAACGAGGTGCTAGGAGTGCTTCATGTCTCCAATAAAGCATACGAGGCCAAGTTTTATCTTTGGGATATGACTTGGTTGAGGGACACTTTAGTGGATGAGGAGTGCAGAGATCAGGTCTATTGGGTCAGTCCCGAGGGCATCACTAGCACCTACTTCTCCGCTGATGCTAGGAGGTGGCTCAACTTGGTGTCTCAAAGGATCTGCCTATTGGGCAATAAGACTGACGTGACTTATGCCCGAGACCTGGTGATTGTTTGTGCCATGCAGGGGATTATACTGAATGTGGGGGAACAGATTATCTCAGAGTGGAAGGAATTCTACCTGGGTCATAGGAAGGTCCCCTATCTTCCGAATTTGGTGTCTGAGCTATGCAGGCGAGTTGGGTGCCTATGGATTATACTGATATGGAGGTAGAGATGGATGACTAATTCGACCCTCTCTGGGTGAAAGTGATCTCTTCCAAGAAGAAGAGAAAGGTGGATGAAACAGTAAGTAGCCAGCTGGTTGAGGATGCTAACAATGATGATGATGACACTACTGCCCTCTCCCACCTTCATCTCCCGATCACTAGCCGCCAGCTGGAGGAGACCTTGGTCGCAGTCTGGGGGTTCATAGAAGGCACCACTTCCGGAGGTACCGCTCTACCCCCTTCTGCTCAGGATTTTGCAGCACTCCGCTGGGAGTTAGAGGAAGAGAAGAAGAAGAGACATTCCTGGGATCGCATGTTTGCCCAGATGTGAAAGACCGTCAAGGTCATGTTCTCTTACATCGCCCTCGGTCAGGAGCTTCCCACACTTGAGCCCGAAGATAGGAAGGAGTTCCCTTTCCAGAGTGATGATGAGTCTTAGGACTCCCCCCCCCTCCCCTCTTCATTAAGACATTTTACTATTCTTGGGTTTTTGCCCCCGTTTGGGGCTTGTTCTAGACAATATTCCCCTTCCTTTTTCCCCTTTGATTTTCGCACATGGATGCTAGTTTTAAACAATTTTCCTTTTTAAGCATGCTATACTAGTTCTATGAATGGTTTCCTCGTTTTACATAGCAATTTATAGCTTAACTATTGTGTTTTAAAGCCCAGTGAATGAAATGAAAAACAGGGGAAAATAGGGCAAGCATTCTACTCCGCGTCCTTTCGCTATAGCGGTTGTCACTCCACCATAGAGGTATCGTCGTAGTGATAAAAATCCCGCTATAGCAGGATCGCCATAGCGGTAAAGTTCTATTATGGCGGTCTCGACGATAATAGTCCAGAATTTCAAAGTTTTCAGCAAATGTACTCATCCCCCTTCCCGGTTTTCATTGTCTAACCCTGTCAATCTTGCCATGGTCTTAAACAACCCCCAAGACCATTCCTGGCAATGCACAGATCAAACTTAGCATCCAATTATCACCAATCATAGAAAATTGTACAAGAAAATTAATCACAACAACACCCTTCCCTCTATCCTGCAGGGGTAATCCCATGGTTCCCAACCAAATCCCGACTATCTTAAAACTGAAGTTTCCCCTACAGTTGTAAATCTTTTCCCCTCATTATCTAAGCCAATTATGAGTCTTTTTTCGAAAATAACAAGAAATTCTAACCCCTCACACATAGCATTACAGCACAAACCAATCATAACAATTCAACTTTTGACTACCTTTAGACCCACAACTTCACAGCAAGGCAACAAATCACACACAACCAAGTAAATCATACGAGTATTACAACACACAAACAATTCAGTTCTTAAACTACAATGGAATCAAATCATATAAATTATCCCCTATTCGTCCCATGGATGATCATTAGCCGATCGTCCAAGTCTTACCGCAACCTCTCAAGCCAGATACTAATTGAAACCTTCCCGATTTCAACTTCTCTTGCTTGTCTCATTAAAACTGGAGTCCAATGATATCCTGCACTTCATTGAGATACCAATTAGAATCAGGGGATACCAATTGGACTCAACCCATACAAGAAAGTAAACAACCACATGAAAAGGAAAGGAAGAAGAGATATTTCCTAGAATTCTTCGTAGCTTCCCAAAGATTAGATGTGGATGTCAACACACTAATCCGCAGGACTCTATTCGACATTTTTCTTTTGTACTGGGAGACCGGTAACCTAGGCTCTAATACCATCTGTCACGACCCCACCTATCGGGCTGTGCAGGCACCTACTCTATGCACCTAGATAGATGAACCCTTACCACCCGTTCCAACGGGTAAATGCGGAAAAACCAAGTATAACGAAAAAAATCCTCCTTTTAATACATGGAAACTATTATAATCTTTTATTACAGGAAAACTCTTTTCGTAATAAACACAATAAAACAGTTTTACAGCTTTAAATACCCCTCCCTAGGATCTAGTCTAAGCCGGTACAAGAGCTACTACAAGAGTAATACAATGAAAAGTAAGATGATATAGCTCTCACCATGGAACAAGAGTAAAAGCTGCTGAAGATCGCCGTCATGTACCTATGAAATACCATCGATCCTGCAACCAGACTATACCCAAAAAGGTATAGCAAGAGTAGAATCAGTACAAATACACGTACTGGTAGGCATCATTGGTCGACCCAAATCCACTCGTACTATCATATAATAGAAATAAGGGAAAACATGTAAATAAATCTAATGGTCCCATCCTCCAACTTCCACCTTCACCAGACCCGATCTCAACCGACCATCTACTTATAGCCCCTACCTCAACCCTTCCTAACTCTTCCGCTTCCAACTCTACCATTCTGGCCTTACCCCTAATACCTACGACTCCTTGAGCCACAATTATCACCTAGACTTCCTAAGTCACCTTAACCTTGGACTTACCAAGTCACCTTAACCTTAGACTTCCCAAGTCATTATACACTGGCCCAACCACTAAGTCCAATCCCAGACTACTCCTCCGATTACTCAACCAACCCCTACGACTAAGCACCCAAAAATAACCCAGTAACTGCCAACCCAGACCAACCTCACTCATGGTGCTACTAACAAGTATTCTGGACCTCTCAGGGGTTCCTAAGACAATCCCCAATATAACAGTGCTAACTAGCATCACAACTTCCGACTCTCGATCTTCCTCTTAGCTTATCCCCACATGTAATCTACTTCACAAGCAGTAACCACATTCAATGAAAATAACTTACATATATCTCTTTTCACATAGTCCGAACCCACCCCGGGATTCCCCTAACAACACACTAAGTGTCAAATATGCAACCCAGTCTACACCAAGACCAAACTCACAATCAAATACAATGACCAGGCCTCTCAAGGACCGTATGCAATAATTACAATTTCAGAAACACAACCCGATCCACTCATGGAACCATCTTCACAATGCAACAGTTTAATAAAATAAACCTGTACCAGGCGTGGTACTCGAGACAACCATTTATAGTAACCTGTACCAGGCGTGGTACCCGAGCCAACCATATAGTAACCTGTACCAGACATGGTACCTGAGCCAACCGAATAGTAACCTATACCAGGCGTGGTACCCGAGCCAACCGAATGTCACACAGAAATCACCCAGTCACAAACAATGAATAAATCAACAGTTGTAGACCAACAAGCAGTAGCACCTATTTCATTTCACAAGACTGATAACTGGACATTTAGACATTCATAAAACACTCCCTAAGCATGTAACTCATACAATACTTAAACAAAGCATACGAACATACAATGCATAAGGGAATCAATAACCATCACCTACCCTTACCCCTGGTACGTAAACTCAACTTAAATCTCGTCCGAGGACTAAGCCCAATTTAACCCTTAACACATACTAGTAGGTATATCCAGTCCTAACCCTCCTCCTGGTACCAAAAGAAAACATGGGGTGAGACCTCCCCTAACCTCGGTAATTTAACCATTTATGACATTCCAGTATCTTTATAGCAATATTTAAGAGAATCCCTTCTTTAACCTGTGGTTTAATTATCCAAGTTCCCAGTTCCCCGAACCTTCTCGACACCCTAGTCCTTACATTTTATCATTACACAACACCCAGTTAATCATAAAAACCCGAAATGTCACAACACACTATCACCATGCAAACAGTTCTAGATTAACCAATTCAACCACAACAAACCTCCAGACTCCGTGCTTGAAGGCCTAGGCATAGATTCTCCTTTTCAATCTATATACATAATATAAAAATGGAAATGAGTCAGTCTACTCAATAAATAAAGCTAGTCTACCTGGATGCCAAGTAGCTGCCCAGCAAATTTCTAGCTCCGTGAAGGCATTCCCAACTGAATGACGATCCTGAAATCCATTGTTCTGCATCCTTTCAGCCTAAATCCCTCCTCCTCATAGCTCCCAAGCCTTGGAGAAGCCTAGGAGGGTTTTTGGAGAAACCCTCGTATATTTTCCAATTGAGGAGGAGAAGTCTTTTATTAAATTTGCGTTCTGAGGCCACTGCCTCCCGTCACCCCACTACAGCAGATATCATCGGCTATAGTGGTTCTACTATAGAAGAATAAATACCTATAATGACCGGGTCCATCATTACGGGTAGTCCAATCGTGCCAAGTTTTAGAGTTAGAAAACTCTGGGTTTGGGAGTTTGAAATTCTGGGCTAGGCTAGCCTCGGCTGGTTTTGGAGCGAGGTGGAGTCTAGGGATATCCGGGTAAGGATTGATTTTGTGTCTTGTTTTGAGCTAGTTTTCCACATTTCCAAGACATAAAGGAGTCCGAAGGACTTTTCAGAATTAAAATTGGGTAAGTAGAACTCCCGGAATTGCGATTAACGTGAAGGGGTTGTTTTGGGTCATCAAGGGAAACAAGTGTATTGTGAAATGGACAAAACTGAGACATTTACGAACATTCTGTCCATGATGGGCACAATCACCTGCGGTAGCGTCCTCCGCTATAGCGGTGAAAAATACAACTATAGCGGTGGTCAAGGCGGTCAACACCCACTTAAGATCTCTATAGCGGAAGTCGTCCGCTATAGCGGGACCACTATAGCAGAGTGGGGACCGCTATAGAGGGCCGATGGGTTTTTAATGCATAAACTTTCCCAAAATAGTTCAGTTTTCTACAATTAATTTGGGAGAAGAACTAGGGCAATTTCAGGCTATTTTTCTCTTTTTTCCATCGAATTTCTTCCCTAAGGTAAGCTTTTTACTCTCCAATCTTTGTACTACATTTCCTATGCGGTAGAATTGCTAGGAGTGAACTTGGAGAAAGGTTGGAATAACCTAGGAATGGTAGAATCTGGGGAAGGAAGGGGATTCCAAGCATGAATGTTCTTGGCATTGTTAAAAGTATGTTATTATGATCATAGGTTGTTAAATTCTCTATTTTTATCCGTAAAAATGATAGAAGTAGGTGAATTAACGGTAGAAAAGCCTGGGAAAAGGGTGGGATGATCATGGGTGGCCTGGGGTTTGGGAATTGGTGTAACCCGGGTATTGTGCAGGCCTTGTGTGTTAATTATATGTACTTGTGTGTTATTTTAGACCAAGAACGAGAAAAAAATCCAGAACACGGGAAAGCTCGGGTTGAATAGAGCTTGGCTCATTTCGAGGTAGGTGATGGCTTATGAATTTCTGTGAATGTTGTATGTTTTTGTACTCATATGTAAGTGATTGTATGAATTACATTGCTTAGAAAAGTTGTGTAGAATGTCTAAGGTTCCTGCTTTACAGTCTGTGATTTGAATGGTATTTGCTTGTTGGTTTACAAGTTGTTTGTTCATGCATTTGACTGTGGATTATTGACATTCGATTGGATCGGGTACCACGCCTGGTACGGGTATAACAGATGGTTGGCACGGGTACCACGCCTAGTATGGGTATACTAACGGTTGGCTCGGATACCACGCCTGGTACGGGTTTACTTTTATTGCATCATTACATTTTATCATTGTGTTGCATTGATTGCTATTTAGTTATGTGAGTGGACCGGGCTGATTATTGAAATGTGTTATTGGTTTGGTGGTCCTTTAGTGGCCGGGAATTTCTGTATAACTGTTGTGTTGGTCTTGAGTTAGGCCAGGTTGTTTACTGATATATTGTGTTGTCTAGAGGGGATCCCAGGGTGGGTATGGGCTAGACGGAAAGGTATAGTATTTGGTGTATGGTTGTGGCTTAGAGTATAAGTGGTGGATTTTATGCGTGGACAAGCTAAGTAGAGACTTGTAGTCTATGTGTGTCTGTTGATATTGGTGCATGTCTTCCATACCTTTTACTTGATATTTTAGTACTGTTTATACACTGTTTATCTGAAAACTAACTGATGATCCTACCAGTACACAGTGTTGGTGTACTGATACTGCACTTGCTTTTCTTTTGGTGAGTACAGGAAATCTTCCAGTGGCTGAGACGCGACCTCATCTTTAGCACTGATGATTTCTGACTTCAACAGTGAGCTGTTTGATCAAGCTACCTTGGGCTTAGCTTTAGAGTTGCAGTCCACTTGTTTCAGACTTGAAACTATTGCCGTATTTTCTTTTGGAGTTGCATCCCCGTATTCTAGATATTGGTAGTGATGTTTGGTACAACGACTTTTAGTTCCTAGGAGGGATTTTCCGCAAGATATATTAAGCTTTAGTTTTTGCATTGTTTAATTGCTAGTTTATTTTCCATTTGCTGATTTTAGGCTGTTAGTCTAGGCTAAGAGTTGAACTCTACTGGTTCGCTCATCTGGGGTTTGGGTGGGTGCCACTCACGATGGTCTGGGTTGTGACAATACCGCTATAGTAGAGTGACGTCAGCCCGGACCAAATTTCAAAAATTATAAATTTTTCCGTCACGTCAACCTCGCTTAATACAAAATATTTTTAAAATCGTTCCCAAGGTTTTATGATATCGTGGTTTTCTAGAATAATAACGGGTCCGGTCGTTACAGGTATTTGATGATCTCAAGATCGATTTTGACTCCATTTTTTATAAAATTTCATGTGTGAACTCCTTAAGCTTTGGGTAAATTGATTTTCTAATAAAATTCTAGTTTTTCCTTTGGGGGCTCGGGATTGACTTTTTCATTGACCTTTTTGATCCGAACTTAAATATAGCAATATGAGTGTCTATTATTTCGTATTCTTATTGAGAATCTGTATTTGACTAGATTGGACTCGTTGAAAAGATCTTCAGAAGGTCAAACCTTTGATTTGACTTTATGGGTCTTTTCTTAAGGCAAGTTGAGAGTCTCTTTGACTCTTTATTGAAGTGTTTATGTGTTTGTTACTTTTATGAGGAGTGATGGGGATGGATACCGGTGTGTTAAAAAGGGGCTAATATGTAATATTTGGCTTAATTTGACTATTTTTTCCTTATTCTTGATTGTTGAATTATTGTGCGAAAAGTGAATTAGTGATTCTATTGGACATGATAGGTATTGATATTGAAAGTATATCCCCTTATGAGAGTGAATTGAATCATTTGAGCTAGATTGATGATATTAGGGCTTGTAGCCGGTGTTTTGGGTTGAGTATGGCCTTGTGTGTCAGTTGAGATATTTGTGCCCCTCTTATCATTTTGAATTGCATATACTCACTCATATTCATATCATGAAATTTCTAAAGAGACATTTTTGAGAATGATGTTTCAAAATTACTTGCACATCTGACGAAAAAGTGTTTCAGATGGATTTTATTGACTTTGGACTTGCATGCCCGATGAAAATTTATTCCAGGTGGCCCAATGAAAAATAGTTCTGGGGAAATTCATGATTTACATACCCGACGGGAAATTATTTTGGGTGGGTATATAGACCTCGCGAGTCTCCTATGAGTCTCAGTTAGCTATACAAAACAACGGGTGTACACTATAGCATACTTTGCATCATATTGCATTCATCTCATCATTCTATTGGTTGTCTTCCTTGTGGTTGTATACTATGATTAGTGAGTTATTATTGTTAGCCTAGAATGTGAATTTGTGGACTTAAACAATGTTAACTACCCTATTATTGTTGGTATCTGCTAGCCTAGGTGTGACCTTCATATTTGGAGGTGTTTGGGATTGTAGCTGAGGTAGTGGTCTCGATGGTTCTCGCCATCAATTTGAATTAGGGTCAGTCAATGCTGCTGCTGAATACACATAGTTTGGTACTCACGCTTGTTTATTTCTATATTTCATGTGCAGGTGTGGAGTCTATTATCCTTGAACACTGAGTTTGAGTTCGTGTTCGGGTGTTCATCGAGATTCAGAAGTAGTGACTGATTGACCCAGTGTCTACCGAATCTCCTTTATTATGTTATGATTGTCTTTCCTTATATCGAGATACATTAGACTCCATTTGTGCTGATTCTATCACTAGAGATTTATACTTGTGACTTTCAGATTTTGAGTAGTGTTTGTTGAAGTTCCTACTCCTTTATCGAGTTGTTTATGTGATTCAGTTTTGAGACTTATTATAATTTTACTTCTTTCGCGTATTCACTTGATTAATATTGTTTAAATGTGATGAGTTCGCTTGTCTATCCCGGAGGGTGAGATCGGTGTCATCACGACTTAAGTTTTGGGTCGTGACATTCTGTTTGACTCTTATCTTCTTAGGTTCAAGTGGTGATAAATTTATCGAGATAATGGTTAATTTGTTTCAATATTTTAATTCAATTTTTTTCATATATTTATTCAAATCCAAAATAATTATCTTTAGAATTAAATAATTTAAATTAAATGTTATACATAACATAAATATTATCCTTAAATTGCCAATTGATATTTTAGTAGCTTGCCACCTTGCTTAAGCTTAATGAAAAATATCCTCCTTTTATATATAAGAAATATAAATATAATATAGATATAGATTTTAATATTTTGCAAATATAGTCCTTGAAAAAATAACCTTTTCAGAGAATGTAAGATTCAAGATTAATTTATTTATATACTGCTTATGTACAAATAAAATATTAGGTTGACATTTAACATTTGCAATATAACTTATAATAGCTCAGATTGTGGTCTAACATTCTTTTCGTAAAATTTTCAGTTTGCTCAAATGAAATCTTTAAACGAAATCTAAAAGATACATAAATTAAAAATAAAAACTATCCCAAAAAATAACAATTATGAAAATTTTGTCTACCTAAATCTCCTCACTCGCATAAAGAAATTAAACTAATTAACAAAACAGAAAATTAAAAGAAAAATCATCATAAGCGAACATTTATTCTGCATTTTAAAAGAGCATCTTTGAATTTCTAGCAATCTCAGTTTGCTCATCAATTGTTACCTCTAGTATTGCCTGAAAAATAAACAGAAAAAGAATCTATCAAAAAAAAATAACGATATATATGTCAAAGTGAAATATGAATTAATATTGCTTACCGATATTCGGATTCGACTTCATAAGGCGTAAGAAAGGATCCACCGATTGACCAATCTCAGCATAGCTTGGATCATATAGACTATTACGAATTGATCTGTACCATCAATTTTATATTTTAATGCATTAAAAATAAAACATAATCGATGCACCCACATATTCACTCCCTCAATTTTTTGAGACGGGCTAATAAAAAAAATTAAATATAAAGTGGGTCAAAGAAAGTATATGATTACATTCTCTGTGGATCTCCTGTTGTGTAAGTACTGAGTGAAATACTTGAATATTGACGGTTTATCTCCATGCATTCACTCTCAATGACTTCACTCTGCATTCATTTCATAAAATAATATAAAAATAATAAAAATATGTTGCTACATATTTTTGAACAATTGCACAAACTAAATACTTTCACCTTAACATATTATTTTTAAAAATAAATTAGTCATATAAATTAATTTGTTAAATCATTAAACATAAATTAGGGATTAGCCATATACTCCTGAACGCGAAAAGGATCCACGAAATAATCTTGGCATTCTTCCTCGCCTGTAACTTGCTTACATTTACGTGACATAAAAATGTAAGTTATTCATTGATGCTAACAATTCTTTTATGGTACTTTTATCGTTTCAATTTGTTTGATATGATTCGACTTTAACACAAAATTTTAAGAATAAAAAAATTAGAATTTATGATTGTAAATATGTTATACTATTTGTGTGATTAATAATTTCTGAAGTTGCAGCCTTAAATATTTCATAACATTTATGTTATTATACAAGTTTCTCATTAAATATAAAATCCTTTGTTTCGATGAATCAATAATAAAATAGTATCAAATAAATTAACACAGTGAGAGAAGAGAAAAGAACAAAGAATTAAAAAAATAGTTGACCATCATACCTTGGAACCACCCACTCTCACATTTTGAATTGTTGAAGAAATGATAGCCCTGCTAGAGTTGATATTGTATCCCTGCTAACAGAGAAACAATAAAAGCAACATGTTTACATCGCTTTAATGTTGAATTAGCTTTACTAATTAAAGAAAAATATAGATATTTAATTGTAACTTCTTCCTAATCACTTAATTGTAGGATTTATAGTTTAACAAATTAAAGACCCTCTTATTTGATCTCTAAGTGTATCTTTTCAAAACTACCTATTAGCCAATGAAAAACAGAAGAATGATAAGATTTTAAGAAAAGTATACCTCTGTAGGTAAGTTCTGGCCCATAATAAATGAATGTTCATGGACAGGATTAAACATAGATCTGGCAAGAAAATGAATATTTCAAAAATAAATACAAAATGAAGTAAAAGTAAAATTAAATAAAAAAGAAAAAATATGTATTTATTATTCATTGAAATTGAGTGAAAATTATCATATTTCTATGTGAAACAGAGCAATAAATATCTTGAGGTTGAATATATATAATTTTGATTTAACACAGATTGATTTGACAGGACTTGAACATATGAGTGTTGAATTTGATTATGTTCATTTGAATGTTGGATGCTTAAAAAAAAAGAAAAAAATATTAACCACAAAACATACAATATTTAGTTCAATTTATTTTTTTCTTTTATAACAATATATAGATCAATTTGTTGTTTAAACACTTGATAATGCAATCATTTGATTTTTAAAGAAAGTTATGAAGGCTGAATTAGTAATGCAAAAATTATAATATGTATTAGTAATACATGAATTAGTTTTGCAAAGATATTTCTAGTTGAATGATTAATTTATTATAAATTAGTATATAATGTACATTTAAAATTTGTGTTTGTTCTTTAACTAAAAATGTAAGGAAAAAATCTTTACTATGATGAGAGTTGTTATTTTAAAATTTTTAATCTATGTATTGCTAATACATTCATTTTTACTCTATATTTTATGGTGCATAAGATTATATACAGGCTCTTGCATGTTTATGTAAGTGTTATTTATCCAAAAAATAAAAATTAACAATCAAACATTGTTTAACTTAAGAAAAAAATAACTAAAATGACATCTAGATTATGTTTGAATTTACAGTAATCCAGCCATTTTTCATGTTTAGATTAGTACCCTCTTGAATATTTTTTCAAAATAACTTTTTAGCATTTATCCGATAGGACACAAGCCAAAAATCGATTATAAAAGAATATAGAGATTCATAAGACAAAATTTTAGGAGATTCAACAGATTTCTCTGTGAAAAAATTAAAGTGTGTGAAAGAGGATTTATATTTTTTTTCTTTTGTTCGAAGAGTATAAATAAGTGATAATGATCAAATCTTTTTGTCTTTTTGCATTTTGATTAGTTTGTGTACAAATAAAATATCAAAGTTTTGATTTGCTATTCAACTCACCCGATAAATATCAAAAAAATGCTTTAAAAATACTTGATGGTCATTTTGGCTATAATATAGAGGTCATTTTAACCATTTTTTTATAATCTAATACTGATTTTTAATGTAAAAGTGACATCTTCTAAAATTCAATCAAATATGATACAAATTAATGTTGATTCTATGTGAAAATTAAATCTCCTCCAACACAAACAAGATCATTTTAATTTGTGGAATAAATGAATACAAGATTATTTTATCCCAGTTTAATTGAATCTTTAATTTCCAAAATTGGAAATTTCATATTAATTATATCATAATTGTGAAATTAATTTTTATCACCTTCTGTACGAGATCTTAATTCCAAAATTATTAATTTCAAAATAAAAAATCAAAATAATCAAGATGCCCTTTCTTAAGATTCTTCTCTCAAAGCACTTTACAAAATTTAAGGCTAAAAATTAACAACAGTAACAAATTCATTAAATCTAAAAAAATACCTGGGCTGTACAAAGTCATGATAAACAGAATTTTGTGAAGCCTCATGATTTGAATTTTGTGAGACGTTGCTATTTTGAGACCTAAATTCATACAATAAAAAATAATATTGAGATCTAAAAAAAATAAAGTGATAAACTAGAAAAGAGAAATTAGATTTAAAAAAATTACATGTTGAAATAAGAGAAATCAAAGAATGATAGCTTCAAGGATATGTTATGTCTCTTCAAAGTCTTACAATTGAGTATCACATTGAGGAGCTAGACATGCATCTTATTTTTAATATGTGAATCTTATTTTATTTGTAGATCTTATTTTAGATTTTACCATATTAATAAATAAAAATATAATGAGATTGACAAAATTAATTTTGCACAATACATCAATTTACATAATACACTGGTTATTTTCTATTAATTTCAACACTTATATTGTAACACATAATATTTATAAAGAAAATTAATTTTAATATTCAAATATATGTTCAACGCACAATAATTATCAACTAAATGTAAGTCAACACATTCAAAAGCTGAGTTGATTTAGGCTGACATGCAACTCAAATTTACCCTTAAGAAAACAAGTCAAAATTTAGAAACTTTTGTTGTTTGATATGTTAAATATAATTATAATAATGAAGAAAACATTATTAAGCAAATTGTAAAATAAATTATGGGATTTTAAAGAAACTAACACTAGGATTATGTCCACCTAAAATATTCAAAATAACTAAAATTAAAACCTAGATGAAACAAATAAATGAAAATTAATGTAAACTTTACATTGTAACAAGTTTTGATATGCTGAACCTCCGCTCCTCCTGAAAATAAAAAAAAAAAAAAAAAAAAAAGTGAAATATAAATATACATTTTACAATGGAAAAATTAACTACAAAGAAAAGTTAGCATAGAATAGTCAATCAAAATCAATAATAACCTGTTTGATCAAGTTTATTATTTGTCAAAAGTTTTTTTTTCTTTTTCAAAAGTACTTATTTTAAAAGATTAACGTGTTTGGCCAAGCTTTTGGGAGAAAATAAGTGCTTCTGTGGAGTATCAGAAGATGTTTTCTAAGAATCTAAAAAAAGTAGTTTCTCCCCAAAAGCACTTTTTTGAAAAGTACTGTTGAGAAAAATACACTTAGGGTGTATTTGGTATGAAGGAAAATATTTTTCATATTTTTCATGAAATTTTTTTATGGAAAACAAATTGGTTTCTTACTTATTTTCTCATGTTTGGTTGGTGAGTGAAAAATATTTTTCGAAAAATATTTTCTATTGTTTGATTGATGAGTGAAAACACATTTTTCAATTTTTTTATTTTTTTTTTATTAGAGAGTAGAAAATATTTTCTAGGGGGTAGGTCGGGGGGGGATTGGGGTGTGGTGGTGGTGGTGAGGGGGGAGGCTGGGTGGCTGGGGGGAGGGGGGTAACTAGAAAAATTACTTTTTTAAAAAAAATAAAACACTTTTAAAAATAAATTTTTTTTGGGGGGATGGGGGTGGGGGTGGGGGTGGGGTAGGGAGGGAGGGACCAAAAATATAACTTTTTTTAAAAAAATAAGTATTTTTTAAAAAAAAAAAAAAAAATTGAATTTTAGATGGGGTGAAGGTCGTAATGGTGGTGGGTTGTGTGTGTTGGGGGGGAGGGTGTTGAAGTGGGATGGGTAGATGGGTGAGGTGGAATACAAAAAAAAATACTTTTTTTAAAAAAAGTTAATTTTATTTTTAAAGAAAGAATTGAAAAAAAAATTAAAAAAGTTGAAGTGAGGTGGAAGTGGGGGTGGGGCGGGTGGGGGATGGGGTGAAATACAAAAAGTAATTTTAAAGAATTGTGTGAGGTAGAGGTAGGGGTGGAGGTAGGGTGGGAGTAGGAGGGTGGAGTGGGTGGGATTGGGGTGTTATGAAGGTGAGGACTTGTTTTCCCTACTTTCATTAGAGAAGTCATTTTCCTTGTTTTGGAGGAAAATGTTTTCCTAAAGAAAATATTTTCTAAATTTTTTTGACCAACCAAACACAAGAAAAATGAAAAATATTTTCTTCCATACTCTTAGAAACACTTTTAAAAAGTTTGGTCAAACATTAATTGTTGCTCAAAAATATTTTTTAGATCTATTGGCCAAACACAAATCATTTTTCATCAAAAGAACTTTTTCTGAAAAGCACTTTTAAAAAAACCACTTCTCAAAATAAGCTAATTTGGAAGCTTGGCCAAACAAGCTATAAAATAGTAGAAAAAACGAAGTTTTCTAGTAATTAAGTTTGGTGAAATTGATGAAGTTTTGGTGTTAACATAGAGAACAGAATAATTTATTCAACTTCCAATTTAAACACACCACATTTGGTTTGTGAAAATTTTGCTAGCCTGAAGTGAAAGATAGAAACAAGCCTTACTAAAAAGCACTAAGCTAATTGAAAGAAAGAACACAATCTTACATAAAAATTGAGTTGAGGCAAATTTACCTTTAGTGTTGAAATACTGGATGCTGTTAAAAGCACTAATGATGTTTGCAATATTTTGCTAGACTGATCAATCGATGTAAAACAGAGAGAATAACCACTCTTTATATAGAACCATGTAAAATGGGTAATAAATACACAAAGAAAAGTAGAAAATTCTAGTAAAATGGTAAATACTTATTCCTCTCGATATTTACGTCACCAAATTTAATTAAAGTGAAAAACTAGTATATTTCATACACATATTTATTTCTTAACATGATTAAGTGATATGTATTTTTATTTTTATTTTCAACTATTAAAGTTAAACTGATTAATTCAGCATATACATTCAGAGAACCATCCAAAGTTATTTAACATTATACATCGCTTAGATATTTGTTGTTATTTTTTTTTAATCCGGCTTTGATTTTATTCTTTTTGAATGGATGGTCTATAAAAAATAACTTATCTACCTTCTTAAGGTACGAGTAAGGTCTGTATACATTATGCTCTACCCGAACTTCACTTGTGTGGTTACATTAGGTATGTTGTAATAATATATAGTAGTAGTTATTTATTAGTCTCTCCGATCTTTTTACTTATCATGTTTTTCTTTGCACATCCCTTAAAAATATTAATTAAAAGAATAATTTGATTAAATTATTCTTATTTACTCTTTTTCACCAGCATTAATCTCTTCAAATTTATTAATCAAAGATAAAATAAAAACAAATAATAATCAAAGATAAAAGATGGATTCTAACTATTTAAAACTGTTAAAAATAAAAAATAAAATAAACACACAAAGGAGAATCTATCTTTTTTTTTTATTTTTTTTTGGGTAGCACGAGAAGAAGCTACTTTTGATAAACAAACAAATCAAAAAATACTTATGTTATTTTGTTTTTATTTAGTAGTTTCTGTGTCAGACTGAATTAATTATGAAGGTAATAGTAAGTTATTTTATTTTTCTTAGTTTGTGTGTCACACAATTTTGTGCAGTTAAGGTAGTAATTTTTGTACATTGTCGTTTCCTAAATCACGATAATATCGAACTAGTACTAGTTATTTATCAGTCTCTCCGATCCTTTTATTTATCATGTTTTCTTTGCACATCACTTAAACATATTAATTAAAAGGATAATTTAATTATATTATTCTTATTTACTCTTTTTTACCAGCATTAGTCTCTTCAAATTTATTAATCAAAAATAAAGATAAAAATAAATAATTAATTTTAAAATTATATTTATTTTGAATTAATTATTTTTAATAAAAACAATAATTAAAATGTATCGAAAGGAGTGTGAATGCAACAAAGTAGGAAAAAAACCAAAAAACTACTACAATGTTAGCTCACGATAATACCGTGATTGAGGAAACTATAGTGTACAAAAACTATACCTTAACTGCATAAAATTGTGTGACACACACACTAACGAAAACAAAACAACTTACTTTTATCTTCATAATTAATTACAGAAACTACTAAATAAAAACAAAATAACATAAGTATTTTTGGTTTGTTTGTTTATCAAAGGTAGCTTCTCCTCGTGCTATCCCCCCAAAAAAAGAGATAGATTCTCCTTTGTGTATTTATTTGATTTTTTATTTTTAAGAGTTTTAAATAGTTACTAACATTTACATTGGATAAAAGTTCAACAAAAATAAGTTTTTTTTGTTAGTTTCTGTGTCACACTGTTTTGTGCAGGGTCGTTTGATTGGGAATAAGTTATTTTGGGATGATAAATCCCAAAAATAGCTATCCCAAAATTAGTTATCTCACCATGTATATGGGATAACTTATTCCATCACTATGGTATAAATTGTGAGATAAATAATTTTAGGACTAACTAATACCTCCAACCAAACGTAAAATAAAATAATCCTGCATTTTA
The DNA here is from genome assembly GCA_003996215.1 of Jaltomata sinuosa. NCBI lineage: Eukaryota > Viridiplantae > Streptophyta > Magnoliopsida > Solanales > Solanaceae > Jaltomata > Jaltomata sinuosa. The sequence goes on from QJPP01004356.1 coordinate 270,731, forward strand.
TCCCGGGACTATTATACCTTATACCTCACACCAAACAACCAAGGTATTAGTTTATTTACACTATCGTTTCCTAAATCATGGTATTACCGTGAACTAACACTGCAATAGTTTTCGTTTTGTTTCTTCTTCTTTGTTGCATTCACACTCCCTTACATTGAATGGAGGGACTTAACTCTGCAATGCATGTTCTGTTTAAAACACTAAATTTAATAATGCATAAGAAATAATCTTAGCTTAACTAATATTAATATATTAATGTTCAACATTAATAATACACCTTATTCAACACTATTTTTATACACTCTACAATGATCCCTAAGTATTGATAATTATTTAGCTTTCTAAACCAAACGTGCACATCCTATACTTCTATTCAAAATACAATAGCAGGTTGATAAAATGACATTACAAAAGGAACTTTAAAAATAAAATAAAAAAGATTAAGGCAATCTTTCTAGCCTAAGTAAGTTTTATTTAACAATAAAGAAAACCTTTAGTACTATCCAAAGTTAAACAATAAACATCGTTTGGATATTTTTATTAATTGATAAGGTAGAAAATGTTTTTCAATTATATATTTTATTTATTACGAATTCTCATCTTGTTAATTATTTTGTCTTCCTTATTTTCTTTTCAATTCAGCTTCAATTTCACTTCTTTTGATTCGACGGTCTATCAAAAATAATATTTTTACCTTCTTAAGGTATAAGATAAGGTCTGTGTACATCCGATTCACTCAACACTCCACTTGTGAGATTACACTAGGTATATTATTGTTGTTATAGTTATTTAACACTAAAGTATCCTTATTTATTTTTTGATTTCGATTAATACTACTCTCTTTTTCACCACATAATCTCTTAGTAAGGGTAAAGGTGAAAACAATATCTTAATTTTCTAATATGATAACTATTCTGGATCAACTATTTTTAGCAAGACACGATAACTAAAATGGACCGAAGAGACTACGAATCCACCAAAGAAGCGAGTTGGGTGAGGAAAAATGGTATTTTCTAAATTGCAAAATTTGAGAATCTAAATTCCCATAAATTTTTTGAACTCTTAAACGTGTATTACTATTGCCGCATTAGTCAAAATATCATGAAAATACCGAGGGTTTAGTCTTGTCCTCTTGCATCTTAAGCAAGTTAATTGTGACTAACACTGGTTAAAACTGGTCATGTGGGGTCAAGACCTATAATAATTAACTGACAAGCATATGTTTCAACAACTTATTTTTGTACGTTTAGTATCCTTGTAGTTTTTCCCTAAACATACGGTGTTATTGTGAATTTGTGACTAATGCTACAATAGTAATTACATGTTTAAGAATTCATACTGTTTTTACTGTTTTCTAAACTTAAGCTCGAGCTTCAAGCTCAACTATGGTAGTTGTGATAGAGAGCGAGGTACTTATTTGGAGAGAGTAAGTCCTAGCACACTACTCCCTCTGTTTAGGATGGAAATGAGGCGGAGCGGGGTAGGTTGAACTTAACTCATAAAAATTTCAATCGCCCCGCATAGTATTTTTCTATAATCTCACCTTGCCCCACCCTTGCATAAATTTTCTTTTGGCCTTTCTAACCACTTTGCTATTTACATATTTGTAAATTTAAAATTCAGTATGCGTATTTTAAAGGCATAATACATAAATGTGTCATTTAACTTGACTTCAACTGTCATTTATATGCTCTTTAACATTGGGTGTGCACAAGTAGGCACTTAAACTTTTATAAAGTTGAACAAATAAACAGATACATTCTACATGGCATCTACGTGGCATCTACATGACAATCTCACGTGAACTGCCACGTAGATGTCACGTAGGACGCGTGTGTCTACCTATTCAACTTTATACAAGTTTAAGTGTCTATTTGTACATGCTCGAAATTAGAGGGTATATAATGTCAGTTAATGTCAAGTTAAAAGACACATTTAAATATTATGCCTATTTTAAATGTACGATGATCTTAAGAGCAAATTTTTTATATATAATCATATTATATTTCATAATTGTATTCCCAGGAGCTAATAGGTACTGGGAGCAAACTCAATTGAAAATTGCTTATACCTGTTATTTTTTTTTGTTTTTATTTTTGGGTTTAAGATTCAAAAAATGTTTCATCACCATTTAAAGTCAAAATTAAATATTCACATGCATAGCATAGAGGCACTATATTTCCAGGTTCCAACCAACTGTTACTGATTTATAGTGTAATATATATAGTTCTAATTAACATATAATTTTAGGTAAAATTACATATAATTTTAGGCAAAATTCATGAGAATAGTATTACATATTAGTTTTTTTTTGTTTAAACCTGCATAGACCTGCAATTTTCCCTGCATCAGTTTAGAAAAAAATTATTTCAACTTGTCCTACAACCACATAGCTTAAAATCCCCGCCCCATTGTCATCTCAATGGCTCTGTCCCAATTTATGTTGCACAGTTAAAATTTTAAGATTCAAACTTTCAAATTTTAATCGTGAATTTGGACACAGAAACTTTAATTTTTTTTTATATAAAATTTATATTTGAAACATACATAAAAAGTACTATAAATCACAAGTATTAACAACTTAAGATATTTAAAAGTTATATACAAAATTTTTGATCAAATAGAAACTTGTTTGAATCTCAAAATTTCAATTGTGACACATAAATTAGGGCGAAAGGAGTAATAAAAACGAATTTGACCAATGTTACTATAGTATGAATATGTAAAATGAATACACAATGTCTAAATATACACCCTACTGACCTTCACATATGAATTAGCTTATATATAAAAGAAATTTTATCAATTTCATTTTTGGTATCAGATTTGATTAAAAAAGAAAAAATTAAAAATATTATGTGGGGTGGATTTATGCGGGGTAAAGCAGAGCAAATTAAAAATAGAAATTTTTGTTATGCGGGGCGGGGAAAATGGAGTCTTTATGAGTTTACGCGAAGTTACCTTGCAACTGCACTATTCCACACCGTTTGCCATCCCTAAAAGTTATCGAAAACTCGGGGCTTGTGTAAGAAAAGTTCACAACCATTCATTTGCACTACCCCTGCAGTTACATCCTTTGCATGCTTTCTTGTGTCTTCAGCCTTTCTAGTTGATTTAGGGTTTTTCATTTCTAATAACAGGTTGTAAAATGTAAGCAATCTTACATGGAATCCTATTAATTATTCAAGATCGTGAAACTATATAATTTTCACATAAATTTACAGTAATAACAAAATTTAGTCAAAAAAAACATACCCAAATTAGCCATAGTATTTTCCTTGACTTGAGAGCGGAAGATTTCTTTTTCGTTCTTCTAGAGAAACTTGTTTCTCTCTTTTTATTATTGCTTTATTTCAAAATTACATAGATGAAATCGTTACCGATCTTTTCTTTTAAAGACATAAAAAATTTATCGAACATATCGAAAGAATGGATGATATATTTTTTACATTTTGATGAATTTATATTGAGGAGAAAGACATGCATCTTATTCGTATTGTACGTAAAATAAATTCTATATATTTGTAGATGTTACTTTAGATTTTATCATATTAATAAATAGAAATATAAATGAGATTGATGAGATTAAATTTGCGTTATTTCGAATCCAACATCGATTCACTAAATACAATAGTCGTTTGCTATCAATTTAACATTTCTACCGCAACATGTAACTATTTATTTATAAAATTAATTTTAACACCTAAAAATATTTTTTAGCACGTAATAATTATCAACTACTTTTAATTAGTTAAACCAAATAGACTCTTAATTGAAGTTGCAAAGACAACAAGCCAAGTAGTCCACACTGGTACATGTCATAACCCAAAATCTCAAGGGTTGTGATGACACCTACCCAATCCAACATGGTAGGTAAGCCTAGATCAACATATAAAAGCAACTTAAGATAAAGTGAAAAATGACATATCATGAGGAATATCCAATAATAATTCAAATCGATAATAATAAAAAGAAAATCCAACAGTAAATTCCAAAACATCCCAAGACTCAGTTGTCATGATGTAACGATCGGGTTCGTCATTACGGGTAAACTATTCGTGCCAAGTTTTGGGTTAGAAAACTTCTGGGTTTGAGAATTGAAAATTCTGGGCTAGGCTAGTCTCGGTCGGTTTTGGAGCGAGGTATGGTCTAGGATAATTCGGGTAAGGATTGGGTTAGGTGTCGTATTTTGAGCTAGTTTTCCACGTAGCCAAGACATAAAGGAGTCCGGAGGACTTTTCAGAATCGAATTCGGGTAAGTAGAACTCCCGGAATAGCGATTGATGTGAAGGGGTTGTTTCGGATCGCCGGGGGGAGCAAGTGCGTTGTAAAATGGGCAAATTTTAGAGATTTCAAGACATTATGTCTGTGACGAGCGCAACGGTCCGCCGTAGTGACCTCCGCTATAGCAGTGGAAAATACCGCTATAGAGGTGGTCAAGGCGGTCAACGTCGCTTAAGACCGCTATAGCGAAAGTCATCCTCTATAGCGAAGCGGGGACAGCTATAGTGGAGCGACAGGACTAGAAAACCCAGAAATGGGTTTTTAATTTCATTCTCTTCCCTTCCGCCTCAAAAATAGACGAGAGCTATTTCAAAAACCCTCCTAGGCTGCTCTAAGGCTTGGGAGCCATGGGGAGGAGGAATTTCGGTAAAAGGGACGCGAAACCACGGATTCGGGCCTGCAGGACCGCCAGGAATGTCTCCACAGATCCAGAAACGCATGGTTGCAACTGCTTGGCGTCCAGGTAGGCTAGGTTTTCATGAGTAGTTAGACCTATTTACTTTTCGTACCTTTGTATAGTGAAACAGAGAATCCATGTTTTAGGCCTCCGGGCACGGAGTCTGGCGGATTTGGGTTGGGCTATGTATGTGCTAGAAATTGGTTGCATTGAATTGTGGGTTATTGGTAATTGTTTGGGCTGTTTATGTTGTCTTGGTATGCTAAAAATGATAGACTCAGGGACTGGGATGTCAGGAAGGTTCGGAGAACCGGGAATTTCAGACCTCAGTCTTTCTAGCTGATTTAGGACTTCTCATTCCTAGTAACAGATTGTAAAATGTAAGCAATCTTACATGAAATCCTATTAATTATTCAAGATCGTGGAACTATATGATTTTCACATAAATTTACAGTAATAACAAAATTTAGTCAAGAAAAACATACCCAAATTGGCCATAGTATTTTTCTTGTCTAGAGAGTGGAAGGTTTTTTTCCGTTCATCTTGAGAAACTTGTTTCTCTCTTTTTCGTATTGCTATACTTCAGAACTACATAGATGAAATTATTATCGATCTTTTCTTTTAAAGACAGAAAATATTTATTAAACATATCGAAAGAATGGGCAATATGTTTTTTACATCTTGATGAGTTTGCATTGAGGAGAAAGACATGCATCTTATTCGTATTGTACATAAAACAAATTCTATATGTTTGTAGATGTTACTTTAGATTTTATCATATTAATAAATAGAAATACAAATGATATTGATGAGATTAAGTTTGTGTTATTTTGAATCCAACATCGATTTAATAAATACACTAGACATTTGCTATCAATTTTATATTTCTATCGTAGCATGTAATTATTTATTTATAAAATTAATTTTAACACCTAAAAATATTTTTCAGTACGTAATCATTATCAACTACTTTTAATCAGTTGAACCAAATAGACTCTAAATTGAAGTTGCAAAGACAACAATCCAAGTAGTCCACATTGGTACAAGAATGAGATTGATAGCATTTCGATGAGTTGTTCTAATGCCCTCTCATCAAATAATTCTTCTGTTGTTTAGCATTAATTTTTTTAAAAAAAATTGAAGAATGACAACTTTAAATGATAATATATGATGTGCCTTAAATTTATAGCACGTCTTATATCTTTTACTTATATATTTTTATTGTTCTTATGCTAGTTTTATTGTGTTTTTATGTTATTTTATTGTTTTATATGATTTTTATCTTGGGCGTATTTATGTCACGATCCAGATCATCGTGAGTGGTACCCACCCAATCCCCGGGCGAGCGAACCATCAACGACCCAGAACTTAACCATTCTAACAGCTCAAAACCAGTGTGTGATTAAGTAAACTAACAATAATTAACCAAAATCAACACTAATATAAATAAACCTGCGGAAATTCCTCTCTAGAACCTGAAAGTCATCGTACCAGAATATTCTACCAAATTGTCTAGGAAATACGGGGATGCAATCCCAAATTAAGTAAGAGTCTAAGCCCAAAATAAGTGGGCTATAACTGAAAATAAAAGAGACCAAGGTAGATCGACCGAAATTGCTCACCCTTGATGTCTGGAAGCGCTGAGTCTACAAGTGAGGTCGTGTGTCAGCCGCTGAAAGATTGTCTGTACTCACAAAAAGAAATGAAAGTGCAGAATCAGTACACAACCACCGTGTACTGGTAGGATCATCATCCAGTTCCAGATAAGCAATATATGAACAGTACAATAGCCAAGTAAAAGTACAGGAAATATGTAAACAAGCAAACAGGTATCCCTAGCCTACGAATCTCTTCCTAGCTTGTTCCCATATGTAACCCACCCTTATAACCATGATCAATAATCAATAATAATCAATAAATATACCTTTTTTCATATCCCAGACCCATCCTAGGATCCCCCTTGACAACACCTAAGTGTTAAACATGCAACCCGGTCTATACTAAGACCAAACTCATCAATCAATACAATAACAACCCGTCCTCTTAAGGACCATATGCAATATCACAAATCATAGACACAACCTGGTCCACTCATGGAACCATTATAAAAATGCAACAATACAATAATGTAAACTCGTACCAGGCGTGGTACCCGAGCCAACCAGTTAGTATCATGAACCAGGCATGGTACTCGAGCTAACCGTTAGTTATCATGTACCAGGCGTGGTACCCGAGCCAATCGTTAGTTATCATGTACCAGGCGTGGTACCCGAGCCAACCGAATGTCATACAAAATCCACAGTCACAAACAATGAACAATCAACACTTGTAAACCAACAAGCAATAACACCTAATTCATTTCACAAGACTGATAATATGACCCTTAGACATTCCTAATCATTCCCTAAGCATGCAACTCATACAATACTTAGACAAAAGTAAACAACATACAATGCCTACAGGAATCAATAACCATCACCTACCTCAAATTGTTCCAAGCTCTATTGTACCGAAGCTTTCCTTTTTTCAGGATCCCTTGCTTATTCTTGGTCTAGAAACAATATGCAAAAATTACAATCAATTACTGACCCAAAGTTCTCGGATTATACAAAATCCTAATTCCCAAGCCAACCTATGATTATTCCACACATTCTCCGGCTTTTCCACCATTAATTCACCTAAACTCATCATTTTTACGGATACCTTTAGAGAATTATGGCTAAGTAATCATCACTCATCATCAATGATCAAGACCCAAGAACTCTAGCACCCTCGAATTTCCTTTTTCCCCGGATTCTATCATTCTTAGGTCATCCCAAACCTTTTCCCAAGTCCACCCCTAGCAATCCTATAGCGTAGGAAAAGTAGTAAAGAGTTTGGGGAGTAGAAAACTTACCTTTGGGACGAAAAATAATGGAAAACAGAGGAAAATTGCCCAGAATCGCCTTGCCCTTCTCCCAAAACATCTTTGTTGAAAACTAACTATTTTGGAGAAGTTTCTACTTTAAATCCTGTCACGCTCCGCTAGTGGAGTCGACCGTTATGGCGGAGGCTGACCGACGTTGACTTTCGCCATAGCGGTATTTCCTCCACTACACCGGAGGTTGCCATGGTGGTGTGTCAACCGCTACGGGATAGAAAGTCATAAAGTCCCTCAAATTACCCCATTTCACAACACACTTGATTTCCTGACGTTCCAGAATAACTCTTTCACGTCAACCTCGATACCGGGAGTTCTACTTACCCAAATTTGATTTTAAAAAGTCTCTCGGACTCCTTTATGTCTTAGATAAAAGGAAAACTAGCTCGATTCAATACACTTTACCCCATACTTACCCAGATTTCCCTAGACCATACCTCACTCCAAAATCGACTGAGACTAGCCTAGCCCAAAGTTTTCAACTCCCAAACCTGAAAGTTTTCTAATCCGAAACTTAGCACAAAAGGTTTACCCATAATGAAAAACCTGGTCATTATAATAGATACCAATTTACCCATCGTTCATCCCCAAATGATCAAATCAAAAATATGGGGAAAAAAGGAGGTGTAGTACCTGAATCCTCAAATAAGTGAGGATACATATCCCACATGTCCATATCGGTTTTCCAAGTGGATTCCTCAACCGGATGATGCTTTCATTGAACTTTTACCATACTGATCATCTTTGTCCTTAATTTCTGGACATCCCGATCAAGAATAAAAATTGGTCCCTCTTCATATCGAAGATCCTTATCAAATAACACTTCATTCCACTTGATGATGTAGTCCTCATCCCCATGGTATCACTTTAGCATGGATACATGGAATACCGGATGAACACCCAACAAACTGGGCGGCAATGCTAATCTATAAGCAACTGGCCCTACAATCTCAAGAACTTCAAACGGTTCGATGAACAGAGAGTTGAGATGCCCTTCTTGCTGAAATGCATAACTCCTTTCATTGGTGACACATTCCATAGTACTTGTTCACCAGTCTGAAAATCCACGTCCCTCACCTTGCGATCCACATATTCCTTCTGCCTGCCTTGGACGGCTAGCAGCTTGGTCTGAATGACCCTTACCATTTCTTGTGCTTCCCTCACCAAGTCCACGCCCAAAAGTTTTACATTGCCTTCCTCAAACCACCCTATGAGTGATCTACAACCCCTTCCATATAGGGCCTCGAATGGTGCCATGTCGATACTGGAGTGGTAGTTGTTATTGTATGAGAACTCGCACAATGGTATAAATGGGTCCCAATGACCTCCGAAGTCAATCACATAGGCTCTCAGCATATCCTCCAATACCTTAATCGTCCTCTCCGACTGATCATCAGTCTGAGAATGGAAGGCTATACAAAAAGTGAGTTGTGTACCCAACTCTTCATGTAACTTACCCTAAAACTTAAAGGTGAACTGCGTACCCCTGTTTGAAAAGATGGACAGTGGTACTCCGTGCAATCTCACGGTCTCTTTCACATAAATCTTAGCCAATTGCTGCGAATTGTAGTCTACTCTGACCGGAATAAAATGAACTGACTTGGTCAGCCTGTCGACAATGACCCAAATAGAGTCATACTTCCCCAAGGTCTTAGAAAGACCCACCACAAAATCCATGGCTATCCTTTCTCACTTCCACTCTGGAATGGGCATCCTCTGAAGTAGTCCTGTAGGTATTTGGTGCTCATACTTTACCTGCTGACAATTTTGACATTTGGACACAAAATCGGCTATGTTCCTTTTCATCCTGGGCCACTAGTAAAGCCGCCTGAAATCCCTGTACATCTTGGTTACACCCGGATGAATCGAATACCACAAGACATGAGCCTCTACTAACACTTTTGAGTAAAAATATGTTACAGGCTACGATGGTCAGTAAACACCTCACACTTGACACCATAGAGATAGTGTCTCCAAATCTTGAGTGCAAACACCATCGTTGCCAACTCTAAATCGTGAGTTGGATAGTTCCTCCCATGAACCTTCAACTGCCTAGAAGCATAGGCTATCACATTCTTGTCCTGCATCAACACAACACCCAAACTAGAATGTGAAGCATCACAATAAACAATAAAGTCCTTACCTTCAACTGGCAAAGATAAAATAGGATCCGTGGTCAGAAGTGTCTTGAGCTTTTGGAAGCTCTCCTTACACTTGTCGGACCACACAAATGGTACCTCTTTTTGTGTCAGCCTTGTCAGGTGAGTAGCGATAGATGCAAAATTCTTGACAAACCTCCGGTAGTAACCTGCGAGCCTCACAAAACTCCTCACCTCAGTCACAGAGCTAGGCCAGACCCAACTCTTGACTGCCTCAATCTTCTGGGGATCTACCATCACCCCCTTTTCTGACACTACATGCCCCAAGAATGCTACTGAAGTCAACCAAAATACACACTTGGAGAACTTCGCATAAAGCTTTTGGAGATTCAATATTTTCAACACAGTACGGAGATGTTCGGCATGCTCATCTCTACTCTTGGAGTAGATCAAATAATTGTCAATAAAAACGATGACAAATGAGTCTAGATAAGACTTAAATACCCCATTCATCAACTCATGAATGCTGCCGGTGCATTAGTTAATCCAAACAACATCACTAAGAACTCGTAATGTCTATACCGAGTGCGGAAAGAAGTCTTAGGAACATCCTCGGGCCTAATCTTTAACTGATGGTACCCTGACCTTAAGTCAATTTTTGAAAATACAGATGCACTTTGTAACTGGTCAAAAAGATCATCAATACGGGGTAAAGGGTACTTATTCCGAATGTTAAACTTATTTAACTGCCTGTAGTCTATGCACATCCGCATACTACCATCCTTTTTCTTCACAAACAATACCAGAGCACCCCAAGGCAAAGAACTGGGATGGATAAATCCCTTGTCTAGGAGTTCCTGAAGCTGAGTCTTAAGTTCCCTTAACTCTGCCGAAGCCATACGATATGGACGAATAGAAATTGGGTGAGTGCCTGGCTTCAAGTCAATACAGAAGTCAATATCCCTGTCCGGAGGCATACCAGGCAAATCCACCGGGAATACCTCCTAAAACTCTGAAACAACCGGAACGGACTCAATAGATGGGGAATCCACACTATCATCCTGGAGATGATCCAAAAAGGCTAAACACCCTCTCCCCACTAGCTTTCTAGCCCAAATAAAAGATATGATCTTAACCGGCTTAGGCCTGTACACACCTTCCCACTCTAGCCTATCCTTACCCGGAATCTCTAGAGCCACAATCTTGGTGTTACAATTTAATACAACATGATAAGGAGATAGCCTAGTCATGCCCAAAATGATATCAAAGTCTACCATATCTAGAATTACCAAGTCTACCAAAGTATGCAACCCTACAAATATAACAGAACAAGCACGATAAACATGAGTCATAATCACGGACTCTCCAACTAGAGTGGAAATATGGATAGGGAAATCAAGGATATCACAAATCAAAGCCAGACCCAAAGCAAATTTCACAGACACATATGAATATATAGAACCTGGGTTAAAAAGTACCGAAGCCATCCTATCATAGAGAAGAATTATACCTGTGATCATTGCGTCTGATGCCTCCGCCTCAGACTTCCCTGGAAAAGCATAACAGTGAGTCTGATCATCAATCGAGCAACTTCTTTGGCCGACTTCATCGTACCCCTTCCTGCACTGCCATTCCCTTTGTCTCCTTGACCTCCCTGAAAGTTACCTCGCCCACCCTGTGGACGACCTCTAGCATAGCCACCTCTACCTGCTGGTACCAAAGCCTTAGATTGCTGCTGAGCCTGATGACCAGTCTGTCTGTGAGGGAATTCCCCCTTAAAATGGCCCATATCACCATAATAAAAACAATCGCGATCAAGTGTAGGCATGCTGGTAGATGTGTAAGAAGGTCTCTGGCCTCTAGGAGCTGAAAACTGTTGATTAGCTCCTGGACGACCACCTGTAACAGCTGGCAGAGCTGACTGAATAGGACGGACAGAGTACACCTGATGATTGTGGCCCCTAGAGTATGAACCACTATAATTCCCATCATTACGAGGCTTCTTGACTAACACTTTTGCCTGCCCGACCTTCTTGACCCCTTCTAACTTCTTAACATAGTCTGTGACCTCATTGAAGCTCTTCCCTGCTGAAGTCATGTGCACCGATAACACCTGTAAGTCTGTATTCAAACCATTCACAAGTAATCGAATCCGCTCTTCCTCAGAACCCAACAACTGTGTAGTAAAATGAGACAAGGCATTAAAATTAGCCTCATAAGCAGAAACCAACATGTTATCCTGTTCCAGAGCCAGGAACTCATTCTTTTTGCGATCTCTCAAAGTACGATGCACGTACTTCTCCAAGAAAAGAGCGTGAAACTGCTCCCAAGTCAGTGGGGGCAAAACAGATGACCGACATTCCACATGAGACCTCCACCACTGCTTAGCATCACCTTGCAGCTGAAAAGTGACAAACTCAACCCCATGTTGTTGCACAATGCCCAGCTTGTGCAACCTCTCATAACAGTCCAATATGAACTCATAAGCATCTTCCTTTTTAGTACCCTAAAACGTAGGAGGTTTCATCTTAAGGAACTTGGTCAGCATCTCCTGCTCATTCCCTGTCATGACCGGACATAGCATTGGTCTGAAGAAGTTATTTGTCCCGATGCTGCATCCATTCTAGGAGCTGTAGTAGCCGCTAGCTGAGTACCGGAACCTGATTTGCTGTCCCCGTGGGGTTGGCTCCAGCACCAACCAGCCCACTCAGGAAGGACCACACTTGCTGAAATGTTGCGGGCGTGATAGGGGGAAGGTCTGCACCTCCAGCCAGTGCTGCCTCCGTCTGCTCTACACCCACCTCAACCTCCTCTTCAACCTGATCCTGAGGTAGGGGAGGGTTCACTTCACGCGCTCCTGCAGCCGCTTTAGCTCCACCCTTGGCGGGTGTTGCCCTACTTCGGCCCCTGCCCCTACCACTTCCTCTACCTCTGACCATCGAGCCCGCTGCTGGAACCGCTGCTCTCGCTCCATTGTTCCTTCTGCTAACCATCTGCGGACAGATAAGTGAATGAAGTCAGATACCAATTTGAATCACCAGATACCAATTGGAATCACCAGATACCAATTTGAATCACCAGATACCAATTGGAATCACCAGATACCAATTGGAATCAAGTTATAGCACGAAGGGAGAAAGAAGAGATAGTTCCTAAAGTCCTATAGCCTCTCGAAGAAAAGTAGGGACGTCTCCGCACCATTCTGCAAGACTCTACTAGACCTGTTTTGGTACAACAAGATAAAAAAACCTAGGACTCTGATACCATCTTTGTCACGACCCAGACTGTCGTGAGTGACACCCACCCAACCCCTGAGTGAGCGAATCATCAATGACCCAGAACTTAACCGTTCTAACAGCTCAAAACTAGTGTGCAATTAAGTAAACTAGTAATAATTAACCAAAATCAATACTAATATAAATAAACCTGCGAAAATCCCTCCCTAGAACCTGAAAGTCATCGTACCAAAACATTCTACCAAATTGTCTAGGAAATACAGGGATGCAACCCCAAAATAAGTAAGAGTCTAAGCCCGAAACAAGTGGGCTATAACTTAAAACTAAAAAGACCAAGATAGCTCGACCGAAATTGCTCACCCTTGATGTCTGGAAGCGCTGAGTCTACAAGTAAAGTCGTGTGTCTGCCGCAGGAAGATTGCCTGTGCTCACAAAAAGAAATGCAAGTGCAGAATCAGTACACAACCACCATGTACTGGTAGGATCATCAGCCAGTTCCAGATAAGCAATATATGAATAGTACAATAGCCAAGTAAAAGTATAGGAAACATGTAAAAAAGCCAACAGGTATCCCTAGACTACGAATCTCTTCCTAGCTTGTTCCCACATGTAACCCACCCTTATAACCATGATCAACAATCAATAATAATCAATAAATATACCCATTTTCATATCTCGGACCCACCCTGGGATCCCTCTACACAACACCTAAGTGTTAAACATGCAACCCGGTCTACACCAAGACTAAACTCACCAATCAATACAATAACAATCCGGCCTCTCAAGGACCATATGCAATATCACAAATCATAGACACAACCTGGTCCACTCATAGAACCATTATTAAAATGCAATAATACAATAAAGTAAATCCATACCAGGCGTGGTACCCGAGCCAACCAGTTAGTATTATGTACCAGGCGTGGTACCCGAGCCAACAGTTAGTTATCCTTTACCAGGCATGGTACCCGAGCCAATTGTTATTACTCTAGCAAACTGAATGTCACACAAAATCCACAGTCACAAACAATGAACAATCAACACTTGTAAACCAACAAGCAATAACACCTAGTTCATTTCACAAGACTGATAACAGGACCCTTAGGCATTCCTAATCATTCCCTAAGCATGCAACTCATACAATACTTAGACAAAAGTACACAATATACAATACACACAGGAATCAATAACCATCACCTACCTCAAATTGTTCCAAGCTCTATTGTACCGGAGCTTTCCGTTTTTCAGGATCCCTTGCTTGTTCTTGGTCTAGAAACAATATGCAAAAACTACAATCAATTACTGACCCAAAGTTCTCGGATTGTACAAAATCCCAATTCCAAGGCCAACCTATGATTATTCCACCCATTCTCGGTCTTTCCCACCATTAATTCACCTAAACTCATCATTATTATGGATATCTTTAGAGAATTATGGCTAAGTAATCATCACCCATCATCAATAATCAAGACTCAAGAACTCTAGCACCCTAGAATCCCCTTTTTCCCCTGATTCTACCATTCCTAGGTCATTCCAAACCTTTCCCCAAGTCCACCCCTATCAATTCTATAGCGTAGGAAAATTAGTACGGAATTTGGGGAGTAGAAACCTTACCTTTGGGATGAAAAATGATGAAAATGGAGGAAAATCGCCCAGAATCGCTTTGCCCTTCTCCCAAAATGTCTTTGTTGAAAACTGACTATTTTGGAGAAGTTTCTGCATGAAATCTCATCACGCTCTGCTATAACGGTCCGCTCTACTATAGTGGCACTGCCATAGTGGAGTTGACTGCTATGGTGGAGGCTGACCGACGTTGACTTCCGCCATAGCGGTATTTTCTCTGCTATAGCAGAGGTCGCCATGGCAGTGTGTCAACCTCTACGGCGGTTGACACAGGACAGAAAGTCATAAAGTCTCTCAAATTTCCCCATTTCACAACAAACTTGATTTTTTGATGTTTCAGAATAACCCCTTCACGTCAACCTCAATACCGGGAGTTCTACTTACTCGAATTCAATTCTGAAAAATCCCCCGGACTCCTTTATGTCTTAGCTAAAAGAAAAACTAGCTCTAGTTAAGACATTTTACCCCATCCTTACCCAGATTTCTCTAAACCATACCTCGCTCCAAAACTGGCCGAGACTAGCCTAGTCCAAAATTTTCAACTCCCGAACTCAAAAGTTTCTAACCTGAAACTTGGCAAGAAAGGTTTATCCATAACGATGAACCTGGTAGTTATAATTTATATGCTCAATTATCATATTTTACCCATATTTATGTCTCATTTCAATAATAAATTCACGTAGATATCTATATATCATGCAATATTATGTGGTGAAGCTAATATATGTGATATGATGTGTTTCAAGAAAAAATATGCAAAAATTTGACCCAAAAGTAAAAAATACTCAAGATCGGAGCTTGTACCAGATTTAGACGAGTTTCAAGATGAAATTAGGGTCAAATCTATGGCCAAGGCTCAATATTGCCCCCAAACTTCAGAGACCAGGAATGAGCAGTGGCTAGGCTACGCCTTGCCCATAGCCTTGCCACTTAAGCTTATGGGTGAGGTGACACCTTGCACATAGCCTTGGCACTTGAGGCTATGAGTAAGACGACTCCTTGTCCATAGCCTTGCTACTTGAGACTATGAGTGAGGCGATGCCTCAAAGGGAAAGTTGGCCCAAAATTTTAACTAAGAACAAACTAAAGTTAGGAAAGGATTGAGGGTTGTTTTCAACTACTATAAATACAATCCTTGAACGTTTTTTAAAAAGGGAATCACTTCTTTTAGCGAGTCACACAAGGGAGAAGAGAAAACACCATTAGAGTTCTTTTTTTTCCTTTTCCTAATCATTACTTTGCATGAATAACATAAATTCTTGCAAACTTGATTAAAGAATGAGTGGCTAAACACCCTTGTTCTGGGGTTACGACCTTAGCATGATTGTTGTAGTAGACTCTATTCGATTTATGAAGAGTATCCTAATAGTTGTTCTTTATTCTTTCTTTTACTATTTTACTGCTTCGTAATCAGTAGAATAAATTGTGAACTCAAAAGAGAAATTATGGGCCAGAACAAAGAATAAAAAGAATAAGATCTTACACTTTGGGCATCAAAGAGCGAATTTGTGCGTGACTAGAATAGACATATACCTAAATCACCTTACTTGGTTAATAAACGGGAAGTGAAATTGCATTTACATATGTCTTGATCATAAAAATATAAAAACAGATATGCATGTGAATAGGTGATTAGAGGCTCGAAAGATCATACTCATAGTATAAACACCATAAATCAATAACTAGATAAACTAAGCAAGTCAATAAAATTGAATACACAATATGATTACAAATTAGAGTCGTAACCCTAAAATTTCTATCATTGTGATTACCAAATTTACTTTGTTTTCTAATTTTAATCAATTAGTAGAAATAAAATAAATCAAAAACTTATTCTTTGTTGCTACACACTTATTCCAATTTACGATATTAAATTTAACTACATACTTGTTAATCATAAATCTATGAGGGTACGATATCTGACTTAATCAGTTTATATTACTTGAACAATCACGTAGACTTGCTTATGTGTTTAGACAATAACAAATTTAGCGACATTATCGGGGACTTAGAAATTAACAAGTTTCTAGTTTATCTTTTATTGTTTTATCGTTCAAGGGTTGACGTTTACATTTTGTTTATTCAATTTTCTTTTTTACATGACATGTCAAAATGGATGAGTCGAATATTGATTACTCATATTTAATTGATTATTATCTTATTTGTAGAGGACCCCACTTGTGAAAAATCTTCCAAAACTTTTGATCATATGGAATGAGTTGTGTGACCCCTCTAAATTCTATGATTGAGACTTTTATAAATGGTGTGATGGTCAATGAAAAGATTGTTCTAAGTATTATTACTCTACTTCGATCCCTTCTTATGATGATTTTTACAATGCTTGTGCTTTTGGTAGTATGAACCCTTTCAAGAAATTATTATAGGAATATGGGGTCACCTTAGAAAAAATATAAACGGAATGACATATTTCATAAAAGAAAGTTGAGATCATATAAGATACTGACAGATTTGACTTGGTTATTCACAACCTAAAAAAAATTGAAGTGCAGAGGTTGATGCGTTTAATGCACAATAATTTAGTGATGAGTTGTGTGAGGCTGAAAAGATACTTATAAGACAAATTGAGGAGCTAAAATTGGAGGACCAACTAATGGATCATACTGTTATTGATGTTGTCACTATTGAAAAGAGTACACTAGAGTCATATGAGGGAGTAGATAGCATTATTTTTGAAGACTCTAGTATATGTGAACACGAGGATGTAAATAGTAATATAATTTATGAGTTAGGGCACATTGAGCCTTATTTTAATTATTTTTCATGTTATATTTAAATAGAGAATAGTAATCGAGCCATCTAAGTCTATGAATGAGTCTAAAAAAGAAGAACAAAGTGACTATATTTTTAAATTTGTTGTGCCAGAATAAAAAAATTAGATTCCTCACGTAAAGTTCAAGAAGTGCAAAATGCAATATCAATTGCTTTGTTCCTTTAGATTTATACCACCACCCCTTGAGCATAGAAGAAAACTAAAAAATAAATTAGGGGTACAATTTATAAGTTCAAAGTGAAAGAAAAAGTGGTGAACTTAATGGCGTCGTGCCGCAATGTTAAATCAAGTGTTTATTGGAGGTAACCTAATTTATAATAGTGTAACTTCTTATTTTTATTTACTTTTATTTTTATAGTTTCACATTTTTTTAATTTTTTTGTGCAGAAAAAAAAAGTCTGAGTACCCGAAGTTGAAGGTAAGAAGCACATTTGAGCTTAAGTATGGGATCGTACGACCCTTGAAGAAAAATATGACAAAAACATGCTTCTAGTTACACCCTAGAGGACCTCATGGAGTATCTCTAATCATTGTTCTTAATTGTTGCTATAAATTACTTTCAGGACAAGCATGACTTTAAATATGGTATAGGATATCTTTTGATAATTGTGAGGTTAAGGATGAGTATGCCAAAAGATTTTATTTTATTTTAGTAAAAAAAATACAAAAAAGATTTTGTGTGATTTTTTTTAATTCTAGTTTCTTAAGTGGCATATCTCATTCATGTCTTGATTTTTCTTATGACCTCAGTGTTTTTGAAGGAGACCTTTGAATCGGGTAATAGGTTTTTTTAGTCATAAATATTTTTTTCGACGATTGATGAATAACGACTGTCTTGAAAGAAAATAGTCATAGATAAAATTAGGGTTAGAAATCACCGCTTTATGAATGCTAGGTATTGCACCTAAGTATATACAGACGTCATGAATATTTCACTCATAATAAGCATAAAATAGAGAGAACTTCTTTTTGAGATGCATAAATTCTTTAACTTGATTCTAACACATAAATATGAGTTTAATAAAGCTAGTCATTCAATTTGATTGTGTTGCGTAGATGTAGTCTTTAGGAAGTCATTTCGAACCATTGTGCTACTGTGATGAGTACTTGTATATTTCTTATGTATTTTGATATCTAGAACTTGCTCAGTGTGTGTGCAAACTGAAATATGGTATTAAATTGTAGGATATGATCAAGGCATTTCTTTGTGAACTAATTTTTTGACTATGCTTGTGGCACCATATTCATTAGCTGTAGTAAGCCCTTTGCGCCTTTTAGCATGTTTCTTTGATTAGTTGCTTAATTAGCCTTCTTCCTTTTATTTACTTACCTCATATTAATTTGATCTAAAAAATCCTAATACACTTTGTAGTTTAAAGGCTTAGAGAGCAAAAGGAATAAAAAAGAAAAAATAAATAAAGAGAGATTAGTATGGTGAAAATAATAAATAGAGTTGATTAGTGACCTCGTTTGAAACAATATTAGTGTATTGTTAGTGAGACGGAGAAAAACCAAAAAGAAAATATTCAGAAAGAAAAAAAAGAAAATTTAGAAAAAACTCCTTGCTAGCAACAAGCAAATAAAGAAAAGGACGAGTGCCAATAAAAAAGGGGGACATAAAGGGAAGCATGAATGAAAGTTAAAATTGAGGCGACATAAAAAAAGAGTAAAAAAGTGTAAGTAAATGTCTTAAAGTGCACAGGGAGAGTAGCCACTATTTTACCAAAAAAATTCTACCTATTCCTTAGTTGACATTAAAATTCATAATAGTCCTTGTGATCCTATAGTTTTGATGCTTTGTTAATGGAGTATTACACTAAGGACAAGTTTATAGTATATCTTGTATGCATGAAATTTTCTTTGAGAGAGTGAGCGATTTGTCCTATCTATATGCCCCAATTAAATGTGTATGTACAATGTGAGTGATGGGCATCTCTCTTAAATAGTCACAAAAATGATGAGAATTTGACGTACTAAATGATTGTGATATTCACACATGATCATATATTGCCCTGTTTTTCATGAAAAATCCGTTTTAGAGGTTATGTGATTTCGACTGAAGTGTCCTTGAAAGTATGATTGATGAATGAGTGAATTAGGAGTCGTGATTTAATTTGTTTAGTTAATTTGGGTATGAATAGACTTGTTCAATTAGAATTTTAAGGTGTGAATTTTGTG
Organism: Jaltomata sinuosa; assembly: GCA_003996215.1. Taxonomy (NCBI): domain Eukaryota; kingdom Viridiplantae; phylum Streptophyta; class Magnoliopsida; order Solanales; family Solanaceae; genus Jaltomata; species Jaltomata sinuosa. Next base: position 290,259 of record QJPP01004356.1, read on the forward strand.
TAGGGTGTATAGTGGTTTGTTCGAGGATGAATAAAGATTTAAGTATGGGTACTGATACTTCTGTATTTTACTCATATTTCCGCCTCATTTCATGAATAAATCCATGTAGATTCTTACATGTCGTGCAATATTATGTGGTGAATCAAACATATGTGATAGATGTGTTTCAGAAAATAAAATATGTAAGAAATTGACCCAAAAGTGTAGAATATTCAAAATTAGAGCTTGTAACAGACTTAGACGAATTTCAGGACGAAATCAGGGCCAAGGTTGGCTCATTCTTGCCCCCAAACATCAAAGACCATTAATGAGCACAGGCTAGGTGATGCCTTGCCCATAGCTTTGCCAATTGAGGCTATGGGTGAGATGACACCTTGCCCATAGTCTTGCCACTTGAGGCTATGGGTGAGGCGACACCTTGTCCATAGCGCCTTGCCACTTAAGGCTATGGGTGAGGCGACGCATCGAAGAAAAGTTGATCCAAAATTTTCACTAAGTGTAAGTTCAAGTTAGGAAAGAATTAAGGGTTGTTTTCAACTACTGTAATTATAATCCTAAGACGTTTTTTCAAATGAAATTACTTTTTTTGGCGAGCTACGCAAGGGAGAAAAGAAAACACCAATAAGGTTCTTTTATTTTCACTTTTCCTAATCATTACTTTGCATGAACAACGTAAATTCTTGTGAACTTGATTAAAGAATGAGTAGCTAAACACTCTTGTTTTGGGGTTACTGCCTTAGCATGATTGTTGTAGTAAACTCTTGATTCGATTTGTGAAGAGTATCATAATAGTTGTTCTTTTATTTCTTGCTTTTACTATTTTACCGCTTCGCTACCAGTAGAATAAATTTGTATTCTCATTATGAACTCGAAAGAGAAATCATGGATTAGAACAAAAAATAAAAGGAGTAAGATCTTAATTTTGGCAGGGTCGGCTGAAGGGTAAGGCCATTAAGGCCATTGCTTTAGGTCCCCAAAAGTGTATATGTTAATTTTTTGAAAAAATGAAAAGAATAGTGTAGAAATTACAAAATATTTACTCTCTCAATTTGTAATGACCGGGTTCGTCGTTACGGGTAGTTCCATCGTGTTAAGTTTTAGAGTTAGAAAACTCTGAGTTTGGAAAATCTGGGTAAAGATGGGTTTATGTGTCTTGGATTGAGATAGTTTTTCACATAGCCAAGACATAAAGGAGTCCGGGGGACTTTTCGGAATCGCATTTGGGTAAGTAGAACTCCTGAAATCGCGTTTGACGTGAAGGGATTGTTTCAGGACGTCGAGGGAAACAGATGTGTTGTGAAATGGCCAAAACTGGCAGATTTTCGGACATTCTATTCGTGATAAGCGCGGTCACGCGCGATAGCGGCCACCGCTATAGTTGTAGAAATTACCGCTATAGCGGCGGTCAAAGGGCGATCAACCTACTTAAGATCGCTATAGCGGCAGCCTACCGCTATAGCGGGATCGCTATAGCGGGCCGACGAGATTTTAACGCAGAAACAACTCCCAAAACATTTAGTTTTTCAAAAGTTCATTTTGGGAGAAGGACTAGGCGATTCCAGGCATTTTTCTTCCTTTTTTTGTCAAAATTCTTCCCTAAGGTAAGGTTTTCATTCCCCAGTCTTTGTATTACATTTTCTATGAGGTAGAATTGCTAAGAGGGAATTTGGGGAAAGGTTAGAATAACCTAGGGATGGTGGAATTCGAGGAAGGAAGGGGATTCCAAGTATGTGTGTTCTTGGGTATGGATTAAAGTACATTATTATGATCATAGGTTGATTAATTTTCTGTTTTATCCGTAAAAAATGATAGAACTAGGAAAATTAATGGTGGAAAAGCCCAGAAAAAGGGTGGGATGATCATGGTTGGCCTGGGGTTTGGGAATTTGGTATAATCCGGGTAATGTACAGGTCTTGTGTGTTAATTATATGTACTGTGTGTTGTTTTTAGACCAAGAACGAGAGAGGAATCCGGAACACGGAAAATCTCGGGTCGAATAGAGCTTGGAACATTTCGAGGTAGGTGATGGCTTATGATTTTCTGTGAATGTGTATATTCGTGTACTCATGTCTAAGTGATTGTATGCATTACATTGCTTAGGGAAGTCGTGTGGAATGTCTAGGTTCCTGTTTACAGTCTGTGATTGAACGGTATTTACTTGTTGGTTTTACAAGTTGTGTGTCTTCATATATTGACTGTGGTTGTTGACATTTGGTTAGCTTGAGTACCATGCCTGGTACGGGTATAAAAAATAGTTGGCATGGCTACCACGCCTGGTACGGGTATAATATTCGATTGGCACGGGTACCACGCCTGGTACAGGTTTACTTTATTGTATCTTGTATTATTTTACTGATTACTGTATTGCATTGGCTGATATTGGTTCCGTGTGTGGACCGAATTGTTTTACTGAATGTGATACTTGATATGGACCGATTTATCTATTTAAAGGTTCTATTGCTGGTGGTCCTTGAGTGGCCGGGAACTTTGTATAACTGTTTAGTTGGTCTTGGTTTAGGCCGGGTTGAAGCATTACTTTTGGTATGTGTCTAGAGGGGATTCCAGGGTGGGTCCAGGATAGATGGAAAGGTATAGTTAATGGCTCATGTTTGGGGTATAGAACTGTAAGAGATGGATTTCATGCTGGGACAAGGTAGGTAGAAACTTGTAGTCTAGGGCCTGTATACTTGTTGCATGTTTTCCATATATTTACTTGAATATGTTGTACTGTTATATGTTGTTTAATTGAAAACTGGCTGATGATCCTACCAGTACATAGTGGTGGTGTATTGATACTGCACTTGCTTGTCTTTGGTGAGTATAGGAAATCTACCAGCGACTGAGATGCGACCTCGCATTTAGCACCGGCGATTCTGACTTTCAATGGTGAGCTGCTTGTTTCGAGCTACCTTGGGTTGTCCTTAGAGTTTCAGTCCATTTGTTTCGGACTTAAAACTATTTTATTTTTATCTTTTGGGGTTGCATCCCCGTATTCTAGATATTTGGTGTTGATGTTTGGTACAATGACTTTCAGTTCCTAGGAGGGATTTTCCGAAGTATAATGATTATGATTAGTTTGATTTGTTTTGATTGCTAGTTTACTTTCTGTTATTGGTTTTAGGCTGTTAGTCTAGACAAGGGCTGAACTCTATTGGTTTGCTCATCCGGGGGTTGGGTGGGTGTCACTCACGACGGGTTGGGTCGTGACACAATTATTAACCTTCGAAGCTAAATTGAATTAGATCAATTTAATATAATAAACTAAAAGTTAGATATTCATAGACGATACAAAAAATATTATAAGTAACAATTTTTCTCATACTTATACTATGAAAAAAATATTTTAAAAATTATTGACCAAAGTGTATACTGTTTGACTTCTAAAAACAATACATGACAAGGATTTTGAGATGAAGTGAGTATAATAGAAAAAAGAACTTTTGAAATTATGAATATCATATTATCGTTAAAAAACAACAACAACTAGATAATAGAAATAACTCATTTAGACCCTTAAGTTACCTCTGACTATAATATTTTCTTAGGTCATTTACATTTGACATTTGAATTAAATGACGAAAACTATGCCTTCTCATTTTTTTATTCATCTTAGTAAGCCTATATTCTATCAAATACAAGGCTTGTAGTACATCAAACACAGTAAATTGCATATCTTTTTTATCAAGTAAACTGAAAAAATTGGATTTTATTTTGATGTAAAATTATCAAATTCAATAATTAAATTATATTATTTTAACTTTCTATTTAACTTTTCCAATCTAAGATTTGATATTCTTATATTTCTACTTCAGAGGCCTAATATTAAAGTTTGGCTTTAGGCCACTAAATTTGTTGAGTCGCTCCTGAATTTTGGGAAATTATGGTGGTCATACTCCAAGGGCCAGCATCAGTTGGCTTATCCGGCCCGTCCTATTCAGTCAGCTCTGCGAGCTACTACAGGTGGTCGTCAGGGAGCTCAGTCTTCAGCTCCTAGAGTCCAGGGAGCATCCTATACATCAGCTAGCAGACCTACTCTAGACCGTGGTTGCTTCTATTGTGGTGAGTTGGGCCACTTTAAGAGGGAGTGTCCACATAGGCAGACAGGTAATCAGGGTCAGCAGCATACTAGAGTAGTGGTTCCGGAAGGCAGAGGCAGTAATGCCAGGGGTTGTCCACAGGGTGGGCGAGGTAATTTTCAAGGAGGCCGGGGAGACCGAGGGAACGATGGCACAGGCAGGGGTATGGCGCAGCCAGCCCGGGGAGTCGCCCGGATTGATGATCGGGCTCATTGCTATGCTTTTCCAGGGAGGACTGAGGCGGAAGCCTCAGATGCGGTGATCACAGGTACTATTCTTGTCTGTGATAAAATGGCTTCAATATTATTTGACCCATGATCTACGTATTCTTATGTCTCTGTGAGTTTTGCTTTGGGGATGGGTTTGATTTGTGATATCCTTGATTCCCCTATCTATGTTTCTACCCCAGTTGGAGAGTCGGTGGTTGTGACTCATGTATATTGTGACTGTTCAGTTGTTTTTATGGGGTTACATACTTGGGTAGACTTGGTAATTCTGGATATGATTGATTTTGATATTATCTTGGGTATGACCTGGCTATCTTCTTATCATGCTGTGTTGAACTGTAACACCAAGACTGTGGCTCTAGAGATTCTGGGTAAGGATAGACTAGAGTGGAAAGGTGTGTACAGGCCTAAGCCAGTTAAGATAATATCATTTGTCTGGGCTAGGAAGCTAGTGGGGAGGGGGTGTCTAGCCTTTTTGTCTCATCTCCGGGATGATAGTATGGAGTCTCCTCTTATTGATTCAGTTCCAGTGGTTTCTGAATTTTTAGAGGTGTTTCCAGCGGACTTTCCTGGTATGCCTCCGGACAGGGACATAGATTTTTGTATTGATTTGGAGCCAGGCACTTGTCCCATTTCCATTCCTCCGTATCGTATGGCTTCGGCAGAGTTAAGGGAACTTAAGACTCAGCTGCAGGAACTCCTAGATAAGGGATTTATACGTTCCAGTGCTTCACCTTGGGGTGCTCCAATCTTATTTGTAAAGAAAAAAGATGGTAGTATGCAGATGTGCATAGATTATAGGCAGCTGAACAAGGTGACCATTCAGAATAAGTACTCTCTACCCCGTATAGATGATTTATTTGACCAGCTTCAGGGTGCATCAGTGTTCTCAAAAATCAACTTGAGGTTGGGGTACCATCAGTTAAAGATTAGACCTGAGGACATTTCGAAGACTGCTTTTCAGACTCGGTATGGACATTACGAGTTTCTAGTAATGTCGTTTGGTTTGACCAATGCGCCGGCAGCATTCATGAGTTTGATGAATGGGGTGTTTAAGTCTTACTTGGATTCCTTCGTTATCGTGTTCATCGATGATATTTTGATCTACTCTAAGAGTAGGGAGGAGCATGCTAATCATCTTCGTATTGTGCTGGATATCTTGAGGCACCAAAAGCTTTATGCAAAATTCACTAAGTGCGAGTTTTGGTTGACTTCTGTGGAATTCTTGGGGCATGTAGTGTAGGAAAAAGGGGTAATGGTGGATCCCCAGAAAATTAAGGCAGTCAATAGTTGGGTTTGGCCTAGTTCTGTGACCGAGGTGAGGAGTTTTGTTGGGCTCGCGGGGTACTACCGGAGGTTTGTTAAGAATTTTTCTTCTATTGCTACTCACCTGACCAGGCTGACACAGAAGGAGGTACCATTCGTGTGGTTCGATAAGTGCGAGGAGAGCTTTCAAAAGCTCAAGACACTTTTGACCACAACCCCTATTTTGTCCTTGCTGGTTGAAGGTAAAGACTTTGTTAATTACTGTGATGCTTCATATTCTGGTTTGGGTGTTGTGTTGATGCAGGATAGGAATGTGATAGCCTATGCATCCAGGCAGTTGAATGTGCATGAGAGGAATTGCCCGACTCACGATTTAGAGTTGGCAGCGGTGGTTTTTGCATTGAAAATCTGGAGACACTATCTTTATGGTGTCAAGTGTGAGGTATTCACAAATCATCGCAGTCTGCAGCATGTTTTCACTCAGAAGGATTTGAATCTGAGGCAGAGGAGATGGATGGAGTTATTGAAGGATTATGATGTGACAATTCAATACCATCCGGGTAAGGCTAATGTGGTGGCAGACACATTGAGTAAGAAAATTGTTAGCATGGGTAGCTTGGCTTGTTTGGGGGCGTCCAAACGACCATTGGCTAAAGAGATTCGGGCTTTGGAGGCCAAGTTCATGCACTTGGGTATTTCAGATCAAGATGGGTTGTTGGCCAGCATTGAGGTCAAGGCCACCTTCATAGAGAAAATAAAGGCAAAACAGTTTCAGGATCCAAAACTGGGTAAGTTGCGAGGTAAGGTAATATCCGAAGAGTCCAGAGACGTCCTGTTAGACTTTGGTGGAGTGTTGCATTTCAGGGAGAGGATTTGTGTTCCTCGGGTTGATGATACAATTCAGAGAATCTTGGCGGAAGCCCATGGTTCGCGGTACTCAATTCATCCGGGTGTGACCAAAATGTACAGGAACTTGAGGCAGCGTTACTGGTGGCCCGGGATGAAAAGGGACATAGTGGATTTTGTGTCCAAATGTCAGAACTGCCAGCAGGTAAAGTATGAACGTCAAAGACCTGTAGGACTACTTCACAGAATTCCCATTCCAGAGTGGAAATAGGAAAGGATAGCCATGGATTTCGTAGTGGGTCTTCCCAAGACATTGGGGAAATATGACTCAATTTGGGTCATTGTTGACAGGCTGACCAAGTTCGCTCATTTCATTCCGGTCAGGGTAGATTACAATTCATAGCAATTGGCTAAGATCTACGTGAAAGAGATTGTGAGACTGCATGGGGTACCATTGTTTATCATTTCAGACAGGGGTACGCAGTTTACTTCTAAGTTTTGGGGCAAGTTACATGAAGAGTTGGGTACACAACTCACCTTTAGCACGGCCTTCCACCCTCAGAATGATGGTCAGTCGGAAAGGACGTTCCAGGTATTGGAGGACATGCTGAGAGCATGTGCGATGGACTTCGAGGGTCATTGGGACCAGTTTCTACCACTGTGCAAATTCTCGTACAACAATAGCTACCACCCCAGTATCGATATGGCACCATTCGAGGCCATGTATGGGAGGAACTGCAGATCACCGGTTGGGTGGTTTGAGGAAGGTGATGTGAAGCCTTTGGGGGTAGACTTAGTGAAGGAAGCGCCGGAAAAGGTAAGGGGCATACAGACCAAGTTGCTGGCTACTCAAAGCAGGCAGAAGGAGTATGCAGATTGCAAGGTCTGGGACATGGACTTTGATATTGGTGAGCAGGTATTGTTAAAGGTATCACCAATGAAAGGGGTTATGCGGTTTGGTAAGAAGGGCAAGCTTAGCCCTCGGTTCATCAGTCCGTTTGAAGTGCTTGAAATTGTGGGGCCAGTGGCTTACAAGTCAGCACTGCCACCTAGTTTGTCGAGCGTCCATCCGATATTCCATGTATCCATGCTCAAGCGATACCATGGGGATGGGGACTACATCATCAAGTGGTATGAGGTACTTTTCGATAAGGATCTTCGTTATGAGGAGGAATCAGTTTTGATTTTTGCTCGGTATGTCCGGAGGTTGAGGACAAAGGTGATTGATATGGTGAAGGTTCAGTGGAAGCATCGTCCGGTTGAGGAAGCCACTTAGGAAACCGAGAAGGACATGCGGGACAAGTACCCTCAATTGTTTGAGTATTCAGGTACTACACTTCTTTCTTTTTATTTTCGTAATTTTGGGTTTGATCATTCGGGGATGAACGATGGGTAAATTTGTATCGTTGTAATGACTGAGTCCATCATTACGGGTAGTTCCATCGTGCCAAATTTTAGAGTTAGAAAACTCTAGGTTTGGGAGTGTGAAATTCTGGGCTAGGCTAGCCTCGGTCGGTTTTGGAGTGAGGTAGAGTCTAGGGAAATCCGAGTAAAGATGGGTTTAGGTGTCTTGGATTGAGCTAGTTTTCCATGTAGCCAAGACATAAAGGAGTCCGAGGGACTTTTCAGAATCGCATTTGGGTAAGAAGAACTCCCGAAATCGCGTTTGACGTGAAGGGGTTATTTCAGGACGTTGGGGGAAACAGGTGTGTTGTGAAATGGCCAAAACTGGCAGATTTTTGGACATTCTGTCCATGACAATTACCTCTATAGCGGCGGTCAAAGGGCGGTCAACCTACTTAAGACCGTTATAGCAGCTGCCTACCGCTATAGCGGGACCTCTATAGCAGAGCGGGGACCGCTAAGCGGGCCAACGGGATTTTAATGTAGAAATAGCTCTCAAAATATTCAGTTTTTCACAAGTTCATTTTGGGAGAAGGGCTAGGCGATTCCAGGCATTTTTGTTCCTTTTTCTGTCAAAATTCTTTCCTAAGGTAAGGTTTTCGTTCCCCAATCTTTGTATTACGTTTTCTATGCGGTAGAATTGCTAGGAGGGAATTTGGAAAAAGGTTAGAATAACCTAGGGATGGTTGAATTCGGAGAAGGAAGGGGATTTCAAGCATGTGTGTTCTTGGGTATGGATTAAAGTACATTGTTATGATCATAGGTTATTTAATTCCCTGTTTTATTTGTAAAAAATGATAGAACTGGGAAAATTAACAGTGGAAAAGCCCGGGAAAAGGGTGGGGTGATCATGGGTGGCCTGGGGTTTGGGGATTTGGTATAATCTGGATAATGTACAGGCCTTGTGTGTTAATTATATGTACTGTGTGTTGTTTTTAGACCAAGAATGAGAGAGGAATCAGGAACACGGGAAAGCTCGGGTCTAATAGAGCTTGAAACATTTTGAGGTAGGTGATGGCTTATGATTTTCTGTGAATGTGTATATTCGTGTACTCATGTCTAAGTGATTGCATGCATTACATTGCTTAGGGAAGTCGTGTGGAATGTCTAGGTTCCTGTTTACAGTCTGTGATTGAACGGTGTTTACTTGTTGGTTTTACAAGTTGTGTGTATTCATATATTGACTGTGGTTGTTGACATTCGGTTGGCTTGGGTACCACGCCTGGTATGGGTATAACAAATAGTTGGCACGGGTACCACGCCTGGTACGGGTATAACAAATGGTTGGAACGGGTACCATGCCTGGTACGGGTTTAACATTTGGTTGGCACGGGTACCACGCCTGGTACGGGTTTACTTTATTGCATCTTGCATTGTTTCATTGATTATTGTATTGCATTGGCTGAAATTGGTTCTGTGTGTGGACCGGGTTGTTTTACTGAATGTGATACTTGATATTAGTTTCGTGAGTGAACCAGGTTGTCTATTTGAAGGTGCTATTGCTGGTGGTCCTTGAGTGGCCGGGAACTTTGTATAACTGCTGTGTTGGTCTTGGTTTAGGCCGGATTGAAGCATTAATTTTGGTATGTGTCTAGAGGGTATTCTAGGGTAGGTCCGGGATAGACGTAAAGGTATAGTTAATGGCTCATGTTCGGGGTATAGAATTGTAAGAGATGGATTTCATGCTGGGACAAGGTAGGTAGAGAATTGTAGTCTAGAGCTTGTATACTTGTTGCATGTTTTCCATATATTTACTTGAATATGTTGTACTGTTATATATGTTGTTTACTTGAAAACTGACTGATGATCCTACCAGTACACAGTGGTGGTGTACTGATACTGCACTTGCTTGTCTTTGGTGAGAACAGAAAATCTACCAGCGACTGAGACGCGACCTCGCATTTAGCACCGGTGATTCTGACTTTCAAGGGTGAGCTGCTTGTTTCGAGCTACCTTGGGTTGTCCTTAGAGTTTCAGTCCATTTGTTTCGGACTTAAAACTATTTTATTTTTATCTTTTGGGGTTGCATCCCCGTATTCTAGATATTTGGTGTTGATGTTTGGTACAATGACTTTCAGTTCCTAGGAGGGATTTTCCGAAGGATAATGATTATGATTAGTTTGAATTGTTTTGATTGCTAGTTTACTTTTTGTTATTGGTTTTAGGCTGTTAGTCTAGACAAGGGCTGAACTCTATTGGTTCGCTCATCCGGGGGTTGGGTGGGTGCCACTCACGACGGGTTGGGTCGTGACACAATTATTAACCTTCGAAGCTAAATTGAATTAGATCAATTTAATATAATAAATTAAAAGTTAGATATTCATAGACTATACAAAAAATATTATAAGTAACAATTTTTCTCATACTTATACTATGAAAAAAATATTTTAAAAATTATTGACCAAAGTGTATACAGTTTGACTTCTAAAAACAAAACATGACAAGGATTTTGAGATGAAGTGAGTATAATAGAAAAAAGAACTTTTGAAACTATGAATATCATATTATCGTTAAAAAAAAATAACTAGATAATAGAAATAACTCATTTAGACCCTTAAGTTACCTCTGACTATAATATTTTCTTAGGTCATTTACATTTGACATTTGAATTAAATGACGAAAACTATGCCTTCTCATTTTTTTCTTCATCTTAGTAAGCATATATTCTATCAAATATAAGGCTTGTAGTACATCAAACACAGTAAATTGCATATCTTTTTTATCAAGTAAACTGAAAAAGTAGAATTTTATTTTGATGTAAAATTATCAAATTCAATAATTAAATTATATTATTTTAACTTTCTATTTAATTTTTCCAATCTAAGATTTGATATTCTTATATTTCTACTTCAGAGGCCTAATATTAAAGTTTGGCTTTAGGCCACTAAATTTGTTGAGTCGCTCCTGAATTTTGGGCATCAAAGAGCGAATTTGTAGCTAGGATAAACATATACCTAAATCACATTTATTTGGTTAATAAATGAGAAGTACGATTGCATTTTTACATGTTTGTCTTGATCATAAAAATATAAACATAGATATTCATGTGAAATAGGTGATTAGAGGCTCGGAAAACAATAACCATGGTATAAACTCCATTAATCAATAACTAAATAAACTAAGCAAGTCAATGAAATTGATGAAGTTTTGGTGTTAACATAGAGGACAAAGGTATTTATATATTACTCTTTTTTTAATAATAACAAAACAATCTATTCATCACCAAAAACATAGTAATACATTTGATTTGAGAAAATTTTACATTACTCTTACTAGCCTAAAGTGAAAGATAGCACAAACTTCTTTACATATAAATTGAGTTAAGGTAAATGCAATTGATCTATTACCTTGAATGATGATAATCAAAGCTTCAAGAAAGAAGTAAAATTATATGAAAAAAGCAAAGGTTGAATAGATTATAGATATGTGGTGTGGAAAAAGGAGAACAAACGGCTACTCTTTTAGAATCATGCAATACTCAAATAATCTGACAAATGGGTAATAAACATAAAAAAACAAAGTTGAACACTCTAGTAAAACGGTAAATGCTTGTCCCTCCCAATATTTACACCAAAATTAATTGAATCATTCACACAATGTGTCTATTTAAAGTGGTCTTTAATTTGTGTCTCTCCCATTGGTGGTTTTTTTACCCTTCAGCACTTTATGTAATAAAAAAGTAGACAAAAATACTCCTGACATCAGAAAAACAAAAAAAAAATACAATGTAGAAGTTTATATTTTTGTATCATAATATAACACAAGTTATGTCTTGTTATCCTGTTTAATTCCTGCAGACTTATGTCGTTAAAGGCATAAGTAAGTTCAAAACTTACAAGTTGTCCTACAAGGTATAACTTATTTCCCACAAAACTCATGCCGATAGAGATATAAGTTCAGTTTCAGAATGTTATGCCTTAAGAAGTTCATAACCCGCAAGTTAACCCATAAAGTTATGCCGATAGAAGCATAAATTCTGTTTCAAAACCTACACAGTTATGCCTTAAAAGATATAACTTATTTCTATAAGACTTTTGCCAGATAAGGCAAAAATTCTGAAACTTATGTCTTGTGAATTAGATACTACACAACTTATGTTGAACAAGACAAAAGTTCTCCAAACTTATATCTTGCAAAATTAGGTCATAGTTAAGAGTACTTTAGCCCACAAATTTTTATTATAAATGAGTAGTATGGACTAAAATTTAAAACTATCTATTTGAGAGGCAAAAATTAAAGACCACCCCAAAATGGGTACAATTCATGCAAAAACTTGAGATTAATTAGTGCAAAACAAGTATTTTACACACACATTTATCATTTAACATAATTAAGTAAATATGTATTCACATTTTAATTTTAAACTATTCAGGTTAGATAGGTTAATACAGTATATACATTAAGGGGTCGTTTGTTTTGAAGATGAGTTATGATGGGATTAGTTATGTTGAGATTAGTTATTTTGAGATTAATTATTCGGATATTATTTTTTATTGAGTGTTTAATTTGTTGTATTAAAAATAATATGCTTTGGATAGTTTCTAAGAATAAGTTGTTTGCTTACAAAAACACCCTTCATATTATTTAAAGGATGTGAAAAGTGATGTATAAAAAAAAAATTGAGGGGGTATTTTGATCATTATAACTATTTTATCCTGAGATAAGTTATCTCAGGATTGTTATTCCATTCGAAGAAAGTTATCTCAGGATTGTTATTCCATTCGAAGATAGAGATAACTTATTCCATCACTAAAGCACTAAAATATTACCCAAAATTATTTTGTTTTATCCCTCACACCAAACATGCTCTACGTGTTGGTAAATATTTACTTGCACACCCTATATTTATACCGAAAGTACAATAGGTGTTTGATAAAATGACATTAAGACCTTTTTTTAAAGATTAAGACAATCTTTTAGCCTAAATAAGGTTTTATTCAACAAAAAAAGAACCTTTAGTACCATTCAAAACTAAACAATTTATATATATATATCGCCTGGATAATTTTAGCAATTGTTAAGGTAAAAACGTTTTTCAATTATAATTTTTATTTATTACGAATCCAACAAAGAAGTGAAATGTTATTGGCCAATTGGGTGACAAAAAATGGTATTTTCAAAATGGCAAAATATAAATAGTCTAAATTTCCATCACTTTTTTTGAATCTTAAACCTGTATTACTATTGCAGCTTTGGTGACAAATTCACGACAACATCTGATTTTCGGCAAGAGGATAGGACACCCCCCGCCACCCCTCATAATTACTGAACAAAATAACAATATTTAAAATAATTTAAAATTTGATTTAAACAAGTAAATTGTGATGTTTTCACACAAAATAATCTAATTTTTTGAAAGTGGACCGGACAACTCACTCGACTCCCTCGTAATTTATTGCACAAAACAACAATATTCAAAATAACTTAAGATTCGATTCAAGCACGTAATTCGTGATGTCTTCACACAAAACAATCTGGTTTTTTGCAAGAGGACAGGACAGCTCACACCCACCACCCCCACCCCCTTCATAATTAACTGAACAAAACAACAATATTCAAAATAACTTGAGATTCGATTCAAGCAAATAACTCGTGATGTCTTCACACAAAACAATCTGATATTCTACAATAGGACAAGACAAATCAACAGCCAAACCGCTGATCGAACCAGAATAGAGTCTTAAATGACATCAACCTATCAGTAATGAATATAATTAGTGACCCCAACGTGGGAAACTGAAAGTAGGTACCGCGCGTGTCTGCTCGGTCTGCACAGGGACCAAGACAGGGGTCAAGCAAACCCAAGGTCCTAATGTATTTCCAGACGTGGGAATGATCTCCAGCGACATCCATACCAGTATAGGTGGAGGCACTAGGTTGGATCGGGGGGCGGGGCAGGGCGAGGCGGTGACACAGGAGGTATTCTACTCAACCTAATTCATGTCGAATTCCGACACATCGCAGGATAGGTTGATGCCGGGACACACCATCTCGGAGCTACGTGTAACGGTATATCTGTGCGTAATCGGACTCTACGAACTACCCGAAGGATAGTAGTAAACGTCGAAGGTAGCGGACGAACCACACAGGGACTACAAGTGTTCAGATATTCAGGAGCGCCTCCTACGTATTGACGCCGTCGATGTCCGGGCAATTGAATAGAATGAGGAGCACACCTTGTGATAATGAGCAGAAATGTGTGCAGAGGTGTGTACTACCCCAACACAACACCACACCGGACGACGCAATACACAGTTCTCGAACACACGACCCCGTCGATGTAGCTCAAAACCGTACCAAAGAACCGAGATCTAACGGATCTCGTTATAAACGCGCTACTACGTACTGGAACAAGAGCCCTTAGATCAAATACCAACCACTATTTGCCAAGAAAATTAAACCATAGCGTGCACCGGAGCAAGTGTGAAATAACGCTGGAAATTCAGAACGACTAGTGCTAGAACCGCCAATATGACATGTCACAAACCAAAGAACATTTCAGCAACTCATGACATAACGGAGTTCAACTGATAAACAAGGAGTAGAGGGGTAAGCAGGTTGAACAGGATGAGGGGGTCTACAGTAGCCATACAATGACCTGTGTATGGTTTTCAGCCCACCCCCCTCATAATTAACTGAACAAAACAACAATACTCAAAATAACTTGAGATTCAATTCAAGCAAGTAACTCGTGATGTCTTCACACAAAACAATCTGATTTTCTGCAAGAGGACAAGACAACTCACCCCCACCCCCTCATAATTAATTGAACAAAACAACAATATTCAAAACAATTTAAGATTCGATTTCAAGCAAGTAACTCGTGATGTCTCACCAAAACAATCTGATTTTTCTAACAGTGAGGACGAGGACAACTCACACACCCCACCCACCCTCATAATTTAACTGAACAGTAAACAACAATATTCTAACAAACAATCTTGAGATTCGATTCAAGCAAGTGACGTGATTCTTCACACAAACAATTTGGATTTCTGCAAGAGGACAGGACAACTCACCCCCACCCTCCTCATTCCTCATAATTAACTGAGCAAAACAACAATATTCAAAATAATTTAAGATTCGATTCAAGCAAGTAACTCGTGATGTCTTTACACAAAACAATCTGATTTTCTGCAAGAGGACAGGACAACTCACACCCCCCACTTACCCTTCATAATTAACTGAACAAAACAACAATATTCAAAACAACTTGAGATTCGATTCAAGCAAGTAACTCGTGATGTCTTCACACAAAACATTTGATTTTCTGCAAGAGGACAGGACAGCTCACCCCCTACCCCCCTCATAATTAAATGAGCAAAACAACAATATTCAAAACAATTTAAGATTCGATTCAAGTAAGTAACTCGTGATGTCTTCACACAAAGCAATCTGATTTTCTGCAAGAGGACAGGAAAGCTCACACCCCCACCCACCCTTCATAATTAACTGAACAAAACAACAATATTCAAAACAACTTGAGATTCGATTCAAGCAAGTAACTCGTGATGTCTTCACACAAAACATTTGATTTTCTGCAAGAGGACAGGACAGCTCACCCCCCACCCCCCTCATAATTAACTAAGCAAAACAACAATATTCAAAACAATTTAAGATTCGATTCAAGCAAGTAACTCGTGATGTCTTCACACAAAACAATCTGATTTTCTGCAAGAGGACAGGAAAGCTCACACCCCCACCCACCCTTCATAATTAACTGAACAAAACAACAATATTCAAAACAACTTGAGATTCGATTCAAGCAAGTAACTCGTGATGTCTTCACACAAAACATTTGATTTTCTGCAAGAGGACAGGACAACTCACCCCCACCCTCCTCATTCCTCATAATTAACTGAGCAAAACAACAATATTCAAAATAATTTAAGATTCGATTCAAGCAAGTAACTCGTGATGTCTTTACACAAAACAATCTGATTTTCTGCAAGAGGACAGGACAACTCACACCCCCCACTTACCCTTCATAATTAACTGAACAAAACAACAATATTCAAAACAACTTGAGATTCGATTCAAGCAAGTAACTCGTGATGTCTTCACACAAAACATTTGATTTTCTGCAAGAGGACAGGACAGCTCACCCCCTACCCCCCTCATAATTAAATGAGCAAAACAACAATATTCAAAACAATTTAAGATTCGATTCAAGCAAGTAACTCGTGATGTCTTCACACAAAACAATCTGATTTTCTGCAAGAGGACAGGAAAGCTCACACCCCCCCCCACCCTTCATAATTAACTGAACAAAACAACAATATTCAAAACAACTTGAGATTCGATTCAAGCAAGTAACTCGTGATGTCTTCACACAAAACATTTGATTTTCTGCAAGAGGACAGGACAACTCACCCCCCACCCCCCACCCCCCTCATAATTAACTAAGCAAAACAACAATATTCAAAACAATTTAAGATTCGATTCAAGCAAGTAACTCGTGATGTCTTCACACAAAGCAATCTGATTTTCTGCAAGAGGACAGGAAAGCTCACACCCCCACCCACCCTTCATAATTAACTGAACAAAACAACAATATTCAAAACAACTTAAGATTCGATTCAAGCAAGTAACTCGTGATGTCTTCACACAAAACAATATTCAAATTTACCGTTGTCTTATAATTACATTAATAGAAAATGCCAATTTACATTAGAAGATGTTTCTACTGGAAAACATCAGTATAGGGAGTTATCGAAGACCCAGGGCTCGTGCAGGAAAAGTTCACGACCGTTCATTTGCACTGCCCCTGCAGCTATATCTTCTGCACGCTTTCTTGCGTCTTCAGCCTTTCTAGCTGATGCATCAGCGTCCTGAAAATAATCCCATGAGGACTATAACATTCCCTCAAGAAACAAGCATGGAATATACATGCATAAGATACACTACAGCAGGTTTTGTTTGGAGAAAAAACAAAGAAACCACTTGCAACAAAGTTTGGAAATCTATAGAACTCCAAGATCTGCAGCTATAGGAACAACATAAGTAGATCTAAAAGAGGAAATCTGAATAATGATATCAAATCTGTCACGACTCATGAAGACTATAACATTCCCAAGCATGGAATATGCATAAGATATACTACAACAGGTTTTATTTGGAGAAAACCAGATAAACCACTTGCAACAAAGTTCGGAAATCTAGAGAACGCAAAGATCTGCAACTATACAACATAAGTAAATCTAAAAGAGGAAATCTAAAGAATAAATGAAATCAACAAACAATAGCAAACTTAGTAATTAAATCTATTATTTTGATGAATTTGCTCCACACTATTGAAAATAATTTGTGCGAATTGAATTCCTACAAAGGTGATATTGCAAATGCTAGATCAGTGACTAATACCAATGTCTTATCCAAGTGGTAACTTTTGGTTGACAAAATTATATAAGTGCTTGAACAAATATTTTGAACGTAAAAACCCATTTACTAATATATTATTTCGAAATGACCTTCTAAAACACTTTTAAGGAATTGGCAATGACAATATCTTGAATAAGGGATGTAACAAACTCAAGACCGTAAGAAAGTAATGAGAATTTGTGAGAACATTAGTGAGTGCAGACATCCTCATTCCAACTTTTCTGCACAAATTTAAAATTCTCAATTTCCAATCTTCTACTTCATAAGGAACCTTCCCTTTTTTTAGGTGATTAAGGCATGGTTAAATGATTAAAGATTTTAACAAGGTGAGAGAAATATTTTCTCCACAAAAAAAAGGGAAATGTTTACAACTTCCTAGTAGTTTTTACATCATATATTTCAGTTAATTATAGCTCTTGGCAGTGCTGCCTAAGAAGATGAAAGAAGCACTCTAGCTTCACCGGTTCGTAAGTGGAGGGCTGATATTATTTGCTTCCTGGAGACCAAAATGGAATCTTTTCCACCAAGTAAGGCCCATCAAATATGGGGGAATAGAAGGGTAGAGTGGGCTGGATTAAAGGCTAGAGGTACAAGAGTGGGAATTGCCATTCTTTGGGAAAAAAGAGTATGGAAGTGCACTGGTTTTCATCAAGGCTGCTATACAATCACCTGCAGCATTGGAAGTCTTCATGAAGACTTTAGATGGTCCTTCACTGGTGTTTATGGTCCTCATACTGTCATACAAACACTGAAAGGGAGGAATTGTGGCACGAGTTGGGTGCAATTAGTGGTATCTGGAGTGATCAATGGGTGATAAGTGGGGATTTTAATGTGTGCATGTATGCAAATGAAAGGCTCAATTTCTCAAGAAGGTCCACAGCTATGGAAAGTTTCTCAGACAAAATTACAGACCTTCAACTGGTAGATTTTCCTCTAGATGGGGCTCAGTTTACATGATCAAGGGGGAGGAAAACTTGCAGCCCTCCCGGATTGACATGTTTTTGGTGTCTACAGAGTGGGATGAAAGCTTCAAAGCAATCACACAGGTAGCACTGCCAAGAGCTATATCAGACCACAAACCTTTACTGTTGAAGTGTGGTGATTGGGATGCAACTCATTCCTACTTCAAGTTCAAAAACATGTGGTTGCAACAACACGGTTTCATTAACATGGTGAAATTTCTGGTGGCAGAACTACAATATTAGAGGAAATCTTGATTTTATCCTACTTCAGAAAATTGAGGAATCTCAAAAAGGACATTTCAAACTGAAATAGGGAGGTCTATGATAAGCCAGAAGCCAGAAGGAACAAGGCCCTAGAGGAGCTTGCATCTCTAGAACAACTCATTGAAAGCAGGACTCCATCACAAGTTGAAAATCAGAAGTTGTTGACTCTTAAAGAAGATCTTCAAGAGATAGCCAAGGCTGAGAAAGCTTCAAGAAAGCAAAAGTCAAGGTGTCAATGGCAAAATGAGGGGGACAGGAACACTAAATGTTTCCAATCAATAGCAAACTCACAAAGAAGATTCAACAATATCGACAAGCTGAAAGTAGACAATGAGATTATTGATGATAAAGCACAGATCAAAGAGGAGATACTGCAATTTTACCAGAACCTATACACTGAAAGCCCCGGATGGAGACCTACAACCACTTTTGAGGAGCTAGCCAGACTTACAGAGGAGGACAAGGAGATGCTAGAGAGTCCTTTTGAAGAAGATGAAGTGCAAGCAGTTATTCAATCATGTGCCTAAGACAAGGCCCCTAGCCCAGATGGTTTTATTATGGGTTTTTTTCCTAGAAGTCATGGAGTTCCATTAAATCAGAGGTCATGGGGACACTCAATCACTTTCATCAACAGGGCCATCTTGTGAAATCATGCAATGCCACCTTTATTGACTTGATCCCTAAAAAGAAAGGTGCAGTAGAGCTCAGGGACTACGGACCAATTAGTCTGATTGGCAGTGTTTACAAGATAGTGGTCAAGTTACTAGCAGACAGACTGAAAAGGTCAATGGCAAATTGGTCCCCAACTTTCAGAATGCCTTTGTTAAAAGCAGATAGATCACAGATGCAGTTCTAATAGCTAATGAGGCCTTTGACCGGAGACTAAAATCTAAGGGAACCTGGAATCATGAGCAAGCTTGACATAGAGAAAGTCTTTGACCAATTGAGATGGTCTTATCTAATTTCCATTTTGAAGATGGACTTTGACATTAAATGGGTTAGATGGATCAGATTCTTTATCTCATCTGTTAAATACTCCGTGTAGTCAACAGAGAACCAGATGGGTTCTTCACACTACTGAAAGAGATTAGATAGGATCCACTCTCCCCATTTTTGTTCATTCTAGCTATGGAGGGCTTAAGATACTGGAAAAGACCTGGGAAAGGCAATGGATTCAGGGTTTCAAAATTGGCACAAATACCGGTGGTCCTACCATATCTCACCCCTTCTTTATGCTGATGATAGCCTCATTTTTTGTGAGGCAGAAGTCACTCAAGTTAGGTACTTGAACCCAACTCTCCTCTTATTTGAAGCACTTTGGGGTTTACATGTTAATGCTCAGAAAAGTATTATCCAGTCAATCTAACATTGAGATACTTTCAAGGACTCTGGGTTGCAGTATTGGATCACTCCCCAACTTACATCTAGGCTTTCCACTGGGTGCAAAAATTCAAGGATTGTGAGGTCAGGAATGATGTTATTGGCAGATTTAGACTCTCACTAATAGTGTGCTTAATAGTCTCCAAACCTATTTCATCTCTCTATTCCCCAGTCTAACTGAGGTAATAAAGCAATTGGATAAAATTAGGAGGGATTTTCTTTGGGAAGGAAACATCAGCTCACACAAATTCCATTTAATTAGATAGGAGAAGGTCACACAAACAAAAGTAAATGGAGGTCTAGGAACCAGAGATCTAGCTTCAGATAACAAAAGCCTTCTATTGAAATGGCTCAGGAGGTATAGCATTGAGGAAACAAGTCAGTGGAACGAAGTAGTTAAGGCAGAGAAAAGATGGTTGGAGCACAAAATGCTCTAATGCACCTTATGGAGCAGGGCCCTGGAACTTCATTCGTAAAATGAGTAATGACTTTTTCCAGAAAACTCATTTCAAACCAAGCAATGAAGTTAAAATCAATTTTTGGAAAGACAAATGGCTCAAGAACACATCACTCATGGAAGAGTATCCAGCCATATTCCAAATTGCATTAAACAAGGACTCCTTAATAGCACAAAACAGGAATGGTAATGCCTGGGACATCCACCTGAGAAGGGTTGTGCAAGGCTGGGAGTTGGACAGTCTACTACAGTTACTAGCAAGAGTGGAAGGAGTCAATATTGATGTGAGCAAATCATACTATTTGTTGGGGAGATAAGAGAAGATTTACAGACAGAATGCTACAGGCAGATTAGTACACAGAATCAGGTATGGACAGTTGACCCTGGAAGTTGATATGGAAGACCAAGCTACCTCCTAAAGGCATTTTCTTCAACTGGATTGCCCTTAATGATATCTGCTTAACACTAGATAACCTCAACAAGAGAGGATTTCCCCTGGTCAACAGATGTTATCTTTGTTTGAACAGTTTGGAAACTGTTAACCATTTGTTTTTATACTGTCCAGTTACCACTGCCAATGATATATGGGGTATGCTTATTGTTTTTTTGGTTTGAAGTAGGTCATGCCACAGAATATGAGAGAGGCACAAATGAGTTGGAGCATGTGGAGAGTTGATAAAACCATCAAAAAAAATCTGGATGGTAATCCCTGCAGTTATCTCTTGGAGTATATGGAATGAAAGGAATAAGAGAATCCTTCGATGGAACCTCAACTCCAAACTACACTCTCAAAGCTAATTTTTTACACAATCTTTTTTGCTGGACTAAGTTAGCTACTGTTATTAGCAATAACACTAACCAATTTTTGGATTTTGTTAGTTCCCTTGTCTTACATTGAAATGTTAAAGGGGATAACTTTTCTTTTATTTTGTGCTACTTTTTCCTGTAACTATGCATATTCTTGATGCCCTTTTGTGAATGAAATACCCTTTACTTCATCAATAAAAATGGAGGAAGAGAAATACCTTACTTCATCAAAAGAAAATTTGGAGGAACCGACGAAGATGTTGAGAGCACGCATGTAGTGTACTCAGTTAGAATTTTCAAGTATATTCAGGCAACTACAGTTAATTAGCAACAGGCTTCTGTTATAAATCACCATCTACTTCATTTAGCAATAAATAAACTTGAGAGTACTTCAAATAAGTCTTTCAAAAGTACTTATTTTGAAGGAGATCATTAACATAGTCAGATGCAAGGAGGCTAGGTGGATATACATCCCACAAACAACCACAATAGAGAACTCAATAAAGTCACTTGATCAACTATACCTCAATCTCAAACTAGTCGGCGTCCGCTACATGAATTATCTATATCCATTTTGCTCAATTGGCCCAATTAACACAAAGCAAGTAATTCGCATTTTAAGGTAAATTAGGGATTATCTCAAACTAGGGGCTCTATTTATCTCACTTATACTTACACCGCCATACAAGTCTCTAACCAAGCTGGAAAAACTACTGACGAGAACCGGTGTGACTTAATGTAAGTTCAATAACAAAATATTCTTATCTAAGGGAAGTTAGAACGTAGCTTTCAAAATGGACATTATCTCTTCTTTCGGTTAAAATTTAATAAGATTGCTTCCCTCTAGTCTATGTAATCACTGTTTCTTTCGCAGTTTTAGCTTCTCGTAATTCAACCGTACTAATTACCAAAAAGATTAGTTCTTTTATCTTTTTTCTTTATAACCGTAGTGTCCTATCCAGCTTGCACGCACCTCGACTAATTTTACCTCATACCTACCACCTCCCACCTGCAACAGGTACCAAGTAACTCTGTCCACCAAGGCTTCGACAGACCTAGTGTTTTTGTCTCCGCTAGGATTGATTATTTCTTTATTTTTTATTATGACCAGGGTGTTGTGGTGTCCGGACCAGTTTGCGCACATGTTTGGTTATTTCTTTATCTTATTGAAAGGAAAGAAAACTGCCACTCAATTTTTAAAAATCCAATATATTTTTACATGAAAACATCGGGAAAACAAACAGTAATATAATCCCCTGATAATAGATATTGCACAATTGAAGAGAAGAAAGAAGAGACCTTTTGGCGCTTCCAGGAGAGAAATTGGGTTTGTGTAATGCGATTTGGGTTAGGGTTTGCATTTGATTCTTGTTGACGTTCGTTTTCTGTCTCTTCTCCCATTCTTTTTTTTTTGAATTTTTTCTCTTCCAAACTGCACAACAATTCTTTCTTGTTCTTCCATTGTCGGGTCGGCCTATTTAAATTAAATTGCCTCGCTTCAAGCTACGTCGTTTAAATGAAAACACCAATAATAATTCTATAATTTTGAAATTACACTTCTTCCCAAATTTCCTCCAAATTCTAAATGGGGAACCCTAAAGGTTATTTTGATGGTCAAGTTTATAAAATTTGACTTCCAAATTACCCTAAATATTTAAATATTTGGAAATCAAAATTTAATATATATTTTGTGTAATTCTTGTTTAATAAACATGCATAAATATTTTTTGGATTGGATAAGTAGATATAAAATATATATATATATATATAATAAAATAAAAAAGCGACTCAGGAGTTGAGGGACAATGCATCACGAAAAAATTGTCAAATTGATCAGTAAAATTAACTCAAAGAACTTAAAAGTCGATTGGAGGAAGAATGGAGATGGACCTTTTGCTTTGACTATTACATTTACGACCTTGTTTGGTTTAACTGATCGAAAGTAACAGATAGATACTAAATTATGAATCATTTTTTTAAATAAATAGTTATGTGTTTGAATAAAAGTGTCTAAATTGATGATAAATAATGATAAGGCTATGCCATCAAACTTTAAGAAAAAACTCATCTATGTCATTTATTAAAGGTTGAGCGCACCTATACCACTATCGTGACACAAATTGCCCATTTGTGCCATTATTTATTAACGAAAAACATAGACGATTTTGACATACCACTTCTTACACGTGACCAATGATGAAAACGGCCACGTCACTAATTAAATTAGTAAAATTAAAAAATCTATCTAAATTAAAACACCCAACCAAATTTAATTTACACGACTCACCTCCTTTTTTAACCCGAAACCAACCAGCGATGTAATTGTTTGTAACAAATTTTAAAGTGACAGAAATTGACTGCAATCACAAATAAATTAAAATATGATTAAATAAAGATTTAGTAATGAACAATATGTGTACAATTCTGTTTGTTCCCTTGATTCTTCTCTCT
Source organism: Jaltomata sinuosa (assembly GCA_003996215.1). Classification (NCBI taxonomy): domain Eukaryota; kingdom Viridiplantae; phylum Streptophyta; class Magnoliopsida; order Solanales; family Solanaceae; genus Jaltomata; species Jaltomata sinuosa. Next base: position 313,780 of record QJPP01004356.1, read on the forward strand.
GGAGTTTCTCTATGATTCGAGGGTCGTTAATGACATATTTCTCAATTTGGACCTCCTTGGGATTTATTTGATCTCCCTGAAAGAGTCATATTTTGATCTATTTATAAATATTTCAAAAATTTATGGGATCTTCGAGATGCTTCTTCAAGAAAATATATTACCGGCCTTTATATTGGCATGAGCTAGGGGTTTAAGATAGAGTAGCCTACAAAAATCCTAACAGAGATTCGGCTCATTTTGTAGAGTCCCACAAAACTTCGATGTCTACAATTGCTTCCTACTTCAAAGCTTGTTGGAGTCAGGGGCGGCTCAACAAAGTTGATGGCCTAAAGCCAAATCTCAATAAGAGACCTTAATTTTTATTTTTTTATTTTTGTAGAAAAGTTTCGTATATATATTTTTTTGAAATTTATTTTCCTAACTTTTTTGAAATGTAAAGTGATTATAATTATTTAAAAGATAAGAGACATTGTTGATCTTAGGTAAAAATTATCGATTTTGATTATTATTTTTCCGCAAATTCAATTGTTCCATGAACGATTAACAAATTCTATAAGAAATACAAGCATTAAATAGTTAGTAATGTCGTTTGAGCTAAACACTACTAAAAAACTGTGAATACCGACCTCCAAATTACCGATCTTCTATGGAAGTCGGTAATTTCCGACATCCGGAGGTTGGTATAGTTAAAAACAAAAATTTATTTTGTTTTCTTAAGAAAACCGACTTCGAGATGTCGATTTATTTGGCAAAAAATTATGAAAAAATCAAATACCGACCTCCACAACAACAACAACAACAACAACATACCCAGTGTATTCCCACAGCGTGGGGTCTGGGGAGGGTAGAGTGTACGCAGACCATACCACTACCTCAGAGGTGAGGTAGAGAGGCTGTTTCCGATAGACCCCCGGCTCGAGCAAAAAAAAGAAAAAAAGAAAGAAAAAGAGGCTAAAAAGGGCATATCAATGATACATGATAAAACAAGATAAAAGAAAACAAGAGACGGTAGGAAGCAATATGTAGTAACAAACAACAGACAGACAGACAGAAACAGAGCACTGCCACACAATACTACCACGAGGAGTCCAAGAACAAGAACAAGAAACTATAAGCGTGACCCTACGATTACTAGTCGGGACACTAGGGAAAAACACTCCTACCTACACCCACTTCTACCTACTACTCTTCTACCCTAATCCGCGTCCTCCACACCTTCCTATCTAGGGTCATGTCCTCGGTAAGCTGCAACTGCGCCATGTCCTGTCGAATCACCTCTCCCCAATATTTTTTCGGTCTACCTCGTCCTCTCCTGTAACCATCCATAGCCAACCTCTCACACCTCCGCACTGGAGCATCCGTGCCTCTCCTCCTCACATGGCCGAACCATCTCAACCTCGCTTCCCGCATCTTATCTTCCACCGACGCCACACCCACCTTATCTCGGATATCCTCATTCCTAATCCTATCTCTCCTAGTAAACCCGCACATCCATCGCAACATCCTCATCTCCGCCACCTTCATCTTTTGAATATGGGAGTTCTTTACTGGCCAACACTCAACTCCATACAACAAAGCTGGTCGGACCACCACTCTGTAGAATTTGCCTTTAAGTTTAGTAGGCACCTTCTTATCGCACAAGACTCCAGATGCGAGCCTCCATTTCATCCACCCAACACCAATACGATGGGTGACATCCTCATCAATCTCTCCACTTCCTTGGATAATAGACCCAAGATACTTGAAACTCCCTTTCTTTTGGATGACATGTGTATCCAGCTTCACTTCTACGTCATCATCCTGAGTCGCCTCACTGAACTTGCACTCCATATATTCAGTCTTGGTCCTGCTCAACCTAAACCCCTTCGACTCGAGGGTCTGTCTCCAAACCTCCAACTTAGCATTAACTCCTCCGCGAGTCTCGTCCACCAAAACTACATCATCCGCAAATAACATGCACCATGGCACCTCACCTTGTATTTGTCGCGTCAATACATCCATTACCAAGGCAAATAGAAACGGGCTAAGGGTCGATCCCTGGTGCAACCCCATCAACACGGGAAAGTGCTCCGAATCTCCTCCCACAGTTCTAACGCGAGTCTTGGCCCCCTCATACATGTCCTTAATTGACCTGGTGTACGCCACGGGTACACCTCGAGCCTCCAAGCACCTCCAAAGAACCTCCCTAGGGACTTTATCATACGCCTTTTCTAGATCGATGAACACCATGTGCAAGTCCTTCTTCCTTTCCCTGTAATGCTCCACCAGTCTTCTAAGGAGATGGATAGCTTCTGTAGTCGAGCGTCCTGGCATAAAGCCGAACTGGTTCTCTGAAATAGGAACGATCTGTCTCAACCTCAACTCCACTACCCTCTCCCAGACCTTCATAGTGTGGCTTAGCAATTTGATACCCCTATAGTTGTTGCAACTCTGAATATCGCCCTTGTTCTTGTACAAAGGAATCATCGTGCTCCATCTCCAAGCTTCAGGCATCTTTGCCGTTCTAAAAATACCATCAAACAACTCGGTTAGCCACTTCACACCTGTCTCACCCGAGCTTTTCCAAAAATCCACGGGAATCTCATCTGGCCCCGTCGCCCTACCCCTTCGCATCTTACGAATCGCAACCCTAACCTCTTCAACCTTTATACGGCTACAATAATCATAGTCCCGACGCCTCTCTGAGTGTGCCAAATCTCCCAGCTCAAAGCTTTTGTCCCCCCCTTCATTCAAGAGTCCATGAAAGTAAGACTGCCATCTCCTCCTAATGAGTACCTCATCTACTAGTATTTTGCCATCTTCGTCCTTGATGCACTTCACTAGGTCAAGGTCCTTGATGCAAAAATACCGACCTCCGATGGTCGGAAATTTTCCCGAAAAAAATAAATTAAAGAAAAACCGATCTCTTAATGTCGGTATCGAATTAATAAATAAAAAATAATATTCTAATTTATCTCAATTAAATATAAAAAAATAAATATTTTTAATAACTTTTAAATAAACTATTTTTCGGAGGACGGTTATTTCTAAAAAAAAATAAAATTGATACTGACTTCCTGATGTCGGTAATATTAAATTTACATAATAGATTTTATTTTCATTACATTATTCTCATAGTAACTTCCAGAAGTCGGTATTTTTATTTTTATTTAATTATTTTTATTAGGATCGACCTCCAGTGGTCGGTATTTGATTAGAAAATTAAGAATATAATTTAATTTTATCTCAATTAAAAATATAAAAAACTACAAAATAATATTTTCAATTAATTTTAAATAAAGCGTCCTTCGGAAGACGGTTTTATGTAAAATAAAAAATAAAAATAATATTAATACCGACCTTTGAAGGTCGGTATTATTTATTTAACGTAATTAATTTTATTTTTATTAAAATTAAAGGTAATACCGTCCTCCGAAAGTCGGTATTTTTAATTTTATTTAATTATTTTGAATAAAATCGACCTTCGGATGTTGGTATTACCTTTAAAATATTTTTAATAATCACTATTTTCCTATTGTGTATAACACTAAGGGGTCGTTTGGTAGCTAGTTAAAGTTATGTAGGTATTAGTAATGTAGGGATTAGTTATGAGGGAATCTATGTATTATTTATACATGTATTAGTTATGCAGGGATTAGTTATTCATGTATTAGTTATACAAGTATTACTTATTCCACCTTCTATCCTGCATAAGATAATACATAGATTCCCTCATAACTTAATTATACATCGTCTTGAATATACATATGTCTCATCTAGTGATGTATGTATATATATATATATATATATATATATATATATATATATAGTACGTATTCAAAAGCTAATTAACTGATCGATAATCCATATTCAAATACATAGTATGGAATACGTTGTATATTACGTACATATGAGTTAATATACGATCATTGAGAAATGTAATTAACCAAGTCCTATATATTATATATAATGATCCATCGTCTTGAATATATGTCTCGTCTAGTGATGTACGTACATACATAGTACGTATTCAAAAGCTAATTAACCAATCGATATATAATCCATATCCAAGTAGTATGGAATACGTTGTATATTACGTACATATGAGTTAATATACGATCATTGAGAAATATAATTAACCAAGTTATTCTATATATTATAATGATACGTCATCTTGAATATATGTCTCGTCTAGTGATGTACATATATATATATATATAGTACGTATTCAAAAGCTAATTAACTAATCGATAATCCATCCAAGCAGTGGAATACCATTGTATTACGTACACACGAGGTAATATACGATTGTTGAGTAATGTAAATAACCAAGTCCTATATATATAGTAATGATCTGTCGTCTTGAATATATATTTTTGTGTGGCAATATTGTACGTATATATATAGTACGTATTCAAAAGCTAATTAACCAATTGGTAATCCATCCAAGTAGTATGGAATACATTGTATTACGTACATATATGAGTTAATATACGATCGTTGAGTAATATAATTAATCAAGTCCTATATATTAAATGGTCCATCGTCTTGAATATATATGTCTCGTCTTTAGTGATGTAGTTTATATATATAGTACATATTCAAAAGCTAATTAACTAATCGACAATTCATCCAAGTAGCTAGTCGATCGAATACGTTGTATTACGTACATATGAGGTACTATACGATGATGATCGTTGAGTAATATAATTAACCAAGTCCTATATATTACTGGTCCGTCGTCTTAAATATATGTCTCGTCTAGTGATGTACATATATAGTACGTATTAAAAAGCTAATTAATTAATCGATCGATAATTCATCCAAGTAGTATGGAATACATTGTATAGTAGCATAATCGTTGAGTAGTGTAATGAATCAATAATGTATCCGAGTTTATGAAATATGTTGATGATTAAATAATTTTTATTAATTACTTTTGATTTTTTTTAAAAAAAACAACCTCAAGTGGTCAGTTTTACCAAAAAATACTTTATTAAAAATTTATTTTTTATTAAAACTGACCACATTTGGTCAGTTTTTGTAATTTTTTAATTATATTTACCTCAAAACTCACACACTCTCTCTCTCTCCCCGATCGACAGCCCCCCACCACCCTCACACACCCTGAGGCGCCCCCTCCCTCCGGCATCCTTCTCTCTGACGTCCCCCCCTCCTCCGCCTTCCCCCTCCTCCGTCTTCCACCATTACAACACCTACCACCACCATCGCCTGCTGCAGATTGTTGTCGTTACTGCTGCTGAAGGTTGTTGGCGCCTGCCGCTGCTGCTGCTGAAGGTTGCTTCCGCCTGCCGCCGTCGTTGTTGCTGCTCTGGTGGGGGTCCATCAAGGTAAGTAATTTTAATTTTCTTGTTAATTAATTATAGTTATTAAATTAGGGTTTATCATTGTTAATTTTAGTTATTAAATTAGGATTTATCATTTAATTAGGGTTTATTATTGTTAATTAGTTTGTCGGATATGGTGGATGTGAACTAGTGAATTTGAATAGTGAAGTAGTGAATTGAAAATGTGAACTAGTGACTTAGAATAGTGAAGTATAATGACTTGAAATTATGAACAAGTTACTTAAAATAGTGAAGTATAGTGAGTTCAAATTGTGAAGTAGTGACTTGTAATGAATTGGAATAGGGAACTTAGTCTTTAATTTAGTTTATTTAATTATTAGCGTGATAATGTATTTGTTTAGCATAAGTGTCAACACTAGTTGATCCTATTGATGACAAAATTGATTTTCTTGCAAGATCAATTTATGTCCACCTAGTGTTGACACTTAGTCTTTAATTTGGTTATAATGTGGTTGATTAACATAAGTGTCAACACTAGTTGATCCTATTGATGACAAAATTGATTTTCTTGCAAGATCAATTTGTGTTCATCTAGTGTTGACACTTAGTCTTTAATTTGGTGATAATGTGGTTGATTAGTATAAGTGTCAAGACTAGTTGATCCTATTGATGACAAAATTGATTTTCTTGCAAGATCAATTTGTGTCCATCTAGTGTTGACACTTAGTACTAATTAACATCCTTGGGTTGAGTTTTATTAGCTTGGAATCCCAAACCTTGTCCGCTTTATGGTTGTAGTATTCGTTTTAGTTGGTAGTATTACCCTTGTGGCCCTATGTAGCCTTGATTTTACCTCTGGATCATAGATGGTGGGTTATTTGGGAATATCCGTGAGTCCCGGACATCGATATCTCGATTATAGAGAGCCTGTGCAGGGTCGATAGGTTTATTTGTGAGCCGTTGGGCTGCTGATTGTGTTTGGCACATCATTATCATGCATATAAACTGAAATTATAAACTAGTGACTTAAAAATGTGAAATTTAGTAAGCTGAAATTGTGAACTAGTGACTTAAAATAAGTAAAGTGTAGTTAGTTGTTAGTTGAACTTTTGAACTAGTGACTTAAATAAGTGAAGTGTATTAAGTTAAAATTTTGAACTAGTGACTTAAAATAAGTAAAGTGTAGTTAGTTGTTAGTTAAAATTTTGAACTAGTGACTTAAAATTGTGAATTTTAGCAAGTTGAAATTGCGAACTAGTGACTTAAAATTGTGAAGTTTACTAAGTTGAAATTGTGAACTAGTGACTTAAAATTGTGAAGTGTAGTAAGTTGAAATTTTGAACTAGTGACTTAAAATAAGTAAAGTGTAGTTTGTATTAAGTTAAAATTTTGAACTACTGACTTAAAATAAGTAAAGTGTAGTTAGTTGTTAGTTGAAATTGTGAACTAGTGACCTAAAATTATGAAGTTTAGTAAGTTGAAATTTTGAACTAGTGACTTAAAATTGTGAAGTGTAGTAAGTTGAAATTGTGAACTAGCGACTTAAAATAAGTAAAGTGTAGTTAGTTGTTAGTTGAAATTTTGAACTAGTGACTTAAAATAGTGAAGTTTAGCAAGTTGAAATTGCGAACTAGTGACTTAAAATTGTGAAGTTTATTAAGTTGAAATTGTGAACTAGTGACTTAAAATTGTGAAGTGTAGTAAGTTGAAATTTTGAACTAGTGACTTAAAATAAGTAAAGTGTAGTTTGTATTAAGTTAAAATTTTGAACTAGTGACTTAAAATAAGTAAAGTGTAGTTAGTTGTTAGTTGAAATTGTGAACTAGTGACCTAAAATTGTGAAGTTTAGTAAGTTGAAATTTTGAACTAGTGACTTAAAATTGTGAAGTGTAGTAAGTTGAAATTGTGAACTAGCGACTTAAAATAAGTAAAGTGTAGTTAGTTGTTAGTTGAAATTTTGAACTAGTGACTTAAAATAGTGAAGTGTATTAAGTTAAAATTTTGAACTAGTGACTTAAAATAAGTAAAGTGTGGTTAGTTGTTAGTTAAAATTTTGAACTAGTGACTTAAAATAAGTAAAGTGTAGTTAGTTGTTAGTTGAAATTTTGAACTAGTGACTTAAAATTGTGAAGTTTAGTAAGTTGAAATTTTGAACTAGTGACTTAAAATTGTGAAGTGTAGTAAGTTGAAATTTTGAACTAGTGACTTAAAATAAGCAAAGTGTAGTTTGTATTAAGTCAAAATTTGGAACTAGTTACTTAAAATAAGTAAAGTGTAGTTAGTTGTTAGTTGAAATTGTGAAGTTTAGTAAGTTGAAATTTTGAACTAGTGACTTAAAATTGTGAAGTGTAGTAAGTTAAAATTTTGAACTAGTGACTTAAAATAAGTAAAGTGTAGTTTGTATTAAGTTAAAATTTTGAACTAGTTACTTAAAATAAGTAAAGTGTAGTTAGTTGTTAGTTGAAATTGTGAACTAGTGACTTAAAATTGTGAAGTTTAGTAAGTTAAAATTTTAAACTAGTGACTTAAAATTGTGAAGTATAGTAAGTTGAAATTGTGAACTAGTGACTTAAAATAAGTAAAGTGTAGTTAGTTGTTAGTTGAAATTTTGAACTAGTGACTTAAAATAGTGAAGTGTATTAAGTTAAAATTTTGAACTAGTGACTTAAAATAAGTAAAGTGTAGTTAGTTGTTAGTTGAAATTTTGAACTAGTGACTTAAAATTGTGAAGTGTAGTAAGTTAAAATTTTGAACTAGTGACTTAAAATAAGTAAAGTGTAGATAGTTGTTAGTTGAAATTTTGAACTAGTGACTTAAAATAGTGAAGTGTATTAAGTTAAAGTTTTGAACTAGTGACTTAAAATAAGTAAAGTGTAGTTAGTTGTTAGTTGAAATATTGAACTAGTGACTTAAAATTGTGAAGTTTAGTAAGTTGAAATTTTGAATTAGTGACTTAAAATTGTGAAGTGTAGCAAGTTGAAATTTTGAACTAGTGACATAAAATTGTGAAGTTTAGTAAGTTGAAATTTTGAACTAGTGACTTAAAATTGTGAAGTGTAGTAAGTTGAAATTTTGAACTAGTGACTTAAAATAAGTAAAGTGTAGTTTGTATTAAGTTAAAATTTTGAACTAGTGACTGTAACGACTGGGCCTGTGTTTTATGGGTAGTTCAATCGTGCTAAGTTTTAGAGTTAGAAAACTCTGGGTTTGGGAGTTTGAAATTATGGGCTAGGTTAGCCTCGACCAGTTTTGGAGCGAGGTGGAGTCTAGAGAAATTCGGATAAGGATTGGGTTTGGTGTCTTTTGTTAAGTTAGTCTTCCGCGTAGCCAAGACATAAAGGAGTCTGGGGGACTTTTCAGAATCGAATTTGGGTAAGTAGAACTCCCGGAATCGCGATTGACGTGAAGGGGTTATTTTGGGTCATCGGGGGAAACAAGTGTGTTTTGAAATGGATAAAGCTGGGAGATTTTCGGACATTCTTTCCGTGACGGGCGCAACCATCCGCGGTAGCAGCCTCCGCTATAGCGGTAGAAAATACCGCTATAGCGGTGGTCAAGGCGGTCAACGCCGCTTAAGACCGCTATAGCGGAAGTTGTTCGCTATAGCGGGACCGCTATAGCGGAGCGGGGACTGAAATAGCGGGCCGACGGGATTTTAATGCAGAAACATTTCCCAAAACATTCAATTTTCACAACTTCGTTTTGGGAGAAGGGCTAGGCGATTCCAGGCGATTTTCCTCCTTTTTTTTCCGTCGAATTTCTTCCCTAATGTAAGGTTTCTACTCCCCAATCTTTGTACTACGTTTCCTATGCGGTAAAATTGCTAGGAGGGAACTTGGGGAAAGGTTGGAATAACCTAGGAATGGTAGAATCCGGGGAAGCAAGGGGATTCCAAGCATGAATGTTCTTGAGCATTGTTAAAAGTATGTTATTATGATCATAGGTTGTTAAATTCTATATTTTTATCTGTAAAAAAGGATAGAAGTAGGTGAATTAATGGTGGAAAAGTCCGAGAAAAAGGTGGGATGATCATGGGTGGCCTGGGGTTTGGGGATTCGGTGTAATCCGGGTATTGTGCAGGCCATGTGTGTTAATTGTATGTACTTGTGTGTTATTCTAGACCAAGAACGAGAAAGGAATCTGGAATACGGGAAAGCTCGGGTTGAATAGAGCTTGGCTCATTTCGAGGTAGGTGATGGCTTATGAATTTCTGTGAATGTTGTATATTCTTGTACTCATATCTAAGTACTTGTATGAATTACATTACTTAGGGAGTTGTGTAGAATGTCTAAGGTTCTTTCTTTACGTTCTGTGACTGAAGGATGTTGCTTGTTGATTTACAAGTTGTTTGATCATCTATTTGACTGTGAGTTGTTGACATTCGGTTGGCTCGGGTACCACGCCTAGTACAGGTATAACAAATGGTTTGCATAGGTACCACACTTGGTATGGGTATACTAACGGTTATCTCAGGTACCACGCCTGGTACGGGTTTACTTTTATTGCATCATTACATTTTTACCGTTGTGTTGCATTGATTGCTATTTGGTTCCGTGAGTGGACCGGGTTGATTATTGAAATGTGTTATTGGTTTGGTGGTCCTTGAGTGGTCGGGAAATTCTGTATAACTGTTGTGTTGGTCTTGAGTTAGGTCGGGTTGTCTATTGATATGTTGTGTTGGTCTTGGGTTAGGCCGGGGTGTTTATTGATGTATTGTGTTGTCTAGAGGGGATCCCAGGGTGGATCCGGGCTAGACGGAAAGGTATAGTATTTGGTATATGGTTGTGGCTTAGAGTATAATTGGTGGATTTCATGCGGGGACAAGCTATGTAGACACTTGTAGTCTAGGTGTGTCTGTTGATATTGGTTCATGTCTTCCATACCTTTTACTTGATATGTTAGTACTGTTTATACACTATTTATCTAAAACTGGTTGATGATCCTATCAGTACACAGTGGTGGTGTACTGATACTGCACTTTCTTTTCTTTTGGTGAGTACAGGAAGTCTTCCAGCGACTGAGACGCGACCTCATCTTTAGCACCGACGATTTCTGACTTCAAGGGTGAGCTGTTTGATCAAGTTACCTTGGGCTTATCTTTGGAGTTGCAGTCCACTTGTTTCAGACTTGAAACTATTTTCGTATTTTCATTTGGGGTTGCATCCCCATATTCTAGATATTGGTAGTGATGTTTGGTACAGTGACTTTAAGTTTCTAGGAGGGATTTTCCGCAGGATATATTAAAGCTTTAGTTTTTGCATTGCTTAATTGCTAGTTTATTTTCTGTTTACTAGTTTAGGTTGTTAGTCTAGGCAAAGGGTTGAACTCTACTGGTTCGCTCATCCAGGGGTTGGGTGGGTGCCACTCATGATGGTCTAGGTCATGACAAAGATGGTATCAGAGCCCTAGGTTCATTAATCTTGTCGTACCAAACAGGTCTAGTAGAGTCTTGCGGAATGGTGCGGAGACGTCCGTACTTTTCTTCAAGGGGCTATAGGACTTTAGAAAAAACTCTCTCTTCCTTCTTTCCTTCGTGCTATAACTTGATTCCAATTGGTATCTGGTGATACAAATTGGTATCTAACCTCATTCACTCTTCTGTCCGCAAATGGTTACTACAAGGAACAACGGAGCAAGGCCAGTGGGCCCAGTAGTTCATGGCAGAGGTAGGGGAAGGGGCAGGGACGAGCTGGAGCCGCACCCGCCAGGGGTGGGGCTCGAGCTGCTACTGATACATGCAAGGTAACCCCTCCCCCACCTCAGGAGCATGTTGTTGAGGATGTAGAAGAAGTGGTTGTAGAGGATGAAAGGGCGCAAGCGGAGGCGGCACCTGTTGGGGGTGCAAGCCTTCCTACTATGACACCAGAAGCTTTTAAGCAGGCGTGGAATATTCTGAGTGGGTTGGTTAGATACTCAGCCAGCGGGTACTACAACGCCTAGGATGGATGCAACTTCGGGTACGAATGATTTCTTCAGGCCAATGCTAGGCCCAGGGATGACAGGAAATGAGCATGAGATGCTGACTAAGTTCCTTAAGCTGAAACCTCCGATGTTTCAGGGTACATACAAGGAGGATACCTATGAGTTCATCTTGGGTTGCTATGAGAGGCTGCACAAATTGGGTATCGTACGTCAGCATGGTGTGGAGTTTGTCACTTTTCAGCTGCAGGGTGATGCCAAACAGTGGTGGAGGTCTCATGTTGAGTGTCGGTGTTCTGTTCTACCTCCACTGACTTGAGAGCAGTTTCACGCTTTGTTTCTAGAGAAGTATGTCCCCCATACTTTGAGGGACCGGAAGAAGGATGAGTTCTTGAACTTAGAACAGGGTGACATGTCGGTCTCGGCTTATGAGGCCAAGTTCCATGCCTTGTCTCGCTAACCCAGGAGGAACGGGTCCATTTGTTTGTCAAGGGTCTGAATAGTGAACTACAGGTACTGTCAGTGCATATGACTTCTTCAGGAAAGGGTTTTAATGATGTGGTGGATTATGTGAAGAAGATAGAGGGAGTTAGGCAAGCGAGGCAGGCTAAGGCTTTAGCCAAGAATCCTCGGAATGAGGGAACCTATGGTGGTTCATATTCCAGGGGCCAGCATCAGCAGGCTTACTTGGCCCATCCTATTCAGTCGGCTCTACCAGCTACTACAGGTGGTCGTCAGGGAGCTCAGTCCTCAGCTTTTAGAGGCCAAGGAGCGTCATATACATCAGCTAGCAGACCTACTCTTGACCGTGGTTACTTCCATTGTGGTGAGCTGGGCCACTTTAAGAGGGAGTGTCCACATAGGCAGATAGGTAATCAGGGTCAGCAGCAGACTAAAGCAGTGGTTCCGACAGGCAGAGGTGGTAATGCTAGGGGTCGTCCACAGAGTGGGCGAGGTAATTTTTAAGGAGGCCGAGAAGACAAAGGGAACGGCAGCGCAGGCAGGGGTGCGGCGCAGCTGGCCCAGAAAGTTGCCCGGATTGATGATCAGGCCCATTGCTATACTTTTCCAGAGAGGACCGAGGCAGAAACCTCAGATGCGGTGATCACAGGTACCATTCTTGTCTGCGATAAAATGGCTTCAATATTATTTGACCCAGGTTCTACATATTCTTATGTGTCTGTGGGTTTTGCTTTGGGGCTGGATTTGATTTGTGATATCCTTGATTCCCCTATCCATGTTTCTACCCTGGTGGAAGAGTCGGTGATTGTGACTCATGTATATCATGATTGTTCTATTGTGTTTGAAGGGTTGCATACTTGGGTAGACTTGGTAATTCTGGATATGGCTGATTTTGATATTATCTTGGGTATGACCTGGCTATCTCCTTATCATGTTGTGTTGAAATTTAACACCAAGACTGTGGCTTTAGAGATTCCGAGTAAGTATAGACTAGAGTGGCAGGGTGTGTACAGGCCTAAGCCAGTTAAGATAATATCATTTGTTTGGGCTAGGAAGCTAGTAGGGAGGGGGTGTCTAGCCTTCTTGGCTCATCTCTGGGATGATAGTGTGGAGTCCCCGCCTATTGAGTCAGTTCCAGTGGTTTTTGAATTTTTATAGGTGTTTCCAGCGGACCTTCCTGGTAAGCCTTCGGTAAGAGATATAGATTTTTGTATTGATTTGGAGCCAGGAACTCGTCCCATTTCCATTCCTCCGTATCGTATGGCTCTAGCAGAGTTAAGGGAACTTAAGACTCAGCTGCACGAACTCCTAGATAAGGGATTCATATGTCCCAGTGCTTTGCCTTGGGGTGCTCCAATCTTATTTGTAAATAAAAAGGATGGTAGTATGCAGATGTGCATAGACTATAGGCAGTTGAACAAGGTGACCATCCGGAATAAGTACCCTCTACCCCGTATAGATGATTTGTTTGATCAACTTCAGGGTGCATCAGTGTTCTCAAAAATCGACTTGAGGTCAGGGTACCATCAGTTAAAAATTAGGCCTGAGGACATTTCGAAAACTGCTTTTAGGACTCGGTATGGACATTACGTGTTTCTAGTAATGTCGTTTGGCTTGACCAATGCACCGGCAACATTCATGAGTTTGATGAATGGGGTGTTTAAGTCCTAGTTGGATTCCTTCGTTATCATGTTCATCGATGATATTTTGATCTACTCTAAGAGTATGGAGGAACATTCTAATCATCTTCGTATTGTGCTGGATATCTTGAGGCACCAAAAGCTTTATGCAAAATTCACTAAGTGTGAGTTTTGGTTAACTTCTGTGGCATTCTTGAGGCATGTAGTGTCAGAAAAAATGGTGATGGTGGATCCCCAAAAAATTGAGGCAGTCAAGAGTTGGTCCGGCCTAGCTCTGTGACAGAGGTGAGGAGTTTTGTTGGGCTTGCGGGGTACTATCGGAGGTTTGTTGAGAATTTTGCTTCTATTTCTACGCACCTGACAAGGCTGTCACAAAAGGATGTGCCATTCGTATGGTCCGACAAGTGTGAGGAGAGCTTCTAAAAGTTCAAGACACTTTTGACCACAGCCCTTATTTTGTCCTTGCCTGTTGAAGGTAAAGACTTTGTTGTTTACTGTGATGCTTCACATTCTGGTTTGGGTGCTGTGTTGATGCAGGATAGGAATGTGATAGCCTATGCATCCAGGCAGTTGAAGGTGCATGAGAGGAATTACCCGACTCACGACCTAGAATTGTCAGCGGTGGTTTTTGCTTTAAAAATTTGGAGACACTACCTTTATGGTGTCAAGTGTGAGGTATTCACAGATCATCACAGTCTGCAGCACGTATTCACTCAGAAGGATTTGAATATAAGGCAGAGAAAGTGGATGGAGCTATTAAAGGACTATGAGGTGACCATTCAGTACCATCCGAGTAAGGCTAATGTGGTGGCAGACGCATTAAGCCAGAAAACTGTTAGCATGGGTAGCTTGGCTTATTTGGGGGTGTCCAATCGACCACTAGCTAAGGAAATTTGGGCTTTAGAGGCCAAGTTCATGTGCTTGGGTGTTTCAGATCAAGGTGGGTTATTGTCCAGCATTGAGGTCAAGGCCACCTTCATAGAAGAAATAAAGGCAAAACAGTTTCAGGATCCAAAACTGGGTAAGTTGCGAGGTAAGGTAATTTCCGGGGAGTCCAGAGATGTCATGTTAGACTCTGGTGGAGTGTTACATTTCAGGGAGAGGATTTGTGTTCCTCGGGTTGATGATATAATTCAGAAAATCTTGGCGGAATCTCATGGTTTGTGGTTCTCGATTCATCAGGGTGTAACTAAAATGTACAGGAACTTGAGGCAGTGTTACTGATAGCCCAGGATGAAAGGGGACATAGTTGATTTTGTGTCCAAATGTCAGAACTGCCAGCAGGTAAAGTATGAACATCAGATACCTGCAGGACTACTTCAGAGAATGCCAATTCAAGAGTGGAAGTGGGAAAGAATAGCCATGAATTTCGTGGTGGGTCTTCCCAAGACATTGGGGAAGTACGACTCAATTTGGGTCATTGTTGACAGGCTGACCAAGTCTGCTTATTTCATTTCGATCAGGGTAAATTACAATTCACAGCAATTAGCTAAGATCTACATGAAGGAGATTGTTTGACTGCATGGCGTACCACTGTCTATCATTTCAGACAGAGGTACGCAGTTCACTTCTAAGTTTTGGGGCAGGCTACATGAAGAGTTGGGTACACAACTCACTTTTAGCATAACTTTCCATCCTCAGACTGATGGTCAGTCGGAAAGGATGATCCAGGTATTGGAGGACTGCTGAGAGCATGTGTGATGGACTTCGGGGGTCATTGGGACCAGTTTCTACCGTTGTGGGAATTCTCATACAATAATAGCTACCACTCCAGTATTGACATGGCACCGTTTGAGGCCTTGTATGGGAGGAACTGCAGATCACCGGTTTGGTGGTTTGAGGAAGGCGATGTAACGCCTCTAGGCGTAGACTTAGTGAAGGAAGCGCAGGAAAAGGTAAGGGACATTCAGACCAAGTTGCTGGTTGCTTAAAGCAGGCAAAATGAGTATGCAGATCGCAAGGTCCGGGACATGGAATTTCGGGCTGGTGAACAGGGATTGTTGAAGGTGTAACCAATAAAAAGGGTTATGCGGTTTGGTAAGAGGGGCAAGCTTATCCCTCGGTTCATCAGTCCTTTTGAAATTCTTGAAATTGTGGGGGCAGTGGCTTACAAGTTAGCACTGCCACCTAGTTTGTCGAGCATCCATCCGATATTCTATGTATCCATGCTTAAGCGATACCACGGGGATGAGGATTACATCATCAAGTGGGATGAGGTACTTTTTAATAAGGATCTTTGTTATGAAGAGGAACCAATTTTGATTCTAGCTCGGGATGTCTAAAAGTTGAGGACAAAGGTGATTGATATGGTAAAGGTTTAGTGGAAGAATTTTTCGGTTGAGGAAGCAACTTGGGAAACCGAGAAGGACATGCGGGACAAGTACCCTCAACTGTTTGAGGATTCAGGTACTATACTTCCCTCCTTTTATTTCCATAATTTTAGGTTTGACCGTTCGGGGATGAACGATGGGTAAATTGGTATCTGTTGTAACAATCAGGCCCATCATTACGGGTAGACTAATCGTGCCAAGTTTTAGAGTTAGAAAACTCTGGGTTTGGGAGTTTGAAATTCTGGGCTAGGCTAGCCTCGGCCGATTTTAGAGTGAGATGGAGTCTAGGGAAATCCGGGTAAGGATTGGGTTAGGTATCTTGTGTTAAGCTAGTGTTCTGCGTAGCCAAGACATAAAGGAGTCTAGGGGACTTTTCGGAATCGAATTTGGGTAAGTAAAACTCCCAAAATCCCGATTGATGTGAAGGGGTTATTTCGGGTCATCGGGGGAAACAAGTGTGTTGTGAAATGGCCAAAACTAGGAGATTTTTGGACATTCTGTCTGTGACGGGCACAACCATCCGTGGTAGCGGCCTCCGCTATAGCAGTGGAAAATACTGCTATAGCGGTGGTCAAGGCAGTCAACGCCGCTTAAGACCGCTATAAGGGGAGTTATCCACTATAGCGAGACCGTTATAGCAGAGCGGGGACCGCTATAGCAGGCCGATGGGATTTTAATGCAGAAACATTCCCCAAAACATTCAGTTTTCACAACTTTATTTTGGGAGAAGGGCTAGGCGATTCCAGGCGATTTTCCTCCTTTTTTCCGTCGAATTTCTTCCCTAAGGTAAGGTTTCTACTTCCCAATCTTTGTACTTCATTTTCTATGTGGTAGAATTGCTAGGAGGAAACTTGGGGAAAGGCTGGAATAACCTAGGAATAGTAGAATCCAGGGAAGGAAGGGGATTCCAAGCATGAATGTTCTTGGGCATTGTTAAAAGTATGTTATTATGATCATAGGTTGTTAAATTCTATATTTTTATCCGTAAAAATGATAGAAGTAGGTGAATTAACAGTGGAAAAGTCCGGGAAAAGGGTGGGATAATCATGGGTGGCCTGGGGTTTGGGGATTCAGTGTAATCCCAGTATTGTGCAGGCCTTGTGTGTTAATTGTATGTACTTGTGTGTTATTCTAGACCAAGAACGAGAAAGGAATCCGAAACACGGGAAAGCTCGGATTGAATAGAGCTTGGCTCATTTCGAGGTAGGTGATGGCTTATGAATTTTTGTGAATGTTGTATATTCTTGTACTCATATCTAAGTGCTTGTATGAATTACATTGCTTAGGGAGTTGTGTAGAATGTCTAAGGTTCTTGCTTTACAGTCTATGATTGAAGGGTGTTGCTTATTTGTTTACAAGTTGTTTGATCATCTATTTGACTGTGAGTTATTGACATTTGGTTGGCTCGGGTACCACGCCTGGTACGGGTATAACAAATGGTTGACACGGGTCCCATACTTGGTACGGGTATACTAACGGTTGGCTCGGGTACCACGCCTGGTACGGGTTTACTTTTATTACATCATTACATTTTTACCGTTGTGTTGCATTGATTTCTATTTGGTTTCGTGAGTGGACCGGGCTGATTATTGAAATGTGTTATTGGTTTGATGGTCCTTGAGTGGCCGGGAAATTCTGTATAACTGTTGTGTTGGTCTTGAGTTAGGTCGGGTTGTCTATTGATATGTTGTGTTGGTCTTGGTTTAGGTCGGGGTGTTTATTGATATGTTGTGTTGTCTAGAGGGGATCCCAGGGTGGATCCGGGCTAGACGGAATGGTATAGTATTTGGTATATGGTTGTAGCTTAGAGTATAAGTGGTGGATTTCGTGTGGGGACAAGATAAGTAGAGACTTGTAGTCTAGGTGTGTCTGTTGATATTGGTGCATGTCTTCCATACCTTTTACTTGATATGTTAGTACTGTTTATACACTATTTATCTAAAACTGGCTGATGATCCTACCAGTACACAGTGGTAGTGTACTGATACTGTACTTGCCTTTCTTTTAGTGAGTACAGGAAGTCTTCCATTGGCTGAGACGCGACCTCATCTTTAGCACCGACGATTTTGACTTTAAGGTTGAGCTGTTTGATCAAGCTACCTTGAGCTTATCTTTAGAGTTGCAGTCCACTTGTTTTGGACTTGAAAATATTTCTGTATTTTCTTTTGGAGTTGCATCCCCGTATTCTAGATATTGGTAGTAATGTTTGGTACATCGACTTTTAGTTCCTAGAAGGGATTTTCCGCAGTATATATTAAAGCTTTAGTTTTTACATTGCTTAATTGCTAGTTTATTTTTTGTTTACTGGTTTTAGGCTGTTAGTCTAGGCAAAGGGTTGAACTCTACTGGTTCGCTCATCCGGGGGTTGGGTGGGTGCCACTCACGATGGTCTGGGTCATGACAGTGACTTAAAATAAGTAAAGTGTAGTTAGTTGTTAGTTAAAATTGTGAACTAGTGACTTAAAATTGTGAAGTTTAGTAAGTTAAAATTTTGAACTAGTGGCTTAAAATTGTGAAGTGTAGTAAGTTGAAATTGGAATTAGTTCAAATGTAGTTCAATTAACCTCTAGTTTAACTTATTATTCAAAATAATGTGGTTTAGTTGGTGAATTTAGTTGTTGGAATTAGTTTAGAAATAATGTGATTTAGTTATTGAAATTAGTTCAAATGTGGTTTAATTAAGCTCTAGTTTGATTTATTATTTGTGTAGATGGAACCTGATCGTAATTGGATGTATAATAGAAACAATCCTGATCTAGCGGGTATGATTCCGGAATTTGCAGAAGGTGTCACTCGTTTTATAAATCATGCAAAGACACTTGAGCCTTTTTTTACTTCAAAATTGATTAGGTGTCCTTGTATTATCTGTAGAAACGTGAGATATCAAACAACAGAGAATGTTTCTATGCATCTTATGTTCAAGGGTTTTAAACCAGGATATACAGTTTGGACTAATTATGGTGAAGTTGATAGTAACATTAATAGGTTTAGTAACTTTGTTGTTGGTGAAAGTAGTAGATCTGCGGAACATAATTATGTCCAAGATTCTATAATGCCGGATATGATTCATGATGTTTTGGGATGCATTCCAATTTTGAATTTGGGGAAAATGTAGAAGAACCTCCAAATGAAGAAGCACACAATTTTTATGAATAATTGCGTGATGCTAGTCGTCCTTTCTTTGAGGGGAGTCCGCACTCTCAATTGTATGTTGCAGTTAGATTGTTAAGTATCAAATCTGATTGGAATGTTGCTCAAGGAGCAATGGACTCTATGATAGACCTTATGAATGAATTAGTTGGCCCCAATATGGAGGTTCCTGATTCTTACTATAAGGCAAAGAGATTATTGGTTTCTAAGTTAGGACTCTCTTCGGCCAGAATTGATTGTTGTGAAAATGGTTGCATGTTATACTTTAAGGAGGATGTCAATCTAGAGTCATGTAAGTTTTGTGGATACCCTCACTGTAAGTGTAGTTCTAGTGGAAAGAAAATTGCTATTAAGGCGATGCATTATTTACGTCTTATACCAAGGTTGAAGAGGTTGTATGCATCAAATAGCTCTGCTCCTCATATGAGTGGGCACCGTGAAAATAGAAGACCACCTGGTGTCATGTGTCATCCATCAAACAGAGAGGCCTGGAAGCAATTTGATAGAACTTATCCAGATTTTGCAACTGAACCAAGGAATGTTAGGTTGGGTTTGTGTGCTGATGGTTTCACCCCTTTTTCAGTTGGGGCTGCACCATATTCATGTTGGCCTGTGTTTATTATACCGTATAATCTTCTACCTGAGATGTCTATGACAAGTCTATATATATTTCTGAATTGTGTTATTTCTGGCCCGCGTAATCCAAAAGGTCTGATTGATGTGTACTTACAACCTTTGATTGATGAGTTAAAACTGTTGTGGTCTGTGGGGGTTAAAACATGGGACATTTCTCGTAAACAAAATTTCAACTTGCGTGCTATCTTAATGTGGACTATTAATGATTTTCCTGCCTATGGAATGTTGTCTGGGTGGATGACTGCTAGAAAGTTAGCTTGTCTCTACTGCATGAAAGATACTAAATCATTCACATTAAAACATGGTCAAAAAACTTCATGGTTTGATTGTCACCATCGGTTCTTGCCACCTAATCATGAGTTCAGGAGAATGAAATATGCTTTTAGAAAGAATAAAACTGAACCCAATGGTCCACCCCCAATATTAACGGGTCATGATATTTGGGAGAGGGTTCAAAATTTGCCAAAGGTTACCGAGGAACCACCGTATAAATTGCATGGGTACAGTGTTGCGCATAATTGGAATAAACAGAGCATATTCTGGGAATTACCTTATTGGAAGGATAATCTACTCAGACATAATCTTGATGTCATGCATATTGAAAAAAATTATTTTGATAATCTGTTCAACACTGTAATTGATGTAACTGGTAAGACAAAGGATAATATTAAGGCTAGACTTGACTTATCAAAACACTGTAGACGACCAGAGTTACATTTACAGGAGTCTGCCAATGAGAAGTTGCTTAAGCCCAAGGCCAGTTATTCATTCACAATGGAACAAAAGAGGAAAATTTGTGAATGGGTGTAGAGTTTGAAGATGCCAGATGGATATGCCTCCAATTTGGGGAAGAGGGTTGACATGAAGCATGGAATCTTACATGGGATGAAAAGTCATGACTATCACATTTTCATGGAATAATTACTTCCGATTGCTTTTAGTGGATTGCCTGAAAATATATGGAAACCGATGGCAGAGATCAGTTTATTCTTCAAAGACTTGTGTTCCAGCACATTGAGAGTAGAAAATCTGATTAAGATGGCTGAAAATATTGTTGTTATCAGTAATAAGTTGGAGAAGATTCTTCCACCTGGGTTCTTCGATGTGATGGAACATCTTCCCATTCACCTTGTCCACGAAGCCCTACTGGGAGGTCCAGTTCAAAATAGGTGGATGTATCCTTATGAGCGGTAAGTAACTACAACACATTTATTCTTATTTCTTCAATTATATACATATCTAGAGTAAAATTTTACAGCATCATTGACAAGTCTAAAAGGAGTGTTAATAACAAAAATAGGGTGGAAGGCTCTATAGTTGAAGCATATCTTGCTAGAGAAATAACCCACTTTTGTTCTTACTACTTTGATGATCAAGTATCGTGCTTGAGAAACAGACCTAATCGACACGCTGATGCCGAGACTGATGCTGCAGTACAACCATTATCAATCATCAATCAGCCGGGCAAGGGTTCAAAAGGCGTAGATTATGCATACTTAGCGAAAAGGAGAAAAAATCTGCAGCGCTACATGTCTTGCTGAATTGCCCAGAAGTCCAGCCCTTTTTAGAGTAAGGAAATTAAATACTTACACAACATATTCAACTCCGATTTCATTAAGAAAACTAACTATATGTTCAATGTGATACTACAGTTATTTTGTGCAGCTATATGACCATGATCAAGTGTGTTTGTCATTTACAATGTGGTATACTGATTGGGTAAGTGTTATAATATATACATAATAACAACAATGTATAGTACTCTTCCTTCTACTAACACTATTTTTAATTTACTAACCATATATAGGTCTACAATTTAGAAAATGCCACCATATTTGATCAATTTTTCAAGGATATTTCTTGGGGACCGATTAAAGTTCATACAATATCCCAATATAATGTAAATGGTTTTAAATTTGCCATGGAGGAATACTCAAAGAATAGAAAAACTAATAATAGTGGTATTTGGGTTAAAGGTGGCGATGAAAACCAAAATGAGAACATTGATTATTTTGGCGTGCTACAACAGATTCTAGAGGTGGAATATTCTGGTTGGCCAATCAAAAGAATAGTACTTTTTTGATGCCAGTGGTTTGATCCAACCCTAAACAGAGGTACAAGATAACTTAAGCAACATAACATCATTGAAGTCAAACACACTAGGGCTTATCAGGCTTATGATCCTTTTATTATTGCACAGAATGCTAAGCAAGTGTACTATGCTCCTTATCTGTTGCGTAGGGACAAGTCTGATTGGTGGGTTGTAATAAAAACTAAGCCTATGGGGCGGGTGAAAGTTGAGAATGTGTTGGATGTTTCTTATCAAAATGAAATAGAAATTGTTCACCAAGAAGTGGACGTTGAGTTAGAAACCAACTTGGAGCATCCTGATCACATTTTAGAAGAAGTTAGTAGAGAAGAGTTAGAAATGTTACCAAATGTCGAGGAGGATGAATCAACAGATGAAGAAGTTGAATGGGCAACTGAGGAGGAGACTTCTGAAGAGGATGAATGGATAGATGGGGACGAAACTTCCGAAGAGGATGAATAGCAATTACCATGTTGTATTCATTATTTTTGATTATTGAATCCAAAGAGGATATTTCTTTTAATATTTACAGCCTTCTTAGATTTGTAAAATGTAATATTCAATTATAGTTCTTTAATCAAGAGTCATGTCTAAAGTTCTGAGCTATATCTCAGCCCTTGTTAGTGACCAAATATGTTTTGGTACTATACATATATAATATGATAGCATGTGTAATTATTCATGTGTTATATGTATCTAAAGGGAAATACATTGCCAATTAAAGACTTCATAATCCATCAACATTAAAGAGAACAAAAAAAGAAAAGAATATTGTTCTAATGTGATACAGGAGCTCTACTCAAAAGGTAAAATAACTTAAGGAACTGCCATAACAATAGGATTATATTAATTCTTGTTTACAGTTCATTATTGGTTCTCTTATGTCTGTTGATTTAGATATGCAAATAATTTTAGGTTGGTACCGTCAATCTGTCATATATGAGGAACAAATGAATACTAATAATTTTTTCAATTTTGGTCATTGTGTTTGTTGTTAAGTTTATTATTCAAAATATTAGTAACCTGAGCATTACTAAGTTAAGGTAGTTTTTTACTTTACAGTTCTAAGTTGTTGTTTTTAACTTCACCTTCATTTTAAGAGTGTTTCCTTTACAGTTCTATGTTTTTTCTTTTAACTTCACCTTCATTTTAATAGATGGTAGATAAGAACAAGGCTAACCAAAAAAATTCGTCAATCCAAAAAAGAAAAAAAAGCTCAATACTTCTGAAAGACCCACTGGAGTCATGATAGCTGATGAGCCCCCGCGAGCTTATATCCCACCACGAGCCTCACTTTCAGCTACTCACTCGGTACATCAGTCACATAATGCCTCTATCCGCGTGACTCCACTCTCTGGTCATTCTATATATGTGCCCGTCATGGTACCCACGTCGGGTTACCAAATACTGCAAGGTTATTCCCATCTTGGTCATCAGTCTACCTTGACATCAGCCAACACTAGTCAGTCCAGTGCTGCTAGTGATCAATTGAATTTACAGGTCTTAGTCTTGGATCCCGTGTCTCGGGTTCTACTCCCACGACTGAGCACTCAGATGCACATGGTCCACGGCTAGGTGGTTTACAGCCAGGCGATAGAGACCATACCTGGAGACTCATCATCGAGCCTAAAGGATATAGGTATTATTAAAACTATATTACATCTTCTTTTTATATGTTTATCTTTTAATCTTTTAATTTTTGAATTTATATTCCAAATGTTTAATCTTGTATTGCAGGTTATTTCCGGATGAAGGAATGATAAAAATAATCATTGAGTGCATCAAATCATTTTATAATGATATGTACCCGACTTGGGGTTCGATACCACTTAATATCCAAGGACAGATCTTCATGGAATTTAGGGTAAAAATGTTTATCAATTAAATTCACATTATATACATTAAAATTTGCTATACATTTCTAGAATAAATATTTAACTATTTTCTATTGCAAAAATCTTACGTATGGGCTCTCGAGCATGAGAATAAAGTTTAAAGTATCTTCAAATATAGAGCTGGGAAGGCGCTTAGTGGCCTATTTTCTTTTTGTCGGAGAGACAAGAGAGTTCCATATTTTATGATGCCAGATATGTGGGCCAAGTTATTGGATTTCTGGAAAACTGATAAAAAAATTCTTAAGAGAAGAGAGATCGGGAAGAAGGCTCGGGCATCGGAGAAGGGCGGCTCTCTGCACACTGGTGGGGCCATTAGCCAACTTACTAGGAAGAAGAGAATGGTACATTTTTTTAATTCAGTTAAATAAAATTTTCCTTTTTGATAAGTAGCTTTTGGAGATTAATAATCACATTATATGCATGTTGTTTGCAGGAAAAAGACTTGGGTAGGTCTGTAACTCAGGAAGAGTTATTCAAGATTTTTCACACAAAGACATCAAAAAATCTCACAGATAAAAAAAGTTGGTGTGAGACACGTGCTCACCAGGCACATGTAAGAACTGCATTCAAACTATTCTTTTTATTCTTTTTTTTTCCTTTTATCTATTATATTCTTATAGTAAGAGTTCTTCATTTAAATATAGGAGTCGTTTGTGCAAAGAATTCAGGAGTACCGTAGTACTCAACTTCCTGAAAGTCAGGACATACCTCTTACAGATGAACAAGTAGAATAATTTTGGCGAGAGAGTGCGGGTGAACCAGTAATAGGTTCAGTCTATGGTTACACAAAAAAGGCTTATGCGGAGAAAAAGCCCTGGTTTTATCATCCATCATCTTCAGGTTCGATAATGTGGATAAGCGACAGTATCTATAATGGAGGAGAAGATATCTCTTCTCACTATCGAGCTTGCTGCATCAATCGAAAGGGAGAAGAAAAGAGACGAGCAGATTGCACAGATTGTAGCAGCAAATTAGATAGAGAACACGAGGTATGCAGAGCTTCAGTTCCAGTTAAAATCTCTTTTTGAGTCGGGAAAGATTATTCCTCAGTGTGCCAGTAATAGACGTCGAGGCCTAGTGGATGAGTCCGATACCAAAGGTGAGGAGGGTGAGGATGCTAATGATGAGTAGTTGTACCTAGCTACCAGACATTTTGGACTTAGTATATATAGTTTGTAAACTTTTTAGATTGTTTGATCGTATTTTAAGTTTAATTTGAATGATTTTAAGTTTAATTTGAAGTAGTGAAACGTAGATGTAGAAAAATATCGTGTTGACAGCTATTTGAGCTGATTTGGTTGAATATGTGCATTATCAAATATGTAGGTGGGCAATTCAAATTGCAGCGATTTGCTGCCAATTTTATGGTAAAATATCGACAACAAACTGACCTCCTGAGGTCAGTTTTTTGGGAAAATTTTCCAGTAAACCGACATCAGGTAGTCGATTTTTTGAATAAAAATTTTCAGAAAATCGACCTCAAAGAGTCGGAATCGCGTGAAATAAAAAAATAAAATTTAAATAATACCGACCTCAGGAGGTTGAAATATCAAAAAAATAATAAATTAAAAATTCAGTAATACCGACTACCGGAGGTCGAAAAATCAGAAAAATAATAAATTAAAATTAAACAATACCGACTTCAAGAGGTCGGAAATTCTGAAAAATAATAAATTAAAAATTAAATAATACCGACTATAGGAGGTCGGAAAACCAGAAAAATAATAAATTAAAAATTAAACAATACTGACTCCAAGAGGTCAAAAAATCAGAAAAATAATAAATTAAAAATTAAATAATACCAACCACTGGAGGTCAGCATATTATATTTTTAATAATATTCTTCTTAAAAGAAATCGACTTTTAGATGTCAGAAAGGAAAACAATAAATAAAATTATAATTAAATAAATTATCATACAACAGATTTTTTAGGACGTTCAGCCTTGGGCTTAGCCCTAGTAGGATGTACAGAGGGAGCGGGAGCGAGAGTGGAGAGTTCAGTAGCGGGACTAGTAGCCGTAGGTGAATCTGTTTCATCATCATCTTAAGTATCATTATCATTCATTATCATATTATATTTCTTCATTTAGTTCTTCATCAAAATTACCAAACCTTATTTCTAAAGATTCATGATCTAATTGAGTATTACTATCAATATTAAAAGGAGTTTCATCAACATGCGTAAAATCATCCGTATTTATTCTTAATTGAGGCACTCGTCTAGTTTTAGATTTGAATTTAGAAAAACTACCGCCTTTATTTTTTTTGATTATTACATTAGTGACCCTATCAAAAAGTAATTTTTTACCTTTGCCAAGATTTTAACACTGGGTTCTATATTAAAATATTAAAAAGTAACCAAATAAATTAATATGAAAATTAAATGCAAAAAAATAAATAAGTAAAGAGATGAAAGTTGGAACGAATGTACTAAACGTCTGAGTAAAAGCAGACATGTATAACCAAAAGCCAAAATTGATAGATGAAATTTGAAGCTTGAAGATTACTCCAAAATAATTCACCAAAACTTTCAAACTAATAAAATTAACAATTTAATAGAAACTATTAGTGTCACGATCCAACTACCGGGCTGTGCGGGCACCTACACTAATCCACCTAGATAGGAGAACCCTTACCACCTGAACCAACAGGCAATGCGGAAAAGAACATAACCATTAAGTAAGTCCCTTTTATACATGAGAAATCCTTTTACAAATATTTGGAAAATCTTTATACAACAACTTTCGAAAAATAACAACCTTCAGAACTTGCGAAAATATACTAACAATATAACACAACCCCCCCAGAACCTAGTCTAAGCCGGTACAAGAGCTTCTACAAGATGAGCTTATAATATAAGATGGACACAATTCCCACCATAGAAGGAAGTAGGAGCTACTGGAAGATCACTGCCAATCCTGAACCTGTGAAACATCAGCAACCCTGCAACCAAACTATACCCAAAAAGGTATAGTAAGAGTAGAATCAGTACAATCACACGTACTGGTAGGCATCATCGGCTGACCCGAATTCACTCCTACCATCATATAAAAATTAAGATAAAATGCACAAGGTAAATGCTTCACCCCTTTTTCAATATCACTTTTATCAATCCCCCCTTTCGGAACCGACCTTCCTAACCTTTCGCTGCCAACTCCACCACCCTAGCCTTGACCCTGACATCTAGGACTTCCCAAGTCTCACTCATAACTAGACTTCTCAAGTCGCCTTTTCACCTAGACTTCCTAAGTCTCACTTTAACCTTTATCCCAGTCAACTACCTTGACTAAATATCCAGACTTAATCCGGCCAACTGCCCCACCAAACCACTTGTGCCCGTAGTATTATCTACCATTATCTGGACCTTTCCAGGACCTCTAGGACAACTTTTCAACCTGTTTATATTAACCAGTAACTACACCCCAGACTCTCAGTCTTCCTCCCAATATACCAATCATATAGAATCCTACTAACGACCATTGACATCTTCAATGACAACAACAAAGTTATATCTAAATCCCCTTTATTACATCACATAACCCGGACCCTCCAAGGATCCTCCATCCACACCTAAGTATTCAACATACCACTCCGGTCTACACCAAGACCCACCCTTAGCTTATTAACCATAATAATTTCTGACCGTCATTAGTACACTTAATGACAATAATTTGTGAACTTATAACCTTTTTTACATAGTCCGGACCCACCCGGATCCCCCTAACACATCTAGGTGTTAACATGGCAAACCCGATCTATACCAAGACCAACTAATAATCAACATAATAATTTGGTACCAAGACCAACTAATAACCAACATAATAAGTTGGTATATACCAAGATCAAACTAATGACCAACATAATAATCCGGTCTACACCAAGACCAAATTAATAATCAATATTATATCTCGGCCTACATCAAGACCAAACTAATAACCAATATAATAATTCAGTCTACACCAAGACCAAACTAATAACCAATATAATAACCCGGCCTACACTAATACCAACCTAATAACCAACATAATAACTCGGTCTACACCAAGATCAAACTAATAACCAATATAATAACCCGGCCTACACCAAGACCAAATTAATAACCAACATAATAATCCGGTCTACACCAAGACCAAACTAATAACCAATATAATAACCCGGCCTACACCAATACCAAACTAATAACCAATATAATAACCTGGCCTCTCAAGGACCAAAAAAGCAATAACATAATTCATAAACACAACTCAGTTCACTCAGAGAACTATTAATAAAGATGCAACAATATAATAAAATAAACTTATACCAGGTGTGGTACCCGAGCCAACCATTAGTATCCCCGTACCAGATGTGGTACCCGAGCTAACCAAATGTCAATCAATCCACAGTCACCAATAATGAACAATTAACTTGTAAACCAACAAGCAAAATACCTAGTTCAATTCACAAGACTATTAAACAGGACCCTTAGACATTACTAAATCATTCCCTAAGCAATGGAAACATCAGAAAATTACTTAGACCAAAGTACACAAATATACAGTGTATACAGGAAGCAATAACCATCACCTACCCAATTCCGGGTACACTATGAACCGTTAAATCTCGTTTAGAGACTAACCCCAAATCATCCCTTTAAACATGCCATTAGATACCTTTATTCCTGACCCTCTTCTTAAGACCAAGATACAACATGGGAAAACCTCCCTTAGCCTTAGAAAAACTGTCATTACGATATTCTAATTATACCAAATCATTTTCTGAAACTTCTGTTCCTTGCACAATAGTTAATTATTAATTCTTTCCAGTTTCCCGAACCTTCCCAACATCTTAGTCCCTAAATTTCATTAGCAAAATCATACCAAATAAGTATACGCCCAGAATATCACAAAGCACTGTCACAAATTTACTATTTCCAGTTCAACCAAACAACCCAACAATCTTCCTCTAGACTCCATGCCCGAAGGCCTAGACATGGATTCTCCCTTTCATTCTACACAATAAATAGGAAATGAAAATAGGTCAAGAGTCTATTCAATGAAAAACCTAGCCTACCTGGATACCAAGCAGCTGCACGATGTAATTTCTGACTTCGTGAAGGCATTCCTTGATGGATGATAGGCCCCAAATCCATGGTTTCGCGTTCTTTCAACTGGAACCCCTCCTCCCTATGGCTCCCAAGCTTTGGATCCACCTAAGAGGTTTTTTGGAGTAACCCTCATCTATTTTTGACTAAATAAGGGAGAATGGGATTATAAAACCCATTTTTGGGATTTCTGGTTTCATCATTTTGCTACAGAGGACTGCCAACCGCTATGGCGGTACCGCTATAGCGACCTAAGTTCTGCTACAGCTGAGTCAATTTTTTAGCATGGACAGTCTATAGTAAAACATTCATAACATTTTACTCGGGCAGCAGATTGACAAAAGATCGGTGACATTGGAAAGAAGACTCAGAGATCTTTAATTTGGTGGGTATTGGGACCCATAACTCCTTATATTCTAGGAGGAATGCATATTTGAAGTTGATCCTAGTTTGAATTTAGCCCGAAACTAAATCGGTAAGGAAACTTCCAACTTACTTTGTGCTAGGTGTATTGTAATGTCACACCCGTAGCTAGGAGGGGAGGACGTCAAGTGAGTTATACGAGCACCTGCTAAACATATATACTAAACTCATGCTAAAGTTGTAAACTGATAGGAAATAATATGGACATCAACATGTGTTTACATATTCTGAAACATAGATAACTGAAGGGCCTACTAGACTAACTGTACAGCTGAAACAAAACTATGTCTAAGAAGACTCTAAAGAGTCTGCAACTGAAAATCTGATAACTAGTCGGGACAGGGCCCTGACATACCTAACATATGATATGTACATGAATACAAAATATGTGACCTAGGCATCTGATAGCTCCAGAATGAGGTGGAGCTTACCAACTGATCAACTGGAAGGCACTGGTCTACTGTGGATGTCTGCTAGCCTGAATACCTGAGCCTGCATTCATAAAATGCAGCGCCCAAAAATAAAGGGATGTCAGTACATATGAAACATGTACTGGTATGTAAAGCAAACTGAATAACAAGTAGACATGTAAGAATGCTCACTGAATTGAATATCAAACATATGAAAATCTAAGCACACACATACATGGAATGTAATCTGAAACTGAAACTAATACAATGACCAATATCAGGGGTCCTTATATAACCTCTTATACACTACTTAATTACATATGTTTAAAATCCCTAGAATTTGCCTAGGTGACATCTTTACCCTTTTACATAGCTTATCTACTCTTTATGTAATACTAACTATCAGGAAGTCATAAGATGGCCTACTGTCGGCAATCGGTAACACCTGTTTGGCATCTGCAGCCAACTATCACAACCATGTGTGAAATCTCATAGTCTGGATAATATGGTCTATCAAGGTACGCCCTCCAAGGCTCCTGTAAGGTCTGCCCGCAGGCCTGTGTAGTCAGGGGAATCCACGATGGGAAACTGTAGCTGACTCTGTCTGAATTCTGTGCACAGCATAGCGTCGCATGTAGTGGCCCTAATGATACTCACCCCACGCTGCAAAGTAGGCTATAATCTCATCTTGCTTGTAAAGGCTCATAGTAAGCAACTTATGAATCATATAGCTCGTTATTTGAATATTGATTACTTTATTTTAGCTGAAGAATCATATATCTATGTGATCTATATATTCAGGTCTATTTGTGGTCAATTAATTTCTCTAAGTTTGTGACATATATGCTCGGTAACTTCTAAGAGTTTTAACTGAAGACATGTATGATCGTGTGAAACATGTGACTTCTTTGACTAGAAATGAGTACTATAACTCTATAGGTTTAGAACTCCACCCGAGAGAGACCTATAATAGAAATAAGCTTTGCTTTCAAGAAGCATATAATCTATGATGACCTTTATAGGAGGAACATGTGACTCTAGGTCATTCCTTGATGGTAAAAAAAGGTTTTAGCTTTACATACCTTACTTCGAGACTATCTCTCCCTTATGTAGCATCATTGGTTCCCATCAAACACTCCTTATCTATGACATAGCAACATATTCAATAGTATAAGCGACTAACTAAGAAATATGGCGAGGTCGGGAAGATGATAATAGCTTACGAGCGACAAGCTTAGCAAATAAGATAATTAAATGGTGTACCGTCACACCCCTCTCTTTTTCCCTTATCAACTGAACTATGACCACCTATGAAGTCAATATTAATTCCTCCATCATTTCCTTACAATATGCAGCCCATTCCATATCCCAAACAAGGTCATAAACTTGACTTCTCGACTTTTAAATACCGCCTCGGGAGTTCTTTATTTAATAGCGTTTAAATGACCCTTTAAGCTCATAGAATAAGTTGGGAGAGAATTATATCATTTAATACAGTGATAGGAATCCAAATAACATATAAACAACTCAATCCATTTCGGCATTTTATCAAACACTTGACGAGGGACAAGCTTGCAAGAGCCATAGAAATCGTGTTTGCTATACCTAGCGTCCCTACTTATCGCAGCAAGCTTGCTGCCTAAATACACCACAATACACACCTCATTTAGTCAAAAATACAAATATTACAGCCCTCTACATACTCCCTTCTCACCGAATATATTAGTTACAATGGGCAAAACATGGACTCACGGCTTCCTTTCACCGTCCCGTGAGTCCTACCCATAAACTATACTTAAAACAACTCTTAGAGTCATATTTATAGGGATAGAAAAGCATCCATACCTTTATCAATAAGAATACAATCCCTGCACCCTTTTTATCTTCAAGAACAACATATTTTCCGTCAAGAAAACACTTGACTAAGTATGTTTTCGTGACCTACGATGAAAAATACACTTGATTCTTGAAGGAATTCACTTACCTTAGGCTAGGGAGGGCTTGAGATAAAGAAGAACTGAAGAAAATAAGTGTTAAGTAGGTCCCTTATGTTCTGATATATATGGGAGATGAAATCTCAAAGTTTCAATAAAAATACACCACTTTTGGCCGACTTACCCAAGGATGCCACATGTCCCGCAGTGATTGGACAGTGCATGTGTTTGTAGTAAAATGTGTATAACTTTTTACTTCGAACTTGTATGGATGAGCAGTTTGTTGCGTTGAAAACTAGACTCAAATACCTTTAATTTGATGCTATATAGGACCTCTAAATATTTGGGGCACTACGTTATCCCCCCCTTAGGATTATTCATCCTCGAATGAAGGATACGACTCAAAATTATTTTTACTCTACCTTTTTCCAAAAAAATTTGACAGAGTTTCCCTTGTAAACTGTCCTATACGAAACCTGTCAGCTAACCAAAACATATACCATACGCCTCACAGAGCGTCACAACAAGAGAATAATATTTAACAGGTATCAACGAGGCTCCGCTTGTCCTTATAGGAATGAAAACTATTTAAGTTAATATATATTACCTCATAATCCTTCAACTTTACATCTCAACTTTGAGGAACAAATAGAACTCTTGAATCATACGCACGTATCAAATACCTGAACATTTAGCATATTGATAAAATAGTTTTAACAAATATGACTAAAATTGATACTCGAATGAAAGGAGTAATGACTTTAAAAACCTTCTGGTTGTTCCTTGAATAAGTGAGGATATTTTCCCCTCATGTCGGCCTCTGCTTCCCACGTGGCTTATTCTACATTCTGACTTTTCCATAGGACTTTAACTGAAGCTATTTTTTTCGTTCTTAATTTTCTGATTTGTCTATCTAGTATGGCCACCGGGACTTCTTCATATGATAAATCTCCTGAGAGCTCTATACCCTCTAAAAGGATAACTTGAGAAGGATCTACCAAGCATTTAGGTAACATGGACACGTGAAAGGTTGGATGCACTGCTGCTAACTCAGGAGGTAAATCAACCTATAGGCTACTTGGACAACTCCCTTTAGGATTCTATAAGGACCAATATATCTAGGGCTCAACTTACCTTTATTTCCAAATCACATAACCCCCTTCATAGGCGATACCTTCAAGAATACCCAGTCATCAACTTGAAACTCTAAATCTCTGCACCACACATCTATATAAGATTTTTGTCGGCTTTGAGCGGTCTTCAGCCGCTCTTGTATTAAATTTACCTTTTCAACTGCTTGATGGACAAGATTTGGTCCCAATATTTGAGTCTCACCTACATCAAACCAACCAATAGGTGATCTACATCGTCTCCCCTAAAGAGCTTCAAATGGAGCCATGCAAATACTGGAGTGATAGCTATTATTATAAGCAAATTCTATCAAGGGAAAATGATCATCCCAATTGCCTTTAAAGTCCAGAATGCATGCTCTCAACATGTCTTTGAGTGTCTAAATAGTGCGCTCATCTTGGCCATCCGTCTGTGGATGGAATGTGGTGCTAAGGTTCACTTGTGTTCCTAAACTCTACTGGAATGACCTCCAAAAATGTAAGGTGAACTGGGCACCCCTATCTGAAATGATGGACATTGGGATTCCATGCAAGCGAACAATCTCTCTTATATATAGCTTGGCATAATCTTCTATGGTACTGGTAGACTTAACTGGTAAGAAGTGGGATGATTTTATTAATCGATCTTTGATCACCCAAAAATAGTCATGCTTGTGAAATGAGGAAGGCAAACCTATAACAAAATCAATGTTAATGGCCTCCTATTTCCATACTGGAATGCTCATAGTCTGAGCTAGGCCACCGGGCCTTTGATATTCTAACTTCACTTTCTGGCAGTTGGAGCACTGTGCTACAAACTCTGTTATATCCCTTTTCATGCCATTCCACCAACAGACCTCTTTAAGGTCATGGTACATCTTTGTAGAGCCTGGATGAATGGAATACCGGGAACAATGTGCTTCAGCCATTATCTGTTGTGTTAGACCATCTACATTAGGAACACACAGTCTTCCTCGGCACCTTAAGGAACCATCCCCCGCCATCTCAAATGCTGAAATTTTTTGTTGTCAGATTCCTTCTCTGTACTGGAGTAATAAGGGATCATCATATTGTTTTTCTTTCACTACCGCCACTAATGATGACTCTTTAGTGTTCTGCACAACCACACCCCCATATTCAGAACCTAGAAGTCGAACTCCTAGACTAGCTAATCTGTGAACATCTCATGCTACTTCATGTTGAGCGGGTGACAAATGTGCTAGGCTTCCCATAGAAACGCAATTGAGAGCATCCACTACAATGTTAGCTTTACCGGGGTGGAAGAGAATATTGACATCGTAGTCTTTCAGCAACTCTAGCCACCTTCTCTGCCTCAAATTCAACTTCTTTTGCTTGAAGATATATTGGAGACTCTTATGGTCTGTAAATATGTCAACATGTACCCCATACAAATAGTGGTGCCAAATCTTATGTGCGAATACAACTGTTGCAAGCTCTAAATAATGTGTGGGGTAGTTCTGTTCATGCTTTTTCAACTGTCGAGAAGCGTATGCTATAACCTTCCCATGTTGCATCAAGACGCATCCTAGGGCGACACCCGAAGCATCATAATAAATGGCATACCCTTTTGTGCCCTCTGGTAAGGCCAATATAGGGGTTGTAGTCAATCTATCTTTCAGCTCTTGAAAGCTTCTTTAACAAGCATCTGACCACTGAAATTTGGCTACTTTTTGTGTTAATTTAGTCAATGGGGCAGAAATAGAGGAAAATTCCTCCACAAACCTTTTGTAATAACCGGCGAGCCCCAAGAAACTACACACTTCTGTCGGAGTGGTAGGTCGAGGCCATCTCTTTACAGCCTCTATCTTCTGAAAGTCCACTTTGATACCTTCACCAGAGACCACATGGCCAAGAAAAGCCACTGAGTTCACCCAAAACTCACATTTAGAAAACTTGGCATAAAGCTGGTGTTCTCTAAGAGTCTGTAGAACTGATCTGAGATGGTTTGCATGCTTTGCCTCATCATGTGAATATATCAAGATATCATCTATAAATACAATCACTTACATATCAAGAAAGGGTTTGAAAACACTATACATCATATCCATGAAGGCTGCTAGGGCATTCGTCAGTCCAAATGACATGACAAGGAACTCAAAGTGCCCATATCTAGTTCTAAAGGTTGTCTTCGGAATATCAACTTCACGTATCCTCAACTGGTGATAACCAGATCTTAAGTCAATCTTTGAAAAACATTTAACTCCCTGCAACTGATCAAATAAACCATCTATTTTGGGTAGGGGTACTTATTCTTTATTGTCACTCTGTACAACTGCTTGTAATCTATACACATTCACATTGTTCCATCCTTCTTACGTACAAATAGTACTGGAGCACCCCATGGAGATATGTTGGGTCAAATAAAACCTTTGTCAAGTAGATCTTTCAACTGCTCCTTTAGCTCTTTCAACTCTGTTGGTGCCATTCTATAAGGCGTAATGGATATAGGCTGGGTATCGGGATCTAGGTCGATACCAAAGTCAATATCTCTAACCGGAGGTAATTCAGGAAGTTCATCGAGAAACACATCTGGATATTTATTCATAACGGGTACGGACTGAAGAGTTGACACACGTTCCTCTACTTGAAGGTCTCTGACATGGACTAGGTGATATAAACACCCTTTTGTTATAAGCTTTTGTGTCTTAAGATAGGAAATAAACCATTCTCTAGGCATCATAGCATTCCCTTTCCACTCCAAGACTGGTTCTCCCGGGAAATGAAATCGAGCAACCTTAGCTCGACAATCAACTATAGCGTAACAAGAGGATAGCCAGTCCATGCCCATAATGACATCAAAATCAACCATGTCTAGCTCTATCAAGTTAGCCAATGTATCATGGCCACATACTGTTACTAAACACCCATAGTAGATCCTTTTAGCTATAATAGACTCTCCTACTGGAGTTGATACTGCAAAGGCTCACGTAATAACTCTGGCTCTATTCCAAACTTCTTAGCAACAAATGGAGTAACATATGACAAGGTCGCCCCTGGATCTATCAATGCATAAGCATCATAAAAGAAGATGGATAAGGTACCTGTAACCACAACTCGGGAAGCCTCTGAATCTTGTCGGCCTGCTAATGCATACATTCGATTTGGGCCAGCTCCCGAACCTGAACCTCTACCTCTAACCCTACTTCTACCTCTGCCTATCTGTGCCTGAGGATCACGAGATAAAGGTGGTGCTGAAGAAGAGGATGCTCCTGCATATCCTTGGACAGTGATCTATCACCCCTTTCCTCAGCTCTAAGTCTAGGACAATCACGCATCTTGTGACCCTCGAATACACACCCATAACAAACTGTAGAGCCATATAAGCACTCTCCAAAATGAGAACGGCCACATTTTCTGCAAGTAGGCCGAGGTGGTAATCCCCGACCAGTACCTCTCTGATAGTGAGGGCCTGGTGCCCTAGAAGTCTGATTTTGATCCTGTCTGGACCTTGATGACTGAGCTGGAGAACTAGCTGTGAAGCTGGATGCCGACTGAGCTTGCCTAAGTGGACTTCTGCTAGAGGAATCCCTGTCACTTCTGTGATACCTGCCAGCTATCCTAGCCTTCTTACTCTTCTCCCATTCTAATCTGTCTACCCTGCGGTCATGGATGCGATCCTCTGCCTGCGGTGCATATGCCATCACTCTAGCAATATCCATATCATTATTAAGTGCAGCAACCGCACTAGAGTCAATCAAATGATCTCCGAGGCCACCCACAAAGTAATGCATCCTCGCCCTCTAGGTGCTGACCATCTCTGGAGCAAATCTGGTCAACTTCATAAATCGCATTCTATACTCCTTGACACTGAGGTTATTCTATCGTAAGGATAGAAATTCATCCACCCTCGCTTCCCTGAGCTCTAAAGGTAAAAAGTGATCCATAAAGGCCCTCGAGAATTCATCCCAAACTGCTAGAGGGGCGTTCACGCCCCTAGAATTGACCCATATCTCATGCTAGGCAATGACAACATCTTTAAGCTGATAGGAGGCCAATTCCAACTAACTCTGTCTGAATTCTGTGCACAACATAGCGTCGCACGTAGTGGCCCTAATGATACCCTCCCTACGCTGCAGAGTAAGCTATAATCTCATCTTGCTTGTAAAGGCTCATAGTAAGCAACTTATGAATCATATAACTCGTTATCTGAATATTGATTACTTTCTTTTAGCTGAAGAATCCTATATCTATGTGATCTATATACTCAGGTCTATTTTGTGTCCAATTAATTTCTCTAAGTTCGTGACATATATGCTCGGTAACTTCTAAGAGTTTCAACTAAAGACATGTATGATCGTGTGAAACATGTGACTTCTTTGACTAGAAATGAGTACTATAACTCTATAGGTTTAGAACTCCACCCGAGAGAGACCTATAATATAAATAAGCTTTGCTTTCAAGAAGCATATAATCTATGACGACCTTTATAGGAGGAACATGTGACTCTAGGTCGTGCCTTGATGGTAAAAAATGGTTTTAGCTTTACATACCTTACTTCGAGACTATCTATCCCTTATGTAGCATCATTGGTTCCCATCAAACACTCCTTATCTATAACATAGCAACATATTCAATAGTATAAGCGACTAAC
Source organism: Jaltomata sinuosa (assembly GCA_003996215.1). Taxonomy (NCBI): domain Eukaryota; kingdom Viridiplantae; phylum Streptophyta; class Magnoliopsida; order Solanales; family Solanaceae; genus Jaltomata; species Jaltomata sinuosa. The sequence continues at coordinate 350,761 of QJPP01004356.1, forward strand.
TAAGAAATATGGCGAGGTCGGGAAGATGATAATAGCTTACGAGCGACAAGCTTAGCAAATAAGATAATTAAATGGTGTACCGTCACACCCCTCTCTTTTTCCCTTATAAACTGAACTATGACCACCTATGAAGTCAATATTAATTCCTCCATCATTTCCTTACAATATGCAGCCCATTCCATATCCCAAACAAGGTCATAAACTTGACTTCTCGACTTTTAAATACTGCCTCGGGAGTTCTTTATTTAGTAGCGTTTAAATGACCCTTTAAGCTCATAGAATAATTTGGGCGAGAATTATATCATTTAATACAGTGATAGGAATCCAAATAACATATAAACAACATCCTCAATCCATTTCGGCATTTTATCAAACACTTGACGAGGGACAAGCTTGCAAGAGCCATAGAAATCGTGTTTGCTATACCTAGCGTCCCTACTTATCGCAGCAAGCTTGCTGCCTAAATACACCACAATACACACCTCATTTAGTCAAAAATACAAATATTACAGCCCTCTACATACTCCCTCCTCACCGAATATATTAGTTACAATGGGCAAAACATGGACTCACGGCTTCCTTTCACCGTCCCGTGAGTCCTACCCGTAAACTATACTTAAAACAACTCTTAGAGTCATATTTATAGGGATAGAAAAGCATCCATACCTTTATCAATAAGAATACAATCCCTGCACCCTTTTTATCTTCAAGAACAACATATTTTCCGTCAAGAAAACACTTGACTAAGTATGTTTTCGTGATCTACGATGAAAAATACACTTGATTCTTGAAGGAATTCACTTACCTTAGGCTAGGGAGGGCTTGAGATAAAGAAGAACTGAAGAAAATAAGTGTTAAGCAGGTCCCTTATGTTCTGATATATATGGGAGATGAAATCCCAAAGTTTCAATAAAAATACACCACTTTTGGCCGACTTACCTAAGGATGCCACATGTCCCATAGTGATTGGACAGTGCATGTGTTTGTAGTAAAATGCGTATAACTTTTTACTTCGAACTTGTATGGATGAGCAGTTTGTTGCGTTGAAAACTAGACTCAAATACCTTTAATTTGGTACTTCATATGACCTCTAGATCATTTTATATTAGGAAATATACCCGTTATATGTAAGACCTTGTACGAGCTTGCTTGAAATAGTCCACCGTAGTGAATCCTTCAATTTGAACTTTTGTTCCAAGTCTCCCTTTGGTCTATAACCTTGGTATATCACTTCAAATGGCTTAGTATAAGAGTCCCTTTGTATAATTATCCATTCACAACCTTATCCTCTTGGTTCATAATGATTCCTTCACGTTTATGAGTTGCACGCGTATCTTAAGTTCGGGGCACTACATGTAAGACCTTAGTATATACCAAATGTACTCTCATACTAAGGAATTAATCCTAACTCTTATTACGAATGAGAGGCACCTGCCTTGAGCCCAAATATTTTCAGTAACAATGGAACAGGTCGTTACAACAGATACCAATTTACCCATTGTTCATCCCCGAACGATCTCTAAGGCAGAAGGAAAAGAATGAACTAGCCCTTGGAACCTTAACGCTCTACCATGAAAGTGTAGAAATAGCCTTACATGAACCCCCAAACTCTCAAATACCCCAGGTGTACCCAAGCTCAACCAAAATTTAATTCGATTCTGCTATGTCAAGGAATTTCTTCCTTCGAACTGTACGAGACCAGTTAGATTACTCCTCCTCGAGTGCCCAAGAAATTCGAGGCCTCGTTGAAATACCAGACCAAAAGTATTTCAAATATAAAGGACCAAAATTTAATTTCCACGCTACGAGGAAATCAAAACTCGTTGTGGCAACCCAGCTCGCTATAGCCATCAGCACTCTGCTATAGCAGTAATTTTTCCGCTATAGCGGAGGTCACAATAGCGATATGTCAACCGCTATGGCAGTTTACACGGGATAGAAAGTCGTAAAGCTCCCCAAAAGTGCCTATTTTACAACACACTTAATTTTTTAATGTTCTGGAACAACCCCTTCACGTCAACCTTCATACCGAGAGTTCTACTTATCCAAATTTAATTCCAAAAAGTCTCTCGGACTCCTTTATGTCTTAGCTAAAAGAAAAACTAGCTCAATACAAGACACGTTACCCAATCCACACCTGAATTTTCCTAGACCATACCTTGCTCAGAAATCGTCTGAGACTAACCTAGCATTACAATTTTTTAACTCCTTACCCGAAAAAAAACTTAATGTGGGTAATTACACCCTAAACAATGATATATCAAATATTATATTACCAAATACTACACTGTGTTTTCCCTTTGGTACTTCTACCTTATGACCCTTTTCACCCTTCCATGATCAACACATAAGGATAGACCATCTAGGAAGGCCTTCCTCAAAAGGTAGGATTGAAGGCAAATGAGTAGACCCCTACAAGCATATGAAGTCGCATTTTAAGGGCCTATGGATGCCTTAGGGGGGAAACTCTCCAGTACAAGAGATTGTTTTTTGATTTCTGCTACTCCCAAGTATAGGTACATTACTTCACTTCAATTAGACAATATAAGAAAGCAGACAAATTGAGTCCAAGCTTGAATGCCCGTTCGATTTCTTATCGATTCCCAACCAGCTTTGAGAATAAATGACTCACTACGATTCTTTTTCCATATCCCTCTGTCCTCCTGATGAGAGGTGAATATACCACTATTCCTGATATCATAAACCACTCTGTGAGGTAAAAATGCTTCGATATCATTGAAAAAGTAGTTTTCATGTGCGTCAAATCTATGATTTTGGAGAAATAACTAGTAAAGGAGTTGGCATAGTCAATAAGAGAGAGTCATACTTTGGACTGCTTTTTTCAAAAGAAACTATCTGAAAGCCCCTATGGTTTGCTGCTTCCAAACCTGGTTGTCAGGACTTGGAGTAAAATCAGTTCGATTTTCAGGCAACCCCACCAATACTTAAGGGCTAAAAATGGTGGATTGGAAATGGAACTAGCATTGATTTTTGGTTCCACCCTGGCTCTCTGATATTCTTCTCATTGAAAGTACCCCCCTCTTATTGACCAGGTAAACTTCATAAGAAATTTGAAAGCTCTTGAAAATGTCTTGTAGTAGGAGGACCCAAAGCCCCTTCCTGAATAGGTAGGCACATAGTATCAAAAAATATCCAGTGAAGCTTTCTTTTGTCTTCATCCTCCATCGTTATCACAAATTGAATATCCTGTTAATGTGCCAGCCCTAGCCCGTCTTGCTCTTCCAATTCCATTTTGAGAGTCATCATAGCTCTTTTGGAATTATATATGCAGCACCCTTTTATCTTTCGGCATAGACCCTTCTTCCTCCTTGCGATGCAAAGGCAATGTCATGGAGGGAGAGAGAAGCCCGCTGAGCCTTCAATCACATCACTATTATTAGATCCTTTGATCGTGTATTAGTTATAGCCAACCTCTTTCTATCCTCCTATCCGATAAGCATGTGCTTCTCGTGCTGATCCCGCCCTTAGATTGGAATACAAAGCTTGCCCGGTATAACCACTGCTTGGAGTTTAGGTAAATAGACAGAGGATCACTTTAAGGTAATAAGATGATACTTCACACTAAGCCAATCAACGATAGATCTATCATCATAGGTAAGAAAAAAAAGTTCTTGTTGCGGGGTGGGATTGGTGAATAGAAGTAGAGAAACTATTCGCAATCTTTCGCACACGTGGGAAAGTTGAAGCTTTCTGAGAATGGAGAACCCCGAACGGCCGTGGAGGCCTGAAAACAAGACAGTCCAAAAAAACTTATGTCTACACGCTTTCGAGAATAGAATAGACGAGACGGCTGTGATTGATAAAGTAGGGGGAGGTGAGTCTTGTCTCCTTTCACTTTGTCGTCCTCGAGCTTCTATTTCTTCCGTTAAAGGAGATTCGAGAAAAGATGGAATAGGAAGATGTGTTTCACTCGCTGAATCTTTTTGTATCCATGGCTGAATGGTTAAAGCGCCCAACTCATAATTGGAAAATTCGTAGGTTCAGTTCCTACTGGATGCACGCCAATGGGACCCTCCAATAAGTCTATTGGAATTGGCTCTGTATCAATGGAATCTCATCATCCATACATAACAGACCAATAACCAATACACCATTATGGGTTTCATTAACGCATAGATTTTCCACCATTTCCTTTTATCGCTCGTGGATACTAATCGTTATAATTCATGCACTAGCTCAACTAGTGATTTAAAATAATTCGGGAATGAAAAACAAAATAAGGGAAAACAGGACAGGGATTATGCCCTGCCCATCCTGCTATAGCGACTTGCACATCGCTATGGAGACCCCTAATAGTAGCAGCCCAAAAAATATTCTATTTCTGAAAAATTCCCTCATTCCCCTTGCTTGTTTTCACATTAACACATGAAATCACGTTACGGTCTTTAAATATAACCTCAAGACCAATCTCAACTATGCCTAGTTGAGAATTTAGCACCACATTATCACATTCCCGCTATCGTGCACTACTAGTCCCCCTTTTCCCTTCCTATGGTTCCCAATCGATCCTGACTGTCCCAAAATCGGAGCTTCCCCATAGTCATCAATTCCTTTTGTTCCCTTACCATCTATACCAATGGTAAGTTTATACCCGAATGTAATACAAACTATTCCAATTAAAGCATATCGCAATTTATCCCTAAAGCAAGTCACAAACTTTAAATCCAGAATAAATTCAATGAAGTCACAATCATGAGTTACCACAAAAAATTTCTTACCGCAATTCCCGCTATCAATCAATAATAGCCCTTTTTCCCCATGGTTCCCAACCAAGTCCCGATTGTCCTGAAATCGGATTTTTTCTACAGTCATAAACCTTGTTCCCTTATCAATTTTACCAATGGCAAATACATTTCCGAATTGTAATACCACTTTACTGATCACTTCAAGTGCACATAGAAAGTTATTACCAACCAAAGCACACAAAATCAAGTTATGACTCCTCCCAGACCAAAATATTCACAGCAAATCAAACAATTGCACACCACACATTTGCAGTTATTCAAACAACATCGATACACATAAGCACAATCTCAAGTCTCAAGCTTAAACACTCAATCAAATCAGTTTCATTACCTTTTATTCACCTCATGAATGACCGTTAACCGATCCATCCATACCTTTACATAGCCTCCCCGGCCAGATACCAATTGAAACCTTCCCGATTCTAATTTCCCTTGCCTGTGTCATCTTAATTGGAGTCAAATGACATCATTTTTCCTTATCGAGATACCAATTGAAATCGAGAAATACCAATTAGACTCAACTAATACAAGCAAGTGACAAACCGCACGAAAGGAATGAAAGAGGAGTGATGTTTCCTAGAATATTTCATAGCTTCCCAAAGATTAGATGTAGACATCAACACACCAATCCACAGTACTCTATTCGATATTTTGCTCTTGTACTGGGAGACCGGTAACCTGGGCTCTGATACCATTTGTCATGACCCAACTACCGGGCCGTGCGGGCACCAACACTAATCCACCTAGATAGGAGAACCCTTACCACCCGAACCAACAGGCAATGCGGAAAAGAAAATAACCATTAAGCAAGTCTATTTTATACATGAGAAATCCTTTTACAAATATTTGGAAAATATTTATACAACAACTTTCGAAAAATAACAACCTTTAGAACTTGCGGAAATTTACTAACAATATAACACAACCTCCACAGAACCTAGTCTAAGCCGGTACAAGAGCTTCTACAAGATGAGCTTATAATATAAGATGGACACAACTCCCACCATAGAAGGAAGTAGGAGCTGCCGGAAGATCACCGCCAATCCTGAACCTGTGAAACATCACCAACACTGCAACCAAACTATACCCAAAAAGGTATAGCAAGAGTAGAATCAGTACAATCACACGTACTGGTAGGAATCATCGGCTGACTCGAATTCACTCCTACCATCATATAAAAATCAAGATAAAATGCACAAGGTAAATGCTTCACCCCTTTTTCAACATCACTTTTATCAATCCCCCCTTTTGGAACTGGCCTTCCTAACCCTTCGCTGCCAACCCCACCACCCTAGCCTTGACCCTAACATCTAGGACTTCCCAAGTCTCACTCATAACTAGACTTCTCAAGTCACCTTGTCACCTAGACTTCCCAATTCTCACTTTAACCTTTATCTCAATCAACTACCTTGACTAAATATCCAGACTTAATCCGGCCAACTGCCCCACCAAACCACTTATGCCCGTAGTATTATCTACCATTGTCTGGACCTTTCCAAGACCTCTAGGACAACTTTTCAACCTGTTTTTATTAACCAGTAACTACACCCCAGACTCCCAGTCTTCCTCCCAATATACTAATCATATAGAATCCTACAAACGCCATTGACACCTTCAATGACAACAACAAAGTTACATCTAAATCCCCTTTATTACATCACATAACCAGGACCCTCCAAGGATCCTCCATCCACACCTAAGTATTCAACAGACTACCCCGGTCTACACCAAGACCCACCCTTAGCTTATTAACCATAATAATTCTTGACCGTCATTAGTACACTTAATGACAACAATTTGTGAACTTATAACCTCCTTTACATAGTCCGGACCCACCCGGATCCCCCTAACACATCTTGGTGTTAACATGGCAAACTCGGTCTACACCAAGACCAACTAATAATGAACATAATAACTCAGTCTACACCAAGACCAACTAATAACCAACATAATAATCTGGTCTACACCAAGACCAAACTAATAACCAACATAATAATCCGGTCTACACAAAGACTCTATTCGATATTTTGCTCTTGTACTGGGAGACCGGTAACCTGGGCTCTGATACCATTTGTCATGACCCAACTATCGGGCCATGCGGGAACCAACACTAATCCACCTAGATAGGAGAACTCTTACCACCCGAACCAACAGGCAATGCGGAAAAGAAAATAACCATTAAGTAAGTCTCTTTTACACATGAGAAATCCTTTTACAAATATTTGGAAAATATTTATACAACAACTTTCGAAAAATAACAACCTTTAGAACTTGCGGAAATTTACTAACAATATAACACAACCTCCCCAGAACCTAATCTAAGCCGGTACAAGAGCTTCTACAAGATGAGCTTATAATATAAGATGGACACAACTCCCACCATAGAAGGAAGTAGGAGCTGCCGGAAGATCACCGCCAATCCTAAACCTGTGAAACATCACCAACACTGCAACCAAACTATACCCAAAAAGGTATAGCAAGAGTAGAATCAGTACAATCACACGTACTGGTAGGCATCATCAGCTGACTCGAATTTACTCCTACCATCATATAAAAATCAAGATAAAATGCACAAGGTAAATGCTTCACCCCTTTTTCAACATCACTTTTATCAATCCCCCCTTTCGAAACTGGCCTTCCTAACCCTTCGCTGCCAACTCCACCACCCTAGCCTTGACCCTGACATCTAGGACTTCCCAAGTCTCACTCATAACTAGACTTCTCAAGTCATCTTGTCATCTAGACTTCCCAATTCTCACTTTAACCTTTATCTCAATCAACTACCTTGACTAAATATCCAGACTTAATCCGGCCAACTGCCCCACCAAACCACTTATGCCCGTAGTATTATCTACCATTGTCTGGACCTTTCCAAGACCTCTAGGACAACTTTTCAACCTGTTTATATTAACCAGTAACTACACCCCAGACTCCCAGTCTTCCTCCCAATATACCAATCATATAGAATCCTACAAACGACCATTGACACCTTCAATGACAACAACAAAGTTACATCTAAATCCCCTTTATTACATCACATAACCCGGACCCTCCAAGGATCCTCCATCCACACCTAAGTATTCAACAGACTACCCCGGTCTACACCAAGACCCACCCTTAGCTTATTAACCATAATAATTCTTGACCGTCATTAGTACACTTAATGACAACAATTTGTGAACTTATAACCTCTTTTACATAGTCCGGACCCACCCGGATCCCCCTAACACATCTTGGTGTTAACATGGAAAACTCGGTCTACACCAAGACCAACTAATAATGAACATAATAACTCAGTCTACACCAAGACCAACTAATAACCAACATAATAATCTGGTCTACACCAAGACCAAACTAATAACCAACATAATAATTCGGTCTACACCAAGACTCTATTCGATATTTTGCTCTTGTACTGGGAGACCGGTAACCTGCGCTCTGATACCATTTGTCATGACCCAACTATCGGGCCATGCGGGCACCAACATTAATCCACCTAGATAGGAGAACCCTTACCACCCGAACCAACAGGCAATGCGGAAAAGAAAATAACCATTAAGTAAGTCTCTTTTATACATGAGAAATCTTTTTACAAATATTTGGAAAATATTTATACAACAACTTTCAAAAAATAACAACCTTTAGAACTTGCGGAAATTTACTAACAATATAACACAACCTCCACAGAACCTAGTCTAAGCCGGTACAAGAGCTTCTACAAGATGAGCTTATAATATAAGATGGACACAACTCCCACCATAGAAGGAAGTAGGAGCTGCCGGAAGATCACCGCCAATCCTGAACCTGTGAAACATCACCAACACTGCAACCAAACTATACCCAAAAAGGTATAGCAAGAGTAGAATCAGTACAATCACACGTACTGGTAGGAATCATCGGCTGACTCGAATTCACTCCTACCATCATATAAAAATCAAGATAAAATGCACAAGGTAAATGCTTCACCCCTTTTTCAACATCACTTTTATCAATCCCCCTTTTCGGAACTGGCCTTCCTAACCCTTCGCTGCCAACTCCACCACCTTAGCCTTGACCCTTACATCTAGGACTTCCCAAATCTCACTCATAACTAGACTTCTCAAGTCACCTTGTCACCTAGACTTCCCAATTCTCACTTTAACCTTTATCTCAATCAACTACCTTGACTAAATATCCAGACTTAATCCGGCCAACTGCCCCACCAAACCACTTATGCCCGTAGTATTATCTACCATTGTCTGGACCTTTCCAAGACCTCTAGGACAACTTTTCAACCTGTTTATATTAACCAGTAACTACACCCCAGACTCCCAGTCTTCCTCCCAATATACCAATCATATAGAATCCTACAAACGACCATTGACACCTTCAATGACAACAACAAAGTTACATCTAAATCCCCTTTATTACATCACATAACCCGGACCCTCCAAGGATCCTCCATCCACACCTAAGTATTCAACAGACTACCCCGGTCTACACCAAGACCCACCCTTAGCTTATTAACCATAATAATTCTTGACCGTCATTAGTACACTTAATGACAACAATTTGTGAACTTATAACCTCTTTTACATAGTCCGGACCCACCCGGATCCCCCTAACACATCTTGGTGTTAACATGGAAAACTCGGTCTACACCAAGACCAACTAATAATGAACATAATAACTCAGTCTACACCAAGACCAACTAATAACCAACATAATAATCTGGTATACACCAAGACCAAACTAATAACCAACATAATAATCCGGTCTACACCAAGACTAAACTAATAAACAATATAATAACCCGCCCTACACCAAGACCAAACTAATAACTAACATAATAACCTGGTCTATACCAAGACCAAACTAATAACCAATATAATAACTCGGCCTACACCAAGACCAAACTAATAACTAACATAATAATCTGGTCTACACCAAGACCAAACTAATAACCAATATAATAACCCAACCTACATCAAAACCAAACTAATAACCAATATAATAACCCGGCCTCTCAAGGACCAAAAATGCAATAATACAATTCATAAACACAACCCAATTCACTCAGAGAACCATTAATACAGATGCAACAGTACAATAAAATAAATTTGTACCAGGCGTGGTACCCGAGCCAACCGTTAGTGTTATCCCGTACCAGACGTGGTACCCGATCCAACCATTAGTATTCTTGTACTGGGCATGGTACCCGAGTCAACCGTTAGTATTCCCGTACCAGGCGTGATACCCAAGCCAACCGTTAGTATCCCCGTACCAGGCGTGGTACCCGAGCCAACCGAATATCAATCAATCCACAGTCACAAATAATGAACAATCAACTTGTAAACCAACAAGCAAAATACCAGTTCAATTCACAAGACTATTAAACAGGACCCTTAGACATTACTAAATCATTCCCTAAGCAATGCAAACATTAGACAATTACGTAGACCAAAGTACACAAATATACAGTGCATACAGGAAGCAATAATCATCACCTACCCAATTTCGAGTACACTATGAACCGTTAAATCCCGTTCAGAGACTAACCCCGAATCATCCCTTTAAACATGCCATTAGATACCTTTATTCCTGTACCTCTTCCTAAGATCGAGATATAACATGGGTAAACCTCCCATAGCCTTAGAAACGCAGCCATTACGATATTCTAATTATATCAAATCATTTTCCAAAACTTCCGTTCCTTGCACATTAGTTAATTATTAACCCTTTCTGGTTTCCCAAACCTTCCCGATATCCTAGTCCCTAAATTTCATTAGCAAAACCATAACAAATAAGTATACACCCAAAATATCACAAAGCACTGTCACAAATTTACAATTTCCAGTTCAACCAAACAACCCAACAATCTTCCTCCAGACTCCATGCCCGAAGGCCTAGACATGGATTCTCCCTTTCATTCTACACAATAAATAAAAAATGAAAACAGGTGAAGAGTCTACTCAATTAAAAACCTAGCCTACCTGGACGCCAAGCAACTGCATGATGCAATTTCTGGCTCTATGAAGGCGTTCCTTGATGGATGACAGGCCCAAAATCCATGGTTTCACGTTCTTTCAGCCGGAATCCCTCCTCCCCATGACTCTCAAGCTTTGGAGTAGCCTAAGATGGTTTTTGGAGTAACCCTCGTCTGTTTTTGACTAAACAAGGGAGAATGGGATTATAAAACCCGTTTCTGGGATTTCTGATTCTTTCATTCAGCTATAGCGGACTGCCAACCGCTACGGCGGTACCACTATAGTGACCTAAATTCCGCTACAGCGGAGTCAATTTTTCAGCACATACAGTCTTCAGTAAAACAGTCATAACTTTTTACTCGGGAAGCGTATTGACGAACGGTCGGTGGCATTGGAAAGAAAATTCAGAGATATTTAATTTGGTGGGTATTGGGACCCTTAACTCCTTATATTCTAGGAGGAATTCACATTTAAAGTTGACTCTAGTTTGAACTTATCTCGAAACTAAATCGGTAAGGAAACTTCCAACTTACTTTGTGCTAGGAGTATTGTAAGACCTTAGTATATACCAAATGTACTCTCATACTAAGGAATTAATCCTAACTCTTATTACGAATGAGAGGCACCTGCCTTGATCCTAGATATTTTCAGTAACGACGGAACAGGTCATTACAATTAGAGAGTAGAAGACTCAAGACTTGAGAGTTGAGAGAGTAGAATGTAGATGAAGAAGAAGAAGATTTGTGTAGTAAATAATGAAGAGGTGGGGGTTTTTTATAGTTAAAAATTAGGACTAAAATATATTTTTAAGAACTTTGGGGTATTAAAAAAAGTTTGGAGGGTAGGGGACTGTTTTGGGTGAAATAGTCGTTGGATGGGGCCCACTAGCCGTTGGCAACGGCTAGCCCAACGACATTCTCATTTAAAAAAAAATTCAAAAAGGCATTTTTTGCCCATCGTATCAGACCGGACCGGACAAGAATTGGTACAAATCGGACAAGGATGATCCGGTATAACTTACCCCTTCCATTTCATTTTTCATCTCGATACCCCTACCTCCTTTCCCCATCAGAGGCTACCGAACCGAACCAAAATCGGTGATGGACCAGGATGGATTGGTACTGATACCGGTAGCTTTCGATTTTGCTGCCAGTCTTAGGAACTTGGACTTTGGCTAAGCACCCCTACACTTTGAAATATTTTAAGTTGGGGTTTCTTCCTTTCCATTTCTCATATGGAATTGATTGTGTTTTATTGTGGGGTACTCTATTGAGTATTTTGTTTTCCGTAAGGATAGCTTCCTCCCACAAGCTTTGCGATAAATCAGAACTTATTAATACGGCATTCATTATTATTTTTAATTTTTAGTTTTTTCTTTCCGCAATTTCATTAGATTGAGGTGTGTAGGGGGTAGTAGTTTGATGGACATTTCCATTTTTCAAACATATCTCCTCAAAAGGAGATTCATACTCTCCTCCCCTATCACTCCTTATCATTTTGATCTTTTTGTTCAACTGATTTTCAACTTCAGTTTTGTATTGCTTAAATGCTTCAATTGCTTCATCCTTACTGTTAAGCAAGTAAACATAACAATACCGAGTACAATCATCAATGAAGGTTATGAAATACCTTTTTTCATCGTGAGATGTTGTTGACTTCATATCATGAATATCTATGTAAATTTAGTTCAAGGGATTGGAATTTCTTTCAACAGACTTATACGGATGTTTAATAAATTTTGATTTAACACAGATTTGACATTGTGATGTATTGCACTCAAACTTAGGCAATACTTTTAAACTAATCAATTTTCGCAAGGTTTTGTAATTGACACATCCTAAACGAACATGCCATAAATCATTTGACTCAATCAAGTAAGAAGAAACCGAACTCTTATTCATTTCAACAGCCATTATATTAAGTTTGAAAAGGCTCTCAGTTAGGTAACCTTTTCCTACATACATTTCATTTTTACTAACTATAACTTTATCGAAAATAAAAATACACTTAAATTCATTCTTGGTAAGAAGTAAAGTTGAGACCAAGTTCTTCTGCAGATCAGGAACATGAAGGACATTGTTTAGAGTCATGATCTTGTCGGATGTCATTTTCAAGCATATCTTGCCTGTTCCTTCAACTTTTGTTGTAGCAGAGTTTGCCATGAAGATGGTCTCATCAGATCCAGTAGGAGCATATGATGCAAACAGGTTTTTATTGTCACACACATGACGGGTGGCATCGGAATCTATCCATCATTTCCTTGAGTTGCCAACCAAGTTGTATTCAAAAAGCATAACACATAAGTCTTTCACTTGTTCAGTCATCTTTGCTTGACCCTTGTTCTTGCCTTTCTTTGGAACCCGATAATTTGAAGACTTGTGATCAGCTTTGCCATAATTATAGCAGTTGCCTTTGAACTTCTTCTTTGGCATATTGTTCTTTGGTCCAGACAACTTTTTTCTTTTCTTTTTTATTGGTGCTTCCCCAATAATATTTACTCCTGATATTGCTGAACTTGCACGAGATTTCTTTTCGGCAGCCTTGTTGTCCTCTTCTATCCTTAGACGAACAATCAAGTTTTCAAGAGTCATTTCCTTGCGCTTATGCTTTAAGTAGTTCTTAAAGTCCCTCCATGAAAGAGGCAACTTTTCAATGAAAGCTTCTACTTGAAAGGCTTCATTTGTTATCATACCTTCAAAATTAACGTTGACGTTAACAACATATTCAAAATAACCAACAATGAAGGAATAAACATGGTTTATACCTTCCGCAAAGAGATCGTGCATGATGACTTGTAAATTTTGGACTTGTGACATGACCGTCTTTCTGTCAACCATTTTAAAGTCCAAGAAATTTGCAGCCACGAATTTTTTCAGTCTGACATCCTCAATTTTATATTTCTTCTCAAGAGTATTCCACAACTCTTTTGAAGTCTTACAAACGCTGAAGAGGTTTTACAAGACATCCTCTAAGCCATTGAGTATGTAGTTCTTGCATAAAAAATCAGAATGTTTCCACACTTCAGTAACCACAAACTTCTGTTTATCTGGTGTTCTTTCAGTCAACACCGGGACATCCTCACTGATGAAGTGTTGTAGGCTTACAGTTGTGAGATAGAAAAATATCTTTTGCCACCATTTCTTGAAGTTAATACCTAGAATTTTTTTTGACTTTTCTGTCGTAGCCATTGCAGGTGCAATAGATGTACGACTTGATAACGCAATAGTTATTGTCGCTAGGCCAACACTATTCACAACAGAATTATTTTGATGTTCTGTTTCATTCATCATTTTTCAGTCACAAATTTACAAACATCTTACTATCAAAAACACTAACAATAAAGACTATATCTTTATTCAAACTTGTTTCTAGTTAACGATGAAACTTTTATATTTTTGAATCGTTTAACAGATGAACTCTAAGTTCTGACGAAGTTTTTATATTCTTCAAGTCAGAACAAAGATTCAAGCAGAGTAGAAAATCAAACGATTTTAATCTCCAGAAACTAAATACAGATTTACAGTAATTTCCTTAAGATTGTTATTTGGGTGATAAATAAAATCTGTATTTAAAACTACGTAAGTAAAAATAAGAACTTTAAACTATTTCTCAAACTAGTAAAAGAAAAGAGATGAAGACGAAAATCGAGCCCACTGAATACACAGTGTGTCCTTAAGGAAATTACTCCCCTCAAGCACCCGAGGTTGATGGAATATATCCTCCCATGATAGAATAATTAAACATCAATAAAATAGCGGTACCTCAAATTCTGTTGAACGGCAAACCACTCAACAGTAGTAAATCACACTTGAATATATGAAGAAATGTAGAAATATACTTAACAATTTTGTACTCAAATAGTAATTAATTTCTTGATTCGTATCTGAGAAAGAATCAGATATTTATAGCAAAAAAGCACTGCTTCAGAAAGGAAGTAAAGGTTCTGAAAAGTTATATTGTTTCAGATACGTTGGGACCACGTGTGTTTCGCACATGAGGAAGTGCGCCTCGTACGTCCCGTCGCATGTGAAACTAGTGAGACTGCTCAAATCGGAGGTCATGTGTGTTGGGACATGCAAAACGCACATGTGTGCGGCTTGCATGTCTCAACGCATGTCCAAAACTGTGAATCGAAGGGACGCGTCTTTTTGACCTGCGATTTATGTGTTTTTCGCATGTGCCGATGTGCTGCTCGCACATGGAGAAATATTCTGGGTGAGAATTTTGGATTAAATAATTAAGTTTAAATAAACTTTGTTCAAAAAGATAATCTCTCTCTCTCAATCTTTGGCAAATTCAAATTCAAAGCCGAGCGAGCGACGATAATGACACGAGGCTTGTCTTCTTCTCAACCTTTTAAGACCATGAGGAAGTGTTTCTCATTATAAACACTTGGAAAAAAAATTCCACCGCAAATGTGGTACAAATACTCTTTATAAAAGCAAAAGAAATATTTTATTTTTCCTCTATTTCTATTCTCTCCATTTTCCATTCACTTTTCATTAATAAACCCCAACATTTACAAAATAGATTATAATTAATATTTTTTATGTATTAAAAAATTAAAATTATATATGTATTATGTCAGTTTGATTTGGGTTCGGTTTGATTTTTTTTTTTGTTAATACCAAATCAAATCAAGAATGATCGATTTTTATTTTTCAATGCCAAAGTAACCAAACCAAACCATAAATCGGTCCTTTTTTTGGTTTAACTTGATTCATCAGTTTGATTTGGCTTGTCGATTTAACTTGCACACCCCTATCGATAATATATAAAATCAGATCAAATCGATCGATAAGCATCCTATCATACATTTAGGGGTGTACAAAACTAAACCGCAAATCGAACTAAATCACAAATCAAACCAAACCGCAAAAAAAAAACTTGACTAGTGATTTGGTTCGACTTGGTTTGGTATTGAAATTTTTTTTGACTATAATTGGTTTGGTTTGGTTTTAACTAAAAAAGTCAAACCGAATCGAACCAACCCGATATTACATGTATACTATTTTTAAAAATATTTTATACATAAAAATATTTATTATGATGTAATTTATAAATATTTCCTCAACATTTTCATAGTTTTTATCTTTCAACATATTATTTCAAGTTTAAACTTAGAATTTTAAATGGCCCAATAAGTCTTTTTACAACCTATAGATATTAGTAACTCAAATAAAGTCTAAATCAATACGAATGTTAACAAAAGATTATTCAATCCAACACTAGGAATGACAATCATGTTAGATATTTATTCTTTAATTTTATATAAAGACATAAACTAATTTATTTTTCTGTTTAATATTTAGTCATGTGGTTAATACTTATTAGACTTATTTTAGCATGACATAATACTTTTAAATTATGATTATTTTTATTATGACTTATTAATATGCAATATTTATTCTATGCGATTTCATTATTTTTTTGGTTGAATATTTTATTGTCATCACTCACTTCATAAATTACAAATAAAGTGAATATATTTTGTGTTATTTTTTAAAGAAATGTCTTAGATATTTGTATTTGCTCGGACTAAAGAAATATTTGAAGCACAAGTTAATTATAAGTTTGTATGAAGACTTTATCGAAAAAAACCCGAAAAAACCCAAAAAATTCGAGGAAACAGAAAAAACCCGAAAAAACCGAGGTTGGAAAACCCGACTTGTATTGATTTGATTTGGTTTATAAATTAAAAAACCCGACACTAATAATTTGATTTAATATTTTAAAAATCCGAATCAATCCGATCCACGTACAACCCTACCTACATTGCACGAAATTCGTGTCTTTTTTCTGTCTTCGCTACCAAGAGAAAGGACATCATGAAAGGTTGGTCGATCTGATACACCGGCAATTTGTCTATTTTTTGTCTGAATATTCATTCACCTAAAAATAATGCATTTCAGGTTCATTATATTATTTTAAGATACATTATTTAGTATCTTTGGCAGATTTTAATATTTTATTGACCATGATGAATTTAGCTACATTGTGAATTTCAATTGTTTTTGTATAAATTTTATTGACCATGTTAAACTTTCACATGCTTCGAAATAAAAGCAAAATTCAATGTTTTAATTGTTTCGTATATCATCTCTAATTTTAATTATTTTTGTTATATGATGAATTTAGCTACGTTGGTTCTGCTCAAAATATGTACTTTTGATCCTATTGTTTGTGAATATTCACTAATATATCATGGTCTATGATTACTAACTGTTTAATCACTTAATAAAGCATGTTAGGTTAGTTTATACAATTACTCATATTTAATGATAATATAATTCTAAAAATAATTCAAATATCACATACTTTCTATATGATGGGACAGAAAATATACATTTTAATTGATGCGAGGTTAAATGTGTTAAGTCATATATTATAAGGATCAAAATTGAAATTTACGAATATTTGAAGTACCAAAAATGCAGTTTTCACTTCTAAATTTTTATTTCTATGAACGTGTCACAATTGACGTTTCCCTAAATGTATTTAATTACTAGGTTTACCCGCTATGACCTCTTAAAATAGGTAAAATAATGTTATTAATAGTGTTTCTATTTTTAAATTACTGCATATTATATTCATTTCAGACATTATAGGTATAGACTATTGTATTAATTGGATAAGCTATCATATAGCAATAGAGTATACTCATGAACAGCCATGGCCCGAATTCAGATTAGTCAAACTTCAATGCAGGTATCGAACACCGAATAAAAAACAAAAAGAAACAACAATGCGTGGAACTACCAAAGGATGTGGTGTAGTTGATGGGGCTGCTCCTCCCTTAACCAGAGGTCTCAGGTTCGAGCCCTGAGTATGAAAAAATCCTTAGTAGGGAGCGCTTCCCCCGAATGGGCCATGTGGATTAGTCGGACTCTAATGCGGGTACCGGATAAGAAACCAAAAAAAAAAAACAGCAATGCGTGGCCTTCCATATTCATAAAAATATATTCCTAGTTAGACCAAAAAACTATAGTAAACAAAGTATCAAAATGAAAATGCAATGTTAGGTCACTGCTTATCAATGTGAATTATTGGAATGTATACAAACTATTAAATCTTGAAATCATAATTAAATTAAATAATTTAGTGTTTAGTAACCGTAAATCTTACTTATCTGTCAACAATTTTGAAGTTAAAAAAGGGCACAAGCCTCTAAAATCAGACATTAGCTTCATTTTTTTTTTGTTCTTTTTTTAATTCAAAGATGTACTCTTGGAATACACACCACAAGATGAACTTGGTTTGGTGATTATCGATAATTATAACTAACAAACAATCATTGGCATATATATGAGTATATATAAACAAAAATTGTGGCATTATTTCTAGCTATACCTTTCACATTCATATTTCATTGGTGATGTCTTTATATCGATGATTAAATTGGAAATAACAAATCTCATTGTTGATGTCTTTATATCGATGATTAAATTGGAAATAACAAATTTCAATGACTCTGCTACCAACCGTAATCAGACCTCTCTTAATAGTCATCTTCTATAACAATATTTTATTATGAATTTTCTATGGAATTGATCTTTCATGTTATGTTCTATTGTGTGTTTTTCATAATAGCATTTCGCTATAACAATCGAAAAGTATCAAACTAAACAATATTGTTATAAAGAGTTTTAACTATATTTCGAAATAAGTACAAATACAATATTAGTATTTTACCTTTTGAAGGAAACGCTATACAACATTAAATTAAATTAGTTTGTTTCTCTTTCCCTCCTTACAGCAAATTATAATTTAGAGCAGAAAATTATCTGTAGTATTTAATTTGTAGACCTTAAACTCCAATAATACAAGTCACGAAGACCAACATGAGGGCATTTTAATTAAATAGTTTGACATTAAATGGTATTGAGTGTAGGGCCAGGAACTCCGGTGCAATATCCCATGGTGCTTGAATTATTACTACATGAATTGTTAAAGAATTCTGACATAATATCATATCTAAAGAACTTTGTGAGCGTTTGATCATAAATATAATTCACAATATTTTAAAATATATTTTTATTTTATTTTAAAATATTTGTTTAGTCATAAAAATTAAAAACATATTCACTATTTTTGGATTCAATTTTTCTTACTTTATTTTTAAATACTATACCAACTCAATAGTCTAAAATATTTTTAAAAATACTATGATCAAACACAACTCCTACTCTATTTTCAACTTTAAAGTAAATATCAAATAAAGTAAATAAAGTGAATATGTTTTTTTTATTTTTATGGTCAAACGGTCCTAATCTTCTTCCCAAATCGATTCAGAATCATGATAATAAAAGTTTTGAGAACTTCTGATACATTAGACTTTACTCTTAGCAAGAAAACCCAAGTCCATCTAGTGCAATCATCAACCATATAAAAAGAATATTTTATTCCATTTTATGTTTTAACACTGCGGGGACCCCCATACATTCATGTGAATCAAATGAAAAGTTTCCACGGCTCTACTGTGACTAATAGAAAAAGAGGAACTTATCGGTGATCCTTTAAAATTGCAATAACTTTTACTTAGATATTTTAATTTAGTTTTGTTCATTTTAAATACCTTAAATAAGAGTTTGCTATTTCATTTTGATACTTTTTTACAATTAACAAAAATAATAAGGAGAGTGTAACAAACTCGCGATGATATAGTAGAACAACTAATCGAATAATTACACGTGATATTTTAAGCAAAAAGAAAAAATATATTTATTTAAAGTCATCCCCCCCCCCCCTCTTCCTGGGATCGTCTTCTTCATTGAAACCTCAAACTAAACAATGGCTTTCTTAAGCCACTACCTTTCACTATTTTTTTCAAGCTTAACTCCTTAATGGTAGTTGGATTTTTCGATTCAAATTTGCTCTAAAATTAATTATTTTTTACTTTGCTTCTTTGTTGTATTATTTTCCAGATCTATTATGTATTATACTTTTTTTTCTCGATTCAATATGCTCGATAATGTGCTGATTTTCAGATTCAATACTATATGTAGCATACATTATCTCTCTCCACTCGATAAATTGAGTGTTGTAATGAAAATGATTGAGTGGTAATGTTCAATATTATTGAGCATATTGAATCTTCATTTTGACGGTGTTCTTTTATGGTGATTTCTAAATTGAATATGCTCATAATATGAAGAAGAGTGGTAATCTTCTTCATTGTAGTTTTCTTTTATATACTGTATGAATTTTAGTAAAATTTAAGAAAATTGATGACCATTTCTTTTAAATGTGGTCAATGAATAAAGACCATTTTTTGGAGTTTTAAGAAAATAAGAAATTTTAGATTTGTTTATAAAAATAATGATCTTTATGGATGTTGATGTTATATCCAAAGTGATGAAGAAGAATGAAGTGGGGGGGGGGGGGGGATTGTTCTGGAGAAATTTTTGTAATTTATGAAGTCGATGATGAAAGTGAAGAGGGAGTAGCCATGGTTGCAGAATGCATCTGCACTAGCATGGACGGCAGAGGAAGGTGGAGATGGTGGGTGGGGTGGAGGAATTGTTGGAAGGAGAGTTGGTGTCAACTTTAGAAGGCCGCTGATGGATTCTTATTTATCTAGACAAAAAACAAATATCACAATCTTGTTTGTTCGATCCATCCACGAACCCTAGTTTGTTTTTGCCGAAAAGTGTGATTATCATCGCACGATTCCACAACATATAATTCTCCATCCCTATGAGCTGAATTCCTACTGATAAGGATCGTAATTTTATTTTCAACCGCCATTGTTAAGCTCTGTTCCTAGAATTCAAGCTTCGTTGATGTGTTCTCTCGATCTCCTTCAATCCGTGAAGGCCAATCTTAGATCACGTCGACGCAAATTGCTCTGATAGACTGATACCATGTTAATTTTTGAGAATCCAGCAATTTAACAGTAGAGTGCAGAAAGGAGAGAAGAGGAGATATATTTTATGGGGGCTTTTCTTATATATTTTAAAAACTAAAAAAATATTTGTACAATACACTCTACGAAAAAGGGCTAAAAATACCCCTGAACTATCTGAAAAGGTTTAAAAATACCTCTTGTTCATCTATTTAGCTAAAAATACCCCTCAATCCACCTTTTTGGCCCATTTTTACCCTTAAAACTAACATCCATTTTTTCTATTAATTTTTATTATTATTATTTATTATGTGGCACCTCTCTATTGGACAAAATTAAAACTTCAACCCACCAAACTTTTTCCTCCTGCCCCGGCCCAATTCCAATGCTCCCATGGCCCAAACCCATTTAAAAAAATTCATTAGCACACAAAATTATACATCTCTCTTTCACCTGAACATAATCACACTTTTTTCTTCTTTAAAACTTAAAATTCAGCAATTTCAAGGCTAAAAATTTGGCTAAAATGTCTTGATTTCTACTACAATAAGAGTATTCATTTCGGTCTTGTTGATGGTAGAAATTTGTGGCACTTTCGGAGCAAATGCAAATCGAATTGCATCTAATTGGAGCTGATCCTGTATTGTTGCAGATGACAGTTATGTTACTGCTGGTTCTGTTGATGGACTTGTTCATATTTGGTCGATATCAATGCTAAAATGGTAAGCTAATTGAAAGAACACGCATCCTAATACGTTGTTGTCCATGAAGTGATCTTGGTAAACTTTTGGCTACCTCAGATAAGAGTGGAATCATATATATTTAGTAGTGATTAATCAGAACATTGATATCACATGTATTTGGTCTCTCTTCGAGCTCTCGGGATCATTATTATAAGTATTGTGTTGCAGATTTTCGTAGGATCTCTCTAAACGTATATCATCTTTGGAGTATGTTTGAGCCAAAATTCTAGCCTTCAAAATACCTGAATTTTAAGCTTTGAATAAGAAGAAAAAAGTGGGATAAAGTTAAGGTGAAAGAGAGATGTATAGTTTTGTGTGCTAATGAATTTTTTTAAATGGGTTTGGGTCATGGGGCATTGGAATTGGGTCGGGGCAGGAGGGAAAAGCTTGGTGGATTGGGGTTTTAATTTTGTCCAATAGAGAGTTGCCACGTAATAAATAATGTAATAATAAAAATTAATAGAAAAAAAGGATATTAGTTTTAAGGCTAAAAATGGGCCAAAAAGGTGGATTGAGGGGTATTTTTAGCCAAATAGATGAACAAGGGGTATTTTAAACCTTTTCAGATAGTTCAGGGGTATTTTTAGCCCTTTTCCGTACAGTCTATATAAAACTAAGATTAAGCTAAGACATAAACCGTCTATAACTAATCACAACTCACTCTAACTTATTCTGACCAAGCAGCATAATTAACTTAACAGAATAATGAATTAAATTGTACAAGATAAAACTTCAGGGCACCATTGTGCATGTAGTCAACTCCTCAAACGCATGGTCATATCAAAATATGTGTTATTGTGCCTAAATTTGAATAAGAATATATATATAAGCTTTTTATATTATTAATTCATTTAATTACTTGTAATAAGTTATTTATTATTTATTTAAATTATCAAACAATTATATAATCATTGTCTCAATAATTGTTCAACCAATCATATAGGAGAAGTTCCAAAAGTTAAAGGGTTACACAAATATAAAAGGAGTAATGTGGACGCTCGAAGAAGATGGTCAAAGTTTGTGATAAGGGGTGTCATCAGTCATGTCTTCTCTTTGTCTCAAATTATTTATCATATTTTTTAAAAAAAATTAAATAATATTAATTTTAATTGATATTTTAAAATATATTTTTCATCGGTCAAACTGACATAAAAGAAATTATTGCTTATAATACTTTTATATTTTATTTGAATATATAAATTTTAATTATAAATTTTAAATTAATCTAATCTAATTTCATTTCAAAAATTAATGAAATTAATTTCCACGAAACAAAACATGCCAACTTATTTGAAACGTATTTTTCATATATAAATATCTACAACTCGTTGACTTCATTTTAGAATTCAAGTCAAGCAGATAATCCAACCTCTGAGACACGTCAAATTCTAAGTCACATTACCTTATCTTTCAAACAACCATATAATTTTCTCTAAAACTCCATCCACTAACTCTCTCAACTCTATAATTTTTTTTTTGATTCTTGAACAAAGATGGGACAAGTAAAGACATTTCACTATTTATAAATTTTGTGGCTAATCTATTGATAAATAGTTCATAGTTAATAATTTTTTTAATAATATATCGCTAAATAAGATTACAAAGTGATTTTATTGTTTGGCTACCAAATTTATATATCCATCGTTAATCTCTATTTTTCTAATAATATTTGTCCTAAGCAATTTTAGATTTACATACCGTAACATTCTAAACAAATTTCGTATCGATAAAACACATAAAAGATGTTCGATATATTATAAAGTAAGTTTTAAGTCATAATATAACAATGTGTTTTGAAACTGTATGGATCTAGACCCAAAGTGTACAATCACAGTAGTAAGTTGGCATATCTTGAGCTACTTTGGATATTACCTTGAGCAATGGTGTGGCAAGCCTCAAAGAAGATGGTAAGTTTCAAAGAGAGATCCATTGTAGAGCCAAAAGAGCAACTTTTTTTAAAAAAAATTCCAAAACAGCAAGGCAAAATTCATTATAGACCAAAGGGGCAAAGGCGTGCCCCTTGGTGCGCCTTACCACAGACGTTAACGACACCGTCAAAGGTAAGGCGTGGCCTGTCACACGCCTTACAAGGCGGGCAAGGCTGCACGCCTTACACTTTCTGACAGCCGACATGATATAAGGCGTGGCCTGCCACACGCCTTACAAGGCGGGCAGGACCACGCGCCTTACCCAATCCTTATTCCCGAGGTGGCTCACGTGAAAGAAAAAGACACGCCTCTTGTGAAGGCTGACAAGGCGTGCAGCCTGTCACGCCTCACAAGATGGCAAGGTGGCACACCCACAGACTCATTTTACATGCACACCGCCATGCATGTTTATAAATAGTAGGAATGTTATTTGTAAAAAAATTCACACACAATCAGAAGTATTATACGTAAAAAAAAATCTTGTTACCTTCAAATTTTTTAAAATTCAATTTGTGTAAGAAAGGTAATTATATTATTAAATACGGAAAAGGGCCAAAAATACCCCTGAACTATCTGAAAAGGTTTAAATATACCCTTCATTAATCTATTGGGCTAAAAATACCCCTCAGTCTATCTTTTTGGCTCACTTTTACCCTTAAAACTAACGGCCTTTATTTTTTTATTTTTTTTAATTATTATTTATTACGTGGCGCTTTCTTATTGGACAAAACTAAAATCCAACCCATCAGATTTTTTCCTGCCGCCCCGACCCAATTTCACTACCCATGACCCAAACCCATTTAGAAAAACCCATCGACATAAAACATACATCGATCGTGGGATTCTCAGGTGTTGTTTGGCCTTCACGATTTACTTGATTAGGATTCTCAACAACAGAAGGAATTGATTCCATAGTATTATTAAAAGCAGGTGCACTTTCTGCATTATTTTATTTTCTGTTGTTATTTGTCTTTGGGGTTTACCTCTCTCGAGCTTTGATTTTGTTGTATTGAAGATATGGCAATGGATGTGTATGAAATAAAAAGTAAGAGCTTCGTTATTATGTTCCTCCCTTAGTTAACCACTGTATAAAGAAAATTTTTTTAAGCAAAACAAAATTTTGATTTCTAATTGCTGCGGCTGAACTTTGACATGCATGGTGCACCCTTTAAAATAATCTAAAAGATATTTGCACCGCTGAACAAGCTTTTTTCTTTTATTTTCTGGTTTTCATGGCTTGCATGAATTGGATTTTCAGAGTCAGAAAGAATTTATTTTATAGTGTTCACAGTCAGAACGATGATCGTATGTTTTATGTCCTTTGTTGGGTTTTTCTAAATGGGTTTGGGTCATGGGTAGTGAAATTGGGTCGGGGCGGAAGGGAAAATTCTGATGGGTTGGGTTTTAGTTTTTTCCAATAAGAAAGAGCCACGTAATAAATAATAATTAAAAAAAAAAGAGGGCTGTTAGTTTTATGGGTAAAAGTGAGCCAAAAAGATAGACTGAGGGGTATTTTTAGCCCAATAGATTAACGAAGAGTATATTTAAACCTTTTCAGATAGTTCAGGGGTATTTTTAGCCCTTTTTCGTATTAAATATCTTATTATTTTTCTTATTATATTCAATTATAAAAATTTAATTTACAATCTTATGGTTAGTAATTTTAATTTTATTTGTGTATAGTTATGGAATATTCACACTTTGTACATCCCGGTCCAATGAATTATGATGTGTTATGTTTACAACATAAACATCGTTCAGAAGCAATATGGATCGGAGAATTAAAGGGAGAAGACGCATATTTGACCGTACGCCGTGCAGATTCGAAATTCTAGCAACATATAAAAAATCATCCATTTCATCCTCGTATTTTAAATTATTTTAGTCTTTGCGAATTTAGAAGAGTAACTGATGTAGGATTTGTGCCCTGCGACTATGGGCTAATTTCTGCATTGGTTGAAAGGTGGCGGCCAGAAACGCATACCTTTCACTTTAAAATGGGAGAAGCAACCATTACATTACAAGACATAGAAATTATATTCGGAATGGTTGTAAATGGAACCCTTGTTCTTCAACAAAGGGCTAATGAGTTAGGACTCAATGGAAGACGACAATTATTTGAGGAATTAACTGGATGGATTCCCCCAGTTGATTGTTTTCAAGGAAATAGGATATTTGGTCCTAAAATAATTACATATATCGAAAATTTAGATGAAATTATGGATGAGTCAACGGAGTTAGAGGTGCAAGAAAGAGTTAGATTGTACCTATTTTGTTTGTGTGGGGGAACAATATTTCCCGACAAGTCTGGATGCAAATTTAGTTCAGACTACTTGATTGACATGCGTGACTTAAACGCAATGTCAACACAGGCTTTGGGAGCAGCTGCGCTGTCATACTTATATTATTGTTTATGTCGAGTATCGATGAAAGCTTCCAGTGATATTTGTGGTTTTCTTTCGTTAGTTTAGGTAATAATTATGTAATTTTTCATGTTTTTGTATTATATACTGGTTAATTTTAATATAATTATTTAAAAAATTAATTATTTTTTTAGGTATGGGCTTGGGAGATAATTATCCCACTGCAGCCGCAACCATTACCATTTATTTTGAACGATGAACATCCTGAACCTCCTACTGCACTTGCACGTAAATAATCTCGCGGTAGACATCATCAAAATGAGGCTCGACATGTTCTTGCAGTAATTAGAGATGTATTGGATAATTTAACTGATGTTCAGGTAATTAATATTTTAATTTATTTTTTATTAAAAAAATTGTGTAATCTCATGTACTAAAAATATTAATTTTATTATTTTATAGTTTATTTGGCAGTTTTATTCGGAACCAATTATTAATGCGTTGCCCGAGTGGTGTCAACGGGGACGTAATTTTTGGATGACTAAGGTGCCACTTATTTGTGGAATTTATCGTGAATGGCACATGATAGATCGTGTAGTCCGACAATTTGGATTTTCTCAACATATACCTGAAGCATCTCTGTATGACCCACAACATTTTAAACATGATAAGTGCAACAGAATAACACCACAATTGCAGCATATGTTGGATTATACGGAAGCAGTGTGGAATCAACGCGGAGGTCATATTTTTGAGCCCAATTATATGAACAACCCAATGGACTACATTTATTGGTATTTACGTCATTCACGTATGTTTATTTCAAATTCGAAACATGTTGTTGAAGTTGGATATCAACCCATGGCAGGCAGGCATGAAGCATTGATATGTATATTCTATCATTTTTTATATATGTGAATGATATTTTTTTTCGTAAATGATAATTTTTTATGTATAATTTTTTAGGCTAGAGGACATGAAAAGATATATCGATATGCTCTTATGATTGAGAATGATCAAAATTGATCAGCCGAAGCGAAAGAAGTTGCAATGGAACTTGCACGTTTTCCAAAAGAATCAATGCATGCTGCTTATTTGGGAACACGTCTAAGTTTTGATCCGAATTATACACCGCCAAATGAATATGCTGAACCACCACCAGTTCAAGTTCGTCGTCGGACACGACAAGCTGCACCGAGAGAGGGTGCGCGTCAGGGTGGCAGGGGCGGTGGACAAGATCGTCGGGGTGGAGTTCGTATTGGGCATAATTTACAGGATGAAGAAAATGCGGATAATAATGGTGAACAATTTGATGGTAATATTAATTTGTCGTTGGCTACTCCTGAGACGTATTATCCAACATTTGGTTATACTGGAGCTTCGACAAGTGGGGCTAATGTTGTAACTCCACAAGTTGGGATACATGATTTTGGATAATTCAGCGGATGAAATCCCGAAATGAATACTAACATGAGTGAACTTTCCTTAACTAACCCTTCATTTCCTGGGAGATTAAATTTTTCTGAGGTATCTATGTTGTATAATATTTTATTAATATTTATTTTATAATTAAATAGCATATTATTAATTTTTCATGTTTTTATAGGTGTCAACGTCCCATGTTTTCAATGTTGATGAAGGACCTTCGCAAGCATACGTATGTTGTGATTTTTGAAATTTACGTACTTTTTATATTAATATAATGTAAATTTATTTATTACTAATAAATATTTACAGCATGAAGATAATCTTCGAAGATCAACAAGACCACAAGTACCCAGATATTATTTCACCGGTAGCTGCATGAATCCACAACAGTCAGAGCCCGAACCTCCTACAAGACGTTAAAAATTTGCCTTTTGTATTTTATATTTTCATGTAATATATTTTTTATTTTATATAATATTTCTCTATTTTGCACTACTAGAAATTAATTGTTAAATTAATACTTCTTTTCACTTTTCTTTTTTATTTTTCTGTTAAATTAATAAGCAGAAAAAATAGAACTTTACAAATTACAACTAAAAAAACTCTAGTTAGAACATGTTAATGAGAATCATTTTTGCAAATGTGATGCATGCAAATAATTTAAAGAAAATATAATAGAAAGATATCTGTTCTCAAAACTTAAAATCAAGAAAATTTTATTAAGGATTATGAGATCCTTATACTATGTAACCGTAACATGAATGGTTTTAATTCATACTTTTTGTGTATAGTTTTAAAGACATATTAGTCATTTTTATAAAAATAATTACTCGTCAATATTTTTGACCAAACACATCAATCTATTACCAGTGTTAACACTTTAACTTAAACACACAATACATATTTATAATGCATGCAAATAATTTAAAGAAAATATAATAGAAAAAAAAGTAGTAGTACCAATTATGAAAGGCATGGTTCTAAGACCACCCTTTCTTGATTTCTTGATTAAACCCCATGTTATTTTAATTCCTCGCATTAAATTTTATGCTTCCAAATTCTAATAAGTTACATAAAGGCATCACAATATAAAATAAATTAGTAAATAAAAACATAATATTTAAATAAAAATTATGAAATTTTTTCTTCGTCCGACATGTTACAGTCAGACCCCCAATCTGGATCAATTCAAATCCATTTTTATGTGCATCAAAACGCTATGAACGTATACGCATTCTATTATTTTCTTCACGAACACGATTTAGAGCAAGATTAAGCTCGGGCGGCGAACTACGTGGCATTTGAATTGCACGACGTTTTGAACGACGATATAGATTACGTTCTCTTAAGTCTATCTCCAAATTATGTGCTTCTGCAACACGATAGTTTCATTCTCTCCTCATGACACGGTTGTAATCACTATTATAGCGATCTGTCGGATTGAGTGAGTACTCAAATTCACGCTCCAATAATCATTTTCTTCCCATTGTTTCAAAAATATCATCTGGATGATATGTCATCGGACCTCTTTGTCAAAAAAATAGATTTCAAGATGACATTTTAAAATTTTTGTTTGTGTAAATGTAAGAAAATAAGTGCTCACACTGAATATTGTGTTATTTATAATGTAAAAAAAAGTAGTTTACGAATTTATTAATAATTTTATTCATTGATTTGATGTGTCATTGGAAACCCTAAAAAAATATTCCCTGTAAGGCGTGCAAGTGTACACGCCTTGTAAGTCGTGGACCCTGCCACGCCTTACATGAAATATTTTTTTAGGGTTTGCAAAACTTTTCAGTGATACATCAAATCAAGCTGAAAAATAATTTATTATGGAATATGCAGTGATGCACTATAAATATCACCGTTTGAAATATGAAAAAATAATAATTTTTCTAACAATGTATAGAAAACAATATTGAAAAGTTAGTAGATTTATACTTCTTTTGTTTTAATTTTTTTGATCTAATTTTTTTTAAGTTCCTTTAAATATATTGTGGTATATTTAAGATTATATTTTAACAGTGTTATATCAAATCAATTAAAAAAATATGTGCTATATCAAATCAATTTAAAAAGATTGATAAATTTTTGATAATTGCGAATCTTGAAAATTTACAATAACGCGTGAAGTGTGTCAGCTAGGGTTTTTGTAGGAAGGCGTGTAGTGTCATACGCCTTACAAGGCATGCTGGCTGACACGACTTACAAGTCGTAAAGCCTGCCACGCCTTGTAAGTCGTGGACCCTTACACGCCTTACAAGGCACACTCTGCTGCCCTAATCCGATATAAATTTTGCGTATTCACCCTTATAAAAAATATACAAATACTACAATGTCTTACAATAATAATAAAAATGGTGCAAGTTCTTCCTCACATCCAACACAAAATAGTCCATTTGCTTATTTTTTTCCTGAAAATAGAAATGATAGCTCAAATTCTGGATCACAAAATAGGAATTGGAGTTCATGGGATCCATACGTATTTGAAATGGATATGTACAAGCCACATATATTACTGGAACGTGATGATGATTTTTGAATATTACAAAAGTCAGATCCATGTGAGTATTACTGTGGATTAAGACGAGAGTGGGAGTATAGGTTTGATGAGTCTAATCGTCTTGTTCGAGAACTTGAAGAATTAGGAGCACCTATACCACGTCGTTTTTCTATGATAATAAAGCGTCAAGATCAAGATGACTACGAGGTAGCTGTCAAACAAATTTGGAAAGAAAATAATAGGATGCTAGTAAGATGTTGCAGATACTACTTTCTTAAGTTGGCTGAAGAACAAGCGGCAGCAACAAATCGCTTGTTGACGTCTATTGAAAGGACAAATATTTTGGCAAACGAAACCTACCAATCAGAGGACGAGATGCCTAATGAAGGCCAATAATTTAATTTTTTATAACGTAATTTAATTTTCAATAAACATATGCTTATATTTTTTTTAAAGCTTAAACTCTTAAAAATTTTGTGTGCCCTTTTAACAATGTAAATATTATAAAATTGTGTGCCCTTTTAATAACGTAAATATTATAAAATTTTATAAATTATACATCAAAATTAAGCTTAAGCATTACAAACACAAACATAAAAATTGAAACTAAACTTAAAATAACAAATAAAGATGAAAATTTTAAATAAACACAAACTTAAGCATTTAAAACTACATTTCAAATAATACATAAAAATAGAAATCTATTACAAATACTATAAATTTCGTCGAGGACAACGTGCCTTATTATGACCTATTTGCTTATAAATACTACATTTTCGTACCATGCGAGCAGGAGCAATGTCCATATCATTCTTGAGTCGGCTTCTTGAGTCCACACCAGATGTCCGCAAATATTCTGTGTTTCCAACTAAACGAAATAACGGAGGCGGCCAATACACTTCCTCACCTAGGGGAACAAAAGTGCCACTATATGTTTTCTTGTAATACTCTGCACTGTAATACTTGCTGGCATAATCCTTCGGCTGAATTCCACGGATTCCACAAAATTTAATAGCATGTGAGCATGGCATGTGATAATTTTGTCACTTTTCACAAGAACATTTCTTAGTCTTCGCAGTAACTTTGTGAACATTTTCACCCTTACCATCTTGTGCAAATGTTTTAATCTCAAATACACCATCATCATTCTGATAAGTCATCATATCAGTGTGTGATTGATCTCTTTGTCAATATTCTCGAAATTTTTTATCTACACAAAGAGGCCAAGGGGCATTTTTTTCTAGCAAAGCAGTCGCAAAATTATTTCTTTCATCAAAACGATCAACTAAAGCTTTGAACGTCATGCGCACCATTGCAGTCACTGGAAGCCCCCGAGATTTCTTCAACAAACCATTGTACGACTTCGATACATTTGTTGTCATAGACCCCCATCTACGACCACCATCCTTGTATATTATCTATTTTTCTAAAGGATGACTCATTAACCACTTATGCCTTGAGGTAACAATGCATGAATTTGCTCTATTTTTTGCACAATTTTTTTTTCTTGGTGCTCAATAGCAGCCAACCACATTAGATTTTTGAGTTCTTTATCTAAATTTTTTTTGTTAAAATTGGCTTTCAAGTATCGAACACAAAATCTGTGATGTATTTTTGGTGGTTGCAATCAGTTGTGAGATTCAACACATCGTAAAATTCTTTTATGGCGGTCTAAAATGAGGCCAATGTGATTTCGCTCACCAACAATATGAGTCCATAATAATTTCAAAAACCATGACCATGAATCCTAACTCTCACGCGCAATTACAGCATATGCAAGTGAAAAAATATTTTTTTTTGCATCAATTGTAACAACGATTAAGAGTTTAATATCATACAGGCCATAAAGATGAGTGACGTCTATTGAAATGACAGGCCTACAACTTTTGAAACCATCAATGCATGCTTTAAAAGTCCAAAATAAACATTTGAATATTTGCTCACCTTGCATTATTGTAGAATCGTGCACCCACTCAATAATACCTTGAAAGAACCTTCAAAAGTACCATACACCCTTTCAAATGCCTTTTTTGACCTTTTTGAGCTTTTCTGTAACTAGGAGTAAAATGGTGCAATCCTTTGATGATTTTGCGAACCTTCTTGATATTAATATTTGGATACTCCATAATATAAGGAATCAATGAAGTAGCAATAAAATTATTGTTTAGAGTGAAATGATCCTTCCTATACCAATTCGGAGTACAACTGTGTTCAATCATTTTTCCTGCTTTCCACATACCACCTGAAATCTCTCTAAAGCGCATCATCCATTCGCACCCCGCATTATATTTTTTGCAAATAACCTTCCAACTGTCTCCCTTAGATTGATCACAAAGGTATTCCGTTCCTTTGGCCATACTATACATTCTCACAACAGATTTCATTTGCTTTTTATTTATGAATATCATACCTGATTGGAGATAAAAAAAATAACATTATTCATAATTAGACTCACTAAAATAATTTAATTGAATATTTTTATATATCAAAAATCTAACCTGACTTAATATTTTCTGGATTATTCTTATTCCAAAGTGGAGTTCGAAAAGAATCATCATTCACTATGAACCCAAACTCTTCTGAGCTTTCTTCAGTGTGATTCAAATATGAAATTATTTCAGAGAAATCATTACTGGTATAATCACCAGTAGGTGCAGTCTCTCTATTAACAATTTCATCATCATCAGAGGTTTGATTATCTTCCGTCGATTCATAGTGTGCAGGTTCGTCAATGTCCGGCTCCACTAGTAAATAATCACAGTGGCCCACAATTTATCCGAGCTGAATAAGAGTACCTCCACAATTATTAGACCTATAAAATTCATAATATCAACTGATTAAGTATAAAATAAATATTACTTAATTAAATAAAAATATCTTTTTATTACCTATCAATTGTTTTCGCGGGAGGATATTGTGGACTGCTTGAATTGAAATTTTCAAAATCTCTAGACGCATTGCTAGGTCCTGCCGTATCAAAATTATTCATAAATTCAGGAAAATTTTGATACTGTGTTTCACATACACTATCAAATTGTGTACCCGAATCACAAAAATGACTTGACGGCCTTTCAATGTCTAACATTGTTTGTTATTGCACTTCCTCTCTTGAATCAACATTTAAATCCGGCAAATAACAAGTTTCTCTAAGATTAAACTCACTATCGCCGGATTCTTGGACATTAGGGGAATGTTCAACTAACGCATACATATCAAGCGTTTGTAGATCCATGTGGCGATTAGCAAAAACTTCACTAGTACGAAGAAATAAAGATAAAGAATCATCATTTCAAATACAAGTTTCATGAAATATTGGCTGTCCATCGGATGTAAAATAACCTGGATATCGACCAGAAATAACCACTACATCTTCAGGATTACTAACACCCATTTTTTTCTAAACAAAGTTTGCAAACGTTCATATTTCAGGGATAATGGAAAAAATTGCACCACTTTAGGAAGTCGACTATATCTCACAGAACCGCCTTCATGCACAACTTCACCACCCCAATATAAATTCACTCTTACCTTATTTTCATTCATCTTAAAATTGGAGATGAGATGAGTAAAGTGTAAAAAATGAGATGAGTAAAGTGTAAAAAATGTGAACATATATAGACAATATTTTTGTGCATGCATGTTAGGTGTTGTATGTAAACAAGGCGTTAAATCGTGTACGGCTTACATGATGGGCAAAGCGTGTGGCCCAGCACGCCTTGTAAGGCGTTGGGCCCTGCATGCCTACCATCGTCATGTGAACAGTCAAAGTGTAAGGCGTGTAGCCTTGCCCGTATTGTAAGGCGTATGGCAGGCCACACCTTACCTAACGGCGCCGTTAACGCCTGTGGTAAGGCGCACCAGGGGGAACGCCTTTGCCCCTCTGGTCTATAATGAATTTTGCCTTGCTGTTTTGGAATTTTCGAAAAAAAAAGTTGCCCTTTTAGCTCCGGACTCCTATATTGTGTTTATAATTTGAGTTTTGTGTAGTAAAAGAGAAAATTGAGACAAATAAAAATATTTTAAGTCTTTAATTTATTGTCTAAAAAAGAGCGCAATATTTTATTGAAGAAGATGTTTTTTTGTGGTGGAGCTTTGGATCTTACAACTAGTTCAGAGTTATTTGAGTCACACGATATTGCTAGGGTGTTGTATTCTAGAAGGGACTAGTCAAGAGTTATAATCCCTCCGTTCCGTTTCAATTTATTTGTCTGGTTTTGACTTGGCGCAGAATGTAAGAAAAAAAGAAGACTTTTCAATCTTGTGATTTTAAACTAAGAATATGTAGATTATACTAAAATGTCCTTAAATCTTGTGGTCTTAAACATGTCATGTGGAAAGTTAGAATTAAAGAATTGCCAACAACGAAAAGAGATTTTTTTTGATACAGACTAAAAATGAAAAGTAAGACAAACAAATTGAAACAAAGGTACGGGTCAAGGGAATGGACCCCTGGCCTCGATCGGATGTCCATATAAAAAATACGACAAGCATAAATACCCTCTTTAACTTCTATTCTAACGGACTGAATATCTTTTATAAAGAATCGGAGGAATATGCAATGATTTTTTCTCGGAAATCTCCAATGAAAAATACAGACTATTTCTTCCTTTCTATCGAATCCATCATAACCACTACATACATTCCAGGAAATTGTGCACCACAAGATATATAATCAAACTACACTCCTAATTAATTTGTTCTTATATATTGTGTAAAATCTTATCACGATAACTAAAAAGGAAAGGAATGAATACATAATATTCGAAGGATAGCTAGTATAAGATTTGTCAACGTATCAGTATCGAGTTATTAAGCCATTGATTATCAATAATTGGTGAATTATATTTATTGGAACTAATACACGTATTAAATTTTGATGTCTTAAATTTTATATACTTTTAGGCCAACAATTTCGTTTTCCATTTATTTAATTATCTTAAATCTTATTTGACTAATAAGAAATTTAAAGTTAAAAATGCCACGAGTGATGTATCCTAAGTAAAAAATAGTGTCATTCTTTAATTTCTTTTTCTCTTTTCAAATGTATTATTATAATGATGCACAATTATCATTTTCCCAATTATTGGCATGCCTCTAAAGTCAGCATTTCAATTTATCTTTTTTCTGATCTTTTTGACTTTTTTTTCTTATTTTTCATATCAAATACTTTATATTTTTCATCAGTTTGGAGTAATGATGTTCAAATAATTTAATAACCAAAAAACATCACCATTTAATTACATGAAAGTTGAAATGATATAAAATGTCTTTCGTAACCGTCTGATATATTTTTTCCCTAAATAAAATTACAGCCCTACCCATTTATTCCATAATAAAGCCATTGATAACTGTTTGCTTTTCATTAGCATGCTATAATAAACTCACTATTAATGCCATTTTCGTTTCTTAACCTATAATATAGAAGAATTATTCTATTTTGGTTCATGAGGTTGATCCATTATATATGTTGAGAAAAATAAGGTTGTCATGATTCTTCTTTTCTAATTTATTCATCTAATTAAATCATGCATGAGATAGAATAATACTATGTTCATTGATTTCAGAGTTCGAGATCATATTTAGATGGATCAATGTGTCGATACGTTCATCACCAGGTCCACTAATAATCAATGAATCTTATAAGTATTCTGTCACTAAATTTTCTTAGGGTCTGTTTGGAAAGCCACCTGGTAATTGGAATTGGTGTAATTACTAGGGTAGTAATTACCAGCCTAGTAATTACACAGCCTGGTAATTACAACGACCTGTTTGACTGTCACAATGTAATTACAGTGTAATTACAAGTGTATTGTTTGGTTGCACAAGTGTAATCACATGGTTATATTAAAATTTTAAAATACAAGCTAATTACCAAAAACTAAAAAATTATACTAAATAAATAAGGACCTTTATAAATGATATTAAATTAAATATTTAGTATATATATATATATATATATATATATATATATATATATTGTCTTTTAAAATATATTAATTAATAAATATATATTCTTAACTAATATTATAAAAAATAATTAATTTATATATTTTTAAATTAGTATATTTTAATTAAATTAATCATAAAAAGTTAAATTACATGATTTTTAAGAACATCATGAAATGCATGTTTAACAAAAAAAATATATTATAAATATAATATCATAAAATTATTGAAATATTTGACAAAAAGATAATTTATCAATTTTAACTAAAAAATGAATGGCTTGCAATGTGAAATATCAAGCCAATACTAGTAAAACAAATAAATTGGAACTAAAAATATAACATAAGTTCAAAATTCAAAACAAAAAAGTTAACATAATACTTTTATGTCAAATTTCAATATGACGTATCTAAATATGATTCAAAAGAAAAGAAAAACTTAGGTATATAACCTTATTCAACAATGAATTCTACTTTAATTGAAAAATTAGAATACTAACTAAATTATGTTAAATGAAAAAAATAAATATAAAATAAATATAAAATAGATAATACGAACAATTACATGGAATCACAAGAAGTAGATGATTGGAAATGAGAAGGAAATGAAATAAAAAATAAAAAATATATTTTTTAAAATTATTAGAATAATAATAATAAAATAATAATTAAAATAATAGAAATAAAAAAATAAAAATAGAAATAAAAGGACGAAATTAGAAAGTAATCAGCTTGTAATTAACCATGTAATTACCAGCAATTCATAGCTCCCCCTGTGAATTGGAGAGTGTAATTACCCCTGCCAATTACACCCAATTACCTGCTGACCAAGTAATTACCTGGCCAACCAAACATACCAGACTGTGTAATTACACCCAATTATACCAAATCCAATTACCTGGATGGCTTTCCAAACAGACCCTTAATGATTTATTTCATGTAGTTTTTTATCATCTTTTCCATGAAATTTTGTGCTTTGAAAATTCATTGTATTTTTTTTTCTTTTTCTCATTTAGAAACGAATTAGCTAACCACTTTTCTATATGACTGATTTGAGCAGGGGCAGAGCTAGCAAGGACCTAGGGGGTTCATCGGGAACCCCCTTTGATGAAAAAAATATATTAATTATATATGGTTAGAATTATTTTTTACGTATATATAGTAGATGTTGACCCCTTTTGACCTCTTCGTGTGTTTACTTTTTATAATTTGAACTCCTTAATGAAAATTTTAGTTCCGCCACTGATCTCGAGCACAGTATTTGCACAATATTAGCTAACACTAGTCTTGGCTACAAGGGGACCTGAGCTTTGTAAAGTGTAACTAATGTGTTTAAAGTTCTCGACATATTGTTGTTCTTGCATGCATTAACATATATGAGACGAACCCATGAGGGAGTGACTGAGTGCCCTATTATTGAAAAGGAGTGAGTGCCCTATTATTGAAAATATATACTTACATGAATTGTAGCATTAAGGAGGAAAACTAAAAATCCACTAAACCCTATGATGAGTTTCACAGTGATAAGCGAAGGAAAGCATAGAAGAAACAATCAAGACCGAATAAATCTACCAACGAAGAAGAAGGCAAATGAGGCCTTACAACATGCTAAATTGGATATTGAAGAGAGGATTTACAAGAGATGGCCATCAATTGGAGATTAACGGTAAAATGAACTCTTCAGATATGATTTATGTTAATTATTAAAGTATAACTAATATCAATTTATTTTCTTAATTTGATAATTATTTAAAATATATCAATTTATGGATGCTGATTGGTATGTAGGATGCGATTTTGTAGATTAAGTTCTGAAGAAATAATGGTTTAATCAAAATTCCTACCAATTTTCATTAGTGCATTACCTAAGTTTTAACATTTTATTATTATTTTCTTAAGTTGTTGCAATATTTTTGTTTCATAAATAGGAGTAGATTTATATATCTCTATTATTCACCATTTTTTCTCTCTTTAGTTATAAAGTGTATGGTTAAGAGTATTTCTTCAAAACTTCACTTTTGCACTATTTTGAAGAGTTCAATAATATTATTTGCTTGATAAATACTTGTATTAATTTTCTGCTATTAAAGATAATGATCAGTGTAACCTTTTCGATGGTGGAAGAGTCATTTCATTTAGATGAGCGAACTTTCATTTTCAAGAGGTTATAGATGAGATTTTAATCTATACACACTAACATTTATATCTATATATGATATAAAGTTAGCCATAGACTAATGTGACACCTCTCTATGATCTTCAATTGTATTTATCTTTTTTTCTGTCCATTTCACTATATAATAATGTCACGATCCAGACCGTCGTGAGTGGCACTCACCCAACTCCTCCGGATGAGCGAACCATCACTTCCCCAAACTTAACCGTTCTAACAGCTCAAAACCAAAGTGCGGAAATTAAACTAGCAAAACAATAATAACAAAACCACTTCATTAATATAAACCTGCAGAAATAACCCCCTAGAATCTGAAAATCGCAGTACCGAATAATCTACCAATGTCTAGAATACGGGGATGCAACCCCAAAACAAGGAAATAGTTTAAGCCCGAAATAAGTGGGCTACAACTCTAATAATAGATTCAAGGCAGCTCGATCGAAGCAGCTCACCCTTGAAGTCTGGAAACGTCGGTACTACAAATGAGGTCGCGTCTCAACCGCTGGAAGATTGCCTGTACTCACAAAAAGAAAAGCAAGTGCAGTATCAGTACACCACCACTGTGTACAGGTAGGATCATCAGCCATTTTCAAATAAAAACAGTGTATAATGAGTACAATAAATCAAGTATAAGTACGGAAGACATGCAACAAGTCAACAAACACCTCTAGACTACAAGTTTCTACCTAACTTGTTCCCGCATGTAATCCACCCTTTCTAACTGTAAGCAACAATCATATAACCAATAAACCATTCCTTTTTGTCTAACCCGAACCCACCCTGGGATCCCCTCTAAACAACACCTAGGTGTTAAACAGACAATCCGGCCTAATCCAAGTCCAACTCAATAGATATAACAGGATTCCCGGTCACTCAAGGACCACCAACAAATATCACATTTCAATAAAACAGCCCGGTCCACTCACGGAACCAATAACAGTCAATGTAATACAGTAATATCAATGCAATGATGCAGTAAAATAAACCCGTACCAGGCTAGGTACCCGAGTCAACCGTTAGTATCCCGTACCAGGCGTGGTACCTGAGCCAACCATTTGTTATACCCGTACCAGGCGTGGTACTCGAGCCAACCGTTAGTATTCCCATACCATGCGTGGTACCCGAGCCAATCAAATGTCAATTAATCCACAGTCAAATATTGAACAAACAACTTGTAAAACCAACAAGCAACACACCGTTCAATCCATAGACTGTAAAACAGGATCCTTAGACATTCTAAACAATTTCTCTAAGCAATGTAATTCATACAAACACTTAGATAAGAGTACAAAATATACAACATTCACAGGAATCGTAAGTCATCACCTACCTCGAAATGATCTAAGCTCTACTCAACCCGAACTTTCCCGTGTTCCGAATTCCTTTCTCGTTCTTGGTCTAAAACAACATACAAGTACTTGAATTAACAAACAAGGCCTGCGTATTACCCGGATTATACTAAATCCCAGATCCCAGACCAACCATGATCATTCTACCCTTTTTCTCAGATTTTTCGCCATTACTTCCCCTAGTTCTATCATTTTCACGGATAAAAATAGAGAATTTAATAATATGCGATCAATAAACCTTGTTTTTAACAATACTCAAGAAATTTCATGCCTAGAATCCCCCTTCTTCCCCGGATTCTACCATCCGTAGGTTATTCCAACCTTTCTCCAAGTTTCCTCCTAGCAATTCTACCACGTAGGAAAAGTAGTACGAAGTTTGGGGAGTAGAAACCTTACCTTAGGGAAGAAAAACAATGGAAAATGGAGGAAGATCGCCTGGAATCGCCTTGCCCTTCTTCCAAAACGAAATTGTGAAAACTGAATATTTTGGGGAATGTTTCTGCATTAATTCTCGTCGAGGCCGCTATAGCAGTCCCCGCTCCGCTATAGCATAAGCATTCCGCTATAGCAGTTTTGACCGGCGTTGACCGCCTTGACTTTTGCTATAACGGTCTTTTCCACCGCTATAGCGGAGGTTGCTACGGCGGAGCCGTTGTGCTCGTCACGGATAGAATGTCCAGAAATCTCCAAAATTTGCCCATTTTACAATATACTTGCTTCCCACGATGATCCAAAACAACCCCTTCACGTCAATCGCGATTCTGGGAGTTCTACTTACCCGAATTCGATTCCAAAAAGTCCCCCAGACTCCTTTATGTCTTGGCTACGTGGAAAACTAGCTCAAAACAAGACATCTAACCCAATCCTTACTCGGATTTCCCTAGACTCCACCTCGCTCCAAAACTGACAGAGGCTAACCTAGCCCAGAATTTCAAACTCCCAAACCCAGAGTTTTCTAACTCTAAAACTTGGCACGATTGGACTGCTCGTAACGATGGACCCGGTCGTTAGAATAGATACCAATTTACCCATCGTTCATCCCTGAATAATCAAACCTGAATTTACAAAAATAAAGGAAAGAAAGTGTAGTACCTGAATCCTCAAACAATTGAAGGTACTTGTCCCGCATGTCCTTCTCGGTTTCCCAAGTGGCTTTATCAACCCGATGATGCTTCTACTGAACCTTTACCATATCAATCACCTTTATCCTCAACCTCCAGACATCCCGAGCAAGAATCAAGACTGGTTCTTCTTCATAACGAAGATCCTTATCGAAAAGCACCTCATCCCACTTGATGATGTAGTCCCCATACCCATGGTATCGCTTAGGGAAGGATATATGGAATACCGGAGGAATGCTCGACAAACTGGGCAGCAGTGCTAACTTGTAAGCCACTGGCCTCACAATCTCAAGAACCTCAAACAGACTGATGAACCGAGGGCTAATCTTACCCTTCTTACCAAATTGCATAACTCCCTTCGATGGTGACACTTTCAACAATACCTGTTCACCAACTTGAAATTTCACATCCCGGACCTTGCGATCTGCATACTCCTTCTGCCTGCTTTAGGCAGCCAGAAATTTGGCCTGAATGCCCCTTACTTTTTCTTGCGCTTCCTTTACTAATTCCACTCCCAAAGGCTTTACATGGCCTTCCTCAAACCACCAAACTGGTGATCTGCAGCTCCTCCCATACAACGCCTCGAATGGTGCCATGTCAATACTGGAGTGGTAGCTATTATTGTACGAGAATTTGCACAATGGTAGGAACTGGTCCCAATAGCCCCCGAAGTCCATCACACATGCTCTCAGCATGTCCTCCAATACTTGGATCGTCCTCTCCGACTGACCATCAGTCTGAGGATGGAAGGCTGTGCTAAAAGTGAGTTGTGTACCCAACTCATCATGTAGCTTGCCCCAAAATTTAGAGGTGAACTGCGTACCCCTGTCTGAAATGATGGACAGTGGCACCCCATGCAATCTCACAATCTCCTTCACGTAGATCTTAGCCAATTGTTGTGAATTATAATTTACCTTGACCGGAATGAAGTGAGCAGATTTGGTTAGCCTGTCAACAATGACCCAAATTGGGTCATACTTTCCCAATGTCCTGGGAAGACCCACCACAAAGTCCATGTCTATCCTTTCCCACTTCCACTCTGGAATTGGCATTCTCTGAAGTACTCCTGCAAGTCTCTGATATTCATACTTTACCTGCTGGCAGTTCTGACATTTGGACATAGAGTCGACTATGTCCCTTTTCATCCCGGGCCACCAGTAACGCTCCTCAAGTTCCTATACATTTTAGTCACACCCAGATGAATTGAGTACCGCAAACCATTAGATTCTGCCAAGATTTTCTAAATTATATCATCAACCTGAGGAACACAAATCCTTTCTCTAAAATGTAGCACTCCACCAGAGTCTAACGTGACGTCCCTAGATTCCCTGGATATTACCTTACCTCGAAGCTTACTCAGTTTCGGATTCTGAAACTATTTGGCCTTTATTTCCTCTATGAAGGTGGCTTTGACCTCAATGCTGGCCAACAACCCACCCGTTATGAAATACCCAAGTACATGAACTTGTCCTCCAAAGCCCAAATTTCCCTTGCTAGTGGTCGTTTGGACACCCCCAAACAAGCTAAACTACCCATGCTAACTGTCTTCTGGCTCAATGCATCTGCCACCACATTAGCCTTACTCGGATGATATTGAATTTTCACATCATAGTCCTTTAATAACTCTATCCACCTTCTCTGCCTCAAATTCAAATCCTTCTGAGTGAACACATGCTGCAGACTGCGATGATCGGTGAACACCTCACACTTGACACCATAGAGATAGTGTTTCCAAATCTTGAGTGCAAAGATCACTGCCGCTAACTCTAAGTCATGAGTCAGGTAGTTCCTCTCATGCACCTTCAACTGCCTAGATGAATAGGCTATCAAATTCCTATCCTGCATCAACACAGCACCCAAACCAAAATGTGAAGCATCACAGTAAACAATAAAGTCTTTACCTTCAACCGGCAAGGACAATATATGAGTCGTGGTCAGAAGTGTCTTGAGCTTTTGGAAGCTCTCCTTGCCCTTGTCAGACCGAATGAATGGTATATCTTTCTATGTCAGCCTAGTAAAGTGAGTAGCAATAGATGCAAAATCCTTAACAAACCTCCGGTAGTATTCTGCGAGCCCAACAAAACTCCTCACCTCTGTCACAGAGCTAGGCCAGACCCAACTCTTGACTGCCTCAATCTTCTGGGGATCCACCATCACCCCCTATTCTGACACTACATGCCCCAAAAATGCAACTGAAGTCAACCAAAACTCACACTTAGTGAACTTCGCATAAAGCTTCTGGCGTCTCAAGATGTCCAACACAATACGAAGATGATTAGCATGCTCCTCCCTACTCTTGGAGTAGATCAAAATATCATCGATAAACACAATCACGAAGGAATCCAAATATGACTTAAATACCCCATTCATCAAACTCATGAATGCTGTCGGTGCATTGGTCAAACCAAACAACATTACTAGGAACTCGTAATGCCCATACCGTGTCCAAAAAACAGTCTTAGGAATGTTCTCAGGCCTAATCCTTAATTGATGATACCCCGACTTCAAGTTGATTTTCGAAAACACCGATGCACCCTGAAGTTGGTCAAACAAATCATCAATGTGGGGTAGAGGGTACTTATTCCGTATGGTCACCTTGTTGAACTGCCTATAATCTATGCACATCCGCATACTACCATCCTTTTTCTTTACAAACAAAACAGGAGCACCCCAAGGCGAGGCACTGGGATGGATAAATCCCTTATCTAGGAGTTCCTGCAGCTGAGTCTTAAGTTCTCTTAACTCTGCCGGATCCATACGATACAGAGGAATTGAAATGGGACGAGTGCCTGGCTCCAGATCAATACAGAAGTCTATATCCCTGTCCGGAGGCATACCAGGCAAATAAGCTGGAAACACCTCTAGAAACTCAGAAACCACTGGAACTGACTCAATAGATGGGGACTCCATACTATCATCCCAGAGATGAGCCGAGAAGGCTAGACACCCTCTCCTCACTAGCTTCCTAGCCCGACGAATGATATGATATTAACTGGCTTAGGCATGTACAGACCTTTCCACTCTATTCTATCCTTACCCGGAATCTCTAGAGCCACAATCTTGGTGTTACAGTTCAACACAACATGATAAGGGGACAACTAGGTTATGCCCAAGATAATATCAAATTCAGCCATATTCAGGATTACCAAGTCTACCCAAGTATGCAACCTCACAAACATAACAGAACAATCACGATAAACATGAGTCACAATCACAGACTCTCCAACCGGGGTAGAAACATGGATAGGGGAATCAAGGATATCACAAATCAATTCCAGACCCAATGCAAAACTCACAGATACATAAGAATATGTAGAACATGGGTCAAATAATACCAAAGCTATTTTATCGCAGATAAGAATGGTACCTGTGATCACTGCATCTGATGCTTCCCCCTCAGTTCTCCCTGGAAATGCATAGATATGAGCCTGATCATCAATCCGGGCAACTTCCCGGGCCGACTGCACTGCACCTCTGCTCGCACTGTCATTTCCTTTATTGCCCCGGCCTCGTTGAAAGTTACCTCGCCCACCCTATGGACTACCCCGAGTATTACCACCTCTACCTATCGGG
Source organism: Jaltomata sinuosa (assembly GCA_003996215.1). Lineage (NCBI taxonomy): Eukaryota > Viridiplantae > Streptophyta > Magnoliopsida > Solanales > Solanaceae > Jaltomata > Jaltomata sinuosa. Next base: position 394,466 of record QJPP01004356.1, read on the forward strand.
ACCACTACTCTAGACTATTGCTGACCCTGATTACCTGTCTGCCTGAGTGGGCACTCCCTCTTAAAGTGGCCTAGATCACCACAATGGAAGCAACCATGGTCAAGTGTAGGCCTGCTAGCTGATGTATAGGACGCTCCCTGGCCTCTAGGAGCTGAAGACTGATTATGAGCTCCCTGATGACCACCTGTAGCAGCTGTCAGAGCTGAATGAATAGGACAGGCTGGGTATGCATGCTGATTCTGGCCCCTGGAGTATGAACTGCCAAAATTTCCCTCATGTCGGGGCTTCTTGGCTAAAGCCTTAGCCTGTCCCGCTTGCTTGACCCCTTCCAACTTCTTCACATAATCTACCACTTCATTGAAGCCCCTCCCTGATGAAGTCATATGCACTGACAGTACATGTAGCTCAATATTCAAACCTTTCACAAACAACCAGAACCGTTTCTTCTCGGAACCCAACATCTGTGTGGCAAAATGAAATAAGGCATGGAACTTAGCCTCGTAAGCAAAGACTGACATGCTACCCTGCTCCAAGTTCAAGAACTCATCCTTCTTCCGGTCCCTCAAAGTACGGGGTACGTACTTCTCTAAAAATAGAGCATGGAACTGTTCCCAAGTCAGTGGGGGTAGAACAGAAGACCGACACTCCACATAATACCTCCACCGCTGCTTAGCATCACCCTGCAGTTGAAATGTGACAAACTCAACCCCATGCTGACGTACAATACCCAAATTTTGCAACCTCTCATAGCAATCCAAGATGAACTCATAGGCATCCTCCTTGTCGGTACCGTAAAATGTCAGAGGTTTCAATTTGAGAAACTTGGTCAGCATCTCATGCTCATTCCCTGTAATCACTGGGCCTAGCATTGTCCTGAAGAAGTTATTCGTGCCTGAAGTGGCGTCCATCCTAGGTGTTGTAGTAACCACTGGTTGAGTATTCAAATACTGATTTGCGAATGTCGCGGGTATGGCTCAAGCACCCACCAACCCACTCAAAATATTCCACGTCTGTTGAAAAGCTTATGGTGTCATATCAGGAAGGCCTGCACCCCCAACCGATGCTGCCTCTGCCCGTGCCTCGCTATCTTCAGCCATAACTTCTACATCTTCAGCAACATGTTCCTGAGGTGGGGGAGGGGTTGCTTCACGCTCTCCAGCAGCCGCTTGAGCTCCACCCCTGGCTGGTGCAGCTCTACCTCGTCCTTTTCCCCTTCCCCTGCCTCTACCACGGATAGCTGGGCCCGCTTCTCTAGCTTCGTTGTTCCTTGTATTAAGCATCTGCGGACAGAAGAGTGGATAGGGTTAGATACCAATTTGTATCACCAGATACCAATTGGAATCGAGTTATAGCATGAAGGAAAGAAGGAAGAGATAGTTTTTCCTGAAGCCCCATAGCCTCTCGAAGAAAAGTACGGACGTCTCCGCACCATTCTGCAAGACTCTACTAGACCTGTTTGGTACGACGAGATCAATGAAACTTAAGGCTCTGATACCATCTTTTCCATGACCCAGACCACCGTGAGTGGAACTCACCCAACGCCCCCGGGTGAGTGAACCATCACTTCCCTAAACTTAACCATTCTAACAACTCAAAATCAAAGTGTGGAAATTAAACTAGCAAAACAATAATAACAAAACCACTTCATTAATATAAACCTGTGGAAATTACCCTCTAGAATCTGAAAGTCACAGTACCAAATAATCAACCAATGTCAAGAATACGGGGATGCAACCCCAAAACAAGAAAATAGTTTAAGCCCGAAATAAGTAGGCTACAACTCTAATAATAGATTCAAGGTAGCTCGATCGAAGCAGCTCACCTTTGAAGTCTGGAAACACCGGTACTACATCTGAGGTCGTGTCTCAACCGCTGAAAGATTGTCTGTACTCACAAAAAGAAAAGCAAGTGCAGTATCAGAACACCATCACTATGTACTGGTAGGATCATCAGCCAGTTCCAAATAAAAACAGTGTATAATTAGTACAACAAATCAAGTATAAGTACGGAAGACATGCAACAAGTTAACAGACACCCCTAGACTACAAGTCACTACCTAGCTTGTTCCCGCATGAAATCCACCCTTTCTAACTGTAAGAAACAATCATATAATCAATAAACCATCCCTTTTTGTCTAACCCGTACCAACCCTGGGATCCCCTCTAAACAACACCTAAGTAATAAACAGACAACCCGGCCTAATCCAAGGCCAACTCCATAGATATAACAGGATTTTCGGTCACTCAAGGACCACCAACAAATATCACATTTCAATAAAATAACCCGGTCCACTCACGGAATCAATAACAATCAATGCAATACAACAATATCAATGCAATGATGCAGTAAAATAACCCATACGAGGCGTGGTATCCGAGCTAATCGTTAGTATCCCGTACCAGGCGTGGTACCCGAGCCAACCATTTGTTATACCCGTACCAGGCGTGGTACTCGAGCCAACCGTTAGTATTCCCATACCATGCGTGGTACCCAAGCCAATCAAATGTCAATTAATCCACAGTCAAATAATGAACAAACAACTTGTAAAACCAACAAGCAACACACCGTTCAATCCACAGACTGTAAAACAGGACCCTTAGACATTCTAAACAATTTCTCTAAGCAATGTAATTCATACAAACACTTAGATAAGAGTACAAAATATACAACATTCACAGGAATCGTAAGACATCACCTACCTCTAAATGATCCAAGCTCTACTCAACCCGAACTTTCCCGTGTTCCGGATTCCTTTCTCGTTCTTGGTCTAAAACAACATACAAGTACTTGAATTAACAAACAAGGCCTGCGTATTACCCGGATTATACTAAATCCCAGATCCCAGACCAACCATGATCATTCTACCCTTTTTCTCAGGTTTTTCGCCATTACTTCCCCTAGTTCTATCATTTTCACGGATAAAAATAGAGAATTTAACAACATGCGATCAATAATCCTTGCTTTTTTAACAATACGCAAGAACTTTCATGCCTAGAATCCCCCTTCTTCCCCGGATTCTACCATCCCTAGGTTATTTCAACCTTTCCCCAAGTTTCCTCCTAGCAATTCTACCGTGTAGGAAAATTAGTACGAAGTTTGGGGAGTAGAAACCTTACCTTAGAGAAGAAAAATAATGGAAAATGGAGGAAAATCGCCTGAAATCGCTTTGCCCTTCTTCCAAAATGAAATTGTGAAAACTGAACGTTTTGGAGAATATTTCTGCATTAATTCCCGTCGAGCCTGCTATAGCGGTTTCGACCGGCATTGACTGCCTTAACTTCCACTATAGCGGTCTTTTCCACCACTATAGCGGAGGTCGCTACGGTGGAGCCGTTGCTCTCGTCACGGACAGAATATTCAGAAATCTCTAAAATTTTCCCATTTTACAATACACTTGCTTCCCCTGACGATTCAAAATAACCCTTTCACGTCAATCGCGATTCCGAAAGTTCTACTTACCCAAATTCGATTCCGAAAAGTCCCCCGGACTCCTTTATATCTTGGATACGTTGAAAACTAGCTCAAAACAAGACACCTAACCCAATCCTTATCCAGATTTTCCTAGACTCCACCTCGCTCCAAAACCGGCCGAGGATAGCCTAGCCCAAAATTTCAAACTCCCAAACCCGGAGTTTTCTAACTCTAAAACTTGGCATGACTGAAATAACCGTAACGACGGACCCGGTCGTTACAAATAATAACATAATAAATTATTTTAAAGTATTTTATTTTTCCTAATTATTTTATTTAAAAAGTTATCCCTAATAACTCACACCATTTTATTCTCATAAACTTCTATTCTAATAATATCCATTAATTTTGTGCCTTTAATTCACATATTCTCATTTTCATAACTTTTACTCTTAATAATCTACTCCTATGTCTTTTCAAGTTCATAATCCCCAAATAATATTTTATTTATAAATTTTGACACCTTATCATAATTTTCTCATCAAGAATTTTCAATTGGTCACAAGTGAAACCAAATGAAAAATGACGCATATTAAAATAAGGGAAGTAGATTTTTACCTAATTGGAGAGAAGGTGATAGACCTAAAAGATAATAACTATTTACTTGATAATTTTGACCTGTATTTGCTAAGAAGGTATAAGAAATATTGATCGATATTCTCTTTTAATTGCTACCATTATATTTTAATTTTTGTTTGTTCTGTTAAAATATTACAATGTATAAAAACCTTATAAAATAAATACGTACACAATTATATCATAACAAAAGTATTTTTTATAGACCTTTAAAATATTTTAGGAAGACAATAAAAATATAACTTTTTACCACATTCAACTTTAAAATAAAATACTTTCAACTACGCGCGATGTTAATAAAATTCTTAAATTTAGATTCGCAATTCACCACCGCACGATTTTGATACTCAGCTCCTAAGACAAGGAATTGATCATAACGACCAATCGAACGGCCAGGGAACTGAAGCACCGGTCTCAGCAAGCCATAAATGACTTGGGGCCGCTACAGAAAAACTCTAACGATAAAAGAAAGGCGAAAACGCATAAATGACCGGAAGGGTCATTACATCATCCACTACTAAAAAGGACTTTCGTCCTCGAAAGTCAAGGACAAGGGATTACCTGAAGGCTTAAACAGCTGCGGATACTGAGCCCGCATATCTCTCTCGGGATCCCAGGTATCCTCCTCGACTGGACGATGCCTCCACTGAACCTTGACAACCTGGATATCCCGAGACCTCAATCTCCTGACATCTCTGGCCAAAATAGCTACCGGCTCCTCAACAAAGGCTAAACTCTCATCCACCTGAACTGTCTCCCACTGCAACACATGAGACTCATCTGGAACATACCGTCGCAACATCGATACATGGAATATCGGGTGCATAGATGAAAATATCGGAGGCAAAGCTAACTGATAGGGCCAATGTACCTGGGGCTAAGCTTGCCCCGCCTACCAAATCTCATCACACCCTTCATGGGCGATACACGGAGGAATACTGAATCACCAACACTAAACTCTAAGGCACGAAGTCTACGATCAGCGTAGCTCTTCTGCCTACTCTGGGCTGCCCGAAGTCTATCCTGAATCACTCGAACTCGGTCTAAGGAATCTCGAAGCAAATTTGTACTCTGTGTCCTAGATTCAGAACCATCAAACCAACCAATCGACGATCTGCAATGCCTACCATACAAGGCCTCAAAAGGTGCCATGTCAATGCTCGAATGGAAACTATTATTATAAGCAAACTCAGCCAAAGGCACAAACTGATCCCACGAACCTCCAAAGTCAAGAACACAGGCCCGAAGCATGTCCTCCAGGACCTGAATGGTCCTCTCGGACTGGCCATCTGTCTGAGGGTGGAAAGCAGTCCTAAGCTGAACCTCTGTACCCAAATCTCGCTGAATAGCCCTCCAGAACTGAGATGTGAACTGAGTGCCACGGTCTGAAATGATAGAAGCTGGAACCCCGTGCAATCGAACAATCTCACGAAGGTAGATCTGAGCTAACCTCTCTGCACCATAAGAAGTCTGAACCGGCAAGAAATGTGCTGACTTAGTCAGCCTATCAACAATCACCCATATGGAATCAAACCTATGAGAAGTACGAGGCAAACCAATAACGAAGTCCATAGTAATCCCTTCCCACTTCCACTCGGGAATGGGAAGTCACTGCATCAAACCATCAGGTCTCATATGCTCGAACTTAACCTGCTGACAGTTCAAGCACCGAGATATTAACTCCGCTATATCCCGCTTTATACCACTCCACCAGTAAAGCTGTCTCAAATCTCTATACATCTTTGCTGTGCCAGGGTGAATGGAGTATCTAGTACAATGTGCCTCATGAAGTATCAACTGAATCAAATCACTAATCCTCGGAACACAAAGGCAACTATCAAACCTCAGAACCCCTTCTGAATCTAGAGTAGCCCGACTGGTCTCACCCTGAACAACCTGATCACGAAGGTCACACAACTGCTGATCCTCAAACTGATGGCTCTGAATCTGATCAATCAAAGTAGAACGAACCTCAACACTGGCGAGAACCCTGCTAGGATCCGACAAGTCAAGCCTAACCAAATGGTTAGCCAAGGACTGGATGTTCAAGGCCAATGGTCGCTCTGAAACTGAGAGAGAAGCTAGGCTACCCATACTCACTACCTTCCAACTCAAGGCATCCGCTACCACGTTTGCCTTGCCCGGATGATACAGAATAGTGAAGTCATAGTCCTTCAGTAACTCGACCCATCTCCTCTGTCTCGAGTTCAACTCTCGCTGACTCGTGATATACTGAAGACTACGGTGATCAGTGAAGATCTCATAGTGAACTCCATATAGGTAATGCCTCCAGATCTTGAGCGCGAAAACTACCGCCGCCAACTCTAAGTCATGAGTGGGGTAGTTGCGCTCGTGAACCTTCAGCTGCCTCGACGCATATGCTATTACTCGACCCTGCTGCATCAACACACAACCAAGACCAACCCCAGAAGCATCACAATACACGGAGAAGCTCTGACCCTCAACCGGCAAAGTCAAAACTGGAGCTGAAGTCAATAAGGCCTTAAGCCTCTGGAAGCTATCCTCGCACTGGTCCGACCACTGAAATGGGACATCCTTCCTAGTCAGCATAGTCAAGGGTGCTGCTATGGAAGAAAATCCCTGAACGAACCGTCTGTAGTAACCTGCTAATCCAATAAAGCTGCGGACCTCAGTAGCAGTAGTAGGTCTAGGACAATCACAAACCGCATAAATCTTTCCCGGGTCAACCCTAATCCCATCCTTAGACACCACGTGCCCTAGAAATGCAACTGACTCAAGCCAAAACTTGCACTTTGAGAACTTGGCATAAAGCCGATGATCTCTCAAAGTCTGGAGTATAACCCTCAAGTGCTGCTCATGCTCATCTCTACTATGCGAGTATACCAAGATGTCGTCTATAAAAACTATCACAAATGAGTCCAAATACGGGCCAAGAACCCTGTGCATCAAGTTCATAAAGGCTGCGGGGCATTAGTCAACCCAAAAGACATCACCAGGAACTCATAATGGCCATAACGTGTCCTGAATGCTGTCTTAGGGATGTCCTCCGCCCTAATCCTCAACTGATGGTAGCCAGACCTCAAATCAATCTTCGAAAACACGACTGAACCCTGAAGCTGGTCAAACAAGTCATCAATCCTCGGCATCGGATACCTATTCTTCACTGTCACCCTATTCAGCTATCGATAATCAATACACATGCGCATCGACCCATCCTTCTTCTTCACGAAGAGAACAGGAGCACCCCAAGGTGACACACTCAGTCTAATAAACCCCTTAGCTAACAGATCCTGGAGCTGCTCCTTAAGATCCCTCAACTCAGCCGGAGCCATACGGTAAGGAGAAATAGAAATGGGTCTGGTGCCCGGCTCTAACTCAATAGCAAAATCAATATCTCTCTCAGGTGAAAGGCCTGGCAGGTCGGGAGGAAACACATCAAGGACGTCTCTAATCACAGGAACAGACTCAGGAGACGTAGGGTCAGCACTAGCATCTCGAACATATTCTAGATAAGCTAAACACCCACGGAAAATCAACTTCCTAGCTCGAAGACAAGAGATGATCCCAGACGGTGCATGGCTAACCGAACCCTGCCACACAACCGGGGATACACCGGGCACAGCTATGGTAATGGTCTTGGCATAACAATCCAAAACCACACGGTGAGGGGATAACCAGTCCATGCCCAGTATCACATCAAAATCTAGCATATCAAGAATCATCAAATCACCCCAAGTCTCTGAATCACCAATAGATAGCATACAAGTGAAAACAAAACACTCTGGCATCCCATACTACCGAGCGTACAATCAACAAACAACAAACAAGGGTGGAGCCTCAAACAATGAATGATATGATGCATGAAGATCTCAAGTGAAATGGTATCTCTGTATGTACCTCCTCCGGTGCCGATCCGGCCTAGCAGGTAGGTTCCATTGAAGGACACTGCCCGTATACCTCTACTACACCGTATACCCTTCCTCCGGCACACGCAGCCTGAAGCCCCAGGCCCGGATGGCAAGGTACATGGAGGTCCTCGACCCCATACTAAAACTCAGTATCAAAACATGTCATCCGGAAGCAAGTCCAGTTTCAAGATAGAGACCCAGTCTCGAATATGCATGCCCAGACCCTGTCCAGGACTAAAGTAGTAGGAAAATATCTCAAAAACCCCTCCAAGGGTGCCCGGGCATAACGGGTCTAAACAGTAGAAAGTCATCTCAGGTGCTCGGTCCGACCGAGGCTAAAAATTATCTCAAGTAGCAAGAAAACTCAACTAGCACCCCGGCCCTGCCGAGTCTAGCGTTAATCGTAAAACTGATGATTTAAATCATAATTTTACTTTCTTTACCCAAGAAATTCACAAGTTAAATCAAACCATTTCCAAATTCATTTCCATCAAAAATGGGCCCCCGGGGCCATGCAAGGTTTGAAAATAGTGCCAGTAGGCCCGAAGCCAAAACCGTAGTAAAACATGGAAAAACCTCTTTATATGCATGGAAATGGTATGATCAAGCACAATAGCTGCCCAACAGCTCACAATCAACCTATCGACCCTGCACAGGCCCACAGCTACTCAGCAAGCATAACCAGCCAAGAAGGATAATTCTATGCCCGGGACTCGCGGACATTCCCAAAATCCCACCTTCTATGTTCCAGAGTCAACAAGGCCTCACAGGACCACAAGGGTAAATAAAATATATTGGCAAGTGCTACAAGCAACGGAGGAACAAAAGTAGGCGGACATGAATAAAGCGGTCAGGGTCTGTGGTACCAACCTAATAATCCAGCCCAAGGATGCCAGCTAGTACAATTTTATCCGATATATACTAAGTCTAGGGATTTTAAACCATAACCTACCTGTCGTCCGATGACAAGCTCGAACCTCTCCGAAAAGAAGCTCCGAAACGAAATCAAACTTGAACTCGGGCTTGAATAATTTGACGTAGATAATCGATTTTCTTTCGTTGATCGAATATTGCGTCAAAATAATTTTCCCTCAAAAATATTCATTAGCGCATAGCGAATTAACATGCACAAAAATGATGAGTGAAAATTACATTGAAAGAAGTAATATGTAAGTTGGCAGCAATTAACATTTTGTAAATTGTTGAAATGATCATAAGTGCCTTTAAGTTGAAATGATTTTAGTGAAGGGAAACACTTGGCAATGACTAATGGTTGATGTACTACCTCACTCCCACGTGGAGCTGAGGTGTCACACAATAATATTTGATTCTGTACTTATATACACGGGTATTATATATGTTCGTGATAAAATAAATATAGCTTTTTAAATATGTCATATTTAATAGAAAATTATTTCAAATAAAACCTACTATATTATAATAATAATTTTTAACATAACTAAATTTACTATCTCCGTTAAAATATTACAATGTATAAAAACCTTATAAAATAAATACGTACACAATTATATCATAACAAAAGTATTTTTCATAGACCTTTAAAATATTTTAGGAAGACAATAAAAATATAATTTTTTACCACATTCAACTTTAAAATAAAATACTTTCAAATACGCGCGATGTTAATAAAATTCTTAAATTTAGATTCGCAATTCACCACCACACGATTTTGATACTCAGCTCCTAAGACAAGGAATTGATCATAACGACCAATCGAACGGCCAGGGAACCGAAGCACCGGTCCCAGCAAGCCATAAATGACTTGGGGCCGCTACAGAAAAACTCTAACGATACAAGAAAGGCGAAAACGCATAAATGACCGGAAGGGTCATTACACACACAATTCCCCTAAGCAATGTAATGCACACAATTACTTAGACAACGAGTACAATGAATATACACATTCGCAGAAATACGAAAGCCATCACCTACCTCAAAATGATCCAAGCTCTATTCAACCCGAGCTTTCCCGTGTTTCGGATTCCCCTCGCGTTCTTTGTCTAAAAATAACACATTATACATACAATTAACATACATGCCTGTATATTACCCAGATTATACCAAATCCCCAAACCCCAGGCTACCCATGATCATTTCACCCTTTTTCCCAGGCTTTCCACCGTTAATTCTCCTAGTTTTATCATTTTTTACGGACAAAACAGGAAATTAAACAACCTATGATCATTTTAATGTACTTAAATCAACACCCAAGAACATACATGTTTGGGAACCCCCTTCTTCCCTGAATTCCATCATCCCTAGGTCATTCCAACCTTTCCCCAATTTCCCTCCTAGCAATTCTACCACATAGGAAACGTATTATAAAGTGTGGGGAACTAAAACCTTACCTTAGGAACGATTTTTGGCGAAGGAATATTCGCCCAGCCCTTTTCCAAAACAAACTTGTGAAAACTGAATGTTTTGAGAGCTATTTCTGCATTAAAAACCCATCGTCCAGCTATAGCGGTCCTCACTCCGCTATAGCGGTCCCACTATAGCGGTCATCTGTCGCTATAGCGTTCTTAAGTAAGTTGACCGCCCCTTGACCGCCGCTATAGCGGTAATTTCCACTGCTATAGTGGTGAACGCTATCGCGCCTGATAGCGCTCACCACGGACAGAATGTCCAGAAATCTTCCAGTTTTGGCCATTTCACAACACACTTGGTTTTCCCGACGCCTGAAACAACTTCATTACGTCAAATACGATTCCAGGAGTTCTACTAACCCAAAAGCGATTTCGAAAAGTCCCCCGGACTCCTTTATGTCTTGGCTACACGGAAAACTAGCTTAATCCAAGACACCTAAATCCATTTTTACCCAGAATTCCCTAGACTCTACCTCACTCCAAAACCGACCGAGGTTAGCCTAGCCCAGAATTTCAAACTCCCAAACCCGGAGTTTTCTAACTCTAACTCCACCTCTTTTGCCACAAGATCCTTAGGTGGGGGAAGGGTTACCTCAAGTGCAACAGCAATAGCTTGAGCCCTACCCCTGGCGGGTGTGGCTCCAGCTCATCCCCTGCCCCTTTCCCTACCTCTGCCGCGAATTGACGGGCTCGCTGCTGGGACCGCTGGCCTTGCTCCATTATTCCTTGTAGTAACCATCTGCGGACAGAAGAGTGAATGAAGTTAGATACCAATTTGTATCACCAGATACTAATTGGAATCGAGTTATAGCACGAAGGAAAAGAAGAAGAGATAGTTTTTCCTAAAGCCTTGTAGCCTCTCGAAGAAAAGTACGTACGTCTTTGTACCATTCTGCAAGACTCTACTAGACCTGTTTGGTACAACGAGATCAACGAACCTAGGCTCTGATACCATCTTCGTCATGACCCAACCCGTCATGAGTGACACCCACCCAACCCCTGGATGAGCGAACCAATAGAGTTCCACCCTTGACTAGACTAACAGCCTAAAACCAGCAAGCATCAAAGTAAACTAGTAATGAAAATAAGATCAACTACTCAAAAACTTATCATAATTAATTATCTGCAGAAAATCCCACCTAGGAATTGAAAGTCATCGTACCAAACATCAATACAAAATCTAGAGTACGAGGATGCAACCCCAAACAAAATAAGAAATAGTTTTTAAGTCTGAACAAATGGACTAAAACTCTAATAATAATCCTAAGGTAGCTCGAATCGACAACTCACCCTTGAAGATCGGAAACTTCGGTGCTAAATCTGAGGTCTCGTCTCAGCCGCTGGAAGATTTCTTGTACTCACCAAAAGAAAGACAAGTATAGTATCAGTACACCACCACTGTGTACTGGTAGGATCATCAGCCAGTATTCAAGAAAACAGTATATAAATAGTACGCCAAATCCAGTAACAAGTATGGCAAACATGCAACAAATATCACCGGCATCTCTAGACTACAGGTCTCTACCTAGATTGTTACCACATGAATCCATATCTTACAGTTCTATTCCACTAACAAGAAACCATAACCACACCTTACCGTCTAGTCCGGACCCACCCTGGAATCCCCTCTAGACAATACCACAAGTAATTCTTCAACCCGGCCTAAACCAAGACCAATTCAACAGTCACACAACAGTTCCCGGCCACTCAAGGACCACCAATCAATAGCACTTTTCAATAATAACCTGGTCCACTCACGGAACCAATATTAAGTATCACATTAAGTAAAATAACCCGGTCTACACACAGACCAATAACAATCAATGTAATACAAAATCACCATGCAATATGCAATAAAGTAAACCCGTACTAGGCGTGGTACCCATGCTAACCGAATGTTATACCCGTACCAGGCATGGTACCCGTGCCAACTATGTGTTATACCCATACCAGGCATGGTACCCGAGCCAATCGAATGTCAACAACCACAGTTAATATATGAACACACACAACTTGTAAAGCCAACAAGTAAACACCATTCAAACATAGACTGTAAACCGAACTTAGACATTCCACCCAATTCCCCTAAGCAATGTAATGCACACTATTACTTACACAACAAGTTCAATGAATATACACATTCGCAGAAATACAAAAGCCATCACCTACCTCGAAATGATCCAAGCTTTATTCAACCTGAGCTTTCCCATGTTCTGGATTCCTCTCGCGTTCTTGGTCTAAAAATAACACATAATACATACAATTAACATACAGGTCTTTTACATTGCCCAAATTATACCAAATCCCCAAACCCCAGGCCACCCATGATCATTCTACCCTTTTTCTCGGGCTTTCCACCGTTAATTCTCCTAGTCTTATCATTGTTTACGAACAAAACAGGAAATTAAACAACCTATGATCATTTTAATGTACTTAAATCAACACCCAAGAACATACATGTTTGGGAATCCCATTCTTCCCCGAATTCCATCATCCCTAGGTTATTCCAACCGTTCCCCAATTTCCCTCCTAGCAATTCTACCGCATAGGAAACATATTACAAAGTGCGGGGAACGAAAACCTTACCTTAGGAACGATTTTTGGCAGAGGAATGAAGAAAATTGCCTGAAATTCGCCCAGCCTTTCTCCAAAACAAACTTGTAAAAACTGAATATTTTGAGAGCTTTTTCTGCATTAAAAACCCGTCAGCCTGCTATAGCGGTCCCCGCTCCGCTATAGCGGTCCTTCTATAGCGGTCATCTGCCGCTATAGCGGTCTTAAGTGAGTTGACCGCTCCTTGACCGCCGCTATAGTGGTAATTTCCACCTCTATAGCAGTGACCGCTATCGCGCCTGACAACGCTCGTCACGGACAAAATATCTGGAAATCTGCCAATTTTGGCTATTTCACAACACACTTGGTTTTCCCAACGCTTGAAACAACCTTCTCACGTCAAACGTGATTCCGGAAGTTCTACTAATCCAAAAGTGATTCCGAAAAGTCTCCCAGACTCCTTTATGTCTTGGCTACGCAAAAAATTAGCTTAATCTAAGACACCTAAATCCATTTTTACCTAGATTTCCCTAGACTCTACCTCGCTCCAAAACCAGCTGAGGCTAGCCTAGCCTAGAATTTCAAACTCCCAAACCCAGAGTTTTCTAACTCTAACCCTTGGCACGGTTGGCCTACCCATAACGATCGACCCGGTCATTACACTAAAGTATTACTAACCTTCAATATTTGAAAAGTTGGTTTACAAGATTGGGATGAATCATCTCCTAGAGATTACATGATGTTTACATCAGGGGGAGTAAAATACGCGATATACTCTTTTTTTCTTAACCAAGGTTTTGTCCCAATTGAATTTTTATGATAAAGTTTTAAATGAGGCAGCACTCAAAGCGTATTACAAGATGTGTGTACTCTTTTTCTTTACTAGGCTTTTTCTCATTGAATTTCTTCTAGTAAGATTTTAATGAAGTACATTATCTATGGATATCAAAGGAGGGGAGGGGTATTATGAAATACATATTTAATGAATGAATATCCATACACATTCCATAGGTTAAACAAACCATTTTAGATAAGAATGTATGTATTAATGTTGGCTCTTAATGTTGGTGACATTAAGTTGTTTGTCATCCTATAAATTGGAATGTTATTGTAACAACCGGGTTCATCGTTGCAGGTAAATATTTTGTGCCAAGTTTTGAGTTAGAAAACTTCCGGGTTTGGGAGTTGAAAATTCTGGGATAGGCTAGTCTCGGCCAGTTTAGGAGCGAGTATGGTCTAGGGAAATTCGGTTAAGGATTTGGAAGGGAGTATTGACTTGAACTAGTTTTCATTTAGCTAAGACATAAAGGAGTCCGGGGGACTTTTCAGAATTGAATTTGGATAAATAGAACGCTCGGTATTAAGGTTGATGCTAAGGGGTTGTTCCGGGACGTCGGGAAAATAAGTGTGTTATTAAATAGACTAATTTTGGAGACTTTATGATGTTCTGTTCTGTGTTGACCACCACGATGGTTGACACTCCACCATAGCGACCTCTGCTGTAGCAGAGAAAATACCGCTACAGCGAAAGTCAATGACGGTCAGCCTCTGCCATAGTGGATGACTCTACTGCGGCGATACCATTATAGCGGAGTGGACCACTATAGCGGGCTCGATGGGATTTAATGCAGAAGCATTCCCCAAAATATCCAGTTTTCACAAACACGTTTGGGAGAAGGGCTAGGGCGATTCCAGGCAATTTTCCTCCATTTTGCATTATTTTTCTTCCCTAAGGTAAGGTTTCTACTCCCCAAACACCTTACTACTTTCCCCTACGCATATAGAATTGCTAGAGGTAGACTTGAAAAAGATTGGGAATGACTTAGGGATGGTAGAATCCGGGGAAGAAGAGGAATTCTAGGTGTGAAAGTCCTTGGGTATGGTTAAAAGTACTGTATTACGATCATGTGACTTTAATTCTGTAATTATATCCATGAAAAATGGTAGAACTAGGAGAATTAATGGTGAAAAAGCTTGTAAAAAGGGTGGGATGATCATGGTTGGCCTGGGGTTTGGGATTTGGTGTAATCCGGGTAATGTAGGCCATGTTTATTAATTTCGTACTTGTCTATTATTTTAGACCAAGAACAAGCAAGAATTTCAGAGAACGGGAAAGCTCGAGTTGAGTAGAGCCATGGATCATTTCGAGGTAGGTGGTGGTTATTGATTCCTGTGTACCTTGTATATTTGTGTACTCTTATCTAAGTAATTGTATGATGTTTGCATTGCTCAGGGAATGATTTAATAATGCCTAATGGTCCTGTTTAACAGTCTGGTGAATTGAACTGTGTATTTTGCTTAAATAGTTTACAAGTTGATTGTTTATTATTTGTGACTTGGATTGGTTGATATTCGGTTAGCTCGGGTACCATGCCTGGTATGGGTATACTAAAGGTTGGCTTGGGTATCATGCCTGGTATGGGATATACTAATGGTTGGCTCGGGTACCACGCCTGGTACGGGAAATACTAACTGGTTGGCTCGGGTACCACGCCTGGTACGGGAAATACTAACTGGTTGGCTCGGGTACCACGCCTGATACGAGTTTACTTTATTGCATTATGCATTGAATTGTAGGTCCCTGAGTGGACCAGGTTGTGTTATTGAAATGTGATAATTGTTTATGGTCCTTGAGAGGCTGGGTTATTGTTATATCTGATTTTGAGTTGGTCTTGGTGTAGACCGGGTTGCATGTTTAACACTTAGGTGTTGTTTAGAGGGGATCCCAGGGTGGGTCCGGGCTATATAAAGGGGGTTGCTTAATTTTTATACTTGATTGTTGATCATGGTGATAAAAGTGGATTACATGTGGGAACAAGCTAGGTAGAGACTTTTAGTCTAAGGATGCCTGTTGACTTGTTACATGTGTTCCAGTACTCTTACTTGATTTGTTGTACTGCTCATACACTGTTTATTTGAAACTGACTGATGATCCTGCCAGTACACGGTGGTTGTGTACTGATACTGCACTTATTTTTCTTTTGTGAGTATAGGCGATCTTCCAGCGGTTGACACGTGACCTCACTTGTAGTCCCAGCGTTTTCAGACATCAAGGGTGAGCTGCTTTGGTCGAGCTGTCTTGATTTCTATCTTTTTGAAGTTATAGCCCACTTTTTCGGGCTTAGACTATTTCTTTTGTTGGGGTTGCACCCCCATACTCTAGTTTTGGTAGTGTTTTGGCACATTGACTTTCAGATACTAGGGGGGATTTTCTGCAGGGTTATTATAATAGAGTTGTTTTATTGATATTGATTGCTAATTTACTTTTTGCCATTGGTTTTGAGCTGTTAGAACGGTTAAGTTCGGGGAAGTAATGGTTCGCTCACCCGAGGGTTGGGTGAGTGCCACTTACGGTGGTCTGGGTCGTGACAAAGATGGTATCAGAGCCCTAGGTTCATTGATCTCGTCGTACTTAAATAGGTCTAGTAGAGTCTTGTGAAATGGTGCGGAGACATCCGTACTTTTCTTCGAGAGGCTATGGGCTTTAGGAAAAACTATCTCTTCCTTCTTTACTTCATGTGATAACTCGATTCCAATTGGTATCTGGTGATACAAATTGGTATCTGACTCATTCACTCTTCTGTCCGCAGATGGTTAATACTAGGAGCAATGGAGCTAGAGCAGCGGTCCTAGCAGTGGGCCTGGCTATCCGTGGTAGAGGCAGGGGAAGGGGAAGAGGACGAGGTAGAGCCACACCCGTCAGGGGTGGGGCTCAAGATGCTGCAAGAGTACGAGAAACAACCCCTCCCCCACCTCAGGAATAGGTTGTCGAAGAAGTGGAGGTTGTAGCTGAGGATGGTGAGGCGCATACGGAGGTAGCACCGGCTGGAGGTGCAGTCCTTCCCACTTTGATGCCCGAGGCATTTCAGCAGGCTTGGAACTTCTTGAGTGGTTTGGTTGGTGCCAGAGCCACCCCCGCGGGTGTTGCAAATTAGGCTCTGGGCACTCAGCCAGCTGTCACTACAGCTCCTAGGATGGATGCAGCTTCAAGCACCGGTGATTTCTTCAGGCCAATGCTTAGTCCGGTAATGATAGGAAATGAACATGAGATGCTGACCAAATTTCTCAAGCTGAAACCTCTTACATTTCAGGGTACTGATAGGAAGACTCTTATGAGTTCATCTTGGATTGCTATGAAAGGTTGCACAAGTTGGGTATAGTACGTCAGCATGGGATTGAGTTCGTCACATTTCATCTACAGGGTGACTCTAAGCAATGGTGGAGGTCTCAGGTAGAGTGCAGACCATCGACATTGCCTGCCTTGACTTGGGAGAAGCTCCATTCTCTCTTCTTAGAGAAATATGTACCTCGTACTTTGAGAGATAGGAAGAAGGATGAGTTCTTGCATCTGGAACAGGGAAGTATGTCAGTCTCTGCTTATGAGGCTAAGTTCCATTCTTTGTCTCATTATGCTACTCAATTATTGGGTTCAGAAGAGGAGAGGGTCTGATTGTTTGTGAAGGTCCTGAACACTGAACTACAGGTACTGTCCGTGCGCATGACTTATTCAGGTAAGGGCTTTAATTTAGTGACGGATTATATTAAGAAATTAGAAGGGGTCAAGCAAGC
Source organism: Jaltomata sinuosa (assembly GCA_003996215.1). Classification (NCBI taxonomy): domain Eukaryota; kingdom Viridiplantae; phylum Streptophyta; class Magnoliopsida; order Solanales; family Solanaceae; genus Jaltomata; species Jaltomata sinuosa. The sequence continues at coordinate 411,912 of QJPP01004356.1, forward strand.
GGGGCAGGCTAAGGCATTAGCCAAGAAGCCCCGGAATGAGGAAAATTATGGTGGTTCTGTCATGACCCGATTTCTCAGTCATGATGGCACCTACAACCCCCCAGTAGGCAAATGAATCCCCGTAGCCCAGAACGGTTAGTAATGGGATACTTTCTAATAGTTTAAGTGGAAGAACAAATAAATAAGAGGAAGCAAGGGAACAAGATGAACAAACTCGATAACCAGAGTAATATAAATACAAAATGGAAGCTAAACCAACCCAAAACCTGGTATCATAGTATATAAGAGCCGACTACAACAGGAGTACAAAAGGGTTCAAAAGAGATATATACATAAGCTATTTTCGAATAGTAACAGAGTGCAGAATATACAAAAGATAAACTAAGTCAAGATCTGAACGCCAAGAGCTCACCCTCAGCCTGGATGATCCAAAAATAGCTTCCCGCACGAGTCTCTGGAACTCTAACGATGATGGCCCACACCATGAACTGCACCAAAAGATGCAGGGAGGTAGGGTGAGCACCAAATGCGAAGCATAAGGTATCCAGTAGGTATCATAGGCCGACTGGGCACATATAAAGTAAAAGAACAGTAGCAGGCAGAGTAGAAACAAATAGTCATAGAAAATAATGATAAAGTACACAAGAACTATCCCAGAGGGAAGACAACTGAAAGCAACAAGCAAAGCTAGCAAATAGTATATATACATGGCAAACATAGGTGAAAAAAAGAATGACGCACCTGGGATCCTTGCAAAAATAGTATATATATATATAGATAAGTTCTAGCAAAGGACGGTATACCGATAACCTCAATTATATAGAATGGGAGGGAAGGATAAAGTTGACATGCTCGATAACAGAATGAATAAACACCCAAATAATGCCAATTCTCAAATCCATAAGTAATAGTATAGCAGTCCAATTCCACACTTATAACCGTAGTAGAGAGAAAATCCGTAAATAAGTAAAGAGAGTCTACCTACAGTCCCTCGGCCGCCCATACAATTGAGGAAAGCAATTAAGTGAATACAAACACTCCGGCATCCCATACTACCGGAGCGTACAATCAGCAAACAACAAACAAGGGTGGTATCTCAAACAATGGATGATTTGATGCACGATAACCTTAGGGTGAAACAGAACCTCTGTATGTACCTCCTCCGATGCCGATCGGGCCCAACAGGAAGGTTCCATGGAAGGAATCAGCCCGTATACCTCTACTCCACCGTATACCCTTCCCCCCGGCACACACGGCTCGAAGCCCCTGGCCCGGAGCGGCAAGGTCCCTGGAGGTCCCAGACCGCATACTAAATCTCAAAATCAAAATTTCTCCTCCGGAATCGAGTCTGGGTTCAAGCCAGTGGCTAAATCTCAAGTATGCATGCCTAGACCCTGTCTAGGACTAAATCAGTGAAATGATGTCTCAAAAACCTTTCCAAGGGTGCCCGGGCGTAACCAGGTCTAAAACAGTGGAAAATGTCTTAGACGCTCGACCTGGTCGAGTCTAAAGTCATTTCAAATCAGTGAGAAAACTGAGCTAGCACTCTGACCCGGTCGAGTCTAGCAATAGTAGAAAATCATGATGAAAACCACATTTTGACCTTATTTTACCCCAAAAAGGTCAACGTATCAAGTAAAATCATTTCCAAAGATCATTTTCATCGAAAACGGGCCCCCGTGGTCATGCAAGTTTAAGAAAACAATCCCAGTGGGCTCGAAGCCCAAAACCATAGTAAAAGTGTGGGAAAAACCTCTTTATATGCATGGAAATGATATGATCAACACGAAAATAGCTACCTGGCAGCTGACAATCAACCTATGGCCCTGCACAGGCTCCGAAGCTACTCAGCAAGCATAACCAGCTTAGAAGGGTAATTAAATGTCCGGGACTCGCGGACATTCCCAATGATCCCACTGTCTATGTTCCAGAGTCAACAAGGCCTCACAGGACCACAAGGGTAATAATATCAATCAACAAGAGTACTACACATAACGGAGGAAAGAACATAATGGATCATGGAAAAGCAGTCAAGGTCTGTGGTACCAACCTAGTAACCCAACCCAAGAATGCCAACTAGTACATTTTACCCGATATATGCAAAGTCTAGGGAGTTAAGCCATAACCTACCTGTCGTCCGATGACAAGATGCCCGAACAACCAGCTCTAAGCCTGAAATGCTCCAACAACTCCTGAACGACAATCAAACTATCAAGACCATAAATATGATGTTTAAACGAGTCTAACGATACCTATCTTGCTACAATTGTAGCCGGGTCAAAAGCAGGCCCATGGGGACCATAACCCAAAACCAAAAATGAAAAGAATCACGATGACCCAAAAGGTACCAAGAAGCTATGCCCCAAATTTGAGCACAAAAGACCAAGGAAAAGGGCATCAAAACAGCCCGCAAAGGTTGGGGTTTAAAGAATGGAATTCTGAAAAATAAAGTGGAATTTGGGAGAGAAATACTTACCACAAAAGCAAAAACCTAATTAAAGAAGGATAATCTACCACTCCCACGAGCTTGCACCATCTGGAACGACCAAAATTCACAACCAAAGCTCAAGCTTAGAGAAGGGCATCAATGGAGGTTTTTAAGAAATTTCAAGGGAAGATGGAGCTTACCAAATGACGAAGGAACACAGGAAATCCACAACTAACCAAATCCCCAAGGCTTAAAATCAAAATACAACAATTTATAGGAGAGAAAATAGAGTTTTAGAGTGATAAATGAGAGCTGGAAAAACGAAGTTGCAGCTTTATATAGTCGTTGGAAAATGGTCAGCGCCATCGTTGCTAGGCCAGTGCCAACAACGCTGAAGGGGTGGCAGGCGCCTCAGTGTATCGCACTAGGAAGGGCACTATCGCGCTGAAGGCTGGCAGGCGCTGAAGCATGATTGCGCTAGCCTTGGCGCGATTGCGCTGAAGGCTGGCCTGCAACTGAATTTTTTGCAATTTTCCAAAAACTCCAGGGGGTGTTCCGGGCACAATCGGAAACCGATATTCAAAAACCAATAGTGCTAACAGAGTGGAAACGACGTTCTGGACTTAACGGAATTAATGAAACTTCCATACAAGGTCGTTTTGGAGAAATGTTGACCCAAGTCAACACCAACAAAAAGGAACCCAAAGGCTCAAAATGAGTCTGGCTCACCCAGAACCTGAACCAACCACCTTCTTAGCCCAAACTCAACATTTCAGAGTTGATGGAATTGTCGGATTTTGAATATGACACTCAAATCATCGAAATTCACCCAAAGTTACACGTTCAACTCCAAATGGCCTAAAAACTGAGAAAACTACGCAAACCCCACACCAGAAGTTCTCAGGCCTCAACTAAAGGTCCAACTAGACCAAACTCGTCGCTCCAGAGCTAACAGAGCTGTTAGAATTTAATTTCGAGCACGTTAGCTAAGAATGTCGACCAAAGTCAATGATATACTAAGTTTAGGCTCTAAAATAGGCAAATAGTCATAACGACCAAATGAACAGCCAGGGTACCGAACCACTGGTCCCAGTAAGCCATAAATGACTTGGGGTCACTACAGGAAAGCTCTAACAGTTCAATAAATGAATAAATGCGAAGATGACCGAAAGGGTCATCACAACATCCACTACTAAAAAGACTTTCATCCTCGAAATTTAAGAAGAAGGGAGTACCTGAGGGCTCGAACAACTGGGAATACTGAGCACACAACTCACTCTCAGTCTCCCAAGTAGCCTCCTCGACCGGACAATGCCTTCACTGAACTTTCACAATCGGAATCTCCCTAGATCTCAACCTCCTGATATCTCTGCCCAAAATAGCTATCAGCTCCTCAACTAATGATAAACTCTCATCCAAATGAACTGAATCCCAATGCAACACATGAGACTCATCTGGTATATACCTGTGCATTATCAAGACATGAAACACTGGGTGAATAGCTGAAAACATCAGAGGCAATGCTAACATGTAGGCAACACTACCAACCCTCTGCAGAATCTCAAATGGCCCAATGAACCCGGGGCTAAGATTGCCCCTCCAACCAAATCTCATTATGCCCTTCACGGGTGATACACAAAGAAAAACCAGGTCACCAATATTGAACTCCAAGGCACGAAGTCTACGATCAGCGTAGCTCTTCTGCCTACTCTGGGCCACTCTAAGCCTATCTTGGGATCAAACGGACCCAGTCCAAGGAATATCTAAGCAAATTTGTACTCTGCAGTCTGGACTCTAACCCATCAAACCAACCAATGGGTGATCTGCAACGCCTACCATACAAAGCCTCGAAAGGTGCCATGCTAATCCTCGAATGAAAGCTGTTATTATACGTAAACTCAGCCAATGGCACAAACTGATCCCATGAACCTCCAAAGTCAAGTACACAGTCCCGAAGCATGTCCTCCAGGACTTGAATAGTCCTCTCGGACTGTCCATCTATATGAGGGTGGAAAGCAGTACTAATATGAACCTCCGTACCCAAATCCCTCTGTATAGCTCTCCAGAACTGAGATGTGAACTGAGTGTCGCAGTCTGAAATGATAGAAGCTGGGACCTCATGCACCCGTACAATCTCACGAATGTAGATCTGAGCTAACCTCTCTACCTCGTAGGAAGTCTGAATCGGCAAGAAATATGCTGACTTAGTCAGCCTATCCACGATCACCTAAATGGAGTCAAACCTCCGAGTAGTACGAGGCAAACCAATAACAAAGTCCATAGTAATACCTTCTAACTTCCACTGAGGAATGGGAAGTTGCTGCATCAAACCACCTGGTCTTATATGCTCGAACTTCACCTGCTGATAGTTCAAGCACCGAGATACAAACTCTGCCACGTCCTACTTCATACCACCCCGCCAGTAAAGCTGCCTCAGATCTCTATACATCTTCACTGCGCCAGGATGAATGGAGTATCTAGAACGACGGGCCTCACAAAGTATCAACTGAATCAAGTCACCAACTCTCGAAACATAAAGTCGACCCTCAAACCTCAGAACCCCATCCGAATCCAAGGTAGCTCGGCTGGCCTCACCCTGAACTACCTGATCACGAAGGTCACACAAACTCTGATCCTCAAACTGTCTGCTCTGAATCTGATCAAAGAGGGTAGAGCAAACCTCAACACTGACAAGAACTCTGCTGGGATCTGATAAGTCAAGCCTAACCAAACGGTTAGCCAAGTACTGGATGTCCAAGGCTAACGATCGCTCAGAAGCTGAAAGTGAAGCTAGGCTACCCATACTCACCGCCTTTTGACTCAAGGCATCCGCTACCACATTTGCCTTGCCCAGATGGTATAAAATAGTGAAATCATAGTCCTTCAGCAACTCAATCCATCTCCTCTGACTCATAATGTACTGAAGACTATGATGGTCCATGAATATCTCACAATGAACTCCATATAGATAGTGCCTCCAGATCTTGAGCGCGAAAACTACTACTGCCAACTCTAAATTGTGAGTGGGGTAGTTGCACTCATGGACCTTCAGCTACCTCGAACACACAACCAAGACTGGCCCCTGAAACATCACAAAACACGGAGAAACCCTGACCCTCAATCGACAAAGTCAGAACTGGAGCTGAAGTCAATAAGGCCTTAAGCCTCTAGAAGCTATCCTCGCACTGATCAGACCACTGGAATGGAATATCCTTCCTAGTCAACATGGTCAAGGGTGCTGCTATGGAAGAAAATCCCTCAATGAACTGTCTGTAATAACCGGCTAACCCAACAAAGCTGCAAACCTCGGTAGGAGTGGTAGGTCTAGGCCAATTACGAACTGCAGAAATCTTACCCGGATCCACTCTAATCCTATCCTTGGACACCATGTGTCCTAGGAATGCAACAGACTCGAGCCAAAACTCACACTTTGAGAACTTGGCATAAAGCTGATGATCTCTCAAAGTCTAAAGTATAGTCCTCAAATGCTACACATTCTCATCTCTACTCCTCGAGTATATTAGAATGTCATCAATGAAGACTATCATGAACATATCCAGGTACGGGCTAAGCACCCTATGCATCAAATCCATAAAGGCTATGGGGGCATTATTCAACCCAAAATACATCACCAGGAAACTCATAATGGTCATAACGTGTCCTGAATACTGTCTTAGGGATGTCCTCCGCCCTAATCCTCAACTGATGGTAGCCGGACCTCAAATCAATCTTAGAAAACATGGCAGAACCCTTAAGCTGATCAAATCAGTCATCAATCCTGGGCATCGGATACCTCTTCTTCATTGTCACCTTATTCAGCTGCCAATAGTCAATACACATCCGCATCGACCCATCCTTCTTCTTCATGAAAAGAACAGAAGCACCCCAAGGAGACACACTCGGCCTAATAAACCCCTTAGCTAACAAATCTTGGAGTTGATCCTTAAGCTCTCTCAACTCTGTAGGAGCCATACGGTAGAGAGGGATCAAAATGGGCCTAGTGCCTGGCTCTAACTCAATGACGAAATCAATATCCCTCTTAGGTAAAAGGCTTGGTAGGTCGGTAGGAAACACATCTAGGAAGTTTCTAACCACAGGAATAGACTCAGGAGATGCAGGGTCAACACTAGCATCTCGGACATATGCTAGATAAGCTAGACACCCACTGGAAATCAACTTCCTATCTCAAAGACAAGAGATGATCCCAGATGATGCATAGCTAACAGAACCCTGCCATATAACTGGGGACACATCGGGCACGACTATGGTAACGGTCTTGGCATGACAATCCAAAATCGCATGGTGAGGGGATAACCAGTCCATGCCCAGTATCACATCAAAGTCTAACATATCAAGAATCATCAAGTCAGCCCAAGTATCCATATCACCAACGAAAATCACACAGGATCCCACAATCCGATCCACTACTAAAGAAACTCCTAGGGGGGGTCAAAACAGAAAAAGGCACAAACAATAGCTCACTAGACAACCTCAAACAAGGCAGAAAGTAGGCAGATATATATGAACAAGTAGATCCAGGATCAAACAAAGCATAAGCTGGCTGACGGCATACAAAAATCGTACTTGTGATCACAGCATCCGAGGCCTCTGCCTTCGGTCTCCCAGGGACAGCATAGAACTGACGACGACCTCTACCTGCCCGACCTCCATCTCTACCACCTGCTCTACCACATGGGCCACCACTCCTAGCCTGACCACCACCCCCTCTACCCAGAGGTTGAACTGATCGCAACGGCTCAGTCGGCTAAACTGTACCTTGCTGGGGTCAATCTCTAGCAAAGTGACCAACCACATCACAAGTGTAACAAGCCCCTGACGACCTACCCTGTTGTGATGAACCAATAGAACCCGAATGGTCACCATAGCGTGATGCCCCAAAAGATGCACCCCTCGAAGACTGACCGCTCTGGCCCTGATGGCTACCCTGACCCTGCTCAAACTTAGAACATAAAGCCTGAAGTGAATCCTGGAATGGTCGACTAGACTGACCCTGATGCTACTATGGCTGATAACCTCGGCCCCACTAGTCGGAACCTCTACCACCCTGCCTAGAACTAGTGTAACCACCCTGATGTCGAGGCCTCTTATCTCTGGCCCCGGTGTCATAATGACGCGAATCCTCAACTATGCGGGCATAATCTGCAATGGCCTGGAATGACTGATCGCTAGCAACTAGTATCTCTGTAGGCTCTCTGAACTCTCTCTGCAGCCCCCAAACAAATCTATGAATCCTGTCAGCCTAAGTAGGCATAATCATGGCCCCAAATGGAGCAAGCTAATGGAAACGGGTCTCATACTCTGAGACAGTCATAGAATCCTGGAAAAGTCTAGTGAAGTCCTCCCTCCAACGCTCCTTGTCGCTCTGTGGCAAGAACTTGGCCATAAAGGCCTCATAAAACTCATACCAGGTCCAGGGAGGTGACGTAGAAGGCCTGCAAGCAACCTGTGCTCTCCACCATAGCTTCGCTGGACCCTCCAGCTGATATGAAGTATATCCTGCCTCGTGGGTCTCTAATAAGCCCAAGTGATGCAACATCTCCTCACACGTGATAATAAAATTGTGGGGGTCCTTACCCTGTGTACCAGAAAATCTTGGTGGTGCCAATCTCAGAAACCTACCCAAAGCCTTCTGCTCCCCATCTGTCATGGCGGGGCGAGGAGCAAGAGGCTGGGCAACCGATGGGACTGGAATAACCTCAGCACAGGGAGCCACAACAATAGGCTGCTCTCCTGAACTCTGAACACCTAGGGATGCCCCCTGAGCGGATGTCTGTACTGCCTCAATAGGATGCTCCCCAATCATACCTAAGAGCTAAACAAGTGAACCCCGAACATCTGAAGACTGAGATGGGGCTGAAGCTCGCATAGAAACCGATGCTGGAACTGTCACTAGAGCTAGTGGTACCTGGGCCATCCTCGAGTCCACATACTGATGCTCGGGAGTTAACTCTGGCTTGTAGTCATACTTTGGCTTGAAAACAACTCTGGTGGCCCTAGCAAGCGTTGCTCCTCTAGGACGACCTCTAGCTGGAGTCGAAGGTGCAGAGGCAGGATGCTCTCCACCACTTGAAGCTGACGATCTCATACGAACCATATGCAGAAGAGTGAACCAGAACAAGTGATATTTTCAAGAACTTTCAAGGATACTACGCACGGAAGAGAGAGACAAGAAAAGTCCAGTTTCCTAAGATGTCACTATAGCCTCCCGAAGATTGAGCACGAACATCTCTGCCCCGATCCGCAGGACTCTACTAGACATTGGCTCCTATACCAATGACACTGGTGAACCTAGGGCTCTGATACCAAGCTTTCATGACCCGATTTATCAATCATGATGGCACCTACAACCCCCTAGTAGGTGAACCAATCCCCGTAGCCCAGAACGGTTAGTAATGGTCTACTTTCTAATAGTTTAAGCGGAAGAACAAATAAATAAGAGAAATCAAGGGAACAAGATGAACAAACTGGATAACCAGAGTAATATAAATACAAAACAGAAGCTAAACCAACCCAAAACCTGGTATCATAGTATATAAGAGCCGACTATAACAGGAGTACAAAAGGGTCCAAAAGAGATATATACATAAGTTGTCTCCGAATAGTAACAGAGTGCAGAATATACAAAAGATAAACTAAGTCAAGCTCTGAATTCCAAGAGCTCACCCTCAGCCTGGATGATCCAAAAATAGCTGCCCGCACGAGTCTCCGGTGCTCTAACGGTGATGGCCCACACTAGGATCCACACCAGAAGATGTAGGGGGTAGAGTGAGCGACAAATGCGAAGCATAAGGTACCCAGTAGGTATCATAGGCCGACTGGGCACATATAAAGTAAAAGAACAGTAGCAGGCAGAGTACAAACAAACAGTCACAGAAAATAACAATAAAGTACACAAGAACTAGCCCATAGGGAAGACAATTAAAAGCAACAAGAAAGGCTAGCAAATAGGATATATACATGGAAAACACAGGTGAAAAATAGAATGACGCACCTGGGATCCTCGCAAAAATAGTATATATATAAATAAGTTCTAGCAAAGGACGGTATACCAGTAACCTCAAGTATATAAAATGGGAGGGAAGGATAAAGTAGACATGCTCGATAACAGAATGAATAAACACCCAAACCTTGCCAATTCTCAAATCCATAAGTAACAGTCTAGCAAGTCCAATTCCACACTTATAACCGTAGTAGAGAGCAAATCCGTAAATAAGTAAAGAGAGTCTACCTACAGTCCCTCGTCCGCCCATACAACCGAGGAACGCAATCAAGTGAATAAAAACCCTCCGGCATCCCATACTATTGGAGCGTACAATCAGCTAACAGCAAACAAGGGTGGTATCTCAAACAATGGATGATATGATGTACGATAACCTCAGGGTGAAACGGAACCTCTGTATGTACCTCCTCTGGTGCCGATCAGGCCCAGCAGGTAGGTTCTATGGAAGGACTCAGCCCGTATACCTCTACTCTACTGTATACCCTTCCGCCCGGCACACACGGCCCAAAGCCCCTGGCCCGGAGCGGCAAGGTCCATGGAGGTCCCGGACCGCAATACTAAATCTCAGAATCAAAATGTGTCCTTCGAAATTGAGTCCGAGTTTAAGCTAGTGGCTAAATTTCAAATATGCATGCCTAGACCCTGTCTAGGACTAAAATATCAGTGAAATGATGTCTCAAAAACCCTACCAAGGGTTCCCGGGCGTAACCGAGTCTAAAAGAGTGGAAAATGTCTCAGACGCTCAACCCGGTTGAGTCTAAAGTCATTTCAAATCAGTGAGAAAACTTAGCTAGCACCCCGACCCGTTCGAGTCTAGCAATAGTAGTAATTCATGATAAAAACCACATTTTGACCTTCTTTTACCCCAAGAAGGTCCATGTATCAAGTCAAATCATTTCCAAAAATCATTTTTGTCAAAAATGGGCCCCAGGGGCCATGCAAATTTAAGAAAATAGTCCCAGTGGACCCGAATCCTGAAACCATAATAAAAGCATGGGAAAAAACCTCTTTATATGCATGGAAATGATATGATCAACATAAAAATAGCTTTCCGGCAACTCAGAATCAACCTATGACCTTGCACAAGCTCCGAAGCTACTCAGCAAGCATAACCAGCCTAGAAGGGTAATTCTATGTGCAGGACTCGCGGACATTCCCAATGATCCCACCGTCTATGTTCCAGAGTCAACAAGGCCTCACAGGACCACAAGGGTAATAATATCAATCAACAAGAGTACTACACACAACAGAGGAAAGAATAGAACGGATCATGGAAAAGCGGTCAAGGTGTGTGGTACCAACCTAGTAACCCAACCCAAGGATGTCAACTAGTACAATTTTACCCGATATATGCGAAGTCTAGGGAGTTAAGCCGTAACCTACCTGTCGTCCAATGACAAGCTGCCCGAACAACCAGGTCCAAGCACGAAACACTCCGAGAACTCCCGAACGATAATCAAACTATCAAGACCATAAATATGATGTTAAAATGAGTCTAACGGTACTCATCTTGCTACAATTGTAGCCGGGTCAATATCCGGGTCAAAAGCAGGCCCGCAGGGCCTACAACCTGAAACCAAAAAGGAAAAGAGCCATGGCAACCCCAAAGGTGCCAAGAAGCTATGCCCCAAATTTGAGCACAAAAGGCCAAGGAAAAGGGCATGAAACAGCCCACAAAGGTTGGGGTTTAAAGAATGGAATTCCGGAAAATAAAGTGGAAATTGGGCGAGAAATACTTACCACAAAGGCAAAAACCCGAGTCAAGAAGGATAATCTACCACTCCCGCGAGCATGCACCAGCTGGAACAGCCAGAATTCACAACCAAAGCTCAAGCTTAGAGAAGGGCATCAATGGAGGTTTTTAAGAAATTTCAAGGGAAGAGGGAGCTTACCAAATGACGAAGAAACATGGGAAATCCACAACCAACTCCCCAAGGCTTAAAATCAAAATAACACAATTTGTAGGAGAGAAAATAGAGTTTTAGAGTGATAAATGAGAGAATGAGAGCTGGAAAAATAAAGTTGCAGCTTTATATAGTCGTTGGAAAATGGTCAGCGCCAACAGCGCTGAAGGGGTGGAAGGCGCCTCAGCGGTATCGCACTGGGAGGGGCACGATTGTGCTGAAGGCTGTCAGGAACTGAAGTGCGATTGCGCTGGCCTTGGCGCGATTGCGCTGAAGGCTGGCCTGCAACTGAATTTTCTGCAATTTTCCAAAAAATCTACGGGGTGTTTCAGGCACAATCAGAAACTGATATTCAAAAACCAATAGTGCTAATAGAGTAGAAACGACGTTTCGGACTCAAAGGATTCGATGAAACTTCCATACAAGGTTATTTCAGAGAAATGTTGACCCAAGTCAACACCAGCGAAAAGGAACCCAAAGACTCAAAATGAGTCCGGCTCACCCGGAACCCGAACCAACCACCTTTCTAGCCCAAACTCAACATTCTGGAGCTGATGGAATTGTCGGATTTTGAATACGACACTCTGATCATCAAAAGTCACCTAAAGTTACACTTTCAACTCTAAATGACCTAAAAACTGAGAAAACTATGCAAACCCCACATTGGAAGTTCTCAGGCCTCAACTAAAGGTCCAACTAGACCAAACTCATCGCTCTGGAGCTAAGGAACTGTCAGAATTCAATTACGAGCATGTTAGCTAAGAATATTGACCAAATTTAATGATATACTAAGTTTAGGCTCTAAAATAGGCAAACAATCATAACAACCAAACGAACGGCAAGGGTACCGAATCACCAGTCCCAGCAAGCCATAAATGACTTGGAGTCGCTACAAGAAAGCTCTAACAGTGTAATAAATGCATAAACGTGAAGATGAATGAAAGGGTCATCACAGGTTCGTACTCTAGGGGCTAGAATCAGCAGGTATACTCAGCCCATCCTATTCAGTCATCTCTTCCAGCTGCTACAGGTGGTCGTCCGGGAGCTAATCAACAGTTTTCATCTCCTAGAGGCCAGGGATCTTCTTACACCTCTGCTAGCAGGCCTACACTTGACCATGGTTGCTTCTATTGTGGTGATATGGGCCACTTTAAGATGGAGTTCCCACTCAGGCAGACCACTAATCAGGTTCAACAGCAGTCTAGAGTTGTGGTCCCGGCAGGTAGAGGTGGTAATGCTAGAGGTCATCCACAGGGTAGGCAAAGTAACTTTCAAGGAGGCCGAAGAGACAGAGAGAATGGCGGCACAAGCAGGGGCGGGGCACAACTAGCAAGGGAAGTAGCTCAGATTGATGACCGAGCTTAGTGTTTCGCGTTCCCAGGGAGGTCAAAGGCTGAGGCATCAGACGCGGTGATCACAGGTACAATTCTAGTCTGTGATAGGATGACTTCTGTGCTTTTTGACCCAGGTTTTCTTTATTCTTATGTGTCTGTGAAGTTTGCTTTGGGTTTGGACTTAATATGTGATAACCTTGATTCCCCTTCCCCTATCCATGTTTCTACCCCAGTGTGAGAGTCTGTGATTGTGACTCACGTGTATCGTGATTGCTCTATTGTATTTGTGGGGTTGCACACTTGGGTAGATTTGGTAATTCTGGACATGGTTGACTTTGATGTTATTTTAGGCATGACTTGGCTATCCCTTTATCATGCTATGTTAAATTGTAACACCAAGACTGTAGCTCTAGAGATTCTGGGTAAGGATAGGCTAGAGTGGGAGGGTGTTTACAGGCCTAAGTCAATCAAGATTATATCGTTTGTTTGGACTAGGAAGCTAGTGGGAAGAGGGTGTTTAGCCTTTTTGGCTCATCTCTGGGATGATATTGTGCAGTCTCTATCTATTGAGTCAGTTCCAGTTGTTTCAGAGTTTCAAGAGATGTTCCCAGCAGACTTTCCTGGTATGCCTCTAGACAGGGATATCGACTTTTGTATTGACCTGTAGTTGGACACTCACCCAATTTTCATTCCTCCATATCGAATGGCTCCGGCAGAGTTAAGGGAACTTAAGACTCAGCTTCAGGAACTCCTAGATAAGGGATTTATCCATCCCAGTGCTTCATCTTGGGGTGATCCGATATTGTTTGTAAAAAAGAAGGATGGTAGTATGCGGATATGCATAGATTACAGGCAGGTAAACAACGTTACCATCCGAAATAAGTACCCTTTACCTCGTATCGATGATCTGTTTGACCAGTAACAGGGTGCGTCGGTGTTTTTGAAAATTGACTTGAGGTCAGGGTATCATCAGTTGAAAATTAGGCTCGAAAATATTCCTAAGACTGCTTTTTAGACTTGGTATGGGCATTACGAGTTCATAGTGATGTTGTTTGGGTTAACTAATGCGCCGACGACATTCACGAGTTTAATAAATGGGGTATTTAAGTCATATTTGGATTCTTTCATCATTGTTTTTATTGACGATATTTTGATCTACTCCAAGAGTAGGGAGGAGCATGCTGAACATCTCCGGGTTGTGTTAGAGATATTGAGACATCAAAAGATTTATGCAAAGTTCTCCAAGTGTGAATTTTGGTTGACTTCAGTTGCATTCTTGGGGCATGTAGTATCAGAAAAGGGGGTGATGGTAGATCTCCAGAAAATTTAGGCAGTCAAGAGTTGGGTCCAGCCTAGCTCTGTGACTGAGGTGAGGAGTTTCGTTGGGCTCGCAGGTTACTACCGGAGTTTCATCAAGGATTTTTCATCCATTGCTACTCATTTGAAAAGGCTAACTCAGAAAGAGGTACCATTTGTATGGTCCGACAAGTGTGAGGAGAGCTTCCAAAAGCTCAAGACACTTCTGACCACGACTCTTATTTTATCCTTGCCAGTTGAAGGTAAAGACTTTATTATTTACTGTGATGCTTCATATTCAGGTTTGGGTGTTGCTTGATGCAGGATAGGAATGTGATAGCATATGCTTCTAGGTAGTTGAAGGTTCACGAGAGAAACTATCCAACTCATGATTTAGAGTTGGCAGCGGTGGTATTTGCACTCAAGATTTGGAGACACTATCTCTGTGGTGTCAAGTGTGAGGTGTTCACTGATCATCGTAGTCTGCAACATGTTTTCACTCAGAAATACTTGAATCTGAGGCAGAGAAAGTGGATGGAGTTGTTGAAGGACTATGATGTGACTATTTAGTACCATCCGGGTAAGGCTAATATGGTGACAGACGCATTGAGCCAGAAGATAGTTAGCATGGGCAGTTCTGCTTGTTTGGGGGTGTCCAAATGACTACTAGCAAGGGAAATTCAAGCATTGGAGTCCAAGTTCATGCACATGGGTATTTCAAAACGAGGTGGGGTATTGGCCAGTGTTGAGGTTAAAACCACTTTCATAGAGGATATAAAGGCCAAGCAGTTTCAGGATCCGCAACTGAATAAGCTATGAGGTAAAGTAATATCTGGCGAGTCCAAGGATGCCACATTGGACGCTGGCGGGGTACTAAGTTTTAGGGGGAGGATTTGTGTTCCTCGAGTTGATGATATAATACCGAATATTTTGGCATATGCTCATGGTTTGAGGTACGCAATTTATCCAGGTGTGACTAAAATGTACAAAAATTTGAGACAGCTTTACTGGTGGCCCGGGATGAAGAGGGACATAGCTGATTTTGTGTCCAAGTGTCAGAATTTCCAGCAGGTAAAGAATGAGCACCAGAGACCTGCAGGACTACTTCAGAGAATGCCCATTCTATAGTGAAAGTGGGAGACAATAGCCATTGATTTTGTGGTGGGTTTTCCCAAGACTTTGGGGAAGTATGACTCAGTTTGGGTCATTGTTGACAGACTGACCAAGTCAACTCATTTTATTCCGGTCAGGGTAGACTACAATTCGCAGTAATTGGCTAAGATCTATGTGAAGGATATTGTGAGATTGCATGGAGTACTACTGTCCATCATTTCAGACAGGGGTACACAGTTCACCTTTAAGTTCTGGGGTAAGTTGCATGAAAAGTTGGGTACACAACTCAATTTTAGTATAGTCTTCCATCCTCAGACTGATGGTCAATCAGAAAGGATGATCTAGGTGTTGGAGGACATGTTGAGATCATGTGTGATTGATTTTGGGGGTTATTGGGACCAGTTCCTACCATTGTGCAAATTATGGTACAACAACAACTACCACTCCAGTATTAACATGGCACCATTCGAGGCATTGTATGGGAGAGGTTGTAGATCACTGATTAGGTGGTTTGAGAAAGGTAAAGCCATTGGGCGTAGACTTGGTAAGGGAGGTACGAGAAAAGGTAAGAGGCATTCAAACCAAGTTACTAGCTGCCCAAAGCAGGAAAAAAGAATATGCGGATCGCAAGGTCCGAGACATGAAATTTTAGGTTGGTGAACAAGTATTGTTGAAAGTGTCACCAATGAAGGGAGTTATGCATTTCGGTAAGAAGGGAAAGCTCAGCCCTCGGTTCATCGGACCATTTGAAGTTCTTGAGATCGTAGAGCGAGTGGCTTATAGATTAGCACTGCCGCCCAGTCTGTCGGGTGTCCATTTGGTATTCCATGTATCAATGTTGAAGCGATACCATGGGGATGGAGAATATATCATCAAGTGGGATGAGGTATTATTTGATAAGGATCTTTGCTATGAAGAGGAACCGATTTTGATTCTTGATCGGGATGTCCGGAAATTGAAGACAAAGGTGATCAGTATGGTAAAGGTTTAATGGAAGCATCATTCGGTTGAGGAATCCACTTGATAAACCAAAAGAGACATGCGGGACAAGTACCCTCACCTATTTGAGGATACAAGTACTACTCTTTTCGCTCCTTACTTTTCGTATTTTTGGGCTTGATCATTCGAGGATGAACAATGGGTAAATTTATATCTATTGTAACGACTGGTTTTGTCATTGTGGGTAAACATTTCGTGCCAAGTTTCGGATTAGAAAACTTACGGGTTTGGGAGTTGAAAATTCTGGGCTAGTCTTGACTGATTTAGTAGCAAGGTATGGTCTAGGATAATCTGGGTAAGGATTGGGAAGAGAGTCTTGACTTGAACTAGTTTTCCATTTAGCTAAGACATAAAGGAGTCCGAGGGACTTTTCAGAATTGAATTTGGATAAGTAGAACCCTCGGTATTAAGGTTGATGCGAAGGGGTTGTTCCAGGACATTGGGAAAATAAGTGTGTTATAAAATGGACTAATTTTAGGGACTTAACAATGTTTTGTTCCGTGTCAACCACCATGGTAGTTGATACTCCGCCATAGCGACCTCCGCTGTAGAGGAGAAAATACCGCTACAGCGGATGTCAACAATGGTCAGCCTTCGCCATAGCAGACGACTTTGCTACAGTGGTACCGCTATAGCGGAGCGGACCACTATAGCAGGTTCGAAGGGATTTAATGCACAAACATTCCCCAAAATATTCAGTTTTCACAAACACGTTTGGGTGAAGGGAAAGGGCGATTCCAGGCGATTTTCCTCCAGTTTGCATTGTTTTTCTTCCCTAAGATAAGGTTTCTACTCGCCAAGCTCCGTACTACTTTCCCCTACGCTATAGAATTGCGAGGGGTAGACTTGGAGAAAGATTGGGAATGACTTAAGAATGGTAGAATCCAGGGAAGGAGAGGGATTCTAGGTGTGGAAGTCCTTGGGTATGGTTAAAAGTACTGTATTATGATCATGTGACTTTAATTCTCTAATTATATCCATGAAAAAATGGTAGAACTAGGAGAATTAATGATGGAAAAGCCCGGAAAAAGGGTGGAATGATCATGGTTGGCCTGGGGTTTGGGATTTGGTGTAATTCGAGTAATGTATATGCCATGTTTATTAATTTAGTAGTTGTATATTGTTTTAAACCAAGAACAAACAAGAATTTTGGAGAACGAGAAAGCTCGGGTTGAGTAGAGCTTTGGATCATTTCGAGGTAGGTGATGGTTATTGATTCATGTATACCTTGTATGTTTGTGTACTCTTATCTAAGTAATTGTATGATGTTTGCATTGCTCAGGGAATGATTTAATAATGTCTAATGGTCCTGCTTAACAGTCTGGTGAATTGAACTGTGTATTTTGTTTGATTGGTTTACAAGTTAATTGTTCATTATTTGTGACTGTGGATTGGTTGACATTGGGTTGGCTTGGGTACCACGCCTGGTACGGGTATACTAACGGTTGGCTCGGGTACCACGCCTGGTACGGGATATACTAACGGTTGGCTTGGGTACTACACCTAGTATGGGAAATACTAACTGGTTGGCTCGGGTACCACGCCTGATATGGGTTTACTTTATTACATTGTGCATTAAACTGTAGGTCCCCTGAGTGGATCGGGTTGTGTTATTAAAATGTGATAATTGTTTATGGTCCTTGAGAGGCCGGGTTATTGTTATATCTGATTTTGAGTTGGTCTTGGTGTAGACCGGGTTGCATATTTAACACTTAGATATTGTTTAGAGGGGATCCCAGGGTGGGTCCGGGCTATATAAAGAGGGTTGTTTAATTGTTATACTTGATTGTTGATCATGGTGATAAAAGTGGATTACATGTGGGAACAAGCTAGGTAGAGACTTGTAGTCTAGGGATGCCTGTTGACTTATTACATGTGTTCCTGTACTCTTACTTGATTTGTTGTACTGCTCATATATTATTTATTTGGAACTGGCTGATGATCCTACCAGTACACGGGGTTGTGTACTGATACTGCACTTGTTTTTATTTTGTGAGTACATGCGATCTTTCAGCGGTTGACACATGACTTCACTTGTAGTCCCAGCGCTTTCAGACGTCAAGGGTGAGCTGCTTCAGTCGAGCTGCCTTGATTTCTATATTTTTGAAGTTGTAGCCCACTTGTTTCGGGCTTAGACTATTTCTTTTGATGGGGTTTCACTCCTGTACTCTAGTTTTGGTAGTGTTTTGGTACATTGACTTTCAGATTCTAGGGGAGATTTTCCGGAGGGTTATTATAATAGAGTTGTTTTATTGATATTGATTGCTAGTTTACTTTTTGCACATTGGTTTTGAGCTGTTAGAACGGTTAAGTTTGGAGAAGTGATAGTTCGCTCACCCGGGGGTTGGGTGAGTACCGCTCACGGCGGTCTAGGTCATGACAGTTATTCATCATTGTAAGACACACTTGAAAACACTTGTTAAAAAAAAAGTTCTCTCCACTTTTTACATATCTTGTCTCATATTCTTCTTCTTATCTTCATATTTATATTATTTCGACCTTAATTTATGAACGCTATAGTCTTTGTTAACATTGTCAGCAAACCAACTTAAATATTTTACTGAATATGATAGCAAAGGGGTCTTGTTTAGTACCATAATTGCCTCTAGCTAGCAAGAACAAGAAAAATAGAAGCGAACTCTTAGTGAAGACTATATTTTAACCTTAAAAGTTAAAATCATAGCTATCATGTTTTAACTATATTATCTTTAACCAAATAAGAACTCCTTATGGCAATTTGGCTAGGACAAGTAGTGTTCCACTATCTTTTTTGGATTAAAGTGTCCAATCACTTGCCTTCTTATGCATACATTGTATAGTTTTTGTATACAATGTTAAACTTCTTCAGGCAGTTCTAGTGAACAGGTTAGCACAACATCTGCAACTGTGAGAAATATCTTGTCCTTACCAATTTGACTTGGAAAATTTGATGCATGTAGCTCGTCAATCACCACTCTTATGGAGTTCGACAGAACAAGCTGTGCAAAGAAAAAAAAAAGGTAATATTTCAAGGCACGTATGAATATTTGAGTTTAGATACCGTATGTAGTATATATACGAATTCAGAATTTAAGCTTAATGTACTATGGGCTCAAAATTTAGCATTTGTTGAAATTTTAGTAATTTTTCACATATGTACTTATGCTTCGTGTTAAAAAAATTAGGTTTGATTGAACCTAGTGAACCAGGCTCCATCAGTATTTTAAGTATGTAGCTTGTATATATGAAGTTGATTAAGATTATTACCTCGATATTTCTCCTTTTTAGGCTTCTGTGTAACTCTTTCAAGGCATGGATGCCAGTAGTGTCAATGTCAATAACAACTGCAAGGATAAAAAATAGAAGAAACACGAGGGGTGGATTGATCAATGCGTCATCTCAGAGTAGGATAACACACTTTTATTTCAGAGACAGAGGTAATCTCTACTTATGTGACATCTCAACGATCAAGAGTTGAATGTTAGGAAGGGTAGCTGCTTTTAGTTGTTCTTCCTCATCCATTAGCCATCTCAATATCCTGAAAAACAAGTTAATTGGTTTGTTAAATTTATTTTTTCTTAGTATCATAGTATCAGTTGAAATTTAAGTTTAGAAGTAGTGCATAAAAGATATAAAAGAAGGGGGGAAAGGGGAAGAAATGTACTACCTTTCCTTTTTATAGTTAGAGTTTAAAAAGTATATAGCAGAATCAACTCTAACTATCAATAAACCAGGAACTTTGGTTGCCTCAGGGTATTGTTGAATGTTCCTATATACATTTTTCCGGGGTATCCTACCAAGAGTAGTTGTTCGCGGCCTTGTGACTAGGAGGAGAATCTTAGCAAATGATATCATGACCTTTGTAAATGAAAAAAACTATCAGATCTGATTATTGAATAATAAATTTCATTGATAAGATTGTTGTGTTTCTGTATCCCCTTACCGCGATCAAAAGACCAATCTCAACAGAGGCAAAAACCATGCCAAAAAATACCCCAATGCAGACAATTAATAAAGTCAAATTTGTCGATCTTCCAAATCAAAATTGTTGCTTCATAGTCAATTAAACCGAGTACAACAGAGATGATGATAGCATCAAGGATTGCATTAGGAGTATACTTAAAAAGAGGGGTTATGAATTCCAAAGTTAGAAACACAACGACAGACATGACAATGTTGAAACTTGCAATTTGGCAGCCAGCCATGTAATTTACTGCTGAGCGAGAAAAGGAACCTGCATGAGGTGAATCAATCAACTTGTTGGATAAACTATTATACATCATTTTAAGCCATGACTTAGTCAAGGATTATACAAGAAAGCATGTGTCACCAAGGTGTATGATTAAAGTAGACATTCAAAAAGGATATGATATATTAAAGTGGAGCTTCCTTCAACAGATGCTAATGAAGTTGGGGTAACCTAGCCAAATGGTCAGCTTGATCATGACCTGTGTTACCATAATGAATTATAGTTTTATGATCAATGATGTCCCATCAAGTACAATTATAACAAAGAGGGGTCTTAGGCAAGGAGACCCCATTTCTCCTTACCTCTTTGTGCTATCTATAGAGTATTTGAACAGATGTCTAGGTACCTACAAGGGGAATCAAATTTTAATTACCATCCAAGGTGTCAAAAACTAGGGATCACCCATCTAAGTTTTGTTGATGATCTATTAATATTTATAAGGGGTGATTTGCAATCTATCCAGTTGCTGAGAGAGAAGTTCAAGTTATTTTCAGAAGCCTCGTTTTTAAAGGCAAATCTAGCCAAGAGCCACATCTATTTTGGTGAGGTGGATAGGAATACTAAGGAAGCCATCCTACATACTCTAGGGTATGAACTTGGTGAGCTACTATTCAAGTATCTAGGAGTACCACTATCTACTAAGAGGCAAACTGATGCCTAGTGTAAACCTTTAGTGGGTAAGATCACCTCAAAGATAACTTTATGGATGTTAGAAGGGCTTTCTTATGCTGGTCAATTACATTTGATTAAAGTTGTCCTGATGTGAGTTCAGACATATTGTTCAAAAAAATTTCTCCTCCATCAGAAGGTTATAGAATTGATAGAAGCATATTGCAGAAGCTACCTCTGGTCAGGAGTGACAAGGATCACAAACAAGGACTTAGTAGCTTGGGAGATAGTGTCTTTGCCTAGAGGTGCGGGGGTCTAAACATCATAAATATGAGGATATGGAATCAAGCAACAATACATAAACTACTCTGGGCACTCAGTCAAAAGAAGGAAAAATTGTGGATCACTTAGATCTGTACTTACTATATAAAGGGGAAAAATTGACTCACAATGAAAGCACCTCAGCAGGCATCATGGATGATCAGGAAAATCCTGAATATGAGGAAGCAATGGCCAAATATGCAGCAACTAGTTATGATCAAACATGGCAATTTGCAGATCAATCGAGTGTATAAGCAGATAAGAGGTCCTGTAGAGAATGTATCTTGCAGGAACTTGGTATGTTACACAACAACATGTCCCAAACATGCCTTTATATAATGGCTATCTTTGCAAGGAAAGTTGAGAACAAAAGACAGGCTTCTAAAGTGGGAAATGACCATCAATGAAGACTGTGTATTGTGTAGTAATCATCCAAAAAAATTGCAACACTTATTCTTTAATTGTGACTTTTCCACAGAAGTGTGGAGTGAATTGCTGCACTGACAGAAATGGCATAGTGGTGTACAAAGTTGGGGAATGAAGTATCAATGGGTACAAGAAGCTTGCAAAGGAAGGAGCCCAAAATTAGTGATACTAAAGGTTTCCTTTGCAAGAGTGGTGTATAGCATATGGGAGGAAGGAACTCCAGGGTCTTCAACAGCAAAAGCAGGAGCAAGGAGAATCTGCTACACAAGCTGAAAACTAATATATGCAATCGAGTTAAAAATAATTTTGTTTTGTTTAACAATGTGAGTACTTTATATGTATGATGTAATGAAGTACAAGCAGGTGTAGTGGCTACTGTTTTTTAGAGAGATTATCACGGTGTGATAAGCTCTGATTTTACAATGGTTTGCGCTGGTGATTAATAAAAGTCCTTTAATGGTCAAAAAAATATAATAAATATAAAAATTATCTACGATAATGATAATTGTATTTAGATATCAAAATTTTATTTTATTTTAAAATACGTCAATATCTTATAGTTGAATTTTGGAAGAATTGGTGAAATTGAATTGCTTGGGGCTGCATGTTTGAACACTCTGATTTTTTGGGTCATATTTCGAGCTGTACAATTTTTTTCTTCTTTATTTACCAAAAAATATTAATAAAATATTATTATATTTTTTATATTCAAGACAAGAGCTGTCAATACAGACTGATCCAGCCCATTTGGGCTAGCCCCCGCGGGCTTTAAAATTTGACGGGACAGGCCGGGCTGGCCCACTAAAATAATGGGCTCGAAAACAGCAAGCCCAACCCATCATTCTGTGGGCTACGGGCCTCGATGGGCCAACCTATTTTTTAAATAATATTATTTTTATTATATTTTAAATTTAAATTTAATTTTAAATTGTTAATAACATAACTATGTATAAGACAATATTACATAATGTTGCTACTTGCTAATTAAGTTCAAGTTCACAAAAATAAAATAAAAAAACTGTGAAACTACATAACTTTTGACATGATATTGTTCGAACCTTACATATTTTATAAACATAATTAATATTTAAATATTTATGATGGTTTAAGTAGACTTTGAGTTTGGACTCATCTTGTTCTTTTTAGTACTCTATTTTATCTTTATTTTTTAATTATTTTTATTTAGCCCACGGATCGGTCCAACCCATATTGCTAAAGCTCTACGGGCCAGCGGGCTTATTCAGGCCGATCTAAAAAGCTCTGTTCTTAAATGGGCTGCAAAAATCTTAGCCTAATCCTATCAAATTACAGGCTGGGTCGGGCCAGCCCAACGGGCCTAGCCCATATTGATGGCTCTATTCAAGACGGTGGTAGGAGCAAATTATTAGGTGAATTTAGGTTGTTAAATGTTATGTCATGCCTTAAATGCTCAAAAGTTAAAATCCATAATCTGAAATATCCAAATCGTTTAATCTAAAATTAAAAATCAATTCAATCCGAGCTTACTTGAATTGTAATTTCTTCAATTCAAAAACGGAATATCCAAATCAAAATTTTCATACCCAATCCGCGCACCCATAGCTGCAGGCAAGAAAGTTTGCATCGACAGTGCAAAATTAACCAATAGTACACAGTTACATTTTTTTAATACTTTCAATTTATAAAAGTTAAACTTTCTTATTGTTTTATGCTACCCACATGTAGCTTCGAAATCTTAGGAACACAACGGTTCCACAATGTTAGTTTTACTGTTTCAAAAAAGGGGGCAAAGGACAGTTCGGTGCATAAAAAATCCCACATTAAAACTATAATCTTTATTAACAATGTCAGAAAACCATCTTAAATATTTTGCAGAAAATGATCACAGAGGTCCTGTTTAGTAGTACAGGACAATAAAAGACATGGGGAACTCTTATTGAAGACTATATTTTAACCATAGAAGTTAAAATCACAGCTCTCATGTTCTAACTATACTATCTTTTAACCATACAAAAACTCCTTATGGCAATTTGGCTAGGACCAGTGTGCCACTATCTTTTTTGGATTGAAGTGTCCAATCACTTTTTCTGAGGATCCCACAAGTCACTAAAAATAGAATCCAACTCTCCTTTTTTATTAGTAATTCACTTTATATACTTTACCCAATTTTGGTCCCTAATGATACTTCTGGTTGATATTTTTTCCACTTGACTTCTTGTGCATACATTGTATAGTTTTTGTTTACAATGTTAAACTTCTTCAGGCAGTTTTAGTGAACAGGTTAGCACAGCATCTGCAACTGTGAGAAATATCTTGTCCTCACCAATTTGATCTGGAAAATTGGATGCATGAAGCTTGTCAATCACCACTCTTCCGGGGTTTGATAGAACAAGCTGTGCAAAGAAAAAAAAAAGAGAAGGTAAGATTTCGAGGCACATATGAATATTTGAGTTTAGATACCATATGTAGTACAGAGACGAATCCAGAATTTAAACTTGATGTACTATGGGCTCAAAATTTAGCGTTTGTTGAAATTTTAGTAATTTTCCACATACGTACTTATGCTCCGTGTTGAAAATTTGGGTTTGATTGAACCTAGTGAACCAGGCTCCATCAGTCTTTTAAGTATTTATGAAGTTGATTAAGATGATTACCTGAATATTTCTCTTTTTCAGGCTTCTGTGCAACTCTTCCAAGGCATGGATGCCACTAGTGTCAATGTCAGTAACAGCTGCAAGGAGAAAAAGCAGAAGAAACACGAGGGGTGGATCAATCAATGTGTCATCTCAGAGTAGGATAACACGCTTTTAATTTAAGGGATAGAGGTAATCTCTACTTACGTGACATCTCAACGATCAAGAATTGAATTTTAGGAAGGCTAGCTGCTTTTAACTGTTCTTCCTCATCCATTAGCCATCTCAAAATCCTGAAAAACAAGTTAATTAGTTTGTTAAGTTTCTTTTTTCTTAGTACCAGTTGAAGTTTAACTTTAGAAGTAGTGCATAAAAGATGCAAAAGAAGGGGGAAAGGGGAAGAAATGTACTACCTTTCCTTTATATAGTTAGAGTTTGAGAAGTATATAGCAGAATCAACTCTAACTATCAATACACCAGGAACTTTGGTTGCCTCGGGGTATTGTTGAATGTTCCTCTATACATTTGTCCGTGGTATCCTACCAAGAGTAGCTGTTCGCGGCCTTGTGACTTGGAGGAGAATCTTAGCAAATGATATTGTGACCTTTGTAAATGAAAGAAACTATCAGATCTGATTATTGAATGATAAATTTCGTTGAAAAGATTGTTGTGTTTCTGCATCCCCTTACTGCGATCAAAAGACCAATCTCAACAGAGGCAAAAACCACGCCAAAAAATGCCCCAATGCAAGAAACAAAGTCAAATTTGTCGATCTTCCAAATCAAAATTGCTGCTTCATAGTCAATTAAGCCGAGTACAGCAGAGATGATGATGGCAGCAAGGATTGCATTAGGAGTATACTTAAAAAGAGGGGTTATGAATTCCAAAGTTAGAAACACAACGACAGACATGACAATGTTGGATACTGCAGTTTGGCAGCCAGCCATGTAATTTACTGCTGAGCGAGAAAAGGAACCTGCAAGAGGTGAATCGAGAATAACTGAATAATACTTGTATTAGCAATGAGTTCTTGTCACACCATCATGAAAGATAATTAGCTCATTTGACATCCGATGCTTTTGGCTTCTAATAGATGAACACATTACATCTTTACTCATGCTACATTTGCTTGTTGATTTGTATTACCTGTTGCTACATAGCAGGATGTCATTGAGCCAACGATATTCATAGTTCCAAGTTCCACCATTTCTCTGTTTCCGTCCAACTGGTAGTCCTTCATGGATGCAAGGGTTCTCCCAATTGCAACAGCTTCCTGTGAAAGAGAAGGTACAAGATTGGACATTTAGTAGAAAAATGTGAAAAGGTTCCTTCTTGACATTTCATTCAATATTTTGCTTACCGTCAATGCAATCATGCCGGCTACAATACCAGTCCTAAGCCCTTTTAAGAGATAGTCACCGGTGAAATATATTTTATTGACAGATGGAGGACTTATTCCCTTCTCAATGTATCCTACCTGGTAAGGTCGTCATAGAAGTCGATTAGAAAGAGATCATTTTAGTCCAAATGATGAAAAGTTAAGTGAAAGTATGAATACCTAAAACAAGCACTTCCAATGGCAACTCCCTTCTTATCAGCATGGGTAATGTAGACAAAGAATGACAGAAATCAATGGAGCAATTGCAGGTACCCAAAACAGCCTTTTATTCTCCTTTCCCTGCTTGCCAAAATATTTTAAGAGTCGAATACACACTACCAAATTCTTCCAAAATTTAGTCGATAGAGCTCAGGACTCTTACAATGTACTTCGCGAACAAAAGGAAAGTTAAAAATGTTGCTCCGATGAGAATTGTCTGCCAGTTCCACTGCAAGTTGTTGAAAAATAAAACAAGGTATAAATTTCAAGTTATCCTTAAAAAAAACATCTTAGGTAGGATGCTGTCAAGTGGCAAGAAAACTTACTCCATGGTCGATTGAATGAAACACTGATTTCATCACAGAAATAATATCTGTTTTCTTAGTAAATTTCTTAATGCCTAAAAAACCTTTAAGCTGCTGAAGGGAAATTGTGATGGCAGCACCACCCATGAATCCAACAACAGCAGCATGAGATAGAAAGTCTATCAAGAAGCCAAGTCTGCCAAGAAAACAACATAGGGATTAAAACAATATCCCATGGACAAAGAACAAATACAGTCAAAAATCTCTATAACAACGTCATTTGTATGAAATGACTTTTATAACGAACATATAATATAACATACTATGGAAAATCGGTTCCAACAAAAAGTTGGCCGTTATAGTGAAATGTTGTTAAAGAGGATGACTGTTATAGAGAGGTCTGACTGTACATCCAACTTGGTAGTCAAATGTTTTAATCACCTTAGGATCCCAAGAGTAGCCTGAGTAATACCAGCGAAAAAGGTTGCTGTGAAAGCAAGCCTCAGATACTCAGTTGGATGTGTACTCGGATCAATTTCATTCCGGAGCAGAGTCCCTAGCAAAAGTGACACAACAGCTACAGGCCCTATGGCTATATCTCTTGAACTGCCCATGAAGGCGTAACTAGAGGTGGAACAAAGCTAGAGTCTGGAATTTTATACAAAGAGAAGAATGAAAAAGGAATTTCGCAATCATTAACAAAAATAAAGTTAACAAGGAACTGGACAGTGGGCACTTACATAATCCATACTGAGGAGCTAAATTTGCAAGCTTTGAGTAGCCAATGTCTGTCATACCAGTTGAAAGATTTTGATAAGAATTTTCGTAAAGATCCTAATAATCTTGATTTCATTAACACAAACCCTGCGGGCACTATGTTGCTCAGATCCTTCAAAACTGTCATAGGTCCGTGTTTGGAGGATCCGAGCAACATAGTCCAGGCACACTCTTTACCTGAGGAATGCAAAGACTTGCAATGGTGAGACCAGAGATAAGATCACCTCTGAATTTTCTAAAGTTATAGTTTCTACCCCAATCAAGTATCGGAAATATGGCCTGTAAACCAAGCACAAGCTTCCTGGACCTCGGTTGATCCTTGAAACAGCGTTGTGGATCATCTGCGAAGAACGTCTCCTTCACAGTAGTCTTAAACTCATTGAATATGTCCTGTTTCGGGGGGACTCCAACCTTGTGAATATAGGGTGTTTGGTTGCGTTGAGATGACGAAGAACTTCTGAGGTCCATCTCTTTTCTTTCTTCTCCCTCAACATTAGAATTACCCATGCTCGAAAAGAACATCTAATTTGCCTGTAATGCAGAGGAAATACAATTTAGTTGTATATCACCATATGAAATACTAAAGTTCCATTCAAGAGAAGCGAAAGAAACATGACAACTAATAGGAAAACAGTACGAGGAACAGTAATGTCAACAACATAGTGGATCACCTAAACATAGTAAACAACATAACAGATACCAAAAGCTAGAAACTACATGAATAAGGCTTATACTATGATAGACACGGTGCTCTAGACTACTGCCAAGGCCTATCCCATGAAAAACTACCTACTAACCTTCTACCCTAATTTTTTTAATCCCTTTTACGTAGACAAGTAGCGACCAAGTCCTCTTTTGATTAAAAATTTCAAATAAAAAAAAAGGTCCAAATCTTCAATGTATCAGTCGACTTTATATGGCAAATATTTTGGTTTGGAAATAACGTTAATCCAAAAGATATTCATGAACTTAATTGTTGTTAGATATAATAAAGAGAAACTCAAACTACCTATTTTAAACATATAATTATACACTTTATAAACTATTAAGTTAAAAAAATAAAATTAAACTCATCTTAAATGATTCTTCAACAAAATTTTGATTTATATAATATGTTGACATAGAAAAGTACGCTCCACCTCCAACCTTAAGGTTATGGGTTCGAGTCACCAAAGGAGCGCAAAAACGTGGAAGCTCCTAGGGAGGAATAAAAAAAACCTTCAAATTCTTTTCCATTAACAATAAAAAGCAATGTACAGTCTACAGATTTCTAAAGCTAGCAAAACTAACTTTCAGATCCGCCAACTTGAAAGGCCAACTTAATTCTTTTTGGAACTCCTAAAGTGCTCTTGATATTTATTTTTTCTGTGTTTGTGTTAAAGTGTCGTGTGTATGTGGTGTGCTGCAGAAAATGAGGGACGTGAGGGATTGGGATTGTTTTTTTCTGTTGAGAATTTTCAGAGTTTAGTGTTTTAGGTTAGTATCTTTTTTTTTTCTTTCCTCTTTTTAGTTTTAATATTTTCATTTTTTATATGCAGATGATTAGTGATGTTCGTATTAGAGGTTAATTTTTTTAACTACTAGTATATCCTAGCCTGAATTCAAGTAATATTTTTCATTCTAATTTTGATGGTTTGATTTTTGATAAAAATAAATATATCCGATTACACAAAAATAAAAAATGAGAATTTTGATCAAGCATTTAACTTTAAACTCTTTGAAGGATAATACATTTGATAGTGCACGATTAGAAAATATAGAATAAATCTGTATTTATATTTGAACTCTTTGAATTTTCATAATATTATTAGATATATAAATCCCCACGCTGTGGGAATACACTGGGTATGTTGTTGTTGTTGTTCTATTAGATATATAAATCATTTGAAAATTTAGCACTAAGTTCAATTTATATTTTGAATTATTAAGTTGACTAGAATCCTCCAAAAATAATGTTAAAAAAATTAACATGGACAGAAAAACATGTTAAATATTTTACATAATATGACCACAGAGGTCCTGTTTGGTAGTACATAATAATTGCCTCTAGCAAGAACAAGAAAAATAGAAGACTCTTAATGAACACTATACTTTAACCATAAAAGTTAAAATTATAGGTATCATGTTTTAACTATACTATCTTTAACCAGACAAGAACTCCTTATGGCAATTTGGCTAGGACAACTAGTGTGCCACTATCTTTTTTGGATTCAAGTGTCCAATCACTTTTTCTGAGGATCCCACAAGTCACTAAAAATAGAATCCAACTCCACTTTTTTGTATAGTTTTTGTTTACAAATGTTAAACTTCTTCAGGCAATTTCAATGAACAGGTTAGCACAGCATCAGCAACTGTGAGAAATATCTTGTCCTCACCAATTTGATCTGGAAAATTGGATGCATGTAGCTTATCAATCACCACTCTTCCGGGGTTCGATAGAACAAGCTGTGCGAAGAAAAAAGTGAAGGTAAGATTTTGAGGCACATGTGAATATTTGAGTTTAGATACCATACGTAATACAGAGACGAATCCAGAATTTAAACTTGATGTTCTATGGGCTCAAAATTTAGCTTTTGTTGAAATTTTAGTAATTTTCCACATATGTACTTATGCTCCGTGTTGAAAAAATTGGGTTTGATTGAACCTAGTGAACCAGGCTCCATAAGTTTTTTAGGTATGTAGCTTGTATTTATGAAGTTGATTAAGATGATTACCTGAATATTTCTCTTTTTTAGGCTTCTGTGCAACTCTTCCAAGGCATGGATGCCACTGGTGTCAATGTCAGTAACAGCTGCAAGGAGAAAAAGCAGAAAAAACACGAGGGGTGAATCGATCAATTTGTCATCTCAGAGTAGGATAACACGCTTTTAATTTCAGCGACAGAGGTAATCTCTACTTACGTGACATCTCAACGATCAAGAATTGAATTTTAGGAAGGCTAGCTGCTTTTAACTGTTCTTCCTCATCCATTAGCCATCTCAATATCCTGAAAAACAAGTTAATTAGTTTGTTAAGTTTCTTTTTTCTCAGTAT
Organism: Jaltomata sinuosa; assembly: GCA_003996215.1. NCBI lineage: Eukaryota > Viridiplantae > Streptophyta > Magnoliopsida > Solanales > Solanaceae > Jaltomata > Jaltomata sinuosa. Next base: position 441,915 of record QJPP01004356.1, read on the forward strand.
CAGTTGAAGTTTAACTTTAGAAGTAGTGAATAAAAGATACAAAAGAAGGGAGAAAAGGGGAAGAAAATGTACTACCTTTCCTTTATATAGTTAGAGTTTGAAAAGTATATAGCAGAATCAACTCTAACTATCAATACACCAGGAACTTTGGTTGCCTCGGGGTATTGTTGAATGTTCCTATATACATTTGTCCGGGGTATCCTACCAAGAGTAGCTGTTCGCGGCCTTGTAACTTGGAGGAGAATCTTAGCAAATGATATTGTGACCTATTTAATTGATGAAACACTATCAGATCTGATTATTGAATGATAAATTTCGTTGATAAGATTGTTGTGTTTCTGCATCCCCTTACCGCTATCAAAAGACCAATCTCAACAGAGGCAAAAACCACGCCAAAAAATGCCCCAATGCAAGCAACAAAGTCAAATTTGTCGATCTTCCAAATCAAAATTGCTGCTTCATAGTCAATTAAGCCGAGTACAGCTGAGATGATGATGGCAGCAAGGATTGCATTCGGAGTATACTTAAAAAGAGGGGTTATAAACTCTAAAGTTAGAAACACAACGACAGACATGACAATGTTGGAAACTGCAGTTTGGCATCCAGCCATGTAATTTACTGCTGAGCGAGAAAAGGAACCTGCAAGAGGTGAATAGATCAACTAGTTGAACAAACTATTATACATGAAAATGAGAATAACTGAATAATACTTGTATTAGCAACGAATTCTTGTCACACCATCATGAAGATAATTAGCTCATTTGACATCTGATGCTTTTGGCTTCTAATAAATGAACACATTACATCTTTACTCATACTTCATTTGCTTGTTGATTTGTATTACCTGTTGCTACATAGCAGGATGTCATTGAGCCAACGATATTCATAGTTCCGAGTGCCACCATTTCTCTGTTTCCGTCCAACTGGTAGTCCTTCATGGATGCAAAGGTTCTCCCAATTGCGACAGCTTCCTGTGAAAGAGAAGGTAAAAGATCGGACATTTAGTAGAAAAATGTGAAAAGGTTCCTGCTTTGACATTTCATTCAATATTTTGCTTACCGTCAATGCAATCATGCCAGCTACAATACCGGTCCTAACCCCTTTTAAGAGATAGTCACCGGTGAAATATATTTTATTGACAGATGGAGGATTTATTCCCTTCTCAATGTGTCCTACCTGGTAAGGTCGTAATAGAAGTCGATTAGAAAGAGATCATTTTACTCCAAATGATGAAAAGTTAAGTGAAAGTATGAATACCTAAAACAAGCACTTACAATGGCAACTCCCTTCTTATCAGCATGGGTAATGTAGACAAAGAAAGTCGAAAGAATGACAGAAATCAAAGGAGCAATTGCAGGTACCCAAAACAGCCTTTTATTCTTCTTTCCCTGAGAGCCAAAATATTTTAGAGTCAAGCAAAGGCCCCAAATGCTTTAAAAATATTAATTGATAGAATCAGGACTCTTACAATGTACTTCGCGAACAATAGGAAAGTTAAAAAGGTTGATCCAACGAGAATTGTCTGCCAGTTCCACTGCATAATTGTTGAAAAATAAAACAAGGAATAAATTTCAAGTTATCCATAAAAGACATCTTAGGTAGGATGCTCTCAAGTGGCAAGAAAACTTACTCCATGGTCGACCGAATTAAACACTGACTTCATCACAGAAATGATATCTGTTTTCTTAGTAAACTTCTTAATGCCCAAAAAACCTTTAAGCTGCTGAAGGGCAATTGTGATGGCAGCACCACCCATGAATCCAACAACAGCAGCATGAGATAGAAAGTCTATCAAGAAGCCCAGTCTGCCAAGAAAACAACACAGGAAATAAAACAATATCCCGTGGACAAGTCAGAAAGAGAAGGAAACAAAGAACAAATACAGTCAAACCTCTCTATAACAGCGTCAGAAAGAGAAGGAAACAAAGAACAAATACAATCAAACCTCTCTATAACATCGTCATTTGTCTGGATAAATTTTTGACTGCTATAGCGAAATGATTGTTATAGAGAACATATAACATAATATAACATGAAAAACCGGTTCCAAAGAAAACTTGGCCGTTATAGTGAAATGTTGTTATAGAGGATGACTGTTATAGAGAGGTCTGCACTGTACATCCAACTTGGTACTCAAATGTTTTAATCACCTTAGGATCCCAAGAGTAGCCTGAGTAATGCCAGCGAAAAAGGTTGCTGTGAAAGCAAGCCTCAGATACTCAGTTGGATGTGTAATCGGATCAATTTCATTCCGGAGCAGAGTCCCTATCAAGAGTGACACAACAGCTACAGGCCCTATGGCTATATCTCTTGAACTGCCCATGAAGGCATAAACTAGAGGTGGAACAAAGCTGGAGTCTGGAATTTTAAACAAAGAGAAGAATGAAAAAGGACAATTTTCACAGATTATTAACAAAGATAAAGTTAATAAGGAACTGGACAGTGGACACTTACATAATCCATACTGAGGAGCTAAATTTGCAAGCTTTGAGTAGCCAATGTCCTGTCATACCAGTTGAAAGATTTTGATAAGAATTTCGTAAAGATCCTAATAATCTTGATTTCATTAACACAAACCCTCCGGGCACTATGTTGCTCAGCTCCTTCAAAAATGTCATAGGTCCGTGTTTGGAGGATCCGAGCAACATAATCAAGGCACACTCTTTACCTGAGGAATGCAAAGACTTGCAATGGTGAGACCAGAGATAAGATCACCTCTGAATTTTCTAAAGTTATAGCTTCTACCCCACTCTAGTATCGGAAATATGGCCTGTAAACCAAGCACAACCTTCCTAGATCTCGGTTGATCCTTGAAACAGCGTAGTGGATCATCTGCGAAGAATGTTTCCTTCACAGTAGTCTTAAACTCTTTGAATATGTCCTGTTTTGGAGGCACTCCAACCTTGTGAATATAGGGTGTTTGGTTGTGTTGTGAAGATGAAAAACTCCTTATGTCCATCTCTTTTCTTTCTTCTGCCTCAACACTAGAACTACGCATGCTAGAAAAGAACAGCTAATGCACCTGTAATGCAGAGGAAATACAATTGAGTTATATCACCATATGAAATACTAAAGTTTCATTCAAGCTAGTTATTGCAGCCAAATCAACAACATACCCAGAGAAATCCCACAAAGTGGGGTCGGGGGAGGGTAGAGTGTAGGCAGACCTTACCCCTACCTCGTGGAGGTAGAGAGGCTGTTTCTGGAAGACCTCGGCTCAAGTGAAGCAAATCAAAGTAGTAATGGAAAGGAAAAACGGCAGTGGAGAAAACATGACAACTAAATAGGAAAGCAGTGCAAGGAATAGTAACGTCTGCGATCACCCATACATAATAAACAACAGATGATAACAGATACCAAAAGCCAGAAACTACATGAATAAGGCTAATACTACGACAGACACGGTGCAGTAGACTAACACCAAGCCCTATCCTATCGAAAAGCAAGATAACGCTTGACTACCTACTAGCTTTCTACCCAAATCCATGACCTCCATACCCACCTATCTAAGTTCATGTCCTCAGCCAAGATGTTGGATTAACTTCTATTAGATGTAAAACCATGTGATAAAATAAGAAGTTACACCAACCCTTTCAAATTTGATGAACACAGAGGGAGACTTTTTGAGCTAATAAAGTTCCAAAACTTGTTAAACTTTGTACTACATTAGAAAGTTCTTGCTTGTCCCTTATATAGATAACTAGGAAACTACATGTTAAAGTTTAACTCTAGAAGAGTATTAGTGGTGTGCTAAAAAGTAAAGCATTTGCTTGGCACATACTGGTATTAGAAGCTACAACACAATTTTTTATTCTCTTCAAAAGACAAATGGATCGTCGATAACCATTGATTTAAAGAAAGTGAGCACTATAATTTGAATAAATCTGGTATGATAAGATTGAACAATAGCCAACCAAAACCACATAAAGTTTGGTATGTTTTCAGAATTAGGCATGTCATTTCACATGGTACAAAGATTTTTCACCAGGAGTAATCTTAGAATAACTTCAAATGCTGTAATGTTTCTCTAGTGTCAAATTCATAAAAGAGAACATGATACTTTGTTCAACATATGACAAGTGAAAAGAGGCTTTAAGTTTATATGATGCTTGAATTTATTCTGTTTGAGGAATTTATTGATGCCATACTAAAGATCGCGTAAAATATCTTGTTTGAAATTAATGTAATACCTTATGAAAGTTAAGAAATAAATAGAGTTACGTATACATTTCAGAACTCATTCTCTCAACGAAGAACTCACAGCATCAACAACGTCTAAATTTTGAATCCGCCACTGAACTCCATAGAATAATTCCAAGGTCATGCTCATTCTATTTTTTTACCTTTTTGTGTTGGGGGTTGAGAGGAGCAAAAATCATAATCCAAAGCAACATAAGGAAGATCCTTTAAGCATGTACTTAGTCTATTAGCTAAGAAAAATGATAAGCCAATACTACTAAGATTTAAGAATTATTTTCTCCGTTCACTTTTACTTGACATTTCACTTTTTAAGAGTCAAACTGCAAGGACTTTGACCAATATCTTAAGATGTATTTTTTCATCATATTAATATATGAAGGATCACAACTTATAGAATTTTTCATATAGTTTACGAACACCTAAAATTTAAATTTAAAATATTGAATTAATCTAATACAATTTAATACCGAAGATTAGTCAAATTGACTCTAGTAAAGTGAATAGTAATTACGAATATTACGTGTTATAGCTATAGAACAGAATCCCAGGAGCCTTTACTTTAACTTTATAGTATAGTCGTAAAGGACTTCTCGGAATTTTTCTATATGATTTCCAGCAAATGTGCTTAGATGAAATGCTAATTTAAACAAACCAGGTCATGAACTGACTAAAAAAATTGAAGTCCAGATCAAGATATTTGGAATAACTTATTATTAAAAAAATGTTTGTTATTCCAAGTTTAGCGGAACAAATTAAATATGCATTGGCTAGGACTAAAGCCAACTTCCATACGCCTTATTTAGAAACCATTGATAGTGGACCAAATTAGAACTTATAAAATAAAGAAAAGAAAATTTTCCACCCACTAAGCTTTAGGTCCCATTATTTAAAGAACTTCAAAAGGGTAAAAGTGCAGTTATGTGTCTCATAACTTTTGTATTTTTTTTTAAAATTATTTTGTATACATACTACTAGAGCGGGTGAAAGTCCCACATTGATTGGGGAATGAATTGACGGTCTGCTTATATGGACTTGGGTAATCTTCCTCTCATGAGCTAGCTTTTAAGGTTGAGTTAGTTAGGCCCAAGTGTCATATCTTTACATGGTATCAAAGGCAGGTTCATTCCTATTTGGGCACTCGATCCACGCTCCAGTTGGGCCCTGAGCGTGAAGGGGGCGCTAAAGCGGGTGAAAGTCCCATATTGATTGAGAAATTGATTGACAGTCTGTTTATATGGATCCTCCCCTCATAAACTAGCTTTTGGATTGAGTCCACTTTGCTGGGAACTTTAATTATAGTTAATCCTTCTTTTGTTTCAATTTATGTGATGCATTTTAACGGATATAAAAAGAAATACTTCTCAAATTAGTGGTCCAAAATAAGACAAGATATTTGTGTGGTTATGAATATCTCATTAAGGAAAAAATAGGAAGATTAAAGATAATTTTGTTAGGACAAACTAAAAATGGAAAGCGAATCACATAAATTAAGACAAAAAGAGTACTCCTTTCGTTCCAACTTTACTTGTCACTTATTTTTATTTTTTATTTTCATTTTTACTTGGCAATTTTGACATATCAAGAAAAGACATGTTTTATCCTTAGCATTAATTACTTATTCCTAAAATCATTTTTCAAGACTTAATACTAACATTAATTAATAGGGGTAATGTGGTAAAATAGCTATGTCAATCATTATTTTCTTAATGGGTGTGACAAGTCAAAAAGTGAACGGGGAGTATCAAATTACACACAATGTCACAAATTAACTGAAAGCAATCACTTTTTTCATAACAGAGAAATCTCCAAGGGCCAATGGCTTATGGGTCAAAACTCCATGAATAATGGGCTCGCTTCTCTAAGTTTCTTCACTTAAATACCCGATTTTTTGTTTGAAACAGAATTTAAACTCGTACATGCGTCTAACCAATCAATCACATAGTGCACTCTAACACTAGCAAGCACACAAGTAGTACTATTATTCATTAACTTAAAATCTGAATCCGCGCTCTTGGAAAAGTAAAAGTAGACAAAAATGTTGAGACATACAGTATTTTGGAAAGGAAAACACAAGATAAAGCAAGAAGTGCACACTCTATGGTCCAGATTAAAAAGTAAAAAAGTTTCCAGTTATTCTGAAATTCTTTTTTAACAATAAAAAACACAGAGAGAAAGAGAAAAAAACAAACAAACCTTTGAAGAGGAACAAGATGCAAGAAACCAAATAGTGTCCAGGTTCAATGAATCTAACACCACTGGAAAATTCTCTTTCTCTATAATCATGACAGAAGGAAAACAGGAAAAAAGCAAATTTGATGCCTCAAAGGAAAAACCTCAAACTTGTTATCATCTGTTTGGTTATCAAGAAAAAAAAAAAAAATAAGTTCAAAGAAAGTGGAGTGAAAAAGGCACAATGAGAGACTGATGGTTATTTTGAGTATTATATTTATGATGATATCTAAAGATTTATTATAATTGTTTTGTACAAAAAGGGGGAAAAAGAATTATGGTTAATTATTTTTTTCATTTAAAGCTTCACGTGTATTTATGAGGAAAATAAAAGAAAGTACTCCCTCCGTTTGAATTTGTCTATCTTATTTTTCTTTTTAATTTATTTCAAAAAAAAATTCCTTTTTAAGCAACTTTTTATTTCTAATTCATTTGATATGTTTAGAGTTTAGACTACACAATTATAAGTCTTTTTTTACTTTTTAAAATTTTATATCAAGTCAAAACTAGACAAATAAATTGAAACAAAAAAATAGCACAAGTCAGTCGTCGGTTGGTTTGAGGTCTTTAAGTTGCAAATAATGTGGGGTACTGAGGTTGTTTGAATACTGACAGGTTCAAAAAAAAGTATAAAAGGACAACATTTGTTCATATTTGAAGAAAAGTCTTACATTTGAAAAGTCTATGTTGATCTGGACTTTAGGGTCTTTCCACTATATATATATATATATATGAGGCAAAAGTCCTAGGAAAAAAGTTGACTGTAGGGTGTTGGGTTAGCTTGCATGCATTTTAATTAGTTTTAGGGGGTATTTCTTATTTTTAATCAACATATATATAGATATCAGGTAACTATGTAGATCAAAACTTGAACAAATAAAAAATAAAAATGTAATAATTGAGATATGAACTTAGAATCTTAAGCTAAATTTGAATTTCCAAAATCAATGAGTCAATTTCTAGTCTTATGCTTAGGAGATTCAAAATCTATATATATACATAAAAAAACCAGCAAAAAATTGTTTTATATATACTATGTAGTTTTTTATCAATGGAATTTGACGCCCTCCTAGATCCGCCCCTGATTTAGAGTGAGAAAGTCAAATTAATTAGTTTTTTGTGTGTGAAATTTGAACATATATTCTGAGTTTTTTTTAAATTTGACTCTTGATAGTAATAGTATCACCCAAAGTTTTAATTTATTTTCTTACCTTTTGTTTGAAAAAATATCATATTTTTATATTTAAAAAGTTTTTTATTTTAATATTCTTATTTTATCCTTAATGATACTTACTTATATTAGATAAGAATAAGGTAATATATTTAAGGTCACAAAATTTAAACATTTTTTTTATATTCGTAAATTTCGTGTCTAGTCAAATTAAGACACATAAAAAAAATAAAAAAAATACTACAAATGATTAATTATGTTTAATGATAAGTCTTATTTAAAAAAACATGCCGTAAACTTGTAATTAGTTTAACATATGCACTACGTATGAAAAGTATTTTTCTCTACTTTTGTCCTACTTCTGAAAATAAAACCAGTTGACTCCCTTTTATGGGAGAAAATTGCAAGCTTTTATTTTCTACTAAAAAGAATATTTTATGTGGGGGTAAGTATATGGACAGTGGAGGACAATGACATAAAAGAGTGGGAAAAAGTCGTTATACTACAAATAAATTTTTATTTTTACTTGTCTATTTTAACGTTTCAAGAAAAATAATTTATTTTTCCTATTTTATTTTTAATTTTATCTATTAATTTCCATCATTATTTTTCAAGAACTTTGGAAATACCAATAGTTATAGGTATTATAATAAAATAAACACTTTATTTGTTATTTTTAAAAAATATGAATTCAACAACAAGCAAGTGTAATTTCACAAGTGGAGTCTGAGGAAGGTAGAATGTACGCAAGCAATAGTTCTACCTCATAAAGGTAGAGATGTTATTTTCGATAGACCTTCAACTCAACGGGTACATGCTAAACAGTCCAAAAATAAAAAAACAAATGAGGAAGTATTTTTTTCTAAAAGAGTTGTGACAAAAGGCAAAAAAGTGTCACTTATGATGGAGAAGAAGGTAGGGTGAATTTAAGTGGGGTGTAAATTGTAGTTGGAACAATAAGACCGCAGCTTTAATGCCAATAAATTGTAAGCTGACTTTTAGATTCACGAATTTAATAGGTATAAGGTATTTTTTTTATATAAAGATATTATTTTTTTATTTTTATTTTTTGTACTGAACAGTTTACTTTCTCCATTTCATTTTACTATAAATAAAGAGGGTCAACTCTTGTAAACCCGGTACAACAAAGTACTCCCTCCGTCTCAATTTATTTGACCTATTTTAACTTGTCACAGAGTTTAAGAAAGTAAAGAACTTAGGTTTTTTCACGGCCTTTTCATGAACCTAGGGTTCTAACCCATAAACTTTCTATAATAATCTCCCTAGCAATTCTGCAAGGATAACGGATTACTAGGCGAAGAGATTAGTGAAATAACTTACCTCAACGAGAATTTTCATCCTAGCCTTGAGAAAATCGCCTCTCTAAAGCTCTGGAATGAAGTTCTTGAGTTTATAAAATAATACTCAGAATAATTGACTTAAACAGGCATTCAGTCTCTCTGTCACTTGCTGCAGTGACCCCTTTCTCGCTATGGTGAGATTGATGTGGCAAAATTGGATTCGCTATGGAGAGATCTGGAAAAATGGTCATTCCTACTATGGTGGCACTCTGACTGCTATGGCGGTCTCGCTGCAGCGGGAGTCCTTTTGCTACAGCGGTGCCTGAAATAGTAACTCGAAAATTCTGCACAATTGCCCTATTTCACAACACAAGTTTCAAACTTAAGGCATTATATAATTATCCTATTGTGATAGCCACTATAATCACATGCTACGAATCCATTCACAATTTTAAAATTTCTTACGGAGGTCTAGATTACTAGGTCACCCCCTAATGGAACACGACTACCCATCATTAGAACAACACACAATTTTCAGCCTTAATCCATCCCACCTTGAGATTTTATTAGCTCAACTCACCATGAGGTCTCTAACAAGGTACCTATGAACCTAATCACCCTATAAGAACTGGGAGGGTCGTTACATCAGATATCAATTAAAAAACCGTTCATCCCTAAACAAACGAGAAAAGAAAACAAGGGAAAGGTACCCGACTAAAAAATAAGCTGGGGAAACTTGCTTGTAGGTTTGATTTGGTCTCCCAAGAGACCTTCTCAACAGGATGGTTTGTTCACTGGACCTTCACAGATGCAATCTCCTTTGATATTAACTTGCGGACCTCTCTATCAAGTATAGCCACAGGCTCCTTCTTATAGGACAAATTCTCATCAAACAGGACCAAAACCCAACGAATTATATAATCCCTATCACCATGATATCTCTTCAATGTGGACACCTGAAACACTGGGTGAACTCCTGACAAACCTGGAGGCAAAGCCATTTCATAGGCTACCTTCCCCACACACTTAAGGATTTTGAATGGTCTAATGAACCTCGAAATGAGCTTACCTCGCTTACCAAACCTCATTACATTCTTTATAGGCAAAACCTTGAGCAACACTTGCTCCCTTACTATGAACTCCATATCCCTGACCTTCCGGTATGGATACTTTTTCTGCCTACTATGGGCTGCTAAAGTTTCTCTCCTTCTGTAATGATTCCATCAACAAGTCAGTGCCCCATTGTATCACCTCAAATGCATCAAACCAATTAATATTGGACCTACATCTTCTCCTGTACAATGCCTCAAATGGAGCCATATCGATACTCGAGTGATAACTATTGTTATACGCAAACTCAGACAATGACAAGAACTAATTCCAAGGACCATCAAAGTCTATCACACATGCCCGAAGCAGTTCTTCTAAAACTTGAATTGTCTGCTCAGACTACCCATTTGCCTGAGGGTGAAAAGTCGTACTAAGGTCCAACCTAGTACCCAACTCAGACTACAACGTTCTTTAGAAGTTAGAAGTAAACTAAGTACCTCTATCTGAGATAATGAAGATCATAACTCCATGCAATCAAACAATCTCATAGATATAAAGCTTCGCTAAATTCTCCGCATTGTAAGTCACTTAAACTGGAATAACATGGGCAGACCTAGTCAATCGGTTAACAATGACCCAAGTAGAATCAAACTTACCCAAGGTCTTTGGAAGACCAACTACAAAGTGCATTGAAATCCTGTTCCACTTTCATTCAGGAATGGGCATTTTTTGAAGTGTCCATCCAGGCTTCGAGTGCTCATACTTTACTTGCTGGCAACCTAGACACTGGGCAACAAAATTAACAATATCGTACTTCATTCTACCCCACCAATAATGTTGTCTAAAATCACGATACATCTTAGTCGCACCAAGATATATAGAGTGCCTTAAATTATGAGCCTATGCAAACAGTCTTGATTAAATCATCAAAACTGGGAACACATACACACCCCTTAATCCTCAATACACCTTCATCTTCAATTACAACCTCTTTGGCCTCTCCATGCAAGACCTTATCATAAATCTTGATCAACTTATAATTCTTAAACTGTCTGGCCTTAATCTCTTCTAGAAATAAAGATCGTGCCTCCACAGAAACTAAAACTCCCCTAGACTCATTCAGATTGAGTCGCATAAAACTATTAATCAGAGTCTGAACCTTTCTAGCCAATGTATATCTTGTAGCCTCTAAACTAGTCAGGATACCTATACTCTCTGGCTTTCTATTCAAAGCATCTGTGACCACATTTGCCTTACCTGAATAGTACAAGATAGTAATATTATAGTCTTTGAGCAACTCCATCCATCGATGCTTTCTTAGGTTCAAATTTCTCTGTGTAAACACATGTTGTAAGCTGCGGTGGTCAGTGCACACCTTACAATGGATACCATAAAGATAGTGCCTCTTGATCTTAAGAGCAAACACCACTGCTGCCAACTCTAAGTCATATGCAAGATAGTTTTTCTCATTCACCTTTAACTTCCTAGAAACCTATTTAGTGACTTTCTTATCCTGCATCAAAACAGCACCCGAGCCCGAATGTGAAGCATCACAATAAATAACAGAGTCCTTACCCTCCATAGGCAAAGCAAGAATAAAAGTCGTGGTTAGGAAAGTCTTGAGTTTTTGAAAGCTTTCCTCACACTCATCATACCACTGAAATGGTATGAGTCAACCGAGTCAGTTGAGAAGCAATGAAAGAAAAACCTTTCACAAACTGATGGTAGTAACTCGCCAACCCCACAAAGCTGTGAATCTCCATCACCAAAGTGGGTCGAGCCCAACTCTTGAGTGCCTTTATCTTATACAAGTCAATCATAATTCCCTTCTTTGTGACTAAATGCTCCAAGAAGGACTCAGAAGATAACAAAAACTCACTCTTAGAAAATTTAGCAAACAACTGCTTCTCTTTCAACAACCCTAACACCAGTCTCAAATGGTTCTCATGCTCTTCCTTATTTTTTGAATATACCAAAATGTCATTAATAAATTATAACACCCTAAGAATTTGAACTACCATTTGAACTTAGAAATCCAGTTGAAACTTGCAGATTTTAGGTCCCACAGGCAGACGCCACGGGCTGTGGGAGGCTCCACAGGCCATTGCACCATTCATAGGAACTGCCCATGTCTCCTCAGCTCCAATGGGCTGGCCTATATGCCATGAGGAGTCCCACGTGTCGTAGGACCAGCCATGAGAAATGTACAGTGGCCCAGACCAGCTCCCCCAGCCCAGAAGCCAAGGCCATGTGTAACGACTGGATCTGTCATTATGGGTAGTCCAATCATGCCAAATTTTAGAGTTAGAAAACTTCATATTTAGGAGTTTAAAATTCTGGGTTAGGCAAGCCTCGATCGATTTTGGAGCGAGGTAGAGTGTAGGTAAATCTGGGTAAGTATTGGTTTATCTGTCTTGTTTCAAGCTAGTTTTCCATGTAGCCAAGATATAGAGGAGTCCGGGGGATTTTTCGGAATCGAATTTGGGTAAGTAGAACTTCTGGAATCGCGTTTGACATGAAGTGGTTATTTCGGGTCATCGGGGAAAGCAAGTGTGTTGTAAAATGTCCAAAATTAGGAGATTTCTGGACATTCTGTCTGTGATGAGCGTAACAGTCCACCGTAGTTACCTGCGCTATAGCCGTGAAAAATATTGTTATAGCAGTGGTTAAGGCGGTCAACACCCACTTAAGACCGTTATAGCGGAAGTCGTCCGCTATAGCGTGACCGCTATAGCGGAGCGGGTACTGCTATACCGGGCCGATGGGTTTTTAATGCAGAAACTTCTCCAAAATAGTTCAGTTTTCTACAATTCATTTTGGGAGAAGGGCTAGGCGATTCTAGGTGTTTTTCTTCCTTTTTCCGTCGAAATTCTTCCCTAAGGTAAGGTTCTTATTCCCCAATCTTTGTAATACGTTTCCTATGCGGTAGAATTTCTAGGAGGGAAATTGGGGAAAGGTTGGAATAACCTAGGAATGGTAGAATTCGGAGAAGAAAGGAGATTCCAAGCATGTATGTTCTTGGGTATTGATAAAAGTATATTTTTATGATCATAGGTTGGTTAATTCTCTATTTTTACCCATAAAAATGATAGAACTAGGAGAATTAACAGTGGAAAATCCCGGGAAAAGGGTGGGATGATCATGGGTGGCCTGGGGTTTGGAGATTTTGTATAATTTGGGTAATGTGCAGGCTTTGTGTATTGTTTTTAGACCAAGAATGAGAGAGGAATCTGGAACACGAGAAAGCTCAGGTTGAATAGAGCTTGGATCATTTCGAGGTAGGTGATGGCTTACGATTTCGGTGAATGATGTATATTCTTGTACTCATATCTAAATGATTGTACGAATTACATTGCTTAGGGAAGTTGTGTAGGATGTCTAAGGTTCTTGTTTTACATTATGTGATTTGAACGATATATGCTTGTTGGTTTACAAGTTGTGTGTTCATGTATTTGACTGTGGATTATTGACATTCGGTTGGCTCGGGTACTACGCCTGGTACGGGTATAACAAATGGTTGTCATAGGTACCACGCCTAGTACGGGCATAAAAATGGTTGGCACAGGTACCACACCTGGTACGATTTACTTTTGTTGCATCATTGCATTGTTATTATTGTGTTGCATTGATTGATATTAGTTCCGTGAGTGGACTGGGCTGCTTATTGAAATGTGTTATTGGTTTGGTGGTCCTTGAGAGGCCAGGGAAATTCTGGTTAACTGTTGTGTTGGTCTTGGTTTAGGCCGGGTTGTTCATTGACATTTGTGTTGGTCTTGGTTTAGGCCAGGTTGATTCAAGGTACATGTGTGTAGTCTAGAGGGGATCCCAGGATGGGTTCGGGCTAGATGTAAAGGTATAGTTAATGGTATATGGTTGTGGCTTAGAGTTAGGTGGTGGATTCATGCGGGAATAGGCTAAGTAGAGAATGGTAGTCTAAGTGTGTCTGGGGTTATTTATGCATGTTTTCCATACCTTATACTTGATATTGTTGTACTGTTATACACTGTTTATTTGAAAACTGGCTGATGATCCTACCAGTACACAGTGCTGGTGTACTAATAATGCACTTGCTTGTCTTTTGGTGAGTACATAAAATCTTCCAGCGGCTGAGACGCGACCTCACCTTTAGCACCGATGATTCTTGACTTTCAAGGGTGAGTTGCTTGATTTGAGCTACCTTGGGTTATCTTCAGAGTTTCAATCCACTTGTTTCGGACTTAAAACTACTTCGTATTTTCTTTTGGTATTGCATCCCCGTATTCTAGATATTGGTGTTGATATTTGGTACAACGACTTTCAGTTCCTAGGTGGGATTTTTCGCAGGTTAATGATTATGCTATAGTTTTTGCTTATTTTGATTGCTGGTTCACTTTTTGTTGCTGGTTTTAGTCCGTTAGTATAGGAAAAAGGGTTGAACTCTATTGGTTCGCTCATCCAGGGGTTGGGTCGGTGCAACTCACGATTGGTTGGGTCATGACAAAGATGGTATCAGAGCCTAGGTTCATTGATCTCGTCGTACCAAACAGGTCTAGTAGAGTCTTGTGGAATGGTGCGGAGACATCCGTACTTTTCTTCGAGAGGCTATGGGATTTAGGAAAAACCATCTCTTTCTTCTTTACTTCATGCGATAACTCGATTCCAATTGGTATCTGGTGATACAAATTGGTATCTGACCTCATTCACTCTTCTGTCCGTAGATGGTTACTACAAGGAATAATGGAGCAAGGCCAGCGGTCCCAGTAGTAGGCCCGACAGTTCATGGCAGAAGTAGGGGAAGGGGCAGGGGATGAGTTGGAGCCACACCCGCACCCTCCAGGGGTAGAGCTCGAGTTGCTGCTGCACGTGAGGTAACCCCTCCCCCTCCTCAGTATCATGTGGCTGAGGACATAGAAGAAGTGGTTGTAGAGGATGGATGGGCTCAAGCAGAGGCAACACCAGTTGGGGGTGCAGGCCTTCCTACTATGACACCGGAAGCTTTTAAGCAGGCGTGGGATATTCTGAGTGGGTTGGTTGGTGGTGGAGCCATACCCGCATCTTATGCAAATCAGGCCTTGGATACTCAGCCAGCAGTTACTACAACACCCAGGATGGACACAACTTTGGGCACAAATGATCTCCTCAGGCCAATGTTAGGCCCAGTGATGACAGAGAATGAGCATGAGATGCTGACTAAGTTTCTTAAGCTGAAACCTCCGATGTTTCAGGGTACAAACAAGGAGGATGCCTATGAGTTCATCCTGGATTGCCATGAGAGGTTACACAAGTTGGGTATTGTACGTCAGCATAGGGTTGAGTTTGTCACTTTTCAGCTGCAGGGTGATGCCAAGCAGTGGTGGAGGTCTCATGTTGAGTGTCGGTCTTCTATTCTACCTCCACAGACTTGGGAGCAGTTCTACGCATTGTTTCTAGAGAAGTACGTTCCCCGTACTTTGAGGGACCGGAAGTAGGATGAGTTTCTGAACTTGGAGCAGGGTAGCATGTCGATCTCAGCTTATTAGGCTAAGTTCTATGGGTTATCTCATTTTGCTACACAAATGTTGGGTTCTGAGGAGGAACGGGTCCGGTTGCTCGTCAAGGGTCTGAATAGTGAACTGCAGGTACTATCAGTGCATATGACTTCTTCAGAAAAGGGCTTTAATGATGTGGTGGATTATGTGAAGAAGATTGAGGGAGTCAGGCAAGCGGGCAGGCTAAGGCTTTAGCCAAGAAGCCCCGAAATGAGGGAAACTATGGTGGTTCATACTCCAGGGGCCAGCATCAGCAGGCTTATCCGGCCCGTTCAATTCAGTTAGCTCTGCCAGCTACTACAGGTGGTCATCAGGGAGCTCAGTCTTCAGCTCCTAGAGGCCAGAGAGAGTCCTATACATCAGCTAGCAGACCTACTCTTGACCGTGGTTGCTTCCATTGTGGTGAGCTGGGCCACTTTAAGAGGGAATATCCACATAGGCAGACATGTAATCAGGGTCAGCAGCAGACTAAAGAAGTGGTTCCGATAGGCAGAGGAGATAATGCTAGGGTCGTCCACAGGGTGGGCGAGGTAATTTTTAGGGAGGCCGGGGAGACCGAGGGAATGGCGGTGCAGGTAGGGGTGCGGCGCAGCCAGCCTAGGAAGTTGCCCAGATTGATGATCGGGCTTATTGGTATGCTTTTCCAGGGAGGACCGAGGCGAAAGCCTCAAATGCAGTGATCACAGGTACTATTCTTGTCTGTAATAAAATGACTTCGGTATTATTTGACCCAGGCTCTATGTATTCTTATGTGTCTGTGAGTTTTGCTTTGGGGTTGGGTTTGACTTGTGATATCCTTGATTCCCCTATCTATATTTCTACCCCAATTGGAGAGTCGGTGATTGTGACCCATGTATATCGTGATTGTTCTATTGTGTTTGTGGGGTTACATACTTGGGTAGACTTGGTAATTCTGGATATGGCTGATTTTGATATTATCTTAGGTATGACCTGGCTATCTCCTTATCATGTTGTGTTGAACTGTAACACCAAGACTGTGGCTTTAGAGATTCCGGGTAAGGATAGACTAGAGTGGGAAGGTGTGTACAGGCCTAAGCCAGTTAAGATAATATCGTTTGTCAGAGATAGGAAGCTAGTGGGGAGGGGGTGTCTAGCCTTCTTGGCTAATCTCCGGGATGATAGGGTGGAGTCCCCGCCTATTGAGTCAGTTCCAGTGGTTTTCGAATTTTTAGAGGTGTTTCCAGCGGACTTGCCTGGTATGCCTCCGGACAGGGATATAGATTTTTGTATTGATTTGGAGCCAGGAACTCATCCCATTTACATTCCTCCGTATCGTATGGCTCCAACAGAGTTAAGGAAACTTAAAACTCAACTGCAGGAACTCCTAGATAAGGGATTTATACGTCCCAGTGCTTCACCTTGGGGTGCTCCGGTTTTATTTGTAAAGAAAAAGGATAGTAGTTTGCGGATGTGCATAGATTATGGGCAGTTAAACAAGGTGACCATTCAAAATAAGTACCCACTACCCCGTATAGATGATTTGTTCGACCAACTTCAGGGTGCATCAGTGTTCTCAAAAATTGACTTGAGGTCGGGGTACCATCAGTTAAACATTAGACCTGAGGATATTCCGGAGACTGCTTTTTGGACTTGGTATGGGCATTACGAGTTTCTAGTAATGTCATTTGGTTTGACCAATATGCCAGCATCATTCATGAGTTTGATGAATGGGGTGTTTAAGTCTTACTTGGATTCCTTCGTTATCGTGTTCATCGATGATATTTTGATCTCTTCTAAGAGTAGGGAGTAGCATGCTAATCATCTTCATATTGTGCTAAATATCTTGGGGCACCAAAAGCTTTATGCAAAATTCACTAAGTGTGAGTTTTGGTTAACTTCTGTGGCATTCTTTGGGCATGTAGTGTCAGAAAAAGGGGTGATGATGGATCCCCAGAAAATTGAGGTAGTCAAGAGTTGGGTTTGGCCTAGCTGTGTGACTTAGGTGAGGAGTTTTGTTGGGCTCGTGGGGTACTGCCGGAGGTTTGTTAAGAATTTTTCTTCTATTGCTACTCACATGGATAGGCTGACACAGAATGAGGTACCATTCGTGTGGTCCGACAAGTGCGAGGAGAGCTTCCAAAAGCTCAAGACACTTTTGACTGCAGCCCCCATATTGTCCTTGCTGGTTAAAGGTAAAGACTTTGTTGTTTACTGTGATGCTTCACATTCTGTTTTGGGTGTTGTGTTGATGCAGGATAGGAATGTGATAGCCTATGCATCCAGGCAGTTGAAAGTGCATGAGAGAAATTACCCGACTCACGATTTAGAGTTGGCAGCGGTGGTTTTTGCATTGAAAATTTAGAGACATTACCTTTATGGTGTCAAGTCTGAGGTATTCACAGATCATCGCAGTCTGCAGTATGTTTTCACTCAGAAGGATTTGAATCTGAGGCAGAGGAGGTGGATGAAGCTATTGTAGGATTGTGATGTGACCATTCAGTACCATCCGGGTAAGGCTAATGTAGTGGCAGACGTGTTAAGCCGAAAAACTGTTAGCATGGGTAGCTTGGCTTATTTGAGGGTGTCCAAATGACCACTAGCTAAGGAGATTCGGGCTTTGGAGGCCAAGTTCATACACTTGGGTGTTTCAGATCAAGGTGGGTTATTGGCCAGCATTGAGGTCAAGGCCACCTTCATAGAGGAAATAAAGGCAAAATAGTTTCAGGATCCAAAACTGGGTAAGTTGTGAGGTAAGGTAATATTCGGGGAGTCCAGAGATGTCATGTTAGACTCTAGTAGACTGTTGCATTTCAGGGAGAGGATTTGTGTTCCTCGGGTTGATGATATAATTCAGAGAATCTTAGAGGAAGCCCATGGTTCGCGGTACTCAATTCATCCGGGTGTGACCAAAATGTACAGGAACTTGAGGCAGCGTTACTAGTTGCCTGGGATGAAAAGGGACATATTGGATTTTGTGTCCAAATGTTAGAACTGCCAGCTGGTGAAGTATGAACATCAGAGACCTGCAGGGCTACTTCAGAGAATGCCAATTCCAGAGTGGAAGTGGTAAAGGATAGCCATGGATTTTGTGGTGGGTCTTCCCAAGACATTGGGTAAGCATGACTCAATTTGGGTCATTGTTGACAGGCTGACCAAGTCCGCTCATTTCATTCCGGCCAGGGTAGATTACAATTCACAGCAATTGGCTAAGATCTACGTGAAGAAGATTGTGAGGATGCATGGGGTACCACTGTCCATCATTTCAGACAAGGGTACGCAGTTTACTTCTAATTTCTGGGGTAGGTTACATGAAGAGTTGGGTACACAACTCACTTTTAGCATAGCCTTCCATCCTCAGACTGATGGTCAGTCGGAAAGGATGACCCAGGTATTGGAGGACATGCTGAGAGCATGTGTGATGGAATTCGGGGGTCATTGGGACCAGATTCTATCGTTGTGAAAATTCTCGTACAACAATAGCTACCACTCCAGTAATGACATGGCACCATTTGAGGCACAGTATGGGAGGAACTGCAGATCACCAGTTGGGTGGTTTGAGGAAAGCGATGTAAAGCCTATGGGCGTAGACTTAGTGAAGGAAGTGCAGGAAAAGGTAAGGGGCATACAGACCAAGTTGTTGGCTGCTCAAAGCAGGCAGAAGGAGTATGCAGACTGCAAGGTCTGGGACATGGATTTTCAGGTTGGTTAAATGGTATTGTTGAAGGTGTTACTAATGAAAGGGGTTATGCAGTTTAGTAAGAAGGGCAAGCTTAGACCTTGGTTTATCGGTCCGTTTGAAGTTCTTGAAATTGTAGTGCTAGTGGCTTACAGGTTAGCACTGCCACCTAGTTTGTCGGGCGTCCATTCGATATTCCATGTATCTATGCTTAAGAGATACCATGGGGATAGGGATTACATTATCAAGTGGGATAAGGTACTTTTCGATAAGGATCTTCGTTATGAGGAGGAACCAGTTTTGATTCATGCTCGGGATGTCTGGAGGTTGAGGACAAAGGTGATTGATATGGTGAAGGTTCAGTGGAAGCATCATGCAGTTAAGGAAGCAACTTGGGAAACCGAGAAGGACATGAGGTACAAGTACCCTCAACTGTTCGAGAATTCAGGTATTATAGTTTCCTTTTTTTATTTTTGTAATTTCAGGTTTGATCGTTCAGGGATGAACGATGGGTAAATTGGTATCTGTTGTAACGATCGGGTCCATCATTATGGGTAGTCTAATCATGCCAAGTTTTAGAGTTAGAAATCTCCGGATTTGGGAGTTTGAAATTTTGGGCTAGGCTAGCCTCGACCAGTTTTAGAGCGAGGTAGAGTCTAGGGAAATCTAGGTAAGGATTGGTTATGTGTCTTGTTTCGAGCTAGGTTTCCACGTAGCCAAGATATAAAGGAGTCTGGGGGACTTTTCGGAATCGAATTTGAGTAAGTAGAACTCCCAGAATCGCGTTTGACATAAACGGGTTATTTCGGGTTATTGGGGAAAGCAAGTGTGTTGTAAAATGGCCAAAACTGGGAGATTTTTGGACATTCTGTCTGTGACGAGTGTAACTGTCCGCGGTAGAGACCTCCACTATAGGGGTTGAAAATACCGCTATAGCGGTGGTCAAGGTTGTCAACACCCACTTAAGTACGATGTAGCGGAAGTCGTCCACTATAGAGGGACAGCTATAGCGGAGCGGGGATCGTTATAGCGGGCCGATGGGTTTTTAATACAGAAACTTCCCCAAAATAGTTCAGTTTTCTACAATTCATTTTGGGAGAAGGGCTAGGCGATTCCAGGCATTTTTCTTCCTTTTTCCGTCAAAATTCTTCCCTAAGGTAAGGTTCTTGTTCCCCAATCTTTGTAATACGTTTCCTATGCGGTAGAATTGCTAGGAGGGAATTTGGGGAAAGGTTGGAATAACCTAGGAATGGTAGAACTCGGGGAAGAAAGGGGATTCCAAGCATGTATGTTCTTGGGTATTGATAAAAGTATATTTTTATGATCATAGGTTGGTTAATTCTCTGTTTTTTTCCGTAAAAATGAGAGAACTAGGAGAATTAATGGTGGAAAATCTCGGGAAAAGGATGGGATGATCATGGGTGGCCTGGGGTTTGGGGATTTTGTATAATCCAATTAATGTGAAGGCCTTGTGTGTTAATTATATGTACTGTGTATTGTTTTTAGATCAAGAATGAGAGAGGAATCTGGAACACGGGACAACTCAGGTCGAATAGAGCTTGGATCATTTCGAGGTAGGTGATGGCTTACAATTTCGGTGAATGTTGTATATTGTTATACTCATATCTAAGTGATTGTATGAATTACATTGCTTAGGGAAGTTGTGTAGGATGTCTAAGGTTCCTGTTTTACAGTCTGTGATTTGAATGGTATTTGCTTGTTGGCTTACAAGTTGTGTGTTCATGCATTTGACTGTGGATTATTGACATTCGGTTGGCTCGGGTACCACGCCTGGTACGGCTATAACAAATGGTTGGTACAGGTACCACGCCTGGTATGATCATAACAAATGGTTGGCACGGGTACCATGTCTGGTACAGTTTACTTTTGTTGCATCATTGCATTGTTATTATTGTGTTGCATTGATTGATATTAGTTCCGTGAGTGGACCAGGCTGCTTATTGAAATGTGTTATTGGTTTGGTGGTCCTTGAGAGGCCAAGGAAATTCTGGCTAACTGTTGTGTTGGTCTTGGTTTAGGCCGGGTTGTTCATTGACATTTGTGTTGGTCTTGGTTTAGGCCGGATTGATTCAAGGTACATGTGTGTAGTCTAGAGGGGATCCCAGGGTGGGTCCGGGCTAGATGGAAAGGTATAGTTAATGGTATATGGTTGTGGCTTAGAGTTAGGTGGTGGATTCATGCGGGAACAGGCTAAGTAGAGACTGGTAGTCTAAGTGTGTCTGTGGTTATTTATGCATGTTTTCCATCCCTTATACTTGATATTGTTGTACTGTTATACACTGTTTATTTGAAAATTAGATGATGATCCTACCAGTACACAGTGGTGGTGTACTGATACTGCACTTGCTTGTCTTTTAATGAGTACATGAAATCTTCCAGCGGCTGAGACGCGACCTCACCTTTAGCACCGACAATTCCTGACTTTCAAGGGTGAGCTGCTTGATTCGAGCTACCTTGGGTTATCTTTAGAGTTTCAGTCCACTTGTTTCGGACTTTAAACTACTTCGTATTTTCTTTTGGGGTTGCATCCATGTATTCTAGATATTGGTGTTGATGTTTGGCACAATGACTTTCAGTTCCTAGGTGGGATTTTCTGCAGGTTAATGATTATGCTATAGTTTTTGCTTATTTTGATTGCTAGTTCACTTTCTGTTGCTAGTTTTAGGATGTTAGTCTAGGCAAAGGGTTGAACTCTATTGGTTCGCTCATCCGGGGGTTGGGTGGGTGCCCCTCACAATGGGTTGGCTCATGACACCATGTGTCGTGGGTCTTAGTTATGGGAATGGTCCAGAGGACCAGCCAAGTCTTCCTCCTTCCGACTGCCACATTCCATGGGCCATGGCAGGTCCGACGGGCCATCGGGTAGCCCGTCCGACAATTTTTTTTTTACAACTTTTTATTTTAAGTTAGGGGTATTCTGGTCTTTTCCTACTTTTTTAAATCCTAAACTAAGTCATTTTAGGCTTATTTTAGAGGTTTTTAATCAGACATAGAGTATTGTTTTCCTCATTCCATCGATTAAACTTCAGAGAAAAGAAAAAAAATTCTCTCTCAGGCTTCAGGCTAGAGCTTTCTTCTCAAAGCTTCAAACCTCAATTCAAGCTCCAGATTTGTTCTACATTCAAGTATACGGGTATTCAGTAAGGGTATTGTTCGCCCTTATTCCTAAAACCTCAGTCTTTATTTCAAATTTCAGGAATTTATGAAGCTAGGTTTTGCCCTATTATACAAATTTCTCTCAAATTCAGTTCTCATGTTGATTATATGGTTTGTACTCTGTTTAATGATTTTTTTTCTTGAGTTTCAACAACTATCATATATTATTACCATGATTTGAGAAGTCAAGAATTTAGCCTGAAATTGCAATATTTTTATGTGGACTAGTTTTCTTCAGAATTTAGCCTAGTCTACTGGCACTCAATTTTAAAGTATGAAATTATTCAGTTTTCAGTCTACAGCTTTTCAGATAATAAAGATTTTTAGACTAGTTAAGTTCTGACGCAATATTCTAGAACTTCAATTTTAAAAAAGCTATCAGAAATCAATTTTGGGAGTAGTAATTAGCATCGAGTTGGACTAGGGTTAAAGGTACCCTAAAATCTTAGAACTATATTTCATCATAGGTTTATTTAGCCCCTCAGTTAGGTATTAGAACTAGTGATGACACCAGTCATTCCTCTATACCCTGACAGGGTATATTGGGTCCTCTCGATGGGTCGTATACATTGGACTTCACATTCAGCTCACATGGTTTATGTCGGTTACCATACTCTCCCACATAATTAGACTCAACAGTTATATTCTAGGCTCTCAGTTCAGCTTTACTATTTTAGTATGTATTTTTCAAAATATTCCTGCATTTCAGATTTTATGCACATTATGTTTGGGCCTATGTACTACAGATTTAGTTTACAGTTTTTAAATAGCTTATCAGTATTTTAGCATATCAAATATTTTTTTAAAGAATAAATTTTGTGGTCTGTTGGGCCTTTTATTGATAATAAAAATAGAAAACAAAGAGTTGCACCGACCCAGCCCAATCAGCCCAAGTCCAAAAAAGGAAATCAACAAAAATAATCTGCCTAAAACAAAAGGAGAAAAACAAAATTTAAAAAAGAAAGTAACACTAGCTTCTACACTTTTCATCTTTACTCTTCCACGGTGCTCAATTGCTGATACTGCCATTAGAGATTGAGATGAATGTCTTGCCTTCTTGTTCTTCTTCTTTGCTCTTATTTTGGTCTACTGTTTCCCATAGGAAAATCAACGCTTGCATTAAGAGGTATGCTGTTATCAGTAGCTGCAAATTTGGCAAGCCTGCACCAATATGATGATCTCCGCTTGTTGGTTTTCTTCTTTCAGAGTTGTAGATTAGAAGTACTTGTAGCTTGTATATACCTTTGCTAGCTGAATCCATTGCGTCTGAGAAGCACTCTTTGGTTGTAGCTGTGTATGTTTTTGTTGATTATTTTGAAGCTGTATGGATTCGAATGTATGGACATTGCATTTTGTTTATGTTGATCAGTCGTTTGCCATTAGAGTCCATGTCTTGAAACCCCTGATATAGCAATGCTCCTTTATCCAGTTCTATGTTTGCTAGGTAATCAACTACTTTGTTTCCCTCCCTTAGGATATGAGTAATTATGTGCTCTCTCATAGCTAGTATATGCTTGATTTCATTAATCTCTGTCACAATATACCATGGGGTTTTCCATATCCCTTTTTATCACCTTAGCAAGTAGTAGTGAATCTGTTTCAAGAACTACCTTTTTGAAACCTTGTTGCTGAATGTATCTGCATCCTTCTAGAATAGCCCTGGCTTCTGATTCAGCGTTAGTAACTTGCTGAATTTCCTGTGCTTCTGCATGTATCAAATCTCCTTTAAAATCTCTTAGGTAGTAAGCATATGAGCTCCTCCCTGGGTTTCCTCTTGAGGTACCATCCATATTGCATTTCACCCAACTCTCAGGTGGGAATTCCCATAGCACTTTGGTTATTCTCACCTGAGGTGTATAATCTTCCATCTTCTTAAGAATGTCAAGCCATTTTGTGGGGAATTGGCTATAGGGTCTTCTAACTCTCAGTAGTCTATGGATGCTGTAACACCCTGGAAATCGAACAAGCTTTCTAAGTTTAAAAACTCTGAAAAATTTCTAGTTTCCAGGAATCACGGGTCCAAACCATAGATTGTGGTTTGAACCACGGGTCATGGAATGGAGCCGTGGGTTGCCTTCTGTGGTTCAAACCTCTGGTATAAGAACCATGGGTTAATTCTACAGATCGTAGTTCACTCTACGGACCATATTGTCAACTCGTGAAACTTGATTAGAGGGTTGACAGTTTCCCCAAGTTTCACGACTGATTTCTACAGCCCATAGTTTGAACTACGGACTGTCCTGCTGACTCGTAGAATTTGATCAGAGACCTGCAAGTTTCCCAGAAATGAAGACTCTGATCTACGGACCATTGTTCAGTTGACGAGCCGTACTGTTGAACTGGGGTTTGCCTTTTGCAACCTGATTATTTTAGCCAGGAACCACGAATGGAAACCATGATCCGTGGTTTAGTCTATGGTCCGTGGAATCCATCCGTGATTCCTAAAAGTCGATTTTTAACAGCTTTTTCCTAATTATATCCCAGGGGTATTTTAGTTATTACCCACCCTTTTAATTCCTAAGTGAGGTTATTTTGGCCATTCTTAGCATGAATTCTAACCCTATTAGCCTAAGTTCCTTCTCATTACCTCATTCACCTCCCAAAAAGGGAAAGAACTTCTTCAATCTCCAAGTCTTAAGCTCCAAGTTCAGGTCTCCTTTTCTTTTCAGTTTCAAGTGGGTTATCTTCAATCAAGGTATGTGGATATTCAACAATGGGTTTCTTTCACCCTTGTTCCCAAAACCCCTAATTTCTATTTTGATTTTATGAACTTTCAATTTAGGGTTCTTACCCAATTTCTATGGGTTTTACTATAAATTGTCTTCTCATGATTTTCTTATGAAATTCTATTAAATTGCATGATTTTGCATGAGTTTTTACATATGAACTCCTATTTCAAATTGAAGGCTAATTATGACAAATCCTACATACATAAATTGATTCAAGTAAATTGGGTTATTTGATAGTATGTTTTTCATGGAGTTTCAAGTAAGTGCATGTCTAGTTCCTATGTTCTATGAAAATATATGCTATTATGAAATTGAACTAGAGTCATTCAAGTTTTCAAAATATGACTATTATGCAATGCAAGACACCCGATGTGCTATCAATGCTCATGAATTATTTTCTAAACCAAGATTCGTGAGTAGTATAAAGATCCGGGTTATGAACATGTTTATGAACAAGCTTGACATCTAGATATGTCACATGTATGCGAGCCTTATGTTATATGTTTTGGGAGTAGTATTTAGCACCGAGCGATGAGGGTTCTAGACAACCCAAGTCCAAAATTACGTTGCCACCGTAGGTTGCCCTCCGTGGCTTATGAAATGATCCTTATGACATGGTTCTAACCTTGGCCGATTAGGACAATCTTTTTCAGTGTGGGTGCATGATACTGGACTCCATGTAGCTCAACATGGTTTATGTCGATTAAGAGAAACTCCCACATAATTATTTTCAAGTTATGAAGCTATATGATACTCTATATTAAATCTTGACTTTACTTCATGTCTTATGTCTTATATCTTGATACTTTCTTATGCTAACTCTTTTTATGAACGATCTCATCTTAAGCATATTTTAAGTATATTTTTATCTTGCTCATGAATATCTCACATACTCGGTACATCCTATAGTACTGATGTATATTTTGTGCTACATCCTTTTATGATGCAGATTCAGGTTCCCTCCCTCAGGCATGTGGCTAGAGACTTCTGGCCGTTTCCAGTCAGTATTAGTGAGTCCTCATTATTCGAGGGCTAATTATGATTCTAGCTAGTTTTGGTTATTTATTTTCGTACCCTGAGTTAGCTAGGGTCTTGTCCTAGCAACTCCTTATGTCATGTGTAGAGGCATTTCAGACATAGACAGTATTTGGATCTTCTTCGAATCATGTTAATCTTGACTTTATCTTATGGATTGAGTTATCTAGTTTTATTATGCTTCCACTATGCTTATTTGATATACCTGAGTTATGCTATGACCAAGGGTTAGCTTAGGGAACTTATGGTCCCAAGTCCCGTATTACGTCTAGGGGGTAGCCTCGGGGCATGACAAACTTGGTATCAGAGACTCAAGTTCAAGAGTCCTAGGGTATCTGAAAGCCGCATCGAGTAGAGTTTCTTTCATATGTGTGAAGCGCGCCACACTTGTGAGGGGAAAGCTACGAGATGTCTTAGAAAACTTTACTTCTTTCATGATCATATCGTGCGATAGATTTTAACTCTAATATACCTCTAATCCTTTCCTTGTACATTTCAGATTATGTCTCAATATGCTATGCCTCACCAAGCCACTCAGATTGTTGTTCTTCAGTTCCGGCCTCTGAGGTCACGAATGACGAGTTAAGAAATGTCATTCATATGCTAGCCCAGACCTTGTCCGCCCAGGCCAATCAGCCAGCTCCTATCCCCGTCCACCCTCAAGGTGGGGTAGCAGCCTGAGTTCATGATTTTATCCGTATGAACCCACCAGAGTTTTGGGGTTCGAAAGTGAATGAGGATCCACTAAACTTTGTTGATGAAGTGAAGAAAGTCTTTGATGTGATGCAAGTGGATGGTGTTGATAGTGTCGAGTTGGAATTCTATCAACTCAAGGATGTTGCTCATATCTGGTTCACGCAATGAAAAGAAGCTAGGACTAGGGACATGGTCCCTATGACTTGGGAGTGTTTTGAGATGGCTTTCCTCGACCGGTTCTTTCCCTGAGAGTTGAGGCAAGCTAAGGCCGAGGAATTTGTGAACTTGATGCAAGGATTGATATCAGTGAGTACAATTTGAAGTTCACACAGCTGTCTAGGTATGCCGCCCCCTCTATGGTAACGGACCCGCATAATCAGATGAGTAAGTTTATCTATGGGGTTTCAGATATGGTGAAGGAGTGTAGGTCTGCTATGCTGTTGAGTGATATGAATATTTCCAGACTCATGACCTATGCTCACCAGATCGAGCGAGACAAGCTTAGGGAGAGCAAAAGAGTTAGATCTAAGGGTTCAGGTTTTGGCCTTCAGAGGTCCAGTGGCGGACATCGCTCCTCATTTCAGAAGAAGTCATCAGGACCCATTCATTCTTCTTCTAGTGCTCCTACCCAGGCCTCGAGGCCTCATCATGATTAGACTAGTAGAGGATCTGGTTCCTTTTCACAGTCTCATGAGAGTGTTGCTAAAGGATCTTCCCACCCTATTTTTAGCAAGTATGGGAAGAATCTCCCAGGAGAGTGTCGTTTGGGCATGGGTGCATGCTTTGGGTGTGGACAGGCTGGACACATAATTAGAGATTGCCCTTTGGCAAAGAAGGGGAAGGGAGGTAGTAGGTCTCAGTCTGCTCCAGCATGCCCTAGGAGGTCGACCAGCCCAGCAGGGCACAACTTCTAGTTTTGGTGGTCAGCGCCAGAGCTGCCTTTATGCCATGTCCTCTCGTCAGGATCAAGAGAATTCCCCGAACATTGTCACTGGTATGTTGAAAGTCTTCTCTCTTGATGTATATGCTTTGTTGGACCCCGATGCATCCCTACCTTTCGTGACCCCTTATGTAGCATTTAAATTCAAAATTTATCTGAAATCGCTTTTAGAACCTTTTGTGTGTCTACTCTTGTTGGTGAGTCAGTCCTAGCCAAAAGAATCTATCAAAATTGCCCTATCACAGTCCTTCATAGAGTCACATCAGCGGATTAAGTAGAGTTATAGATGACTAATTTTGATGTCATTCTTGGTATGGATTGGTTGTATGCTTATTATTCTTTGGTTGGTTGTCGTACTCGGGTTATCAGTTTCAAGTTTCTAAATGAACCCGTCTTAGAGTGGCAAGGTAGTCCCCCATCCTCGAAAGGTCATTTCATATCTTATCTTAAGGCTAGAAAGATGATTTCAAAGGGTTATGTTTATCATATAGTTCGGGTTATGGACACAGAGTTCGAAACCCCATCTCTTCAGTCTGTTCCCATTGTGAATGAGTTCCCAGAAGTGTTTCTCAAAGATTTGGTTAGAGTCCCTCCCAAATGGGAGATCGACTTTGGAATATATCTTCTCCTAGATAAAAATCCTATCTCTTTTCCTCCCTATAGTATGGCTCTCTGGAACTTAAAGAGTTAAAGGATCAGTTGAAGGATCTTCTCTATAAGGGTTTCATCAGGCCTAACATTTCTCCATAGGGTGCCCCGATTTTATTTGTGCAAAAGAAAGATGGTTCCCTCAGAATGTGTATTGACTACCGTCAGTTGAACAAGGTCACAATCAAGAATAAGTATCCCATTCCTAGGATTGATGGCTTGTTCGATCAGCTTCAGGGTGTTAGTTTCTTCTCCGAAATTGACCTTAGATATGATTATCATCAGTTTCATATTCGAGAGTGTGATATTCTGAAGATAGCTTTCAGGACTCTGTATGGTCATTATGAATTTGTGGTTATGTCATTTGGTCTAACGAATGCTCCTGCAACTTTTATGGATTTGATGAATTGTGTGTTCAAGTAGTATTTGGATATGTTTGTGATTGTTTTCATTGATGATATTCTTATCTAGTCTGGAAGTGAGGAGGAGCATGCGGATCATTTGAGAGTGGCGTTGCAAAATCTCAAGGACCGACAGTGATTTGCTAAGTTTAGCAAGTGTGAGTTTTGGATGCAGTCTGTTGCTTTTCTAGGTCATATTGTGACTTGAGATGGTATTCGAGCTGATTCTCAAAACATCGAGGCAGTAAAGAACTGGCCTAGACCCACTTCCCCATCTGATATTAGGAGCTTCTTGGGTTTGGCTGGTTACTACAGGAGGTTTATGGAGGGGTTTTCTTCCATTGCTGCCGCTTTGACTCGATTGACTCAGAAGAAGGTTAAATTTTAATGGTCTGATCTATGTGAGTAGAACTTTCAGGAATTGAAGACTAGATTGACCACAACTCCAGTGTTGGCTCTACCCGAGGGCTTAGATGACTTTGTTATGTATTGTGATGCTTCTATGATCGGTTTGAGTTATGTGTTGATGCAACATGGTAAAGTGATTGCTTATGCTTTGAGACAACTTAATATTCATAATAAGAACTACCTTACTCATGATCTTGAATTAGCAGTCATGGTCTTTACCTTGAATATTTGGAGACATAACTTGTATGGTGTTGATGTGGATGTATTCACCGATCATAAGAGTCTTCAGTACGTTTTCACTTAGAGGGAATTGAATCTTTGTCAAAGGATATGGCTTGAGCTTCTTAAGGATTATGACATGAGTATGCTTTACCATCCGGGTAAGGCCAATGTTGTGGCGGATGCACTTAGTAGATTGTTTATGGGTAGTGTGTCTTCAACCAAAGACGGGAAAAAGGAATTAGTTAAGGAGGTTCATAGGCTTGCTCGGTTGGGGGTTTGCCTTATGGACTCAACAGAAGGTGGTGTTATTGTTCAGAATGGTTCCAAATCATCTTTGGTAGTTGAAGTAAAGGCAAAGCTAGATAGTGGTCCTATTTTGCTTCAGCTGAAGGGTGCAGTCCATCAGCAAAGTGTTGAGGTATTCTCCCAAGGGGGAGATGGTGTGCTTCGTTACCAGGGTGGATTGTGCATGCCAGATGTAAATGGGTTGAGACAGTAGATTTTTACTGAGGCTCATAGTTCCAGATATTTTATTCACCCTGGGGCCACCAAGATGTACCGTGATCTACGGGAAGTCTATTGGTGGAATGGTATGAAGAGGGACATAGCCAGTTTTGTGGCTAAGTGTCTCAACTGTCAGCAAGTGAAGGTAGAGCATCAGCAACCGAGTGGCATAACTTAGGATATTGACCTTCTTACTTGGAAGTCAGAAGCGATCAATATAGACTTCATTACAGGTTTGCCTCGTACTCGAAGGCATCATGATTCGATTTGGGTGATTGTTGACAGGATGACCAAATCAGCCCACTTCCTGGCTGTCAAGACTACTGATTCAGCTGAGGATTATGCCAGACTCTACATCCGAGAGATAGTTCGATTGCATGGTGTCCTATTGTCCATCATTTCAGATAAAGGTACTTAGTTCACGTCCTAGTTTTTGAGATCATTTCAGAGAGGTCTTGGTACTTTGGTGAAGCTTAGCACAACTTTTCACCCAAAGATGGATGGCTAGGCTGAGCGTACTATTCAGACTTTGGAGGGTATGTTGAGATCTTGTGTGATTGATTTCAAAGGTAATTGGGATGATCACTTACCTCTTACCGAGTTTGCCTACAACAACAATTTCCACTCTAGCATCCAGATGGCTCTGTATGAGGCACTTTATGGTCAAAGGTGTAGATATCCTATTGGTTGGTTTGAGGTAGGCGAAGCATCTTTGATTGGTCAAGATTCAGTTCATGAGAAAATGGAGAAGGTTCAGCTTATTAGGGAAAGGTTGAAGACAACTCAAAGTCAACAAAAATCATATGCGGATGTGAGAAGGAGGGAATTGGAATTTAAAGTTGATGATTGGGTTTTTCTAAAGGTGTCACCCATGAAGGGTGTGATGAGATTTGGCAAGAAGGGGAAGCTTAGTCCCTGTTTTGTAGGTCCATATCAGATTCTGAGGAGAGTTGGTAGTGTTGCTTAGGAGCTAGATTTGCCATCGGATTTAAAAGCGGTTCATCCATTTTTTCATATTTCCTTGTTGAAGAAGTGTACTGGTGATCCAACCTTGATTGTTACTTTGGGAGATGTGAATGTTAAGGATAGCCTTACTTATGAGGAAATTCCCATAGAGATCTTGATCGTCAGATTTAGAGGTTGACAAATAAAGAAGTCGCTTCGATAAAGGTCCTTTAGAGAAATCAGCTAGTTAAAGAAGCTACTTGGGAAGCCGAAGAGG
The DNA here is from genome assembly GCA_003996215.1 of Jaltomata sinuosa. Lineage (NCBI taxonomy): Eukaryota > Viridiplantae > Streptophyta > Magnoliopsida > Solanales > Solanaceae > Jaltomata > Jaltomata sinuosa. The sequence continues at coordinate 472,992 of QJPP01004356.1, forward strand.
CCATGAAGGCCAAATACCCTCATTTCTTTCCTTCCGATCCAATTTCAGCTTGAGGTAATAGTTTCCTCCTTAGTATGTCCCTCCGAACCTACTCCATCAGTTTTCTCATGATCTTAATATGTATTCATGTTTCTCAAAGTTACTTCAATCATGTTTTAAGTTGAAAAGTTTAGTTTCATGTTTGTTCTTCAATTTTCCTATTTTGTTGTTGTTTGGTCAGGCTGTTTTCTCTCTAGTTTTCCTTACTTAGTCTTTATTCAAGGATGAATGGTCCTAAGGGGGAGATATTATAACACCTCGGATATTGAACCATCTTTCTAAGTTTAAAAACTCTGAAAAATTTCAAGTTTCCAAGAATCATGGGTCCAAACCATGGACCATGGTTTGAACCACGGGTCATGGAATGGAGCCGTGGGTTGCCTTCTATGGTTCAAACATATGGTATGAGAACCAGGGGTTGATTCTACGAACTGTAGTTCACTCTACGAACCGCACTGTCAACTCGTGAAACTTGATCAGAGGGATGACAGTTTCCCCAAGTTTCACGATTGGTTTCTACGCCCTGTAGTTTGAAATACGGACCGTCCTATTGACTCGTAGAATTTTATCAAAGACCTGCAAGTTTCCCAGAAATGACGACTCTGATCTACCGACCATTGTTCAGTTGATGAGCCATACTGTTGAACCATGGTTTGCCTTCTGCGACCTGATTGTTTTGGCCAGGAACCACGAATGGAAACCCCGAGCCATGGTTTAGTCTACGGTCTATGGAATCCATCCATGATTCCTGAAAGTCAATTTTTAATAGATTTTTCCTAATTATGTCCCGAGGGTATTTTAGTCATTACCCACTCTTTTAACTCCTAAGTGAGGTCGTTTTGGCTATTCTTAACATGAATTCTAACCCTATTAGCCTAAGTCCTTTCTTATTACCTCATTCACCTCCCAAAAAGGGAAAGAACGTCTTCAAGCTCCAAGTCTCAAGCTCTAAGTTCAAGTCTCCTTTTCTTTTCAATTTCAAGTGGGTTAGCTTCAATCAAAGTATGTGGGTAATCAACAATGGGTTTCTTTCACCCTTGTTCTCAAAACACCTAATTTCTATTTTGATTTCATGAACATTCAATTTAGGGTTGTTACCCAATTCCTATGGATTTTGCTATAAATTGTCTTCTCAAGATTTTATTATGAAACTCTATTAAATTGCATGGTTTTTTACATATGAAATCCTATTTCAAATTGAAGGTTAATTATGGCAAATCCTACATGCATAAATTGATTCAAGTAAATTGGGTATTTGATAGTATGTTTTTCATGGATTTTCAAGTAAGTGCATGTCTAGTTCCTATGTTCTATGAAAATATATGCTATTATGAAATTGAACTAGAGTCATGCAAGTTTTCAAGTTATGAATATTATGCAATGCAAGACACTCGATGTGCCATCAATGCTCATGAATTATTTTCTAAACTAAGATTCGTGAGTAGTATGAAGATCCGGGTTATGAACATGTTTATGAACAAGCTTGACATCTAGATATGTCACATGTATGTGAGCCTTATGTTATATGTTTTGGGAGTAGTATTTAGCACCGAGCGATGAGGGTTCTAGACAACCCAAGTCCAAAACTACGTTGCCACCGTAGGTTGCCCTCCGTGGCTTATGAAAGAATCCTTATGACATGGTTCTAACCTTGGCCAGTTAGGATAACTTTTTTCAGTATGGGTGCATGACACTGGACTTTATGTAGCTCTGTATGGTTTATGTCAGTTAAGAGAAACTCCTACATGATTATTTTCAAGTTATGAAGCTATATGATACTCTATTTTGAATCTTGACTTTACTTCATGTTTTATGTCTTATATCTTGATAATTTCTTATGCTAAATCTTTTTACGAATGAGCTCATCTTAAGCATGTTTTAAGTATATTTTGTCATGCTCATGCATATCTTACATACTCAGTACATCCTATAATACTGACGTATATTTTGCACTGCATCCTCTTAATGATGTAGATTCAGGTTCCCTCCCTCAGGCACATGGCTAGAGATCGCAAGCTATTTCCAGTCAGTGTTGGGGAGTCCTCATTATTCGATAGCTAGTTATTATTCTAGCTAGTTTTGGTTATTTATTTTTGTACCCCGAGTTAGCTAGGGTCTTATCCTAGCAACTCCTTATGTCATGTGTAGAGGTTTTTCAGACATAGACATTATTCGTGTCTTCTTCGAATCATGTTCATCTTGACTTTATCTTATGGATTGATTTATCTAGTTTTATTATGCTTCCTCTATGCTTATTTGATATACCTGAGTTATGCTATGACCAAGGGTTAGCTTGGAGAACTTGTGGTTTCAGGTCCCGTGTTATGTCTAGGAGGTAGCCTCGAGGCATGATCGATGTTGTGTGTCACCTGGTAGATGACCCTATAGTCTGAGATCATTTTCCCTTCATATTTACTGTAGTTTCTTCTCTTCCATATTTCCAAGACTATTATACTAGGGATATCTCTGAAGTATGGTTTCATTCCCTTTTTGACTGAGGAGTCCCACCATACTAGGATAAGATCCCTTAGGTGCATTCCCTGTATGTTGATACCTACAAAGGAAGAGAAATATTTCCAAATAGAGTTAGCAGTAGGTGAGTGGATGAATAGGTGGGAGATGGTCTCGTATCCTGGTGTAGTACAACACCAACATTTTGAGGGTAGTGCATATCCCCATCTCCTAATCCTATCATCCACAGGAACCTTGAAGTTCCATAATCTCCACATGAAAAAAAGCAATTTTGAATGGTTGTCCTTTGACCCAAACTTTCTTCAGTATTTTGTTAGGCTACTCCATGTCCCTCACATAGTCCCAAGCTGACTTTACAGTGAATTCTCCATTAGGTTCTAGCATCTACCAAGGTTTATATGTACATTCCTTATCAATTGGTGGTTGTATATGATTGATTATGTACTCCTCTAGCTCTGGTGGTAGGATTTGGTGCAGTTTCTATGCATCCCATCTACCATGCTCTACTAATTCTCTTGCATTTTGCACTGACTCATCACAGTAGAACTCCTCAGGTGTAATGGTGTATATGGCCCCTAAGCCTGTCTATTTATCATACCATAGTTGTGCAGAGCCCATCAATGGTTGCCACCATATCTAATGCTCAATTAAGTCCCTGTCCTGCAATATTTTCTTTCAAACCTGTGATCCATTGCCCCCTGTTCTCCACACTACTAGGTTTTGATTCTCTTTCTTGCAGTATTTATTACTCATGTAAGCACTCCAAATAGTGGGATTAGTTTTGAAATTCCACTTAGCTTGCAGAATAGTGCCATAGATACATCAGAAAGAGACCTGAATCCTAGACCACCTTCAGCTTCTGGTAGGCATAAATTATTCCAGCTAGACCATTGTCTACTCTTACCTCCTATGCAGCTACACCAGAAAAATTATGCCAGGATTTTGTGAATTTGAGTAATCATATTTTTGGGTGGATTCATGACTGAGAGACTGTGTATATGAATACTTTATAGCACATGTTTTATCAAGATTGCTCTTCCCCTATAGGATAAACGTTTCCCTTTTCATGTCAGCAATTTAGAGCTAATCTTCTGAATCAGATGTTTATAGAAGGCTTTTTATTTTCTCATATTAAAAATCGGGCATCCCAAGTAGGTGAATGGTAAATCTTTCCTCAAAATACCTGTTGCCACTTCAGCTGTTCTCACTACTCCCATAGAAGTCTTTGCATGTAGGTATATAGCATGTTTGTCTTTGTTAACCTTCTTCCCTGATACCTTTTCATAGTCTGTGATCTTCTCCATTACTAGTTGCATAGTACTGACCTCTACCTTGCAAAAGATGATCATATCATCTGCAAAAGCAAGGTGATTGATTTTGGGACTTCCCCTAGGCATTCCAAGCTTCTTGAACTCCCTATTTTGTTGTAGGGAGTTTAATGACCTGGATAGAACTTCTGCTGCTAGGATGAATAGAGTAGGTGATAAAGGATCCACTTGCTTTAATCCTCTGGATGAGCTAAAAAACCCTTCAAGTTGACCATTAAGCAAGATTGAGTACTAATTGTTTGACATTAGCCTGAATACCATATCAATTGCCTTTCATCAAATCACATCTTCCTTAGAACTTTGGTTAGAAATAACTAAGACACCCTATCATATGCCTTCATCATATCTAGTTTCAGAATAAAATTAGGAGGCTTTCCCATTTTTCTGATCTCTGTAACTATTTCTTGCTCCAATAGGATGTTCTCTGCAATACTTCTCCCTTGCACAAACCTTGCCTATTCTGGGGAGATGATATCAGGAAGGAGACCTTTCAATCTCTCATGTATGATCTTGCTGAAGATCTTGTTGAGAAAATTACTGAGAAAGATTGGTCTCAAGTATGAGAAATTGTTCACCTCTACCTTCTTGGGTAATAACACTAAGTTTGTGTGAGTTACAAACTTAGGGAGTTCTGCTCCACAAAAAAAGATGCAACCATATTCAGCAAATCTTCTTTAATAATGTTCCAGGTGTGCTGGTAAAAGGCTCTAGTGAGGCCATCAAGCCCTCCTGCACTTCCTTTATTCAAGCTCTTCACCACCTGTTTGACCTTATCTTCCTTGGGAATTCTGCATATCTCATCATTTTTCTCTTTAGTAACCATAGCAGGTAGTTCATTCAGCATATCAAAGTTGTTAAAATCCTCCTCGTTAGTGAATTGATCTTGGAAGAACTGTACTGCTGCCTTTGCAATATTTTCTCTGTCTTCAATCCATTCCCTCTCTGAGTTCTGGATCTTATTTATACTCAGCCTTGCTCTTTCTCCTTTGACTTGAGTGTGAAAGAACTTAGTGTTTCTTTCACCATCTTTAAACCAATCCATACCAACCTTTTGTCTCCAAAACTCCTCTTCTAAGTGCAGTTTTTTGTTTAATTCAGCTTGTACTTTGTGTAGTTTTTCTCCATTAAATGAGTTAGGATTGAGGTCAAACTGAATTTCATGCACTACTTCCTCTAAGGTAGTTATATCCTGGAATATGTTTTCAAAAGTCTCTTTGCTCCACTGAATCATTGCCTTCTTTACTTTCTTTATCTTATAGTGATATAAGATAAATGGTGATGGTTCAAAGTCTGTTGTCTAGTGTTTTCTCACCATATGTAGAAAAGAGTCATCTTTAAGCTAGAAGTTCATCATTTTGAAAGTCTTCCTTATGTCTTCTGCAGTAGTACTAAATTGCAATAGTAATGGAGTGTGGTCTAATCCCTTTCTTATTAAGTGCTCCACTTCTATAACTGGAAAAAGGTCTTGCATTTCAGTATTGCATAGTACTCTATCTAACCTCTTGAATATGCATCTTTCATCTGTACTTCCATTCCACCAGGTATACTTACTGCCTTTGAACCCCTGATCCTGAAGATTGCAAGTGTTGATGCAATGGATAAAGTCTTCTATTTCTGTCACTGTTATAGGGAGTCCACCTAGCTTCTTATTCTCTGATATAATCACATTAAAATCGCTCTTACTAACCACGGTACCTGAATAGAGTTTGACATATTGTAATGTGACTCCCATAGATCCATCCTTCTTGCTCTAGTACATTTAGCATATACTAAAGTGATTACCATTTCTTTCCCTAAATCATGACTAAACAGCTCAAGGGTGAGCTGTTGATCTTCATCTACCAGCACTGTGTAGTCAATAGAGGCTTCCAAGAATGCCCATATCTTTTCTGACACATTATAAATAGCTTCTTGCATCCCCAGTTTCCTTTTGTACCTTTCTATGTTGTGTCCTTCTTGAAAGGGTTCCATTAGTCCTATAAAATAAAAGTGATGTCTCTTATGAAGAGTGATCAGTCTTGTGAATGCTTGTTGATTATTCACTGATCTAATATTCCATATTAGTGCATTCATAAGGACTTATTCTTCTTGTTGTGAGTACTTCTTGTTTGCATTCCACTTGCATGGTTGGCAATTTTCTCCTTTGCTCCTTTCTTCTTCTTTCCTGCTAAATTGTCTTTGATCTGCTTTATTTGCTTTGGTAATAAATCCCCTTCCTTTCCAGTCTTCTCTATATTTTGGGATTAATCCTCTTGGTCTAGGTTCTTTCCCTCTCCCAAAATCAGATCTTTCCCTTCATCTAGAGGGCTGGTTCATGTATCCTCTATGATAGCTAATGGTTGCCCCTGTATGTTGTCTTCTTCCTTATTGGTATATTGGTCCTCCTTTTCTTTTTGATGAATGCTGATGGCTTTCTCATCCATTGTGTTATCATATATCATGATAGCAGTATCACCAACTTTGATGTTTGCATCTGTTCCTTCCTTGTTTGCATTATCCTGGTCTCCTTTGACTGCATTGTTGTTTCTAGGGTTTGTTTCTGGGGATTTCTTATTTACACCAAAGCTTTTTGTGACCCAATCTTTTGCGTACTCCTTTGTTAATGTGGAGTCAGTTATTCACACTATCTCTTTTTGGACTTCTTTCCCTTTTTTTCTCGTCTTCAGTTCCTAGTGTTGCAAATGCATTCTTAGAGATGATATCTTCCTTTGGATCAGCTTCTTCAATGACTCTTCCAGTTTTATTTTTTTTGTACTTGCTCCTCATTGTCATCCACACTAGTTTACGTTGCTGGTTTCCTACCAATTTACCAGTAGTCTGAGCTCTAGTATTGTAGGTAGCACCCCTGTGTTTCATGTTTTTTGCCTGCTTATTGTCTTCCTTCTCTGCTTCTGTGCCCACTTTCTCATCTTCTTCTAGTTCAGGGTCTTTGTTCCAGCATTCTTTCTCATCATGTCCTTGAATACAACACTCTTTACAATACTTTGGGATGTAGTCGTATTGAATTTGGATCAACTTGGACTTTGTCTCCCCTGTAATGTCATCTTCTTCATTAAACTTCACCCTTTGAGGTAGTTTTACCACAAGATCCACCTCTACTTTGACCTTTGCACAACTAGATCTCATATGGTTTCTAGTGGCCATATCTACTATTAGGGGTCTTTCTACCGCTTCTACCACTGAGAAAACTTCATTAAGTCCAAAAAAAATTGGTGGTAAATCAAGTAGAGAAATCCATGCTACCACAATGGTTGTTTCCACTTATGGATCAAACCATGGATCCCACTTCAAGGTTCTCATCTGCCACATTATTTATTTAACCTTCAAGTATAGTGATGGATTTGATAACATATGCACATAGTCTTCTAATTGTGTCAATCTGATCAATATATGTCTTGTGTCTAGGAAGCCAATATTGCATTCTCCTTTTAATCTGACTTGCCCTGGGATGGCCTTGTGAAGCTCCTTTATGTTAGGTTTCTCGTACGAGAACTTCCCTATGACTGCATACTGTAAATTCTCTTAAGCTATCAGGCTTTTTGCCTCTGATTTTTTCCATGTCACTGTAGGTTCTCCATGTAGCATTATTACTAGTTTAGGGGGTACTTTAGGGTTATTGGTTTGGGTAGCTATAGGTTTTAGCAGATTAGCATATGTTAGTGTCATGATGGTAGGTTCGTTGATTTGTTTATTTGTAGGTACTGTTGGAGAAGCCTCCGATGGCAATCCATCAGAGGTGGAGGCAATGATGGCTGACGTGTAGGCAAATTTAGGGTGATAGGTAAATTAGGGTTGTTAGGCTAGAGAACATTTTTTAGATACATTGATTCTAGATGAGCATTTTTTGACCCTTGAGCATAGCATATCAGATATAATTTAGCTTGCATATCCCTCATGCTCAGTACATTCTAAGTAATGCCGCATGCTCTATGTATTGCATCATATCATGATGCAGTTTCAACTTCTCAAATTCAATATCGGGATTAGCTCAATCCAGCGCCATCTCAGCGACTACCATTGGTGAGTCCTTATTATTCGAGGATGAAATTTTAGTGTGCTTTTTCATTAATACTTTCAGTTTTCAGTAAATTTGGAGTAAGCTAGGGGCTTGTCCTAGCAACTCATCAGTAGTAGAGGCTTAAGACATAGAGTCAGACTTCAGCTTATTCAGTTGGTTTTTACTTTTCAGACTTGTATTATATTCAGAGATTTTCAGTTTAAGTTCTAAAACTTATATTTTATTTAGTTTAGATTCCACTTAGTCATTATTATTTAGAATGCCTAGTATATGCCAGATCGTGAGTTAGCTTGGGGTCACTTGTGGCTTTAAGCACCGTATTACGTCTAGGATATTGACTCGAGGTGTGACATAAACACAATAACAAAAGAATCTAAATACGGCTTAAAAATCCCATTCATCAAAATCATAAAAGCATCTGGGACATTAGTAAGCCAAAAATACATCACCAAGAATTCATAATGCCCATACCTAATCCGAAAAGCAGTCTTAAGTATATTCTGAATCTTCAACTAATGATACCCAGACCTCAAGTCAATATTGGAGAATACTGACACACCCTGAAACTGATCAAACAAGTTATCTATACATGGAAGAATGTACTTATTCTGAATAGTGACCTTGTTCAACTGACAGTAGTTAATGCACATACGCATACTCCCGTCTTTCTTTTTCATAAATAACATAGGAGCACCCCATGGGGAGGCCCTCAGATGAATAAAATCCTAATTAAGCAAGTCTTACAACTGAACTTTCAATTCACTCAACTCAGCAGCTGACATCCTATATGGAGGAATAAAAATAGATGAGTCCCAGGATCTAAATCAATGCAAAAATCGATATCTTGGTCTGATGGCATGCTAGGTAAATCTATGGAAAACACTTCTAAGAAATCACAAACCACAGGAACTGAGCCTATGGATGGAACTGCGACATTAATGTCCCAAAGATGCACTAAAAACTCTAAACACCCCCTCTTAATTAACATTTTGGCACGAATAAAGGATATCATATTTTTAGGAACGGGGCTACAGTCACCTTCCACTCAAGTCTATACATATCAGGCATCGCTATAGTCATAGTCTTCGCATTACAATCTAATATATCATGATATTGGGACAACGAACTCATCCCTAAAATAACATCAAATTCTACCATGTCAAGAATCACTAGATCTACCCAAGTCTTATACCCATGAATGTAACAAGCCAAGAACGATAGACTCTATTTACTATCACAGAATGACCAACAGGAGTCAAAACATGTACAAGCATATTAAGTAAATTGCAAATCATGTCTAATCCCATAGCAAAATAAATAGATACATAAGAAAAGGTGGATCCTGGATCAGATAAGACCATAGTCCATCCAGTTACAGACTATAGAATAATACTTGTGATCACTATATTGAATGCCTCTGCCTCGAGTCTTTTGAGGAAAGTATAGAAATGGGTCTTACCTCTTATATGTGTGCTACCACTGCCTAGGTGAGTACCACCTCTACTAGTATATCCACCATCTTGATTAGGCTGTGTGCCACCCCTAATAGCCGTATGACCACCACACCTACCCTAAGAACAATCTCTGACATATGTGCAACTTCTCCTACATATTAGAGTTGGAGCTTTAGGAGCCTGATGTTGAGCTGACTGACTAGTATGTCTAAAGTTAGGACACAATGTCCAAATGTGCCCAACCTCACCATACTCATAGCGCTATCCAAAGTGGGTCTCTGAGCTGAATCTGAAGAAGTAATGTAATCACTGTGATCAGAAGAAGGCTAGCTGGCCCCTGGCAAACCCCAGTTGATACCTACATGGCTGAATGAACGGGGCATCAAAAATACCACTAAGAAATCGGGTCCTTTGAGAAAAACTCATTGTATCTACCACCCTTTTGGGCTTTCTTTTTAGCATACTTAGCATAACCATCATGTTTTACCCCTTCCACATTCCTGACGTACTCAACCACTTTCTGAAATATCTTCCCAGAAGATACCATCTGAAGCGCTGATAGTTGAAGTCCTGTATTCAATCCTTTAACAAACCTTTGAATCCTCTCCTTCTCTGTATGCAACAATTACAAGGAATACCTGGAGAGTGAGTAAAATCTAGCCATATAGGCTGCAACAGAAGAATTGCCATGATCAATACTAGTAAGCTCATCCCACCTATTATCTTGCAAAGTATGAGGAATGTACTTCTCTAGAAAGATAGTATAAAAATATATCCAGGTCAATAAAGGTGACCCGGTGTCACGACCCAACTATCGAGCCGTGCGGCGCCTAGCAACTGTCATGGCCCAACTACTGAGCCGTGCGGGTGCCTACTCTATGCACCTAGATAGATGAACCATTACCACCCGATCCAATAGGTAAATGCGGAATTACAAGTAAAACTATAAAAAATCCTCCTTTAAGAACATGAAAACATTTACAATCTTTTTAATTCCAGAAAACTATTTACAAAAGAAATACAATATACCATTTTCTAACTGGAAAACAACCCTCCCTAGGATTTAGTCTAAACAAGTACAAGAGCTACTACAAGAGTGAAACAGAAATGTAAGAGGACACAGCTCCCACCATGGAAACAAGAGTAGAAGTTACTGAAGATCATCGTCATCCTGTACCTATGAAATATCAGTGACTCTACAACCAGACTATACCCTAAAAGGTATAGCAAGAGTAGAATCAGTACAAATAAATGTACTGATAGGCATCATCGATCGACCTGAATTCATTCCATACCATCATATAAGAAATTGATGTGCCGCTAATTTACGTCACTTTCGACTCCTTTTTACTAACAACAATCGTACGTTTTCAAGCAACCGTTGTCGTTTTTGATGTTTTTATGTTGTATTTGTAGGAAATGGAAACAAACACAGAAACGGAAGGAAATACGCGAAAAACAACATTCTGCCTAAGAGTGACGGCCTGAGTGACGGCCCGTCACACATGTGACGGTCCGTCACAGTGACCGTCACACCAAGGCAGCTGAGGCAGCATCACTGGTTAGCAGTGACGGTCCAGGCGACGGTCCGTCACTGGCTTGACGGTCCGTCAGCCTGGCCGTCAAGTTAAGGCAGACGCGCGACGCGGAATCCGAGCGTTTTTTGGATTGGTTTTCTAGACTCCTATAAATACCCTATGTTAGTTTTATTTTAGATATCACCTTTTCAATTAGTTTTTACACGTTTTTTACAATAGTTTTAGGAGTTTGAGCGAGACTTGGAGCGCAAGCAACACGGTTTCTTGATCTTGCAAGCGTGTTCTTGATTCGTTCTTGAGTTCTTGGTTTTTCTTGTTCTTGGATTATTGAAGGGTATTTTCATCATATTGTAAGAATCTTCTTTCCTTTATTATGAATTTCTTCTTTTCTTCTTCGAGCATGAGTAACTAAAACTCCCGCAACTAGGGTTGTGGGAGCCATGGCTAAAGTAACAATATAGATTCCGGGTAGCGACGGGTTCAATTTACATGTAGTCACGTTGTTAATCATACTTTATGTCACGTTTTCTAGTGGTTGCAAACATTAGAACATGCCTAGGTTTAATTTGCTTGAGTAAAGAGATTAAAACCGGGAAACTTGATTAACGAACAAGGATTCGAGACTACCAACTCTCGTCTTAATGATTAATGCCGTAACTGGATTAATCTACTTGATGTTTAGGATTGAAAGCTAAAAAGCACATCTTTTCGAGGTCGAGAGAATAGAAAAGGAAATTTGTTTATTTGGTCGAGAGACGTTTAGACGATACCATTGACGCAATCACATCGTGACACGCATATAAAAAGAACCCGATTAAGCCTAGAATCGACATTGTTACCAACGCCATGGTAAACACTTCCCTAGTTCATTCTCCTACTGATTATTTCTCATACATTATTGCTTGTTTTGTTTACAATTTGATCACACAAAACCCCCCCTTATTTATCGGAAACTATTGACCATCAGTCACGTACTTCACTAAAGGCTTAATCTTCACCATATTCTCTGTGGGATTCGACCCCAACCTTGTTGGGTTCTTTACTTGACTACGACCGCTTACACTTCCTAATTGGAGGTGTAGTTTGGGCGTTATCAAAAAGTGGCGCCGTTGCCGGGGAATACGGTTTTTGATTAAGTCTAGTGTGTTTATTTGACTCTTAGTCATAATTTCCTGCTTTACGTTTATTTGTTGTTTTTGTTTTTGATAGGGTACAGATTTGTGCATGCCAAGTACCCGAAGCTCGGGTGAATCAACAGTACCTTACGACCCCGAGCTTGCGAGAACATTAAGGCAGAATATGGCCGCACAAAACGAGGCAGCAAGGATCGCTGCAGAACTGCAGGCCCAACAAAATCTGAATGCTGGTGGTCTGCTGGATGATGTCGCACGGAATGATGAGGATCTCGATCTAGATGGAGCTGGCGCTACGGGCGCCATTGTTCTTCCTCCGCTAGCGCCCGGGGCCAAGTTCAACATTACCAGCACGATGATTCAGCTGTTGAACTTGAGAGGAGTATTCCGGGGTGTAGCTGGTGATGATCCGAACCGTCACTTGATGAACTTCGTGGGCATCTGCAAGTCATTCAAACTGCCGGGAGTGAGTCAGACAGCGATCAGGCTCAGGTTGTTTCCGTTGTCTCTGTCTGATGAGGCAGCGTTGTGGTTGACAGAGCTGACCCCCGACTCTATTGCAACTTGGGGAGAGTTGAAAGGAGCTTTCCTAGAAAGGTTCTTTCCTCCCTCAAGGATGATACAGTTGAGGGACGAGATCAGCAATTTCAGGCAACAACCGCACGAAGCATTATATGAGACTTGGCTGAGGTTCAAGAAGAAGCTGACATAATGCCCTAACCATCAGCTGAACGACGAGTTTTTGATGCAGACTTTCTACAAGGCACTGAATTCGGCTACCAAGCCGACGTTAGACAACGCAGCAGGTGGAGCATTTATGGGTCGCACTTTTGCCGACGCCACAACTATTTTGGATAGGCTCACCAAAACCAACAGGGCCTGGCACACACGAGATTCAGAGGTTGCAGCTAGCACCTATACCGTTGGTATGTCAGCAGAACAGCGTAGGAAAGAGGAGGAGCACGACCAAGACATGGCGCATCTGAAAACACAGTTGGATCTCCTGACAAAGCACTTGTGCTCAGGAGGTATGGAGAAGGTGCAAGCTGTGGGTTCCCAAGGTATGGAGACTGAGGAAGCAAATTACTTGGGGGGTTTCCAGGCCAATGGCCAGGGAAACCAAGGTCGGAATTATCAGCGAGACAACCACTATGAGAAAAGTGGCTACAAAGAGCGCGACCAAGGAAATTGGAGGAATAACACCGATAAAGGTGGGTTGTATATACCACCTGGTAATCGGGACAAAGCTGGCAACGAGGCTGAGACGTCCAAACTTGAGAACATGATGGCGAATAATGTTGCTTAAGGTGGAATCGACTGACTCTGGAGTAAAGGCAATGCGGACTGAGTTATCAACATTGAGTCAGGTAGTGGAGTCACACTCAACCGTGATCAAGCAACTAGAGCAGCAAGTGGGTCACATCTCGGCATCTCTAAACCCAAGAAAAACAGGTACCTTGCCGAGCGACACCACTCATCCGAGGAATGATGCAAGTTGTATGGCGATCACCACAAGGAGCGGAAAAATATTACCGGAATCACATCCGGAAGTTCAGACTCAAGGTGATGTTGCGGATGATGAAGAGGCGGTAGAGGAGGAAACTCCAAAGCCCGCGGAGAAACGCAAGGAAGTTGAAAAGCTCCCAACTATGATGCCTCGACCACCACCTCCGTTCCCACAGCATTTGAAGAAGAAAGTTGACGATGGTAAGTTCCTGAATTTCATGACCATGCTGAAGCAGATTTCAATAAACATACCATTGGTGGAAGCGCTGGAACAAATGCCCGGTTATGCCAAGTTCATGAAGGACTTGATTACAAAGAAGAGGTCGGTAAGTTTTGAACCGGAAGACAACCTCCACCACTGCAGCGCTATTTCTTCAAGGTCGTTGGTCGAAAAGAAGGAAGATCCAGGTGCGTTTACTGTTCCCTGCACTGTTGGGAAGCTCAACTTCGGGAAAGCATTGTGCGATCTAGGTGCTAGCATCAACTTGATGCCGCTAGCCGTCTACAAACAACTGGGTTTGGGAGCTTCTAAACCAACATCCATAAGAGTGATGATGGCTGACCGTTCAGTAAAGCGACCTGTAGGGATATTGTCCGATGTGCTAGTAAAGATCGGTAAGCTTATCTTCCCAGCTGACTTTGTGATCTTGGATTGCAAAGTGGATTTCGAAGTTCACATAATCTTGGGACGACCATTGCTAGCCACAGCAAGAGCATTGGTTGACATAGAGAAAAACGAACTGACCTTCCGATTGAACAATGAAGTGGTCAAGTTCGATGTGTCCAAATTGATGAAGCAACCAAGTGACATGAGGGTGGTCGCGGTCATAAATGCTATTGAGGAAGTTCCTGCGGATGCACCACTTGAAGAGAAGGGCGTGGTCGAGACTCTAGCTGTGGTAAGAAGGATGATGCGAGAGCATAAACATGTAGAGGAAGGCGGTGAAAATAAATCAAGAAAATGAAAACACAGCAAGAGAATCTGCAAAGAAAGAGCGAAGAAGTTGTCGCGACTAGCGATGGAGCCCAAAGAGGAAGCTGGAACACCACACTCCATCGAGTTTTCCTGTTTTGGAGACCCTGGCGGTCTCCAACATCATTCCAAAATCTGAGTCACATCGACTTCACAGGTATTCCTTTATTCTCACAGTTTTTAGTTTGCATATATATGCATTGGGGACAATGCATGAGTCTAAGTTGAGGGTGTTGGGAAACCTGTGAGTCACCACCGAGGGTTTTTGTTGCCGAGTTCTTTTCCCTCCGGTGTGCTATCTAGTAGAACCGGCATGTTTAGGTTGTTATTTTAAAAAAAATTTAGTGTCTATAGCAAAGCATGCGATTTCTTATCAAAGTAGCGCCCCTTTAAAAAAATTTCTGGTTTTGAGCTTATGTTGAAATGATTGACTGTCTGGATCCTTGAATGTCATTGTGTGATTATGATTAGAATGAGTATACTTAAGCCGAGCGGTTGTTTGATAGTTGGTAGCGATATAGTTTCTTGGTGCCAAGAGTGTGTGAGATTATTGTTATAAATTCTTACTCTGTGCATGCATCTAGAACTTGCCTGGTCTATTTTGTTAAGTTCGAAGTTTGGTTGCTTAGGAAAGGATCACAGGCCCTTTTTGTATGCAGTCCACTTAACCTAAAAGACCGTCCAAATATAAATAATCCCTTTGATCCCTGTTTGAGCCATAATTGATCTTATTCTTTCAATAACCTGTCACCGTTCCTGTTTAACTTTGAAACCCTATTTTGGCCCTGGTCCTTCCTTGGACATCGTGCACCTCAACTCAGGCAATCAGCCTAAGTTGAGGGTGGCTACTATAGAGGTAAACCCTGTTTTGGCCCTGGTCCTCCCTTGGACATTGTGCACCTCAACGCAGGCAATCAGCCTAAGTTGAGGGTGGCTACTAGAGAGGTGAATGATAAGAAAAAGAGGATAGTGAAGATTGGTTGTGAATAGAATGAAAAGTCGGGTGTGTGCCTAAGAAAAAAAGAAAGAAAAAAAAGAGATGAAAAAGATCGAAAAAGAAATAAAAAGAATTGTCAAAATAAAGAGGCCGCACCTGTAGCTAGAAAGAAGGAAATATAAAGGTGAATAAGGATGGACAAAGTAAAGTTATGTGGTAATAAGACGTCGGTAGTTCCAAGGAGGTCTTAGTCACTAACCCCTAAATGTATCCTACCTGCACCCGAAGCCTCATTACAAGCCTAAACAAGTCCTGTACTGATCCTGAGCGGCTTTCTGAAGAACTAAAATAGAATAGTAAGGGCAAGCCTATGGTATCGCATGTGCATTGTTTGAAATCGTTTGTGAGTGTGAGCGCTTACCTAGTCCCAAATCTTGTGTGTGGGATTTCTTTGTGGTGAGGGCACCAAGATGTCTGTATTGTCTATTGATTGTTAGGATAGCTGCGCGCGTGAATGTAGAATGTTCTATCATATTGGAATGACATGTTTGGATCCTTGCAAGTTAGTGTTTCATACATTCGTGTGCTACGAGGGAGCTTGATTTAATGGATTAAGATATGGAATGACCATGAGTTGCTAGAGACATGAGTTCGTGTTCTTAGTTGAGTCGTTTTATTGTTTTATGTTATGTTGCTTGAGGACAAGCGAACGTTTTAAGTTGAGGGTGTTGATGTGCCGCTAATTTACGTCACTTTCGACTCCTTTTTACTAAGAACAATCGTACGTTTTCAAGCAACCGTTGTTGTTTTTGATGTTTTTATGTTGTATTTGTAGGAAATGGAAACAAACACGGAAACAGAAGGAAATACGCAAAAAAACAACATTCTGCCTAAGAGTGACGGCCTGAGTGACGGCCCGTCACACATGTGACGGTCCGTCACAGTGACCGTCACACCAAGGCAGCTGAGGCAGCATCACTGGTTAGCAGTGACGGTCCAGGCGACGGTCCGTCACTGGCTTGACGGTCCGTCAGCCTGGCCATCAAGTTAAGGCAGACGCGCGACGCGGAATCCGAGCGTTTTTTGGATTGGTTTCATAGACTCCTATAAATACCCTATGTTAGTTTTATTTTAGATATCACCTTTTCAATTAGTTTTTACACGTTTTTTACAATAGTTTTAGGAGTTTGAGCGAGACTTGGAGCGCAAGCAACACGGTTTCTTGATCTTGCAAGCGTGTTCTTGATTCGTTCTTGAGTTCTTGGTTTTTCTTGTTCTTGGATTATTGAAGGGTATTTTCATCATATTGTAAGAATCTTCTTTCCTTTATTATGAATTTCTTCTTTTCTTCTTCGAGCATTAGTAACTAAAACTCCCGCAACTAGGGTTGTGGGAGCCATGGCTAAAGTAACAATATAGATTCCGGGTAGCGACGGGTTCAATTTACATGTAGTCACGTTGTTAATCATACTTTATGTCACGTTTTCTAGTGGTTGCAAACATTAGAATATGCCTAGGTTTAATTTGCTTGAGTAAAGAGATGAAAACCGGGAAACTTGATTAACGACAAGGATTCGAGACTACCAACTCTCGTCTTACTGATTAATGCCGTAACTGGGTTAATCTACTTGATGTTTAGGATTGAAAGCTAAAAAGCACATCTTTTCGAGGTCAAGAGAATAGAAAAGGAAATTTGTTTATTTGGTCGAGAGACGTTTAGACGATACCATTGACGCAATCACATCGTGACACGCATATAAAAAGAACCCGATTAAGCCTAGAATCGACATTGTTACCAACGCCATGGTAAACACTTCCCTAGTTCATTCTCCTACTGATTATTTCTCATACATTATTGCTTGTTTTGTTTACAATTTGATCACACAAAACCCCCCCTTATTTATCGGAAACTATTGACCATCAGTCACGTACTTCACTAAAGGCTTAATCTTCACCATATTCTCTGTGGGATTCGACCCCAACCTTGTTGGGTTCTTTACTTGACTACGACCACTTACGCCTCGTTAATTTGAGGTGTAGTTTGGGCGTTATCAGAAATCAAGGGAAATGCACCATTAATTACAATACTCTAACATTCAACATCCACCTTACCAAAACTCAACATCAACCCAAACCTGCCTATCCCTTCCGCTGCCAACTCACCACCATGAGACTTTGCACCCTGACTCCTAGGACTTCCCAAGTCACACTAACCCTTAGACTTCCTAAGTCGCCTTAACTTGTAGACTTCCCAAGTCACCTTAAACTGTAGACTTCCCAAGTCACCTTACCCTTTGACTTCCCAAGTCACCCTAACACTAGATCAACCCTTAAGTCTAGCCTCAAACTACCCCTTTGTGACTCAAGTCAACATTTATGACTAAATACCCAGACATAAACCAAATAACCACACAACCAGATCAACTACATTTATGGTGCTACTTACAATTGTTCGGACCTCTCAAGGATCCCTAGGACAATTTCCCAACATGATAATAATAGCCAGCAATACTGCTCTGGACTCTCAGTCTTCCTCTTAACTTATCAATAGTATGGGATATTGCCGTCAATTAAAAATGAATGATTATGAATGATAATTGTGACACTTATTCCCTTCCATATTCTTAGACTAACCATAGATCCCTAGGACACCACCTACGTGTTCAACATATAGTCCCAGTCTACACTAAGACCAACCTCATATTTAAATATAATCACCTGGCCTCTCATGGACCATATGCAATAATCACAATTCAAGAATACAATTTGGTCCACTCATGGAACCATCAAAAGAATACAACCAATGAAAGTAAATAAAACCCATACAAGACGTGGTGTCCGAGCCAACCATTATGAATCCTATACCAAGCATGGTACCCGAGCCTACCAATAAGTATCATGTACCAGGAATGATACCCAAGCCAACTAATAAGTATCTTGTACCATGCGTAGTACCTGAGCCAACCAAATGTCACAAAAATCTAATCAATCAACAAATAATGAACAAAAGCATACTTGTAGACCAACAAGCAACAAAAACAAGTTTATTTCACAAGACTGATAATCGGATAAGTAGACATTCAAAATCTCATTCCCTAAGCATGAAAACTCACATAATACTAAGCGATAGTACATGAACATATGTTACAAATTGGGAATAACCATCACCTACCCCAACCCCGGGTACGTAGACTCAACCCTAAAATCCTGTCCAAAGACTAAATGCCCCTTTCACCCCTTAAACACCTACTAGCAATTACATCAAGTCCAACATCCCTCTTTTTAGACAACACCATATAGGTAAGACAACCCCTGACATTGGTACTTCAACCATCATTGATCACTCTACCCATTTATAACAATTCAATTCTGAAACTCCCTCCAACTAGACATCTTATTACCCAAGGCATTCCTGGTTCCTCGAACCTTTTCGACACTCTAGCCCATGTATTGTATCATCTTACAATACATGATAATTATAAATGACCCAGAATATGACAAACCTTATCCCAACTCAACCATTTTCTAATTCAAAATAGTCCAACCCCAACAATCCTCTAGACTCTATGCCCGAAGGCCTAGTCTCGAGCTCTCCTTTCCATCTACACAATAATATGGATATAAAAATAGTCCAATCTACTCAATGGAAAGAACCTAGCCTACCTAGATGCCTACCAGCTGTATGATGTATTTTTTAGCTCCGTGAAGGCATTTCCTGATGATTGACAAGCCTGAATCCATAGTTTTACGTCCTTTTAACTAGAATCCCTCCTCCCAATGGCTCACAAGCCTTGGATCAGCCTAGGAGGGTTGTTGAAGTAATCCTCATACCCTTTTTCAATTGGGAAGGAAATTTTTTTTTGTTAAATCATGTTACTGAGCTATTATTTTATGCTATATTGCTATAGCGGATGGCTGCTCGGTACAGCGGAAGCGCTATAGCATAGTAAGGTCCACTATACCGAAGTGATGTCAGCCTAGATTAATTTTAAAAATCTAAAATTTTCTGCCATGTCACCCCATTTTAAATTAAAACATAATCTAATCGTTCCCGAATTTCGTGATATCATGATTTCTAAAATAACGATGGATCTAGTCATTATAATATATACCAATTTACTCATCGTTTATTCCTCAATGATCGTATAGTAAAGAGAAGGAAAACTAGTCTGGGACTCTCACCGTCCTGTGCGATCGCATAATTACGATCCCACACGACAATCAAACTTCCCCTGATTTAGTCGTACTTAACCCAATTAGGAAAAATTATGATTTCGTTCTGACGAGTAATTTTCCTCCCCCGAGATATTCAAAAATTTATGAAGTAACCTCCCCTGAGTACCTAAGAAATCTGGGGCCTCGTAGAATGTCAGAGCAAAAGAATTTGAAAAGACCCAGGAGAAACCTTTCCTTTCCCAAAACTAATTATCGTCCGCTATAGCAGACATTACTCCGCTGTAGCAATACTGCAATAATGAGGTGCCTTCCGCTATTGCAGATGGCAACAAGTGAAATAGGGGAAAATGGGGGTTTTACCCTATTCTCCTCTATTTTTCTTCCGAAAACTCTCCATTTTCTCTTGATCACCCCGCTCCTGACGTCGGAATTTCCAGGTATCAATCATTCCTACTTACTCTTTTACTTCCCTGCATGAATTTAGATAGGATTGCGATAGAAAATAATGATTTGGGGTACACATTGTTGTTGATTTTTGAACTTTAACTTAGGTTGGATTTTTGTCAAATCTCGAAGCATGGATGCTTCCCTTATGTTCACAATACCTCTACAGCATTCTAGGCATAAGGATTAGGTGAATTTTGGCCAAAAATAGTGGGGCAGGCGAAGGGTTGTTCTTGGATAAAACTTGTGATTTAGATGAAATTTAAGGGTTATAATGCCCAATTTTTTATAGAAAACAGTAATAGGACACTTTAGAAGCACTGATCTGAACTTGGATTATTAAAAATAGAGTTTTGGATCAAGGGAAGCCATTGAAGCACCCTTTGAAATTCTGGGATGATAAAGATTGCAATAGTGATCGGGTTTCGCTATAGCGATCCCTCTATAGCGGAGAAATTCCCTCTATAGCGGTTCCGCTGTGGCGGAAGATCATCTGTTATATCAGAAGCCCGCAAAATAGTAGGCTTACTAGGCTAACACTTAGAAAAATTTCCCCTTTTTAAACTCGTTCCTTTATGCTTTATCAAGTTGTAACCCCACCCCTTTTCCACATTGCAAGTTAACACACTCCAATGGCTGATGAAAAATTCCCCGAGTATCTTTATACGAGGTTCCCTGACGATGCTAGCCAGGAGAGGTTCCGAGACTATCGCTGGCTAGGCTTTTTCTATGAGAGGGATTGCAAAATGGTATAGATGGATGGGAAAGCAGCCGCATTCTATCGTAGACTTTAAGAGTTCAACTGGGGTCCGTTGATGGTGACTCCCTCTCTCGCACGTACAGGTTGGGTACGGGAGTTCTATGCCATACTTCCCACCATTTGTTGGGATGAGCCCAACCCCACTATCTGAATTCGAGGGGGTAGATGTCCCTGTGGACTCTCAGACTATCAATGAGGTGCTAGAAGTGCCTCATGTTTCAACTGCAGCATACGAGGCCAAGGCTCGACTTTGGGATATGACTTAGTTGAGAGATACCTTGGTGGATGAGGATCTTAGGATTCAGGTCTACTGGCCTAGTCTCGAAGGCATCATCATCGCCTTCTTTTCTACAGATGCTAGAAGGTGGTAAAATTTGGTGTACCAGAGAATTTGTCCATCGGGAAATACCACCAATGTGACTTGTGCTCGGTCCCTAGTGATTGCTTGTGATATACAAAGGATCATTATGAATGTGGGAGACCAGATTATTTTAGAGTGGAAGGACTTCTACCGGGGTCCTAGAAGAGGCCTCTTTTTTCCTTGTTTGGTGTCTGAGCTGTGCAGGCGGGTTGGGGTGCCTGAGGATCATACTGACCACGGGGTAGCTATGGATGATGCATTCAACCCTCTTCGGGTGAAAGTGGTCACCTCTAAGAAGAAGAGGAAAGTAGATAAAGCAGGGAGCAACCAACATGTTGAGGATGCTGATGATGATGATGATGATGACACTCCCGCCCCTTCCTAGCCTCAGCCCCCAATTACTAGCAGCCAGCTTGAGGAGAATCTGGCCGTGGTCAGGAGGTTCATGGAGGACACTGCTGCTGGTGGAGGTACAGCCCCGAACCCCTCTGCTCAGGACTTTGCAGCACTCTGCAGGGAGTTAGAGGAAGAGAAGAAGAAGATGCGCTCCCAGGACCGCATGTTTTCCCGAATGTGGAAGACCATCAAGGTCATGTTCACTTGCATTACCCCTGGTCAGGAGCTTCCCACCCTTGAGCCTGAGGACAGGTAGGAGTTCCCCTTCCCGAGCGATGATGAGGCCTAGGACCTCCCCTCCACCCTTTTATTAAGAACTTTATTGCTTTTGGGTTTTGCCCTAGTTTGGGGAAAGTACTAGACAATGTTCCCTTTCCCTTTCCCTTTTTCCCTTTGTTTTAAGTGCATGGATTCTAGTTTTCAGACAATTTACCTTCTATGCATACTATATTAGTTCAATAGATGATGTTCTTATTTTACATAGCAGCTCATAGCTTAATTATCGCTTTTAAAAAGTGCCCCGGGAATGAAATGAATAATAGGGGAAAACAGGGCAGGCATTCTTCCCCAAGCCTCCCCGCTATAGTGATTGTCATTCCGCTATCGCAGTACCGCCGTAGCGGTAGAAATTTTCACTATAGCAATACAGTTCCGCTATGGCGATCCCAACGGTGACAACCCAGAAAATTTGAATTTTCAGTAGAAACAACTCATCCCCATTCCCAGTTATCATTATTAATATCCTAAATCCTGCCATGGCCTTAAATAACACCCCAAGACCATTCCTGGCAGTGCATAGATCAAAACTTAGCATCCAAATATCACCTAATCAAAATCAAATTACATGAGAAAACCTTTCACAATAATACATTCCCGTTATCATGCAAGAATAACCCCCTTGTTGCCATGGTTCCCAACCAAGTCCCGACTGTCCTGAAACTGAAGCTTCCCTACAGTCATAGGTCCTGTCCCCTCACCATCTTGACTAATGATGAGTCCCCTCTCAAAAAAAAGTGATACGAAATTCTCAGATTAAGACACATAGAAATTTATCATAAACCAAAAGTACACCAATTTCAACTTATGACTCTCTTCAGACCCAACACTCATAGTAAGAAAATCAATCACATACCAATAATTTCAGTCATACAAGCATTGTAACACACAAAATTTCAGGCTTCAAGCTACAATAGAATCAAGTCATATACACTACTCTTTATTCATCCCATGGGTGACTGTCAGTCGATCATCCATGTTTTACTACAGCCTCTCAGGCCAGATACCAATTGGAACCTTCCCAATTCTAACTTCTCTTGTTTGCTTCATCACAACTGGAGTCCAATGACATCTTTCACTTTGTTGAGATACCAATTGAAATCGAGAGATACCAATTGGACTCAACCCATTCAAGCAAGTAAACGAACTGCACGAAGATGAATGAAGAAAAAAAGGTGTTTCCTAGAATGCTTCATAGCTTCTCAAAGATTAGATGTGGACGTTAATACACCAATCCACAGGACTTTGTTCGATATTTTGCTCTTGTACTAGGAGACCGTTAACCTAGGCTCTAATACCATCTGTAACGATCCAACTACCGAGCCATGCAGGCGCCTAGCAACTGTCATGAACTAACTACCAAGTCGGTGCAGGCGCCTACTCTATACGCCTAGGTAGATGAACTCTTACCACCCTATCCAACAGGTAAATGCAGAATTACAAGTAAAACTATAAAAATCCTCCTTTAAAAACATGAAAACATTTACAATCTTTTTAATTCTGGAAAACTATTTACAATAGAAATACAATATACCATTTTCTAACTGCAAAACAACCCTCCCTAGGATCTAGTTTAAACAGGTACAAGAGCTACTACAGGAGTGAAACAGAAATATAAGAGGACACAACTCCCACAATAGAAACAAGAGTAGAAGTTGCTGAAGATCACCGTCATCCTGTACCTATGAAATATCACCGACACTGCAATCAGACTATACCCCAAAAGGTATAGCAAGAGTAGAATCAGTACAAACAAATGTACTGGTAGGCATCATTTGTCGACCTGAATCCATTCCATACCATCATATAAGAAATCAAGGTAAATGCACCATTAATTACAATACTCGACCTTTCAACATCCACCTTACCAAAACCTAACATCAACCCAAACCTGCCTATTCCTTCCACTGCCAAATCCACCACTATGAGACTCTGCACCTTGACTCCTAGGACTTGCCAAGTCACACTAACCCTTAGACTTCCTAAGTCACCTTAACTTGTAGACTTCCTAAGTTACCTTAACTTGTAGACTTCCTAAGTCACCTAACCCTTTGACTTCCCAAGTCACCTTACCCTTTCACTTCCCAAGTTACCTTAACCTGTAGACTTTCCAAGTCACCTTACCCTTTGACTTCCCAGGTCTCCTTAACACTAGATCAACCCTTAAGTCCAGCCCTGGACTACCCCTCCGTGACTCAAGTCAACTATTATGACTAAATACCCAGAAATAAACAAACTAAGTGCCCAACCAGATCAAATACATTTACGGTGATACTTATAAGTGTCCAGACCTCTTAAGGATCCCTAGGACAATTTCCCAACATGATAATAATAGCCAGCAATACTGATTTGGACTCTCAGCCTTCCTCTTAACTTATCAATTGTATGGGACATGTTCAACCGTAAATTAACAATGGATGATAATTGTGACACTTATTCCCTTCCACATTCTCGGACTAACCATAGATCCCTAGTACACCACCTACGTGTTCAACATATAGTCCCAGTCTACACTAAGACCAACCTCATATTTAAATATAATCACCCGGCCTCTCATGGACCATATGCAATAATCACAATTCAAGAATACAATCCGGTCCACTCATGGAACCATCGAAATAATACAATCAATGCAAGTAAATAAAACCCATACAAGATGTGGTGCCCGAGCCAACCATTATGAATCCTATACCAGGCATGGTACCCAAGCCAACCGATAAGTATCCCGTACCAGGCATGGTACCCAAGCCAACCAATAAGTATCTTGTACCATGCATGGTACCCAAGCCAACCAAATGTCACACAAATCCAATCAATCAACAAATAATGAACAAAAGCATACTTGTAAACCAACAAGCAACAAAAACAAGTTCATTTCACAAGACTAATAACCGGATAAGTAGACATTCAAAATATCATTCCCTAAGCATGAAAACTCACATAATGCTAAGCGATAGTACATGAACATATGTTACATATTGGTAAATAATAACCATCACCTACCCCAACCCCGGGTACGTACACTCAACCCTGAAATCTTGTCCGAAGACTAAATGCCCCTTTCACCCCTTAAACACCTACTAGCTAGGGGTGGGCATAAATACCGAAAAACTAAACTGAACCGAACTAATTCGATTCTTCGATTTTTCAATTTGTTTTCGGGTTTTTTTTCAAAACTTCAATTCTTCAGTTCGGTATTCGGTGTAAGGGTCTCGGTTCTTTGGTGCATCGAAGAACCAAAGTATTATTAAAAAAAATTAAAATAATATTTTAAATTATATTTTATTTATATTTTAGCCTATAATATTTAAAACCCAAGCCGTATTCGGATTTGCGCTTACTTGTAATTCATCATCGTGGATTCTTGTGGTTCGTGTGAAGGACCAACCAACATTGCATATTAACATATATTTGGAACAAAGCAATGGCTGCTCAGGCTTGTAAAACCCATTATATATATTCCTATTAACACAAGCCTCTGCCTACAGTGCTAGCTTCCAATTATATAATGTGCCACCATTCATAAGCTAGTTATCAAGTTAGTTGTTGGATAACTTCTGAACGTATTTGTTCATGTCAAAGTTCAAAAAAATTGGCATCCAAAAATTGCCAGCTGAATGCTGCTGCCTGCTGAGTGCTAAACGTATTTGATGTTCCAGCTGACTGCTACGTGCTAATTCATAAACATTTCAAGTGTCTCTTATACTTTGATAATTTAGTCTACATTTTATTTCTCCCTTGCACCGAAAAACTATTTTATAAACACCGAACCAAATCGAACCAAAGTTGAAAAAACCAAACCAAACCGAATTAGTTTGGTTATTCGGTTCGGTGTTTGGTGCACACTTTTTCAAAACTAATGACCGAAGAACCGAACCAAAATTTGATAAAACCAAACCGAAGAACCGAACGCCCACCCCTACTACTAGCAATTACATCAAGTCCAACATCCCTCTTTTTAGACAACACCTTATAGGGAAGACAACCCCAGACATTGTTACTTCAACCATCATTGCTCACTCTACCCGTTTATAGCAATTCATTTCCGAAACTCCCTCCAACTAGATATCTCATTACCCAAGGCATCCCTGGTTCCCCAAACCTTTCCGACACTCTAGCCCATGTATTCTATCATTTTACAATATATGATAATCATGAATGACCCAGAATATGACAAACCTTATCCCAACTCAATCATTTTCTAATTCAAAACACTCCAACCCCAACAATCCTCTAGAATTCGTGCTCGAAGGCCTAATCATGAGCTCTCCCTTCCGTCTACATAATAATATGGAAATGAAAACAGGTCAATCTACTCAATGAAAAGAACCTAGCCTACCTGGATGACAATCAGTTGTACAATGCATTTTTGGCTCCATGAAGGCATTCCCTGACGATTGACAAGTCTGAATCCCTCCTTCTATGGCTCCTAAGCCTTGGAGCAGCCTAGAAGGGTTTTTGGAGTAACCCTCGTACCCTTTTCCAACTGAGGAGGAGAAATTCTTTTATTAAATCAAGTTACTGAGTTACTATTTTCTGCCATACCGCTATAGCGGATGGCTGCCCGCTATAGCGGAAGTGCTATAGAAAAGTAAGGTTTGGTATAGCAGATCGATATCAGCTCGGATCAATTTCAAAAATCCAAAATTTTCCGCCATGTCACCCTATTTTAAATCAAAATGTACTCTAATCATTCCTAAATTTCATGACATCGTGATTTCTAAAATAACAACGGATCCGATTGTTACACCCAGCTAGCTTAAACTCGACATAGGATCTCCACCATAACTTCGCATCCCCTATCAACTAATAAGTAACAAACTCCACTCCATATCTCTCTACTGCCTCTATTTTATGGAGCCTCTCATGACAATCCATGATGAACTCAAAAGCATCTTCTACCTCAGTAACATAGAAAATCGGAGGCTTTAATTTAGTGAACCTCCAAAATAAATCATGCTCTTCTTTAGTCATTACTAACTTAGTCATTGGTCTCAAAAATATCCCTACCTTGGAATCCTCATCCATCTGTGGAGTCACAATATCAACATGCTTAACCCCCTAATTTTAACCTCTAGGTATGAGGGTTCTACCTCGGCCCCTGCCATACCCCTTAGTAGTGTCAAAAATTGTTATAGTGCCTCTGAAGAAGCCAGAGCAGGCGCAACACCTCCTTGAGCTGGTGTTGTTGCCTCCTCTACTACTACACTAGCGTGATTCTCTATTCTAGCATGATCCTCTAGCTGTGGAGGGAATTTTGATCTATCACGGACTTGTCCAGTAGCTGGAGCTCTGCCTATGGAGGGCGCTACTCTTTGTCCCCTACCTCGAGCCATGGCTCCAACAACCTGCTCAGGTGCCTCATATCTCGCCTCCACTGCATGTGTTCTCACCATCTGTGACAGAGAAGAGTAAAATAGGCCAGATGCCAATTTCGATTACCAGATACTAATTGAAATCAAGTAATAGCATGAAAAAAAGAAAGAAATTGAGTTTTCCTAGTGTCCTATAGCCTCTCAAAGAAAAGTACAAACGTTTCTGTATTATTTCATAAGACTCTACTAGAAATATCCTTGTACGATGAGATTGATGAACGTAAAGCTCTGATACTAACTTTTTCATGACCCAAATGTCCATGAGTGAAACCCACACTAACCCCCCTGGTGGGCGAACCAAGTGTTACCATCTAACCCAACCATTGACCAGTTCATCCAACAATAATAAAACATTTCAAATCATAATAATTAGATCTCAAAAACTAAATTAAATAAAATGGAAAAAACTAACTAATATATCCCCAAGATATGAAAGTCATTATACAAAGAACGCTAACTAAACAGTGTCTAAGAACATCCCCAACAAAGAATAAATATAATAAATGTCTAGAGAGATATACATCCATCACTAGAAGACTCGTGGCAGCCTAAATGGGAGTAGCTCACCCTCGAATCCATCAATCATAAATGCTAGATGCAAGGTCTTGTCAAAGCCTCTGGAATACAGTCTGCACTCATAAAAGAAAATGCATGAGTAGCATCAGTACAAATACTATGTACTGGTATGTATTATAGGCTGACTCAAAATAGTAGCAAGTATATCTTAGAATCAAATAAACAAGTAGATAGGTACATAATCAATAACTCAAAAATTAAGTAGTCATGACAGTCAGGTAGTTACAACAACCAATTAAATCACCAAGTCTAGACATATCAAGGGCAACGAGTAAAAAATATATAAGCCATCAAATAACCCTATAAATATAAGCACTCACGTCACAAATATGAGTTCATGCCCATATTGATCTCTCATACATGTAGTCTCTGTACCTCATCAGTCTCACAATAATTACTCAATCTATACACACATGCTAAGGGTCATATTTTTTCTCAACTAGTCATGACCTGCAGGGAATAACCTAGGGTCAATGTACCATATCGATACGGTACCCGCTCCATAACATATTAGCTCATTCTTAAGCTCACATCAGACTCGAGCCACTAAATAATAGAATAATATATATATATATATTCTTCATTCTCTCAACATATCTTAGTATGTTCTCATTCTCAACTATCTCTCACGATATTACTAGCAAGTACACAATATATAACTAGTGCACTTCATATACATAGGTAATTTAAAGATAGGCTTCAAACAAGTATAAGTTCAGTTATGCCAATCACATATGTAATCATAGATTATGTTTGAAAATCAACCAACATGCTTTTCAATTCAATAATACATACGAGAGACTATATTAAGTCTAATTCTACATAGAAACCATAACCTAGCTCAACCAAAGAATCTGAATCAACAAGCTACTTCTCAAAGTCTAGAATCAAACAATATTAAGAGCAATTTAATCATCTACTCTTTCAAATTTAAGTTTTGAGAACTTAAACCCACTAACTATATCCTTATTCGAGATCTGTAGTTTTCTCCAAGGGTCAATTATCCATAAACTAGTCTCATATTATTCATATTATCATCATTCATAGATTTGTACCCTAATTTCCCCTTTCAAGCAATTTTTATGCTAGAGGCCTCATTTTATGTAACTCAAGGTTTCCAATTCCTACAATTCATATTTAGGAACATCAAATTTATGCTAGAAAGTGTTTATCTACAACCTAAAAGCATTTTAGATGATTGTTACATCTAACGGCCATAGATTTTCTCACTCTTTTTATGAACCTAGGATTCTAATCCATAAACTTCCTATAACAATCTCTCTAGCAATTCTGCAAGGATAACACATTACTAGGAAAAGCGATTGGGGGAATAACTTACCTCAATGAGAATTTTTATCTTAGCCTTGAGAAAATTGCCTCTCTAGAGCTCTAGAATAAAGTTCTTATGTTTAAAAAATAAAACTCAGAATAATTGACTTAAACAAGCATTTTGCCTCCCCATCACTCGCTACAACATCTCTTTTCTAGCTATGGCGAGACAACTGTGATAAAATTGGGCTCGCTATGGTGAGCTTTGGCAAATGACCATTCTCGTTATGGTAGCACTCTGACCACTGTGGCAGTCTTGCTGCAACGGGAATCCTTCCACTATAGTGGTACCTGAAATAATATCTCAAGAATTCTGCACAATTGCCCTATTTCATAATACAAGTTTCAAATTTAAGACATCATAAAACTATTATATTGCGGCAGTCACTATAATCACATGCTACGAATCCTTTTGGAGTCCTAGAATTTTCTACAAAGGTCTATATTACTAGGTCACTTCTAATGGAACATGACCACCCAAAATGCAATATCATAAATTATAATTCACCACCATTAGACAAAACACATGATTTCAGTCTTAAATCACCTCATTTTGATATTTTATTATCTCAACTCTCTATGCGGTCTCTAACAGGTTACCTATGGCCCTAACCATCCTATAATGACTGGGAGGATCGTTACATCTTTTCTGTATGAGGTTTAACTCTTTTTTATTAAAGACAATGTAGACTCTTGTGATTGATGAAAAAATCAACATGAACACCATAGAGATAGTGACAACATATCTTCAAACAAAACACTATTGTTGTCAACTCAATGTCATGAATCAAGTAGTTTTTCTCGTGGTTCTTAAGCTTTCTAGAGGCATAAGCTACAACTTTACCATGCTGCATTAGAATAAAACCAAGATCAATTCTTGAGGCTTCAAAATACAAAACAAACCCATCGCTTCCCTCAGGTAGGGTCAACATTGGAGCAAATGCCAGCCTAATTTTCAGTTCTTGGAAACATTTTTATAAGTGTCAGACCATTGAAACTTAGCCTTATCCTGAGTTAACTTTTTCAATGAGGTTGTAATAAAGGAGAATCCCTCTACAAGCCTTTTGAAGTAACTAGCAAACTCAAGAAACTCTAAACGTTTGTCGAGGTCATAGGTCTAGGTTAATTCTTCATTGCATAGATCTTTTGGGAATCAATTTGATACCTTCACTAAAAATAATATGGCCTAGAAAAGTCATAGACATCAAGCAAATTTCACATTTAGAAAATTTTACATATAAAGCATGGTCCTTAAGTGCCTACAATATAATCTGGAGGTGATTCACATGTTCTTCCTCACTATGGGAATAAATCAGTATATCATTGATGAAGACAATTACGAATATGTCAAGATACTTATTAAAAATCCTATTCATGAGATCCATAAAAATTATAAGTGCATTAGTCAACCCTAAGGACATCACTAGAAATTTTCAAAGTGATCATATCGAGTTTTAAAGGTTGTGTTTGGAATGTCTTCCTTCCTAACTTCAACTAATGATAACCGAACCTGAGGTCAATCTTAATAAAACACTTGGCATCCTAAAGTTGATCAAATAAGTCATACATTCTGGGAGTGGATACTTATTATTTATGGAGACCTTATTCAACTGACGATAGTTAATACACATTCTTAAGGATTCATCCTTCTTTTGAAGAAATAGGATTATAATGCCCTGATCTTTGGCATATTTTTACACCTAACTACCGCATTTTACCCATATTTAAGCTTAGGTTTGAAAATAAATTGATGTATATCCTTACGTTTTGTTCATATTTATATCGATGATCTAATATATATGATTAAATATGTTCCAAGATAAAAATTTATAAGGAATTGACCCAAAAAAGTAAAACATGTAAAATTGGAGAGTTTCAGACTCAAATAAAACTCCAAGCAGCCTATAGAATGGCAAGGCGCCGCGTTGACAGGCCAACGCCCTGGCCAATGCGCCATTTCTGTCACCAAACTTTAGAGAGATAGAAAAATAGAATGTCAATTCTTTGGTAAGGTTCTGTGTTGACAATGCCCTGGACAACGTGTTGCATTAAGGGTTCTTACGTGTTAAATTTTAGCTAAGTCCTAGTCCGAGTTCAGAAAGGATTCTGGGTTATTTTTTACTATTATAAATAGAATTCTTTGACATTTTTAGGGGGTTGATAATGTTTTAGCAAGCCACACAATGAAGAGAAAATTCCATCATTAGGGTTCTTACTTTTTTACTCTTTAAGTTTGCATGAACAAATTGAATTCTTGCAATTTAGCTTAGAACATAAGTAGCTAAACACCTTTGTTTTGGGGTTATGGTTAAAGAAGGATTATTTAGTAGATGTTGATAAATCTTGTTTATCAAATTAATTATTCTTATATTCTTGTTATTACTATTTTACTTCTTCACAACCAGTAGAATACATTCATATTCTCATTGTGAACTTGAAAAGAAATTGTGAGTTAAGAATCAAGAATATTGGGAATAAGATACGAACTTTAACCATTAAAGACAAATTTGTATATAGACATATACCATAGATCACCTTACTTAGTTATAAAATAGAAAAATCAATTGCATTTATATGTTCATCTTGATCATAGACATATAGACTTATTTATTTACATGTGAATGATCTATTGATAATGAGTGGTGGCATTGCTCATGTAAATGTTACTAAACATATTCTTGCAAGTAAATTTTATATAAAAGACTTAGGAGTTGTCAATTTGATATTGGAAATTAAGATCCGGAAGACTCCTTAAGGTCTAGCATTGTCTCAATCCCATTATATTCAAATAGTGCTTGAAAAATTTAACTATTTAGACTTCAAAGTTGCAAAAACTCTAGTTGATGTGAACCTTGCTCTTGCTAAGAATAAAGGTGAAAGTCAGTCCCCATTAAAATATGCCTGAGTGTTTGAAAGTTTGTTATCCATCGTGAATTGTACACGATCAGATATAGCTTGTGCTATAAGAAAATTTAATCGATAATTAAGTAATTTCAACCAAAATCATTGAACTGCTATGAAATGAATTTTGGAATATTTGAAACATACTCAAGACTTTTATTTGCATTATAATAAGTATCCACCAATTATTGAATAATATACTGATGCAAATTGAATCACCGAGTCAATTAAAATGAAGTTTCCACAAGTGGATACGTTTATATCATTGGTAGATGAGAAGTATTTTGAAAATCATTCAAACAGACATATATCACCCTCTCTATAATGGATTTTGAATTCATAGCTTTAGACAAGGCCGGTGAAGAAGCCGAATGGCTCCAAAATTTCACATAAGACATTCTATTTTGGCCCAAATGGTTGGCTCATATATGTATACATTGCAATAGTCAAGCGGCAATAGGTTGGACTGAGAGCGTTATGTATAACAGAAAGTCTTGTCACATACATCGAAGACATAATACCTATAGACAACTAACCTCTAGTGGAATTATCATAATTGATTATATAAAGTCAAGAAATAATGTGTCAGATCTACTTACAAAAGGCTTAATTAAAAAGGTGGTTGACATATCATTAAAGAAAATAATACTATGGCCAAAGATAAGTCATCGTGGCGGTAACTCTACCTAGAATACTGGAGATCTCAAGATCCAGGTTCAAGTAGATCTAATAAAGTCATTAATGACTGTTCAACATTGTCAAAAATAACCATTTGGTTCATTCTCATAATGAGATAATATTCAGTATTCAGGATAAAGTGTTAAGACTTTTTAATAGTTTCTAAATTTGATACAGGGTATATCAAGTAGTGTATTTATAGGATTATAAATTTAGGAATTACCTATGTAAGTGTGAAGTGTAAGCCACTTCAAGGATAATTTTGTTAAGGACAATTCTCTACGCACTTATGAACTAGGCAGTGGTCATGGCTGAAATGAATAAAATAGTACAAATTAAAGATAATTAAAGGGTTAATTATATGACTTATATTATCTAGGTATACACTAAAGCTCAACGGTTCAAAGATACTAAATCTATATATTGACCGAGTATATTTGATATATTCACTATGAAAAGTTCAAAATTCAGATGCAATTAATTCTTATTTATGAATCACACAATTTTTTCACGTATTATTTTTATTATATAATAATTCTCCATTCATGTGAGGGATTGTTGGAATTAAGATGTAGGTGTGAATGAAAAATGGAGGAAAATTTGAAGCTAAATTCATTTTACTTAAGAACTTTCTCCCTTATTGGTGGTGAAAAGAAAGACTAGTGTGCTTATATCTAAAACAGTTCTTCTAGCTAATAAAGGTTGAGAAGAAAGTTCCCCTCGTGATGTCATCATCGTAGCTCGCTTGGTTCGACTTCATGTAACGATCGTGTTCATCGTTATGGGTAAACGTTTCGTGCCAAGTTTTGAGTCAGAAAACTTCCAGATTTAGGAGTTGAAAAATTTAGACTAGGCTAGTCTCGGCCAGTTTTGGAGCGAGGTATGGCTAGGGCAATCCGGATAAATATTGGGTAACGTGTCTAGTTTTGAGCTAGTTTTCCATTTAGCTAAGACGTAACGGAGTTTGGAGGACTTTTCAAAATCTAATTTGGGCAAGTAGAACTCCCGATATCGAAGTTGACGTGAAAGGGTTGTTTCAGAATATCAGAAAATTAAGAGTGTTATAAAATAGACCAATCGGGGGACTTTACGACTTTCTATCTCTTGTTAACTGCCATAACGGTTGACACACCACCATAGCAACCTCCGTCGTAGCGAAAAAAATATCGCTATAGTGAAAGTCAACGTCAGTCAGCATTGCTATGGTGGAACTGCTATAGAGGAGCATGGACCTCTATAGCAGAGTGTGATGGGATTTAATGCAAAAACTTCTCCAAAATAGTTAGTTTTTTATCAAGACGTTTTGGGAGAAGGGCAAGGCAATTTTGGGCGATTTTCATCAGTTTTCCACCAATTTTTATCCTAAAGGTAAGAATTCTACTCCTCAAACTCCGTACTATCTTTCCTATGCTATAGAACTGCTAGGGGTGGACTTGGGGAAAGGTTTGGAATGACCTAGGAAGGTAGAATCCGGGGATAAAAGGGATTCTAGGATGTAGAAGTTCTTGGGTGTTGTTAATTTCATTAGATTATGATCATGTGACCTTAATTCCCTAAATGCATTCATAAAAATAGTAGGAATAGGTAGGGGTGTACAAAAACTTATTTAACCAATAAACCGAATCGATAAAAATGTTATTGGCTTATCGATATCGGGTTATTGGGTTAACAAATTTTTAACGGTTTTGTAAAAAAAATTATTGGACTATCGGTTCGATTTTGGTTTTAAAGTTTTTGTTAATGGTTAAACCGATAACTCAATAAGATTATATTAAAACTTTATTTTTATCCATAATTATAATAGTGGCTTTAAATTTTAAATATATACCCTATTATTTTTTTTGCATTTTATAGTTGTTGTCTTAGTGTTGTGTTTTGTTTCTAAAGATATTGGTTTGGTGGGATTCTATCTATCAGTGTTGTTTTTCTTTTTGAGTGATTGCTAGGCTTACTACTGCATTCAAGTTTGTTAGTTAACAAGAAAGAAAATATATTTTTTTAGTAATAACGTATTTGAATTTACTTATGTTTGTAATTTGTATAGACTTTTATGCATGAAGGTAGTGTGTATATGTAGATAAAAATAAGAGAAAATAAAAAAAATTATGGAAGCATTTTCTTATCGGTTAAACCAAAAACTGAATTGTTAAGGACCAAAACCGATTGACCAAAAATCGATAACGAATATCTTATTGGTTTAGTTATCGGTTTTGCATGTTGAAAAAATAAAAACTGATAAATTGAACTGATAATATACAAAACCAAACCAAATCGACTGATGGACACCCCTAGGAATAGGCGAATTAATGGTGTAAAAGCTTGGGAAAAGGGTGAAATGATCATGGTTGACCTGGGGTTTAGGAATTTTTGCATAATCCGGGTAACTAGTCTGCCATAAGGATTGATTTTTTTGGTTATTGTGTATTGTTTTAGACCAAGAACTGACAAGAACTTTGGGAAACAGGAAAGCTCCGATTGAGTAGAGCTTGGAATATTTTGAGGTAGGTGATGGTTATTGATTCTAATATGCATTATGTGTTCACGTACTATTTCGTAGTAGTGTATCAGTTACATGTTTATGAAATGAATTGTGAATGTCTAGTTGTCCGGTAATCAGTCTTGTGAAATGAACTTCTTTGTTTGCTTATTGGATTTACAAGTATGTTTGTTCATTGGTTGTGATTGATTGGACTTGTTTGAAATTTGATTGGCTCGGGTACCACGCCTGGTATGAGAATTACTAATGGTTGGCTCGAGTACCACGCCTGGTATGGGTATACTAACGGTTGGCTCAGGTACCACGCCTGCTATGGGATATTCTAATGGTTGGCTCGGGTACCATGCCTAGTACGGGTTGTTTTAATTAATTTATTGTATTCTTTTGATGGTTCCATGAGTGGATCGGGTTGTATTATCGAATTGTGAATTCTACATATGGTCCATGAGAGGCCGGGTGATTTTATTTAAATATGATTTTTGTCTTAGTGTAGATCGGGATTGCATGTCTAACACTTAGGTGATGATAGGGGGATCCTTAGTGGGTTCGAGTTATGTGAAAAAGGGTATATGTTGTTGTTTCTGGGTGTGGTCAATGGTTGCTTTTTAGTTCATATGCTTAATGAGCTAAGGGAGGGGCTTAATATCTGGTTGTTTGTTGACTTGTTACATGTTTCCTGTACCTTACTATGTTATGGTTTACTGTTCATATTATGTTTATTGGAGCTAGCCGATGATCCTACCAGTACACGGTGTTTGTGTACTTACTCTACACTTGCTTTTCTTTTTGTGAGTACAGGAAATCTTCTGGTGGCTGACATGTGACCTCACCTGTAGTCCCAACGCTTTTAGACATCAAGGATGAGCTGCTCCGATCGAGCTACCTTGGTTTATTCATATTAGTTGTAGCCCACTTGTTTTGAGCTTAGACCTTACTTATTTTGGGGGTTGCATCCCCGTATTTTCTAGACAATTTGGTAGCATGTTTTGGTACGATGACTTCCAGGTTCTAAGGGGAATGTTTCCGCAGTTTGTGATATGGTGTTTTGGGATTTTATTGCTAGTTTATTTTATGCATTGGTTTTAAGCTGCTAGAATGGTTAAGTATTGGGTCTATATTGGTTTGCTCACCCGGGGGTATTTGGTGGTTGCCACTCATGGTGGACTAGATCGTGACAAAGATGGTATCAGAGCCCAAGATTCATTGATCTCGTCGTACCAAAATAGGTCTAGTAGAGTCTTGCAGAATGGTACAGAAATGTCTATACTTTTCTTCGAGGAGACTATAGGACTTTAGGAAAACTATCTCTTCCTTCTTCCTTTGTGCTATACTTGTTCCAATTGGTATCTGGTGATACAAATTGGTATCTGACTTTGTTCACTCTTTTGTCCGCAGATGATTAACACAAGGAACAACAGAGGAAGAGCAGCAGCCCCAGCAGTGGGCCCGACTGTTAGAGGAAGAGAAAGGGGCAGGGGAAGGGGCCGAGGTAGAGCAACACCCGCCAGGGGTGGAGCTCAAGAGGCTGCAGAAACACATGAGGTGACCCCTCCCCCATCCTAGGATCAGGTTGAAGAGGAGGTCGAGGCTGCTGTTGAGGAGGGTGTAAAGCAGGCGATGGAAGCACCGACTAGAGGTACAGGCCTTCCCCCTATCACACTCGAAGCATTTCAGCAAGTGTGGTCCTTCCTGAGTGGGCTGGTTGGTGCTGGAGCCAACCCCATGGGGACTGCAGATCAGGTTCCGGGTACTCAGCTGGTGGCTACTACATCTCCTAGAATGGATGCGGCGTCGGGCACAGATGACTTCCTCAGACAAATGCTAGGTCCAGTCATGATAGGGAATGAGAACAAGATGCTAACCAAGTTCCATAAGCTGAAACCTCCTATATTCCAGGGTACTGAAAAGGAAGATGCTTATGAGTTCATATTGGACTATTACGAGAGACTACACAATCTGGGCATTGTGCAGCAGCATGGGGTTGAGTTTGTCACTTTTCAGCTGCAGGGTGATGCTAAGAAGTAGTGCAGGTCTCATGTGGAATGTCGGTCATCTATTTTTCCTCCACTGCCTTG
This sequence comes from Jaltomata sinuosa, assembly GCA_003996215.1. NCBI lineage: Eukaryota > Viridiplantae > Streptophyta > Magnoliopsida > Solanales > Solanaceae > Jaltomata > Jaltomata sinuosa. The sequence goes on from QJPP01004356.1 coordinate 510,234, forward strand.
GGAGCAGTTTCACGCTCTGTTCTTAGAGAAGTATGTCCTCGTACTTTGAGAGATTTCAAAAAGGATGAGTTCCTGGCTCTGGAGCAGAGTAACATGTCGGTCTCTACTTATAAGGCTAAGTTTCATGCCTTGTCTCATTATGCTACACAATTGTTGGGTTCTGAGGAGGAGCGGATTCGGTTATTTATGAAGGGCTTGAATACATATTTACAGGTGTTATCGGTGCACATGACTTCAGCAGGGAAGGGCTTCAATGAGGTAACATATTATGTTAAGAAGTTAGAACGAGTCAAGCAGGTTGGGAAGGCTAAAGTGTTAGCCAAGAGTCCCCAGAATGATGGAAACTTCAGTGGCTCTCACTCCAGGGGCCACAATCAGCAGGTGTAATATGTCCGTCCTATTCAGTCAGCTTTGCCAGCTACTACAGGTGGTCGTTCGGGAGCTAATCAACAATTTTCAGCTCCTCGGGGCCAAGGATCTTCTTACACATCTACCAGCAGGCCTTCGCTTTATCATGGTAATTTCCATTGTGGTGATCCAGACCACTTTAAGAGGGAGTGACCTCACAGACAGACTGGTAATTAGGCTCAGCAGTAGTCTAAGGCTGTGGTCCCGGCAAGTAGAGGTGGCCATGCTAGAGGTCATCTACAGGGTGGGTGAGGTAAATTTCAGGGAGGTCAGGGAGATAGCTCGGATTGATAACCGAGCTTAGTGTTATGCTTTTCCAGGGAGGTCTGAGGCAGAGGCATCAGACGCAGGGATCACAGGTATAATTCTTGTCTCTGATAGGATGGCTTCGGTATTTTTTGACCCAGGTTCTACCTACTCTTATGTGTCATCCATCCCAGTGCTTCATCGTGGGGTGCTCTGGTCTTATTTGTGAAGAAAACAAATGGTAGTATGCGGATGTGCATAGATTATGAGCAGTTGAATAAGGTGACCATTCTGAATAAGTACCCTTTACCCCATATATATAATTTGTTTGAACAGTTACAGGGTGCATCTATGTTCTCAAAAATTGACTTGATGTCAGGGTATCATCAGTTGAAGATTAGGCCCAAGGACATTCCTAATACTGCTTTCCAGACTCGGTATGGGCATTACGAGTTCTTAGTGATGTTGTTTGGGTTGACTACTGCACCGGCAGCATTCATGATTTTGATGAATGGGGTGGTTAAATCTTATTTGGATTCGTTCATCATCATTTTTATTGATGATATTTTGATCTACTCGAAGAGTAGGGAGGAGCATGTTGAACATCTCTATATTGTGTTGGAAATAATGAGGCACCAAAATCTTTATGCAAAGTTCTCTAAGTGTGAAATTTGGTTGACTTCAGTTGCATTCTTCGGGCATGTAGTGCCAGAAAAGGGGGTGATGGTGAATCCCCAAAAGATTGAGGCAGTCAAGAATTGGGCCCGGCCTAGCTCTGTGACTCAGGTGAGGAGTTTTGTGGGACTTGCAGGTTACTACCGTAGATTTGTCAAGGACTTTGCATCTATCGCTACTCACTTGACAAGGTTGGCTCAGAAGGAGGTACCATTTGTGTGGTCAGACAAGTGCGATGAGAGCTTCCTAAAGCTCAAGACACTCCTTACCACGGCTCCTATCTTTTCATTATCGGTGGAAGGTAAGGATTTTATTGTTTATTGTGATGTTTCACATTTGGGTTTGGGTGTTATGTTGATACAGGACAGGAATGTGATAGCCTATGCATCTAGAAAGTTGAAGGTACATGAGAAAAATTACCCAACCCATGACTTAGAGTTAGCAGCGGTGGTGTTTGCACTTAATATTTGGAGACACTATCTCTATGGTGTCAAATGTGAGGTGTTCACTGATCATCGCAGTCTGCAGTATGTTTTGACTCAAAAAAACTTGAACCTGAGGCAAAGAAGGTGGATGGAGTTGTTAAAAGACTATGATGTGACCATTCAGTACCATCCGGGTAAGGCTAATGTGGTACCAGATGCATTGAGCCGGAAGACAGTCAGCATGGGTAGTTTGTCTTATTTGGGGGGGGTCCAAATAACCTTCGGTGAGGGAGATTCAGGCTTTGGAATCTGAATTCATGCACCTGGGTATCTCAGAATAGGGTGGAGTGTTAGCTAGTATTGAGGTCAAATCCACATCCATAGAGGAGATAAAGTCTAAGCAGCTTCAGGATTCGCAATTGAGCAGGCTTCAAAGCAAGGCAATATCTGGAGAGTTCGGGGATGCCACGTTGGATGTTGGTGGGGTGTTGAATTTTAGAGGAAGGATTTATGTTCCTCGGGTTGATGATATCATTCATAAAGTGTTAGCAAAGGCTCATGGCTCGCGGTATTAAATTCATCTAGGTGTAACCAAGATGTACAGGGATTTGAGGCAGCTTTACTGGTGGCCCGAGATGAAAAAGTACATAGCTGATTTTGTGTCCAAATATCAAAATTTCCAGCAGGTAAAGTATGAGCACCAAAGACCTGTAGGACTACTACAAAGAATGTTCATTCCATAGTGGAAGTGGGAAAGGATAGTCATGGACTTCGTGGTGGGTCTTCCCAAGACTTTGGGGAAGTATGACTCTATTTGGGTCATTGTGAACAAGGTGACCAAGTCAGCTCATTTTATTTTGGTCAGGGTGGACTACAATTCACAGCAATTGTCTAAAATCTATGTGAAGGAGATCGTGATATTGCATGGGGTACCATTGTCCATCATTTAGACAGGGGTATGCAGTTTACCTCTAAGTTTTGGGATAAGTTATATGAAGAGTTGGACACTCAACTCACCTTCAGCACAGCCTTCCATCCTCATACAGATAGTTAGTCGGAGAGGACGAATTAAGTATTGGAGGATATGCTGAGAGCATGTGCAATTGACTTCGGGGATCATTGGGACTAGTTTCTACCGTTGTGTGAGTTCTCCTACAACAATAACTACCACTCCAACATCGACATGTCACCATTTGAACCGATGTATGAAAGGGGTTGTAGGTCACCTATAGGGTGGTTTGGAGAAGGCAATGTAAAGCCTTTGGGTGTGGACTTGGTAAGAGAGGCACAAGAAAAGGTAAGAGGCATTCAGACCAAGTTTAGCGGCCCAAAACAGGTAGAAAAAATATGCGGATCGCAAGGTAAGGGACATGGATTTTCAGATTGGTGAACAAGTGCTATTGAAAGTGTCACCAATGAAGAGAGTTATGTGTTTCGGTAAGAAGGGCAAGCTCATACCTCGGTTCATCGGACCATTTAAAGTTCTTGAGATTGTAGGGGCAGTGGATTACAGGTTAGCACTGTCGCCCAGTTTGTCGAGTGTCCATCCGGTATTCCATGTATCTATGCTAAAGCGATACCATGGGGATGGGGACAACATCATCAAGTGGGATGAGGTGTTATTTGATAAGGATTTGCGCTATAAAAAGGAACCGATTGTGATTCTTCATTAAAATGTCCAAAAATTAAGGACAAAGGTGATCAGCAAGGTAAAGGTTCAATGGAAGCATTGTCCGATTGAGGAAGCCACTTGAGAAACCAAGATTGTCCATAATTTTGAGTTTGATCATTCGGGGATGAAAGATGGGTAAATTGGTATCTGTTGTAACGATTGGGTTCATCATTACGGGTAAACTTTTTGTGCCAAGTTTCGAGTCAGAAAACTTCCAGATTTTGGAGTTGAAAATTCTGGGCTAGGCTAGTCTCGGTCAGTTTTAGAGTGAGGTATGGTCTAGGGCAATCTAGATAAGGATTGGGTAACGTGTCTGGTTTTGAGCTAGTTTTCTGTTTAGCTAAGACATAAAGGAGTCTGGGAGACTTTTTAGAATCAAATTTGGGCAAGTAGAACTCCCGGTATCGAAGTTCACGTGAAGGGGTTGTTCTGAAACATCAGGAAATCGAGTGTTTTTTAAAATAGACTAATTTGGGGGACTTCACACTTTCTGTCCCATGTCAACCGCTGCCATAGCGGCCTCCATCATAGCGAAGAAAATACTGCTACAGCGGAAGTTAGCGTCGGTCAGCATCGCTATGGCGGATGGTTCCACTACGGCGGAACCGCTATAGCAGAGCGTGGACCGCTATAGTGGAGCGTGATGGGATTTAATGTAGAAACTTCTCCAAAACAGCCAGTTGTTCATCAAAGACATTTTGGAAGAAGGGCAATGCAATTTTAGGCGATTTTCATCAGTTTTCCACTAATTTTCATCCTAAAGGTAAGAATTCTACTCCCCAAACTCTATACTATCTTTTCTACGCTATAGAACTGCTTGGGGTGGACTTGTAAAACGGTTTAGAATGACCTAGGATGGTAAAATATGGGGAGGAAAGGGATTCTAGGGTGTAGAAGTTCTTGGGTGTTGTTAATTTTATTAGATTATCATCATGTGACCTTAATTCCCTAATGCATCCATAAAATGGTAGGAATAGGTGAATTAATGGTGGGAAAGCCCGAGAAAAGGGTGGAATAATTATGGTTGGACTGGGATTTGGAAATTTTTGCATAATCCGGGTAACTGGTAGGCCATAAGGATTGATTTTTGGTTATTGTGTGTTATTTTAGACCAAGAACCGACAAGAACTTTAAGAAATGGGAAAGTTTCAGTTGAGTAGAGTTTGGAATATTTTGAGGTAGGTGATGGTTATTGATTCTAATATGCATTATGTGTTCACGTACTATTTCGTAGTAGTGTATGAGTTTCATGTTTATGAAATGAATTGTGAATATCTAGTTGTCCGATAATCAGTCTTGTGAAATAAACTTCTTTGTTTGCTTGTTGGTTTTACAAGTACGTTTGTTCATTGATTATGATTGATTGGACTTGTTTGACATCCGGTTGGCTCGGGTACCACACCTAGTACAGATATTACTAACGGTTGGCTCGGGTACCACACCTGGTACGGGTATACTAATGGTTGACTCGAGTATCACGCCTGGTACGGGAATTTCTAATAATTGGCTCAGGTACCACGCCTAGTACGGATTATTTTAATTGCATTGTTGTATTCTTTTGATGGTTTTATGAGTGGATCGGGTTGTATTCTCGAATTGTAAATTCTGCATATGATCTATGAGAGGTCGGATAATTTTATTAAAATATGAGTTTGGTCTTTGTGTAGATCGGGATCACATGTCTAATACTTAGGTAATGTTAGGGGGATCCTTGGTGGGTCTGGGTTATGTGAAAAAGGGTATATGTTATTGTTTTTGGGTGTGGTCAATGGCTGCTTTTTGGTTCATGTGTTTAATGAGCTAAGGGAGGGTCTTAATTTCTCGTTGTTTGTTTACTTGTTACATATTTCCTGTACCTTACTATGTTATGGTTTACTGTTCATATTATGTTTATTAGAGTTGGCCGATGATTCTACTAGTAAATGGTGTTTGTGTACTGACTCTGCACTTGCTTTTCTTTTTGTGAGTATAGGCAATCTTCCGGCGGCTGACACGTGGCCTCACCTGTAGTCCCAGCGCTTTCAGACATCAAGGGTGAGCTGCTTCGATCGAGCTACCTTGGTTTCTTCATGTTAGTTGCATCCCACTTATTTCAGGCTTAGACCTTGCTTATTTTAGAGTTGCATCCTCATATTTTCTAGACAATTTGATAGCATGTTTTGGTACGATGACTTTCAGGTTCTAGGAGGAATATTTTCGCAGTTTGTGATATGGTATTTTGGGATTTTATTTCTAGTTTATTTTATGCATTGGTTTTAAGATGCTAGAATGGTTATGTATTGGGTTAGTATTGGTCTGCTCACCCGGGGGTATTGGGTGGGTGCCACTCACGACGGCCTGGGTCGTGACACTTTCGCTTTGACAAATAATGTGATTGATTGATAAAAAATTTGGACAAAATTTATTTTTTATTTTCACTAATTAATTTTCTTCTTTTTGATATTAATTCACGTGAAATTATATAAATTCGTGAAATAATTTCCAATAACAATTTGACAAGGACCTATTTCTTCCGAACAAACACCATACTTCTTCTGAACATGTGTTCCTTCTAAACAAACACCAGACCTATTCTAACAAGTGTTTCTTCCAAGCATACACTAAACCTGTTCTGAAAAGGTGTTTTTGCACTATTTTAACTCAGAATATTGGTTATAAATAAAGGGGTTTTGCCTCATTTTTTGCATTGATTTTCATAACTGGATCTGTATATCTTCTAAACAACAAATATCAAGTCCGGTGTGATTTGTTACTGCCTTTGAATTCGATGAAATTATTGGAGTTTGAGGTACCGCTACACTAAAAACAGGTATATTCACTTTAGCATATGAGAAAGTAATTTATAAATTCTAATACAGTGAGGGAATTAAATTCTTTAAGGACACACAGTAAATTATGTGATCTCAAATATCTTTCTTCATAGAATTTTCATTTTACCAGTTTATACAATTTTTCTAGTTTGCTGGTTTAAAAAGAGTAAAACAATAGTAGAGAGTTGGGACCGAAAGAAGGAGTTGCCTATCGATCACTTGATCAGGGAATGATCCTTGCTATACCGAGATGTTCTAGTGCAAGGCGTACCGAGGGCACTGGCTATAAGACGTCGTCGAACCAGAATCATAGATTCCATTGTGAACACGATTCTGACTTGACCCATGCTTTCATATGTCAAATCCCAACTGATTCTCCTATAAAGCCCAACTTTCATTCCATACAATATGCAATATCAAGTAGTAGAACATCTATTATAGTAGAATCACATCCTCAATTAGCATCAGGACGTATTTGTAATTCTAGAGAAGAATCAGTTGAAAAATGAAGTCCATAGTAAATGGTGCAAAGGACAATAATGTAGTGATTAAAACAGGCGCATACATAACTTAACTTACTATATGAATAACAAAAGCAATATCTGAACGAGTAACAGTAAATAGGTAAAACTATGAACAACCTTTCAATAAAGAGAGGAATCAAACATAATATACCATCAAGAGATGTGCTCTCTATTTTGCTATAAGTAATAACTATGATTTACTTGCACGTATATCCCAAATATAATAAAAAGGATTATTAAAACCTTAATAAGTTATTGTTATTCCACCTTAATCATCCATCTAAAGGCATCTCCAGCCTATGCGGAAGGTACAACTGGAAATAATAGCACTTTATTATATTTACTAGGGAATATGGCCGCGCTTCGCGCGGTCGTTAAAGAATCAATATTTTTTGCTTAATTTATTTTTACTTTATTGTTTAATCATAATATATCATCTATTTTAATTATATTAAGAGGATTATTTTTAAATGATAAAAGAAAATAAAGCTTAACAAATCTAACATCTATTAAAAGAGGGATAGTATATTATTATTAATAAATTAAAATATATTCCCTAATAACAATTTTGTTGTCATTTCTATTGCACGTCCAATGAAATTGAACCTTCAATCGATAATATATATTTTGGTGTATTATTTTTCCTGAGTTTCTAAGAATCGTCATTTATTATATTCTACTCTTACCTAATTTTATACCACCAAAGTTTAACAATACTAAAAAATTAGTTTATGTATTTATGTAAAATTAAAGAATAAATATCTAACACGATTGTCATTCCTAGTGTTGGATTGAATAATCTTTTGTTAACATTCGTATTGATTTGGGCTTTGTTTGAGTTACTAATATCTATGGGTTGTAAAAAGATTTATTGGACCATTTAAAATTCTAAGTTTAAACATGAAATAATATGTTGAAAGATAAAAATTATGAAAAAATTGAAGAAATATTTATAAATTACATCACAATAAATATTTTTGTGTATAAAATATTTTTAAAAATAGTATACATGTAATATCGGGTTGGTTCGGTTCGATTTGACTTTTTTTAGTTAAAACCAAACCAAACCAATTATAGTCAGGTTTTTTTTTCAATATCAAACCAAGTCAAACCAAACCACTAGTCGAATTTTTTTTGCGATTTGGTTCGATTTGCGGTTCGGTTTTGTACACCCCTACTTCTGTGACTATTCAATGTTAACTCATAAACAAGATCACTTCTTCCTGCTTGTTATTTGGGTCATTTTAATGTGCAAGCTATAAATCTAAACTAATCTGGTAAGAGAAGTTAGTAAAATCAAAAAGTGATTTGTGTCATGGAACTTGGAAGAAATAATACCAATCAAAGGGAGAAATAAGGGTGATGAAGGGTCAAGATGTGGTCATGGTTGTGATCTGCAGCTTGCTTTGATGATGATGAATAAAACCTCATTTCTGCTGCTCAAAGTTTCAATTGACATAAACACCTAATTTGTAGTCGCTAATTAAGATGAGTCGGTTGTTTTATTGCTACCAAATATTTTTTCTTTCTGCTTAATTTGCTGCCGGCATTGACATTTGCAGTCGATTAAATTCGAATGCAAACTTCTAACAAAATTTTATTTCTTTTTTAATGAATTTTATATTTAAATTGTAGGTATTGCGTGTAAATTTTTATATATCTTTTTTAAGGACATGTGTGAAACTGTATTGTTGGAGTTCTTTAAAGTTTACAAATTTACAAACGGATTTTAAATTTGTTGAAAGTTTAACAAATTGACGATTATAATTATTGGGGGTGTCATTTCAAAGTTATGGTTAAAATTTGAAGCTATTTGGAAAAAAAATTGACTCATTTCGAATGGAGTTCGGTAGTGAAGTTCGCATGATACCACCAAACACAATTTTTGTATAAATTCGTATAATTTAATATAACGGCATAAAAGTGTGTATACACACTTTTTATACACTATTATGCACGTTTATACAAGTTTATATGTTTGTGTATAAAGTGGTACAAAGTTTTATAAAGTTGTATAAAACGGTATAAAGTTGTATATCGTGTAAAAATAGGATATGCGGATGTAATTATTTTTATGGATATATAAATGTAATTATTTTTTAAAAAGTGTATTTTTGAAAATATCCCTAAAATAAACTAATGGGAGGAATAATAGATATGATAGGAATGTTTAGTTCTTTAGTTAATTTTTACCTTAATTAAATAACCAAAAATACTTAAATGTTACACAAGACACATTTATGTTAGGCGAAATGGGCAAAAATAGAGAAACCACAGCACAGGCCGGCAGGGTAAGTTAAACTTTTGTGAGATAAGAATATATTGACCTATTTAATTAGGGGTTGCATCGAGTTCTTTGTATTAGGTACAGACTTTTCCCAAGACGCACTTGTTAAAAGGTGTAAGACCCCGCGAATTTCTAAAGATCATCCCTCAGATTTTATGTTTCAGATCAACTTTCGTATTTCAATTTGATTTATTAAATTGCTTAAGTTATAATTATTACATTTTTGTTCTAACGGTTTAGTCTGGAAAAGTCTTATTCCTCTATTCAGGGAGTAGTAAAGAAGACTTATTGGATACCCTTGGGAAATCTAGCCCGTTTAGGTCTGACATGTCGTGTGACAGGTGTTGAATGCGAAGGTGATTGTCGAAACATGTGGCTAGAGAAAGATCGCTTAGGATCAGTGTATAAGCTCCGTTAATTTCATTCTAGCTATAGCAATTCCTTCTAGACATTGATTATTTTCATACGTATTGATGTGCCCGGATTCTACGGCACATTTGACGCCTTTAACTAAGAATACTCGCAAGTTTTTAAGCAACTTTTGTGGTTTTTGATGTTTTATTGTTATATTTGCAGGGAATGGAGCTAGAGATAGAAACGAAAGAAAAAATGTTCAAAAACCTCAACTGGTTACGCTTGACGGCTGGCATGACTGACCGTCACACCTGTGACTGGCCGTCAGTCAGGCCGCCAGGACGAGACAGCAAGTCATCGAGCACTGCCTAGGAGTGACGGCCCGTCTGACGGCCCGTCACTGACCTGACGGACCGTCACCCAAGCCACCAAGATAAAACGCACTCCTCAAAATGCATTTTTACCCTATATACATGTAAGTCGTCGAGCAAGTGACGACTTACCTGAAAATTTGTCATAAAATGCATATAAAGCTGTAAGTCGTCACCTGTTGAACGACTTACCTGAGAATTTTCCTGGAAACTCACTGTTTAGCTGTGACAGCCCAAGTGACGGCCAGTCACATGCTTGACGGCCCGTCAGGCGACCCGTCAACGCGACGCGGGATTTCGAAAATTTTATTTTTGGACTTTATTTCCTGGACTACTATAAATACCCTGTGTTAGGGTTATTTTATTATTCATTACCCAATATTTCTAGAGACTATTTTGAGCGACTTTTTGAGAGGAAAAATACGACATACACGTTTCGTTCTTCTTCTTCGATTACTCTTGGGATTTTTGGCTGCTTGTTCTTGGATAATTGAAGTAAATTTCATACTATTTGTAAGAATCCTTCTCTTATTTTTAATATGATTTTCTTCTATTTCTTTAATAGCATGAGTAGCTAATTTCCCACAACTAGGGTTGTGGGAGCCATGGCAAAAGTAACAATGTAGATTCCGGGTAGAGTAGGGTTCAATTTATATGTTGTCACGTTGTTAATCATTCGTTATTTACGTTTTCTAATGGTTGCAAACATTAGAACATACCTAGGTTTGATTTGCTTGAACAAAGAGATTAAAACCGGGAAATTTGATTAACTACGAGGATTCGAGACTACCAACTCTCGTCTTATGATTAATGCTGTCACTAGATTAATCTACTTGATGTTTAGGATTGAAATAGGAAAGTTCACCTTTTCAAGTTCGAGAGAATTGAAAAGGAAATTCGTCTATTTGGTTGAGAAACGTTTAGACGATACCATTAATTCAATCACATCGTGATATACATATAGAAAGAACCCGATCGAACCCCAACTTGTGATTGTTTACGAAGCCATGGTGAACACATCCCTAGTTCGCCTCTCATATTGATTATTACTCGTTGAAACTCGTAATTATTATTTGCATTATTCAAATATTGATCACACAAACCCCTCCCATTTACCGGAAACTATTGATTATTAGTCATCTAATTCACTAACGACTTAATCTGCACCTTATTCCCTGTGGGATCGACCCCAACCTTAATTGAGTTCTATATTTGACAACGACCGCTTACGCTTCTTATTGAAGTGTAATTTGGACGTATCACGTATTACCATTATTCCCGGAGAATGTCCTGTTGACTATGTATTAGATTTTAGTTTCTTAGAGACATACAACTGTGAGTGGGTTAGGTTTATTTCATTGAGTTTATTATGTATTCAGTTTTCAAAAATTATAAATTAAACTAATTACTTTATTGGTTTTCTCCTAAAGGCTAAGTTCAAATGTGACTTTCAGTTAGCTAAAATAGAGTTCGCTAACAGGTAGTAACGATTGGGTGGCATTCAAGTCTCTTTAAGTTTGCCTACCTGTTTTAGTTTATATGTTTTATTTTTTTAAAATTTATTAAAAAATATTAAAGAAAATTATAGGACAATATTGGATATAGAAATATAACTCTTTATGTTTCTATTTTTACCTCTCTGTGTTGGGCAATAACTTAATTATATAGCCATACCTTCTCTATTTTGGGATTGAACTCTACCGTCCTAAATCTTAGTAATATAGTTAGTCCTAAATTATGTCAATATTTAAATACTAATTCTAAGTTATAATTAATCTCTGTAACACGTTCTATCTATCAGATATCACTATTTATATTTAATAATTTTAATTTTACTAATTCTTAACATCCCACCTAACATTTTATACGGAAAAGGGCTAAAAATACCCTTGGACTATCTTAAAAGGTTTAAAAATACCCCTTGTTCATCTATTTGGTTAAAAATTACCCCTCAATCCACTTTTTTGCCCCAATTTTATCCTTAAAACTAACATCTCTTTTTTCTATTAATTTTTATTATTACATTATTTATTACGTGGCAACTCTCTATTGGACAAAATTAAAATCCCAACTCACCAAACTTTTCCCTCCTGCCCCGACCCAATTCCAATGCCCCATGACCCAAACTCATTTAAAAAAATTCATTAGCACACAAAATTATACATCTCTCTTTCACCTAAACTTGATCCCACTTTTTTCTTCTTATTCAAAGCTTAAAATTCAGGTATTTTGAAGGCTAAAATTCTGACTCAAACATACTCCAAAGCTGTTATACGTTTAGAGAGATCCTGCGAAAATCTGCAACACAATACTGATAATAATGATCCCGAGAGCTTGAAGAGAGACCAAATACATGTGATATCAATGTTCTGATTAATCACTACTAAATACATATGATTCCACTCTTATCTGAGGTAGCCAAAGGTTTACCAAGATCACTCCATGGACAACAACGTATTAAGGATGTGTGTTCTTTCAATTAGCTTACCATTTTAATATTGATATCGACCAAATATGAACAAGTTCATCCACAGAACCAGCAGTAACATAACGGTCATCTGCAACGATACAGGACAGCTCCAATTAAATGCAATTCGATTTGCATTTGCTCCGAAAGTGCCACAAATTTTTACCATCAACAAGACCGAAATGAATACTCTTATTGTACTAGAAATCAGGACATTTTAGCCAAATTTTTAGCCTTGAAATTGCTGAATTTTAAGCTTTAAAGAAGAAAAGAATGGGATTATGTTCAGGTGAAAGAGAGATGTATAATTTTGTGTGCTAATGAATTTTTTTAAATGAGTTTGGGTCATGGAGGCATTGGAATTGGGTCGAGGCATGAGGTAAAAGTTTGATGGGTTGGAGTTTTAATTTTGTCCAATAGAGAGGTGTCACGTAATAAATAATAATAATAAAAATTAATAGAAAAAAGGGATGTTAGTTTTAAGGATAAAAATAGGCCAAAAAGGTAGATTGAAAGGTATTTTTAGCCAAATAAATAAATAAAAAGTATTTTTAAATTTTTTCAAATAGTCCAAAGATATTTTTAGACCTTTTCCGCATTTTATATGATGAGAAACAGTTATGGAGACGGGAAGTGAGAAGTGTGGGACCTGAGAAGAAGTCATGAACTGATCTTCAGTGATATATGATGACATCTGCTGAACCAATTAAATATTTACTTCACTTCTCCACAGCAGATCTATTAGTAATAATATCTTATTTACTTTTATTTCAAATTAAATATTATTCACTTTTCTTAAATTAAATTTTAGTAGTTAAATAATTTAAGTCCAAGGATGAACAAGTATAAATGCATTAAAAATAGAGAGCTGACTTGGCCTGATCCTAATAATTGTGTGAGCTTAATTAACTCCAGTATACAAATAGAGTAAAAGAAATTTAAATAAAATTATAAGATCGCTTAAAAGATACTACTTCTAAGTTCTAACTATAACTATAGATAACCACACATAATAAGTGAATTTAGTCATTTTAAAAAAAGAAAGATAGGTACAGTAATATTTTCCAACATATTTAAGTATATTCATAGTGCGAAGTATTTTTTATACTACTGATGTAAGTAAAAGTAAAGTAACATTCCATCTGCTTCATTGACACTCTTTTCTCCTGTAGTTAAACTAATTTTGAAAGTTGCCCTATCTTTTTTATTGAGAAGATATTAACTATTGTAACTTTTATTTTGTTATTGTTTGAATATGTAATCTAATTTTTTTAAATTGTATGTATTATAAATATAAAAGCTTCACAATTTTTGAAAATTATTAGAACTTTCTTATTTTTTTATAATATTTTACCAAATGAGCAAATTATATTTCATAAACAAGATATCGGAATATTGTAAGACGCTCGTATATATCTTCATGTTCTTTTTATAAATTAATATTTGATACTACATACTATTATAAACTTTCAAATACACATAATTTTATAAAGATTCATTAGTTAAACAATAGTAGTAATTAGTTATTCTTTAATATAATCCTTCTACATGGTGTGAACAATCTCTTCACATCGAGCATACATTTTTTTAAACTAAAATTTTAATCTTTTTTTTTTACAAAACATAAATTTATAGGTCAAGTTTTACATTAAAAAATTGAAATCCTACTTTTCTGAAAAATTGGGATTTAAATCATATTTGAAGATGAAGTTAAGATTTTGTATAAATTCCATAAATAAACGTTGATTTGAAATATTAAATTTTATATTTAATATAGAGTACAAGATAATGTCACATGAAATGAAAGTGACTACCTAAAATAAACAAGTGAATATAAAAAATATTCAGTGGTCCAAATTATTTCCTTGCTTTTTGCTAGCTCCTACTTTAATTAATTATCTTCCCACATATATTTCCCCACTCCAACTCCTCTTTTTAAACCTCTACATCTTTCCTCCTCCTTAATTCTTCTTCTTCTTCTCCCTCTCTTTTCAACCATGCCCAACTTCTTATAGCAAAACAAGCAAATAAACCCTTTTACAACAAAAAAAAAAAAGAAAAAAGATGTTGGTGGGAAAGAGGGCAAAGCCACCAATAATCAAGAGAACAACAAGCATGACAGAATTCACCTTAGATAATAATTATCAACAACAACAACCCTTATTATTGAGTCGCAGAAAATCAGCTGATTTCGTTCAAACTGCCCATTTCCTTAGAGCTTGCTTCCTCTGTCAACGCTCGTTAATCCCCGGTCATGACATCTACATGTACAGGTATATGTAACCTGCTTTATTTTCAAGATTATTAATTTTTTTTTATGGACGATTTATTATGGCCTGTAAATATATTTGGATGATCTGATAGTACAAGACAATTTGTATTATTTTTAGGTTACTAGGAAATGTTTATTTGGTGTTAATTATGTCGAGCTTCTTGTTATCTCACCAAAAAGTGGAACCAAAAGTGTGTAAGGATTTGAGTCTTTTCTCATTCAAGTAATATGATAATTGAGTCACGTAATAAAGTTTTTCTATAATCGATCACGTGTAGTTTATCTTTTGAACCAGTGATCTGATAGTGTAAAATTTTATCTTATCAATTTTTAGCTTACTTATATATTTCTTTTTCTTTTTCAGAGGAGATAGTGCATTTTGCAGCCTAGAGTGTAGAGAAAAGCAGATGAATGAAGATGAAAGAAAAGACAAGTCTACTTCAGTTGCTGCAACTAGGAAAAAATTTACTAACTCAGCCGCCATCGCCACTGCCACCGTGGCAAGAGGAACGGGATCCACCGCTCCGCCACCACAGGCTAGACCGTAACCGCCGTGGCGATTATTAAATATTAATTCCAGCTACTTGTATATATGTATCTTATAAAGAATATGTGGGACTAAGATGATGAATGTGTAAATATTTTTCTATGACCTGATGGGCAAGTTTTTGTAATTTATATTTTCTCGTCATTTTAGTGAAGGGTTTATTTGTCGGAAGAAATACTCTAGTTGTCTTAATTTATATGGTATTTGATTGGGTACAAAATTGAAAAAAGAAAGAAGGATTTTTTTTAAATTCGTGAAAACAGATCTTGAACATTTGGATCGTTATAAAATTATTTTATTAAGAGTAAAATGTGATTTTATAATTAAATTATTTTTAAATATAAAAAATAATGTACTTTTTGACGCAAAATAAAAAAATATATGTGTCATATAAATGAAAAAAGAAGTAGCAGTTTTTTCTACTTCAAGGTGTACTACTTCTTGTTTGCTCTAATTAGGTTAGTGGGGTATGTATGCGTATGACCGCAATAATTGAGTTTTGTTATTGTTGATATCGACTTGTTAATATTAATTGAGTTGTTATCAATGGACCCTTTGGTCATGATGTGATGTTAATTAGTATAATTATCTTCTCCTAATTAAGGATTTGCATTCATAGAATGATGCAACAAAAAGTCAAAAAGAGTCTATATATTGCACCAAGCCCTCCCCCACCTGGTACTCATATTCCTATTTCCCACAATGTTGTATTGTTAGCAAGAAATAGGGAGAACACAAGGTCAATTACAAAATAAACTAAAAGAGCCTACTAAAGTGCAGTAGATTTTTTTTAAGGGAATTCAAATATAAGAAAGTAAAACAAAATGAAAAAATTAAGGGGATTTCATATTTATTATATATATATTTAAAAAAATGATTTTATATACAGATTATAGAGTGAACGGGTTAACACCCCCCCCCCCCCCAAGCTATTATCATTTTGTGAATTCCATACCTAAATGATTAGGTGTTTCTATACCCTGGACTCCCTTAAGATTTTTTTTAAAAAATAAACCCGGTTAAATATGTGATAAAATATTTGAGATAATATAATTTATTGAGAGGTATGTCGAAGATGAAAGTCTGAAACATGAGTCCACCTGGCACAATGATTTCATGGTAGTTTAGGGGATTCTGCGAGTACCTAATAATCTAAGTACAAAACTAGCTAGCAAATTGGGGTGTGATAGTTTAGGGAGGATTTTAACATATTCACTAAAAATATCATGTGTAACTGCCACTTGAAACTTTTTGGAGGAGCTTTTGGAGCGTGATGTTCACGTAGCATGCATGTTACATCCTCCAGGGATATTTTTATATGAGTTCAGGATAGTTCAAGGGAGTTTATGAACATCCAATAATTTAGGTATGAAACTTGCAGAACAATGAGAGTTTAAGAGTTTCTTAACCTATTCACTTTTGTATATACAATATAATTTTTCAGAAAAAGGATTAGGATGAACTCCCTTTGTGCCCTAGCTCCGCCCATGCTAAAGTGAAAGACAAATTCTTTAAAATTCATTGTTGTGACTCTTGAGAGTGGTGATACTTATAATTGACATATATTAAAAAATGGTACTGGGACTGATTTTACCTCAAGAGCTAAGAGACAGGCAGACGCTCATGCCATGCCAGCGCCCCTGGTCGCACAGGAAGGCGCCCATAGCCGACCCAATGGCCGACGTCGCTCAATGACCCGTGTGAGAATTGTTGTTAAAATATACTATATTGACATACTTAGCATGCCCATATTAGACATTTGAAACATAGAGTAATGTTATAAGATGGCCTACATTTAGTAGACCAACGTCCAACGTCAATGAGGAATTTCTCTTCAATACCATATTAGAAAATGGATTTTAGGTTCAATTCAAATTTAAAGGTAATTAACTCAAGTGGTGAATAATAGTTTAAGAATGTAATATGAAATAAATGACATCTTGAATTGAAATTTTAACTCACCGGTGGAGACTAGATGTAACGACCGGATCCGTCGTTATGGGTAGTTCCATCGTGCCAAGTTTTAGAGTTAGAAATCTCCGGGTTTGGGAGTTTGAAATTTTGGGCTAGGCTAGCCTCGGCCAGTTTTGAAGCGAGGTAGAGTCTAGAGAAATCCGGGTAAAGATGGGTTAGGGTGTCTTGGATTGAGCTAGTTTTTCACGTAGCCAAGACATAAAGGAGTCCGAGAAAATTTTCAGAATCGCATTTGGGTTAAGTAGAACTCCTAGAATCGCGTTTGACGTGAAAAGGTTGTTTCAGGACATCGGGGGAAACATGTGTGTTGTGAAATAGCCAAAACTGGTAGATTTCTGGAATTTCTCTCTGTGACGAGCGCGGTCACGCGCGATAGAGGCCACCACTATAGAGGTAGAAATTACTGCTATAGCGGCGGGCTACCGCTATAGCGGAGCGGGGACCGATATAGCGGGCCGATGGGTTTTTAATGCAAAAACAGCTCTCAAAACATTCAGTTTTTCTCAAGTTCATTTTGGGAGAAGGGCTAGGTGATTCCAGGCGTTTTTCTTCCTTTCTCCGTCAAAATTCTTCCCTAAGGTAAGGTTTTCATTCCCCAATCTTTGTATTACGTTTCCTATGCGGTACAATTGCTAGGAGGGAATTTGAGAAAGGTTAGAATAACTTAGGTATGGTGGAATTCAGGGAAGGAAGGGGATTCCAAGCATGTGAGTTCTTGGGTATGGATAAAGTACATTGTTATGATCATAGGTTGTTTAATTCCCTATTTTATCCGTAAAAGATGATAGAACTAGGAGAATTAACGGTGAAAAAGCCCGAGAAAGGAGTGGGATGATCATGGGTGGCCTGGGGTTTGGAGATTTAGTATAATTTGGGTAATGTACAGGCCTTGGGTGTTAACTATATGTCTTGTGTGTTGCTTTTAAACCAAGAACGAGAGAGGAATCCGGAACACGAGAAAGCTCGGGTCGAATAGAGCTTGGAATATTTTGAGGTAGGTGATGGCTTATGATTTTCTGTGAATGTGTATATTCATGTACTCATGTCTAAGTGATTGTATGCATTACATTGCTTAGGAAAATTATGTGGAATGTCTAGGTTCCTGTTTACAGTCTCTGATTAAATGGTTTTACTTGTTGGTTTTACAAATTGTGTGTGTTCATATATTGACTGTGGTTTGTTGATATTCGGTTGGCTCGGGTACCACACCTGGTATGGGTATAACACATGGTTGGCACAGGTACCATGCCTGGTACGGGTATAACATTCGGTTAGCACGGATACCACGCCTGGTATGGATTTACTTTATTGCATCTTACATTGTTTCATTGACTATTGTATTGCATTGGTTGATATTGGTTCCGTGAGTGGACCGGGTTGTTTTACTGGATGTGATACTTGGTATTGGTTCCGTGAATAGACCGGGTTCTCTAATTAAAGGTGCTATTGTTGGTGGTCCTTGAGTGACCGGTAACTTGTTTAACTGTTGTGTTGGTCCTTGTTTAGGCCGGGTTGAATCATTACTTGGTATGTGTCTAGAGAGGATTCCAGGGTGAGTCCAGGCTAGACTGAAGGGTATAGTTAATAGCTCATGTTCGTGGTATAGAACTGTAAGAGATGGATTTCATGCTGGGATAAGGTAGGTAGAGACTTATAGTCTAGGGCATGTATACTTGTTGCATGTTTTCCATATATTTACTTGTATATGTTGTACTGCTATATATATTGTTTACTTGGAAACTGACTGATGATTTTAACAGTACACAGTGGTGGTGTACTGATACTGCACTTGTTTTTCTTTTGGTAAGTACAGGAAATCTACCAGCGACTGAGACGCGACCTCGCATCTAGCACCGGCGATTTCTGACTTTCAAGGGTGAGCTGCTTGTTTCGAGCTACTTTGGGTTATCTTAGAGTTTCAGTCCATTTGTTTCGGACATAAAACTATTTCATTTTGTCTTTTTGGATCGCATCCCCGTATTTTAGATATTTGGTATTGATGTTTGGTACAATGACTTTCAGTTCCTAGGAGGGATTTTCCGCAGGATAATAATTATGTTTAGTTATTGAATTGTTTGATTGTTCATTTACTTTTCGCTTGCTGGTTTTAGGCTGTTAGTCTAGGCAAGGGTTGAACTCTGTTGGTTCGCTCATCCGGGGGTTGGATGGGTGCCACTCACGATGGGTTGGGTCGTGACAAAGATGGTATCAGAGCCTAGGTTTGTTGATCTCATTGTACCAAACAGGTCTAGTAGAGTCTTGTGGAATGGTGCGGAGACGTCCGTACTTTTTTTCAAGAGGCTATAAGGCTTTAGGAAAAAAACTATCTCTTCTTTCTTTTCTTCGTGGTATAACTTGATTCCAATTGGTATCTGGTGATACAAATTGGTATCTAACCTCATTCACTCTTCTGTTTGCAGATGTTTACTACAAGGAATAACAGAACAAGGCCAGCGGTCCCAGCAGCGGGCTCGGTAGTTCGCGATAGAGGTAGAAGAAGGGGCAGAGGACAAGCTGGAGCCACACCCGCCAGGGGTAGAGCTCGAGCTACTGCTGCACGTGAGGTAACCCTTCCTCCACCTCAGGGTCAATTGGCTGAGGATGTAGAAGAAGTGGTTGTAGAGGATGGAGGGGCTCAGGAGGAGGAGGCACCGGTTGGTGGTGCAGGCCTTCTTACTATGACACCAAAAGCTTTTAGGCAGGCATGGGATATTCTGAGTGGGTTGGTTGGTGCTGGAGCCATACCCACAGCTTATACAAATCAGGCCTTGGATACTCAGCCAGCGGTTACTACTACACCAAGGATGGATACAGCTTCGGGCACAAATGATCTGCTCAGGCCAATGTTAGGCGCAGTGATGACAGGTAATGAGCATGAGATGCTGACTAAGTTCCTTAAGCTGAAACCTCCAATGTTTCAGGGTACATACAAGGAGGATGCCTATGAGTTCATCTTGGATTTCCATGAGAGGTTGCACAAGTAGGGTATTGTACGTCAGCATGGGGTGGAGTTTGTCACTTTTCAACTGTAGGGTGATGCCAAGAAATGGTGGAGGTCTCATGTTGAATGTCGGTCTTCTATCCTACCTCCACTGACTTGGAAGCAGTTCCATGCGTTGTTTCTAGAGAAGTACGTTCCCCGTACTTTGAGGGACCGGAAGAAGGATGAGTTTCTGAACTTAGAGTAGAGTAGCATGTCGGTCTCAGCTTATGAGGCTAAGTTCCATGTGTTGTCTCATTTTGCTACACAGATGTTGGGTTCTGAGGAGGAACGGGTCCGGTTGTTTGTTAAGGGTCTGAATAGTGATCTGCAGGTACTGTCAGTGCATATGACTTCTTTAGGAAAGGGTTTTAATGATGTGGTGGATTATGTGAAGAAGATTGAGGGAGTTAGGCAAGCGGGGCAGGCTAAGGCTTTAGCCAAGAAGCCCCGGAATGAGGGAAACTATAGTGGTTCATACTCCCAGGGATAACATCAGCAGGCTTATCTGGCCCGTCCTATTCAGTCAGCTCTTCCATCTACAATAGGTGGTCGTCAGGGAGCTCAGTCTTCAGCTCCTAGAGGCCAGGGAGCATCTTATACATCAGCTAGCAGACCTACTCTTGACCGTGGTTGCTTCCATTGTGGTGAGTTGGGACACTTTAAGAGAGAGTGTCCACATAGACAGACAGGTAATCAGGGTCAGCAGCAGACTAGAGCAGTGGTTCTGGCAGGCAGAGGCGGTAATGCTAAGGGTCGCCCACAGGGTAGGAGAGGTAATTTTCAAGGAAGCCGGGGAGACAGAGGGAACGACGGTACAGGCAGAGATGCGGCGCAGCCGGCCTGGGAAGTTGCCCAGATTGATGATCGGGCACATTGCTATGCTTTTCCAGGAAGGACTGAGGCGAAAGCCTCAGATGCGGTGATCACAGGTACTATTCTTGTCTGTGATAAAATGGCTTCGGTATTATTTGACCCAGGTTCTACATATTCTTATGTGTCTATGAGTTTTGCTTTGGGGCTGGGTTTGACCTGTGATATCCTTGATTCCCCTATCTATGTTTTTACCCCAGTGGGAGAGTCAGTGGTTGTGACTCATGTATATCATGACTGTTTCTGTTGTTTTTGTGGGGTTACATACTTGAGTAGACTTGGTAATCCTGGATATGGCTGATTTTGATATTATCTTGGGTATGACCTGGCTATCTCTTTATCATGTTGTGTTGAACTGTAACACCAAGACTATGGCTCTAGAAATTCTGGGTAAGGATAGACTAGAGTGGGAAGGTGTGTACATGCCTAAGACAGTTAAGATAATATCGTTTTTCCAGGCTAGGAAGCTAGTGGGGAAGGTGTGTCTAGCCTTCTTGGCTCATCTCCGGGATGATAGTATGGAGTCTCCTCCTATTGAGTCAGTTCAAGTGGTTTCTGAATTTTTAAAGGTGTTTCCAGCGGATTTGCCTGGCATGCCTCCGGACAGAGACATAGATTTTTGTATTGATTTAGAGTCAGGCACTCGTCCCATTTCCATTCCTCCATATAGAATGGCTCCGGAAGAGTTAAGGGAACTTAAGACTCAGCTGCAGAAACTCCTAGATAAGTTATTTATACATCCCAATGCTTCACCTTAGGATGCCCCGGTCTTGTTTGTAAAGAAGAAGGATGGTAGCATGCGGATGTGCATAGATTATAGGCAGCTGAACAAGGTGACCATCCAGAATAAGTACCCTCTACCCCGTATAGATGAGTTGTTTGACCAGCTTTAGGGTGCATCAGTTTTCTGAAAAATCGACTTGAGGTCGGGGTACCATCAACTAAAGATTAGACCTGAGGACATTCTGAAAACTATTTTTCAGACCCGGTATGGGCATTATGAGTTTCTAATAATGTTGTTTGGTTTGACCAATGTGCCGACAAAATTCATGAGTTTGATGAATGGGGTGTTTAAGTCCTACTTGGATTCTTTCGTTATCGTGTTCATCAATGATATTTTGATCTACTCTAAGAGTAGGGAGGAGCATGTGAATCATCTTCTTATTGTGCTGGATATCTTGAGGCACCAAAAGCTTTATGCAAAATTCACTAAGTGCGAGTTTTGATTGACTTCTGTGGCATTCTTGGGGAATGTAGTGTCAGAAAACGGAGTGATGGTGGATCCCCAGAAAATTGAGGCAGTCAAGAGTTAGGTTCGTCCTAGCTTTGTGATCGAGGTGAGGAGTTTTGTTGGGCTCGCGGGGTACTACCGGAGGTTTGTTAAGAACTTTGCTTCTATTGCTACTCACCTGACCAGGCTGACACAGAAGGAGGTACCATTCGTGTGGTCTGACAAGTGCGAGGAGAGCTTTCAAAAGCTCAAGACACTTCTGACCACAACCCCTATTTTGTCCTTGCCGGTTGAAGGTAAAGACTTTATTGTTTACTATGATGCTTCACATTCTGATTTGGGTGTTGTGTTGATGCAGGACAAGAATGTGATAGCCTATGCATCCAGGCAGTTGAGGGTGCATGAGAGGAATTACCCGACTCACGATTTAGAGTTGGAAGCGGTGGTTTTTGCATTGAAAATCTAGAGACACTATCTTTATGGTGTCAAGTGTGAGGTATTCACAGATCATCGCAGTCTGCAACACGTTTTCACTCAGAAGGATTTGAATCTGAGGTAGAGGAGATGGATGGAGTTATTGAAGGATTATGATATGACAATTCAGTACCATCCGGGTAAGGCTAATGTGGTGGCAGACGCATTGAGCCAGAAAGCTGTTAGCATGGGTAGCTTGGTTTATTTGGGGGTGTCCAAATGACCATTGGCTAAGGAGATTAAGGATTTGGAGGCCAAGTTCATGCACTTGGGATTTCATATCAAGGTGGGTTGTTGGCCAGCATTGAGGTCAAGGCCACCTTCATAGAGGAAATAAAGGCAAAACAGTTTCAGGATTCGAAACTGGGTAAGTTGCGAGGTAAGGTAATATTCGGAGAGTCCAGAGATGTCATGTTAGACTCTGGTGGAGTGTTGCATTTCAGGGAGAGGATTTTTGTTCCTCGAGTTGATGATATAATTCAAAAAATATTGACAGAAGCTCATGGTTCGCGGTACTCAATTCATCCGGATGTGACCAAAATGTACAGGAACTTAAGGCAGCATTACTGGTGGCCCGAGATGAAATGGGACATAGTAGATTTTGTGTCCAAATGTCAGAACTACCAGCAGGTAAAGTATGAGCATAAGAGACCTGCAGGACTACTTCAGAGAATGCCAATTCCAGAGTGGAAGTGGGAAAAGATAGCCATGGATTTCGTGGTGGGTCTTCCCAAGAGATTAGGTAAGTATGACTCAATTTGGGTCATTGTTGACAGGCTGACCAAGTCTGCTCATTTCATTCCAGTCAGAGTAGATTATAATTCACAGCAATTGGCTAAGATCTACGTAAAGGAGATTGTAAGACTGCATGGGGTACCACTGTCCATCATTTCAGACAGGGGTACGCAGTTTACTTTTAAGTTCTGGGCAAGTTACATGAAGAGTTGGGTACACAACTCACTTTTAGCACAACCTTCCATGTTCAGACTGATGGTCAGTCGGAGAGTATGATTCAGGTACTATAGGACATGCTGAGAGCATGCGTAATGGACTTCGGTGGTCATTGGGACCAGTTTCTACCGTTGTGAAAATTCTCGTACAACAATAGCTACCACTCCAGTATTGATATGGCACCGTTCGAGGCCCTGTATGGGAGGAACTGTAGATCACCGGTTGGGTGGTTTGAGGAAGGTGATGTGAAGCCTCTGGGCGTAGATTTAGTGAATGAAGCACAGGAAAAGGTAAGGGGCATACAGACCAAGTCGCTGGCTGCTCAAAGCAGGCAGAAGGAGTATGCAGATCGCAAGGTCCAGGACATGGACTTTCAGGTTGGTGAACAAGTATTGCTAAAGGTATCACCAATGAAAGGGGTTTTGCAGTTTTGTAAGAAGGGCAAGCTTAGCCCTCGGTTCATCGGTCCGCTTGAAGTGCTTAAAATTATGGGGCCAGTGGCTTACAAGTTAGCACTGCCACCTAGTTTATCGAGCATCCATCCGGTATTCCATGTATCCATGCTCAAGCGATACCATGGGGATGGGGACTACATCATCAAGTGGGATGAAGTACTTTTTGATAAGGATCTTCATTATGAGGAGAAACCAATTTTGATTCTTGCTCGGGATATCCGGAGGTTGAGGACAAAGGTGATTGATATGGTGAAGGTTCAGTGGAAGCATCATCCGATTGAGAAAGCCACTTGGGAAACCGAGAAGGACATGCAGGACAAGTACCCTCAATTGTTTGAGGATTCAGGTACTACACTTCCTTCCTTTTATTTCTGTAATTTTGGGTTGATCGTTTGGGGATGAACGATGGGTAAATTGGTATCTATTGTGACGACCAGGTCCATCGTTATGGGTAGTTCTATCGTGCCAAGTTTTAGAGTTAGAAAACTCCGAGTTTGGGAGTTTGAAATTCTGGGCTAGGCTAGCCTCGGCCAATTTTGGAGCGAGGTAGAGTCTAGGAAAATCCGGGTAATGATGGGTTAGGGTGTCTTGGATTGAGCTAGTTTTCCATATAGCCAAGACATAAAGGAGTCCGGAGGACTTTTCGGAATCGCATTTGACGTGAAGGGGTTGTTTCAGGACGTCGGGGAAAACAGGTGTGTTATGAAATGGCCAAAACTGACAGATTTCTGAACTTTTTGTCAGTGACGAGCGTGGTCCTGCGCGATAGCGGCCACCATTATAGCGGTATAAATTACTGCTTTAGCGGCGGTCAAAGGGCGGTCAACCTACTTAAGACCGCTATAGCGGTGGGCTACCGCTATAGCAGAGCAGGGACCGATATAGCGGAGCAGGAACCGCTATAGAGGGCCGATGGGTATTTAATGCAGAAATAGCTCCCAAAACATTCAGTTTTACTCAAGTTCATTTTGGGAGAAGGGCTAGGCGATTCCAGGCGTTTTTCTTCCTTTCTCCGTCAAAATTCTTCCCTAAGGTAAGGTTTTCATTCCCCAATCTTTGTATTACGTTTCCTATGTGGTAGAATTGCTAGGAGGGAATTCGGGGAAGGTTAGAATAACTTAGGGATGGTGGAATTCAGGGAAGAAAGGGGATTCCAAGCATGTGAGTTCTTGGGTATGGATTAAAGTACATTGTTATGATCATAGGTTGTTTAATTCCCTGTTTTATCCATAAAAAATGATAGAACTAGGAGAATTAATGGTGAAAAAGCCCGAGAAAGGGTTGGGATGATCATGGGTGGCCTAGGGTGTGGGGATTTAGTATAATCCGGGTAATGTACAGGCCTTGGGTGTTAACTATATGTCCTGTGTGTTGTTTTTAGACCAAGAACGAGAGAGGAATCCGAAACACGGAAAAGCTCGGGTCGAATAGAGCTTGGAACATTTCGAGGTAGGTGATGACTTATGATTTTCTGTGAATGTGTGTATTCATGTACTCTTGTCTAAGTTATTGTATGCATTACATTGCTTAGGGAAATTGTGTGAAATATCTAGGTTCCTATTTACAGTCTGTGATTGAACGGTTTTACTTGTTGGTTTTACAAGTTGTGTGTGTTAATATATTGAATGTGGTTTGTTGACATTTGGTTGGCTCGGGTACCACGCCTGGTACGGGTATAACACATAGTTGGCACGGGTACCACACCTGGTACGGGTACCACGCCTGGTACGGGTACCACGCCTGGTACATGTTTACTTTATTGCATCTTTCATTGTTTCATTGACTATTGTATTGCATTAGTTGATATTGGTCCCGTGAGTGGACCGGGTTATTTTACTGAATGTGATACTTGGTATTGGTTTCGTGAGTGGACCGGGTTGTCTAGTTAAAGGTGCTATTGTTGGTGGTCCTTGAGTGGTCGGGAACATTGTTAACTACTGTGTTGGTCTTGGTTTAGACCGAGTTGAATTATTACTTGGTATGTGTCTAGAGGAATTCCAGGGTGAGTCTGGGCTAGACTGAGGAGTATAGTTAATGGATCATGTTCGTGGTATAGAATTGTAAGAGATGGATTTCATGCTGGGACAAGGTAGGTAGAGACTTGTAGTCTAGGGACTGTATACTTGTTGCATGTTTTTCATATATTTACTTGTATACGTTGTACTGTTATATATATTATTTTCTTGGAAACTGGCTATTGATCCTACTAGTACACAGTGGTGGTGTACTGATACTGCACTTGTCTTTCTTTTGGTGAGTACAGAAAATCTACCAACGACTGAAAAGCGACCTCGCATCTAGCACCGACGATTTCTGACTTTCAAGGGTGAGCTGCTTGTTTCGAGCTACCTTGGTTATCTTAGAGTTTCAGTCCATTTGTTTCGGACTTAAAACTATTTCATTTTATCTTTTGGGGTTGCATTCCCGTATTCTAGATATTTGGTATTGATGTTTGGTACAATGACTTTCAGTTCCTAGAAGAGATTTTTCGCAGTATAATAATTGTGTTTAGTTATTGAATTGTTTGATTGTTAGTTTACTTTTCGCTTGCTGATTTTAGGCTATTAGTCTAGGCAAGGGTTGAACTCTATTAGTTCGCTCATTCGGGGGTTGGGTGGGGGTCACTCTTGACGGGTTGGGTCGTGACACTAGACCTTTTAGCCTAGTCAGTTTCCCATGGAAGGGATCCATCTTTGCATGGCAATTAGCTTCGGTTTGACGCTAGATTTTGAAGTTGAAACTTTAAAATTTGAGTTTTTAAAATTTAAAGTTGTGTTTGAATATGTATTTTACTTGAAAAATAATTAAAGTTTTGTGAGTGAAAATCCCAAAAACTTATTTGAGCCTGTTTTTTGGAACTTGAAAATATTTAAAAATCTGATCATATTTAATGATCAAACAAATATTTAAAGATAAATTTTTAAAATCTAATCCAAATTCTATGATCAAACGCTAGCTCAATTACTAACAAAAGTGGATGAGATTTTAATGGGAAATAGGCTGCAATAGTTCCTCCATCGTAATTTACCGCGTTTAAGTTATATATAATCAAATTACTTAAAGGATATATATATAAAAAAAATAAGTCGATCTTTTTAAACTATGATATTTATAATTTTGAAATGAAATCTCTTACAATATATGAAGATATTATGATAATATGAACCCTCCTTATCATGACTATATATAAATTAAACTATAAAGAATCGTTTGGTACGAGGGATAAAAATAAATAGTCCTGGAATAAATTTTTGGTGTCTCGTTTGGTTGCTAAATTTGGGATAGCTTATCCCAACATTTATACCACAGTAATGGAATAAGTTATTACATATACATGGTGAAATAATTTATCTTGAAATAATTAATCCCGGAATAATTAATTTCAAGATAACTTGTTTTCAACCAAACGATCCCTAATTATTTTCTACATGTCACTTGGGATTGCACCTACTCTTGTATAATTTATCGGTCCCCTTGGCCCTCCCCATTCTCCAACCACAATTTTTGATTCCTTCTTTTTGTTTTCCTTTTAGCATGGCACTTTGGAATCATTCACTTTAGCTAGTAGTATATAAAAACAAAAAGAAACAAAAAGAATTGCCCATATGCATGTACTTCTTATATGATTCTGTTGGGTAAGTTTTTTAAAATCAGCTTATTTTAAAAAGTAATTATTTTAAAAGTATTTTTTAAGAAAAGTTTTTTTTAGTGAGAAGTAATTTGTGTTTATTTAATAAATTTAAAAAGCACTCATGAGTTGTAATTAGTAAGTTTTTAAAAAGTTTTTTAAGTGTATTTTTTTAAAAGTGCTTATAAGAAGAAATTATTTTTTCTAGCTTTTGAAAAAAAAATAATTTTTGTTACTCCCTAGAAACACTTATTTTCTCTCAAAACCTGGCCAAACACCTCACTTTTAAAAAATAAGCACTTATTAGAAAAAAAAATAAGCACTTTTGAAAAAATAAACAAACTTGTAGCCTGTTTGGCCTAGCGGTTGGGAGGCAAAAATATATTTTTTTAAGAAAAAAAGTAGTTTTATTATAAAACAAGTTGTTTGCTAATTAGCAAAACTGCTTTTAAATAGAAGCAGAAGCAGTTTTTCTGATGTTGGGAAGAAGCAGAAAAATTCTGCTTTTCAAAAAAAGCAGAAGCAGAAAATTATTTTTTAAGATAAAATTATCCTTATCATTTATACATATTTACCAATATATTTCTTATTAATTAATTAACATATCTAATAAGTTTGATTAATTTTTATTTTAAAATGTTATTCTTCATTTTTACAACATAAATTCTTTATTTTATTTTATGTTTTACATATTATTATTTTATATTTTACGTTTCTATCATGTAAGCATTGAATATGCTAGTGAACCCAAAAAAAAAAGGTAACAAAAAGTAAATTTTTCATTTATTTTTATTATTTTACATAAAAAAAAATTGTTATTGTGAATGTTTTACATTGTAGGTAAGGATAATAACAAAATAAAAAAATAAAAAACATCAATATTATTTAATATCACCAATTAGATGTTATTAGATTATTTATGCAACTAACAAAATATTGTGTTATCTTATAAAGTGAGAGTGTATGTGATAAAAAATTACTTATTCCTATACCATCAACACAGACAAGCAATTAAACATTATATTGATATTATATTAATATTATTTTTATGTATCTATGTATAATATTGATTGAAAATTTGTAATATGTATTTTCTAAGTAAACAAAAATAAAAATTTAATTAAAAAATTCTATAATATATATTTTAAATTAATTTCTCTCGATAAAATAATCGTAATAGTAAAAGTCCATTGATATGTGTCATTTTTCGTAATTTGCCTCTTAAAAGTATTTTTTTAAAAGGATTAGTTAAACACAATTTGTTTATCAAAATCACTTTTCAAATGAATTAGCCAAACACAAATTATTATTTTTCAAAAGCACTTTTCTGAAAAGTTTTTTATAAATATACTTCTTGATCAAACAAACTATCATGTATCTTCCGAACCCATTTAATCTTTATTTTTTATGAAATGTCATCACCAAAGATTAGGGGATTCTTTCAATACAAAATACAAGTAAAAGAAGAGAGTATAGATAGACCTGACCTTCAAGGAAATCTGAAATTATAATTTACAATTCGCAAAAAATACGAAAGGTACGTAATGTATACTGGTGTTAGGATATACTATTAACCATGTGGTTTAGTTATAGTATTATGCTTTTATCCTTATGTAAAGACTGATTATTCTATTTAATTTGATTTAATAAAATTTTTATTAAATAGATTATTGTGCCTACATGTGTGTCCTTTACTTATATAGTAGACAATTTAGTGTATGGAGTTTTTTTTGACTCATACACGAAAGATTAAAATTATCGATCCTTATAAGTTATAAATATATGTTCACAATCGAAGATAAAGTTGGACAAACATCTTGATGATTGTAGCACAAGATTAGATATAATTTGATCTTGATTATGGGAGTGATTCCATTTCAACTTCTTGTGCTAGTACGCTTTTCGTGTATATTGAACGGACCAAGTGGAAAAGCTTGTTTATATTATGAGTTTTTATATAACAACTTCTCTAGTTCATTAAATGTACTTATACTCTTAATCTTGATATAATTTTTATGATCAATATAATTTATTTATCATCTTGATCTGTCAAAAAGTGAGACCCTACCATGGGTCAATACATTCCTGATGGATTGGACGATAACAAATTACATTTGTGAAATAATAATTAGTTGATAAAATTCATGTCTCGACCATTGAGAGTGATGATATCTCTTTATGATTACTTATAAGTTTTCATATGAAAACTCTGCAGGTGAATTATATATTTGTCACATGAAATAAGTTAAGCATAATAATAAAAGATTAAATTAATCAATAAATTAAATTATCAGATATTTAATTTGATTGATTGGTATCGATAATTTTAACATGGGGAGTTAAATAAGATTTAATGTTGAATTTTAAAATTAAATCGAGGAGTACAATTATGATTTTTTGGTGGAATAATCTGTAATTTATTATGGTAGGATTAATTCATTCATTTACGAATTAATGTCATAATTGAAAGCCTCCACTATTAAATCTATGGTCCCTACTATACCAGATTAATTAAATATTTTGGAAAAATAAATGAAGCATTCTAGAAGCATTTAAAAGTTCTTTTAACTGAGTTTCTAGACACGTATTATTTTGAAAAACATGGAGAATATTTTGGTTGAGAGAAATACTCCCTCACGTTTCCAACTATCAGTTGAGAAACGTGGTTATAAGGGGGCAGTCAGTCACTCACAAAAGTTTTTCATCCGTTTTTCATACCAAGAAAATATATTGTGCCCACTGAAGCATAATCTGGTTTTAGTAGAATGTCGCAGACCTGGAGACTACTGCTTTTGACGACCTTTGTGAAAGCTTCAACAGGTTAGTGAATCCTTTTCACGTTTTTATATTATGTAGATACTTGTAGATTTTGTGATCCTGAATGTATGCTTTCGTTGTCAATAATTCTATCAATCGGCATCACAAGCCAACCTACATATACTAGATAATGTATGTTAAAATTAGTATGCAGATGAAATCTATCGTTATTGATTTATGCATAAGAAATCTGTAGTTCATATATTATATGAAAAATCTGTGATTATTAATTAGTGGGTTCATTATGTTTTGAGCATGAATAAATATGTTGTTCTTACGTTATAAGCATGAATTGAAATATGTAATCAGAAATATGTAGTTTCGTTTATAGCATGGATCTGTTGTTCTTGTTTTATGCTTACGAAATCTAAAGTAGTTCTTGACTTAAATTATGAATCTGTAATTATTTATTTTAAATGATTCTGATCAGTGGTTAAGAAAATAACAATTCTGAGCATGTTATTATTTTTGGAATTAAGTTTGTTGATTTTAAGCATATTTGAAAAATAGTATTTTTGATATATGCTTTGAAATCTGCAAATTTGGCTGAAGGGGTAACACGCTGCAGGCAAGGCCATCGAGCGCTGAGGCTGGCCGATGCGCGCTGAAGGCCATGCCATCACACGCTAAGGCTGGCTGACGCGCGCTGAACGCTAGCCGCATGCGCATTGGCCTGGCCGACACGCGCGTGCGCTGGCATGCCATCCGCTCCAATGCCTTGCCAACGCCCTGCCGATTGGCCAAATAAGCCATAGTAAGTTTTTTTAAAAAAATTGACGAACTTCGATTGAGCTAAAATTTGGATGGTTCATCAAAAATGGTCCAATTAACAAGACTTACTGCTTTGCTCTGAACTAAGTTCTTTTTTGGCCATTCAGGGTCATTTAGATAGGTTTTTAGGCGTTTTTCTATTTTCAGAAAAATAAAAAAAATGATTTTTTTTTTTAAAATTTCAGTGATATTAGGGATCATTCCTTATATTTTGTATTGAAATAAACAGTATATATATGAGTTTACATGTTGACATAGATCTTCTTCTCCATCGGATGAACTTCATATAACAAATACTGTGTTATGGTCTCTATTTTTTTATTACTTGTATTAACTCTCCAACTGAGTTACTTGTTAGTTCAATAGTATAGAGATTTATTAATGATATTTACCTAATTAATATTAACAGTTTACTCTCTAACTGAGTTGATTCTGTTTAATTTATGTGGTACATATTTAGCATGACTCATATATTTGCTTGAAAAGTTAAGTTTCTCTAACGAATTTAATTGTTCATGTGCATGAACATATATGTTTTATGTATTTTATTTATATTTTAATGTATGTTAATGATCTATTTATCTTTTAACATATCTCAGATTAACAATGGCTTCTTTTACTCCTTTAACCTCCATCTTGAACCAAAATAAGTTAGAGGGCCCGAATTATGTGGACTGAAAATGAAATTTGGATATTGTATTTTGCTGCTGAGGGTTATAACTATGTGTTACTGGAAGAGTGCCCTGAGAAATCTGAAAATGCGACTGATGATCAGGTAAAGGCTTATGATAAGTGGGTTAAGGCTGATGAGATGACAAGGTGCTACATTCTTGCTTCTATAGCGTATGTCTTGCAGCATCAACATCAGTCTATGACTTCTGCTTTCGATATGCTCGAATATCTCAAAGAGATGTTCGGAGAGAAAAATCGTGCTACAAAGCAGACGACCATGAAAGCCCTCTTAAACACTAAGATGCTTGAAGGCTCATCGATCAGGGAGCATGTTCTTAAGATGATAAGTCTTTTGAATGAGCTGGAGATATTTGGTACTGTGATTGACAAGAAATCCCAAGTTGAGATGGTCTTGCAGACTCTGCCTGAAAGCTTTCAGCAATTTTGCTTGAACTACAACATGAACAAAATGGATTTATCCCTTGCAAAGTTGTTGAATGAGCTGCAAGCGTGTGAGACAAATTCTTTGTGCCCTAGCTCCGCCCATGCTAAAGTGAAAGACAAATTCTTTAAAATTCATCGTTGTGACTCTTGAGAGTGGTGATACTTATAATTGACATATATTAAAAAATAATACTAGGACTGATTTTACCTCAAGAGCTAAGAGACAGGCAGACGCTCATGCCATGTCAGCGCCCCTGGTCGTACAGGCAGGCGCCCATGCCATTCCTGCAGCACAGGCAAGCGCCAGCGCCCATAGCCGACCCAATGACCGACGTCGCCCAACGACCCGCGTGAGACACTACCAAAAAAATGGGTTATTGCGGCGATTTTTTATATGTAATACGGCGGTTTCAAACCGCCACAACACACAATAACGGCGTCTTCTAAAAATGTCATAATCCCGTATGCCACAAATGTATTACGATGATTTTTCTGAAACAATCGTAATTAATTCACAAATAATCGCCGTTAAATTCATTGGTTAATACAGCAGTATTGTTTGTATAAAGTGACGGTTGGTATAACCGCCGTAACATCTATTGGTTAATGCGGCATTTTTGTTCTTTAAATTAGCAGTTTTGAACCGCCGTAACTGTAAACAAATCCAGGTTCATTTTATATTACGGCGGTTTAACATCGTCGTAGTGTTCGACTCGAAACAACAGATTCAAATTATTCAAATTTTACATTTGCATATTGTTTCTTGTAGCATCATATACATTTGAACTCCTATGATCTCATAATAATTGAAACACAATATAAAAGATCAAAGTAAAATATTCATCATATAAAATAAAAGTACTCTAAACTATATCATCAAAATATTAAAGTTTTGAATTGTTATTCTACAAAGCAAATGTCACGATCCAACCTATTGGGCCGTGCTAGCGCCTACTCTAACCACCTAAATAGACGAACCCTCACCACGCGTCCAACAGGTAACCTGCGTAAATTAAGGTAAACCATAATTAGTCCATTTTTATAGATGAGAATTTCTTTTACAGAAAATGTTCATAAAACAGACGACTTAAAGAATTTGCAGAAAACCTTTACAACCTTTAAAACACCCTTCCTAGGACCTAGTCTAAGCAGGTACAAGAGCTACTACAAGATTTATACAAGAAAGAAAAGACAACTTTCATCATGGAGTCGAAGGACAGAAGTTGTTGGTGATCCTCATCGCCGTGAACCTATGAAACATCACCAACCCTGCAACCAGACTATACTAAAAAGTTATAGCAAGACTAGAGTCAGTACAACCACACGTACTGGTAGGCATCATCGGTCGACCCGAATCCACATGTATCATCATATAGAAAAGTAGGGAAAAACATGATATAAACATTATAGCTCCCTCTTTCACCTTTAACCTTGACCCTGACCTCTAGGACTTCCCAAGTCTCACTCATAACTAAACTTCCCAAGGTCACATTGTCACCCAGACTTCCCAAGTCACCTTGACACGTAGACTTCCCAAGTCACCTTTAACCTTTACCTCAGTCAACTACCTTGACTAAATACCCAGACTAAATCCATCCCACTGTCCAATCAAACCACTTATACTCAAGTATTACCTACCATTTTCCGGACTTTTCCGGATCTCTAGGACAGCTTTACCACCTAGTTATATTAACTAATAAGCATACCCAGACTCTCAGTCTTCCTCTATATTTACCAACCACATGCAATTCACCTAACCATCATTGACACATTCAATGACCACCATGGAGCTACATCTAAATCTTTTCTTAGATCACATAACTCGGACCCTCCAAGGGTCCTTCATTCACACCTAAGTGTTCAACAGACTACCCCGGTCTACACCAAGACCCACCCTTAGCTTATTGACCATGATAATTCATAACTTCCATTATTACACTTAATGACATTAATTTATGAGCACATAACCTCTTTTAAATAGTCCGGACCCACCCGAATCTCTCTCACACATCTAGTGTTAAAATAACAAATCTGGTCTACCCCAACACCAACTAATAACATAATATAGCAACCCGACCTACACCAAGACCAACTCACAATATACTACAATAACTCGGTCTACACCAAGACTAAACTCATAATATAACATAGCAACCCAGCCTACATCAAGACCAAACCCACAACATGTTATAACAACCCGGCCTACACCAAGACCAAACTAATAATATGATATAGCAGCCCGGCCTACACCAAGACCGAACCCACAATATGCTATAACAACCCGGCCTACACCAAGATCAAACTAATAATATTCTATAACAATCCGGCCTACACCAAGACCAAACTAATAATAT
Source organism: Jaltomata sinuosa (assembly GCA_003996215.1). NCBI lineage: Eukaryota > Viridiplantae > Streptophyta > Magnoliopsida > Solanales > Solanaceae > Jaltomata > Jaltomata sinuosa. Next base: position 544,916 of record QJPP01004356.1, read on the forward strand.
GTTATAACAATCCTGTCTACACCAAAACCAAACTAATAATATGTTATAACAACCCGATCTACACCAAGACCAAACTAATACTATGTTATAACAACCTGGCTTACACCAAGACCAACTCAATAGATATAACAGGATTCTCGGTCACTCAAGGACCACCAATAATTATCAGATTTTCAATAAAATAGTCTGGTCCACTCACGGAATCAATAGCAGTGAATGCAATGCAACAATACCAATGCAAAGCAACAATATCAATGCCATGATGCAGTAAAATAAACCCGTACCAGGCGTGGTACCCGAGCCAACCGTTAGTATACCTGTACCAGGCGTGGTATTCGAGCCAACCGTTAGTATACATATACCAGGCGTGGTACCCGAGCCAACCGAATGTCAAAAATCCACAGTCAAATAGATGAACAACCAACTTGTAAACCAATAATTAAATACACCGTTCAACACACAGACTTTAAAATAGGAACCTTAGACATTCTACACAACTCCTCTAAGCAATGTAATTCATACAAACACTTAGACATGAGTACAAGAATATACAACATTCACAGAAATCATAAGCCATCACCTACCCTCCTTCCCGGGTATATAACTTAGCTTCGACCTCCGTCTGGAGGCCAACCACATTCACCCTTTATTTACGAATAATGAACGGTCCCTTTTTTTTAGCATAATTTAACAACCACATTGATTTCAGACTTGCATAAATAATAACAATGTGAATTACCACCCCTTAGCCCTTAGAAAAACCAACACTACTTATCATGCCCTTCGCATTCCCGAAACCTCACCTAGGAGTTTCCCATTTTCATACTCATTTAGTTATCCTTGTAATTTCCGGTTCCCCGAACCTTCCCGACATTCCAGTCCCTGAGCCCTATTATCTTGTCATACCAAGACAACATAAACAGCCCCAAACAATTATCAATAACTCACAATTCAATCCAACCAATTCCTAGCACATACATAACCAACACCGAAACCACCAGACTCCGTTCCCGGAGACCCAATCATGGATTCTCCTTTCCCACTATACAATAAGTACAGAATGTAAGCAGGCCTATCTACACAATAAAAACCTAGCCTACCTGGGTGCCAAGCAGCTGGAACTGTGCATTTCTGATTCCATGGATGCATTCCTGGCGGTCTGCAGGCGCGAATCCGTGGTTTTGCGTCCTTTTTATCGGAATTCCTCCTCCACATGGCTCCCAAGCCTTGGAGTAACCTAGAAGGGTTTTTGGAATAGCTCTCTTCTGTTTTGGGGCTGAAGGGAAGAGAATGAAATTAAAAATCCATTTTTTGGGTCCCGTCGCTCCGCTATAGCGATCCCTGCTCCGTTGTAGCGGTACCACCATAGCGGAGTCAACCGCTATGGTGGAGGTTGACCGTCTTGACTTCCGCTATAGCGGTAATTATTCCTCTATAGCGGAGGTCGCCGTGGCAGAGCGGTAGCGCTCATCACGGACAGAAACTCAGAAAATTCCTGAAAACAGCCCTTTTTACAACACACTTTGAATCCCCGACGTTCCAGAATAACCCCTTCACGTCAACCTCGATTTCGAGAGCTCTTCTTACTCGAATTCAATTTCGAAAAGTCCCCCAGACTCCTCTATGTCTTAGCTACACAGAAAACTAGCTCAAATTTATACATCAAACCCAATCCTTACCCGAATTGTCCTGGACTATATCTCGCTCCAATTTCGACCGAGACTAGCCTAGCCCAGAATTTTCCCAAACTCATCGAGAAAGAAAAATTGAACGTTACGAAACCGCTATAAAAGATGAAAAGTTTCTACAGTTTTTGCATATTTTATGTGTATAGCAAGATTATATGATTTATTTAATTTAAAATAATAATTATAAGCTTTATTTTATAAATAAATTATATGGTCTAATTATATTATTTTTTAAACGTACGTATATATTTATTATGGCTCATAAAATTTAGGAATAATTTTAGAGATTTTCATCATACTTTGCTTTATAATACTTACATTTTTTACGGTTCACAATATACATCTTATCTCCTTTTATTTATTTGTTCTTAATATTAAAAATTAAAATATTTCAATTTATCCTTACTAATATAGTAAAGCAGCACTTAACTTAAAAATAAAATCTTCTATAAAATAATTATAAGGTTAATTTATTAATTACTATGTAAAAAAAATACTACATCTAACTTTACTCTCTCTTATAACTGTACATCTCCTTAAACACCTTTCTTAAATTACATGTTATGTTGATTCAAAATATTTATAAGACAAAGCTAAATCAACATGAAGTTGTTTCACAATAATGAAAGCATGCTAATATTTTTCAATTTTGATAACGAGTAAAAATAATACACTGGACAAGCAACTCTTGATAGGATTAATTAGCTAACTCCTTTTAAATTCTACTTTATGGATTAATTAATAAAGAATTTATGTAAAAAATGAAAAAAAAAATCCTAAATACTCCTAAGGAAAGATATAATAATTAAATTTTTCATTAATTTTAACATCCTAAATAGAAAAAAATTATTAAATGACAATTTTGTCTAATGTAGCCGAATGACATTTTTTGTGAAAGATCTTTGTGCTCTTAGTGAGTGTTTGACGATGAAAATTTTTAAAAAAATTACTCTATTTAAAATTTTCAAAGTTGGAGTTAGAGTTATGTTTGACCACTCTTTTTGCAACAAATATTTAAATTCAAATGTATCCTTTTAGATCACATAAACTATAATTTAAATATAAAATACAATTTAAATAGGGCTATTTTACGAAAATAAAAATTTAAATGTTTTCTTGAAAAAAAATAAAAAGTGGAAAAAATAAAAGTGAAAATAATTTTTTAGGTTGTTTTCCAAATTCAAAATATAACTTCAAATTGTATTTAGAATTTTCATAGCCAAACGCTGATTTTCAAATAAAGTGAAAAAAATAAAAAGAATTCATGACCAAACGGGTCTATAGCTATTTTCATTGCACATGTGTATCACGTTAATTAATATAATATTTGTACATATATTTAAATATATAATTTAAATTTATTTAAAAATAATAATAATAAATTTACTTAATTAAAGTTCATATTAATAGCAAATAGGAGCAATGATTAGCAAGTAATCAAATCGGCATAACATGGGAGTGCAAGACTACAATATGTGTGACTCTTTTGGGTAGTTATTAACTGGATCAATACATATGAACTATATGATTTTTATGATTTCTAAAATATGTCGATATCTACCATATCTAAAATGTTTTGAGCTTTGACTATCATTATAAAAATATTTTTAAATTTTATTTATTTATTTTTAAAATTATTTGAACATAATACTTAATATAGTTACTTAATTAGAGGTCTGAGGTCATATTAATAAAAAAATATAAGTAATGATTCACAAGTTATCAAATCAGCTTAACATATGGACACAAGACTACAACATTAACGTGTGACTCTCTTAGGTAATTGTTAATTAGGGTCGACTCTTATGAACTATATATGATTTTTATAATTTCTATGATGTGTCAATGTCTATCATATTTAAAGGGTTTTGAGTTTTAACTGTCGCTATTAAAATATTTTTAAATTATATTTAAAAATTATTTAAATATATAATTTAAATTTATTTAAACATAATACTTAATAAATTACTTAATTTGAAGTTACAGTGATAACAAATATAAGTAACGATTTGTAAGTTATCACATCGACGTAACATAAGGGACGCAAGCCTACAACATCAATGTGTGACTCTCTTGTACAGTGATAACAAATATAAGTAATGATTTGTAAGTTATCACATCGACGTAACATAAGGGACGCAAGACTACAACATCAATGTGTGACTCTCTTGGGGTGTTGTTAACGAGGATCAACACATATGGACTATATGACTTTCATAATTTTTATAACGTGTCAATGTCTATCATGTTTAAAGTGTTTTGAGTTTTGACTGCTTTTATTGAAATACTTTTAAATATATTTACCTAAACCAGTCAATAATCACCTCATCACATAGCCTATGAGCAGTGTCCAACACTATTCGATCAATCACGGGTCATTTTGCCAAGCTCTACATAGGTGACTATTCCCACCAATGGTCATTCATAGTTTTACCAATCCCCAGGCTACCATATCTACCCTTCCTTTGGTCGCACACGGATGCTAAGTATTCAGGCAATTTACCTTATATGCATGCTATATAAGTTCTATAGTTGATTTCCTTGTTTCACATGGCAGCCCGTAATGCAACTGTTGCCTTTAGATGCCCAGGGAGTGAATGAAAAATAGGGTAAAAACAGGGTGAGGCTTCTGCCTCGCGCTCTTCCGCTATAGCGGTGGTCGCTCCGCTATAGCAGTTTCGTCGTAGCGATAACCATACCGCTACCGTGGTCCCGACGGTAACAGCTCAGAAACTTGAAATTTTCAGTAAGTGTATCCTTTCCCTTTCCCAGTTACCTTTGTTTAGTCTTATAAATCCCGCCATAGTCTTAAACCAATCTTAAGACCATTCCTGGTATCAAACGCATCACAATTCAGCATAAAATACTATCAATTACAAAGAGTTAACACTAGACAATTGTTCCCAATAATATCTTCCCGCCATTACACACTAATGACTCTCTGGTTCCCATGGTTCCCAACCAAGTCCCGACTGTCCTGAAACCGAAGCTTCCCTAAAGTCACAGTTTCCAATCCCTTATCATCTTAACCAATGATAAGCCCTTTTTCAAAATGCAGTACCACTTTTAAATCAAGACTTTTAATAGCTTATCACAGCCTAAGGTACACAGAATTTTCACATTAATGACCCTCTGCAGACTCAACATTGACGGCAGACAACAATTTACACACATTTCAAGCAAGCCACACGAGATTTGTACAACACAACATTTCAACTTCAAGTTACAACCAAATCAAATCACACAATTTACTCTCTATTCGTCCCATGAATGACCATTAGTCGATCATCCATGTCTTACCATAACTCCCGCTATTAAGCAATAATAGCTCTTGTCTCTGGTACTTATTCACATACCAACCACTTGAAACTTGAGTTCCCACAAGTGTATATATCCTTTTCCCCTATCATTTTTACCAACGATAAGACCCTGCCCAGCATTTTGCATACTGTTTTCCACTTGAACTACAAAATAAGAATTCCTTCAATCATTAATACATAACCAAGTTAAGACTCTTCACTAACTACAAATTTCAAGGCAACTCAGCAATTACACACCACAAAATTGCAGTCATTCAAACAATGCAATACATACAATCACGAGTCTTAAGCTCTGACACTCAATCAAACCAGTTTCATCACCTTTCATTCGCATCATGGATGACCATTAGCCGATTCATCCATCCTTTATATAGCCTCCCAGGCCAGATACCAATTGGAACCTTCCCGGTTCCAATTTTCCTTGCTTGTCTTACTGCAACCGGAGACATCCTTGCTTCGTTGAGATACCAATTGGAATCGAGAGATACTAATTGAACTCAACCCATACAAGCAAGTGAAAGAACCGCACGAAAAGGAATGAAAGAAGAGATATGTTTCCTAAATGCTTCATAGCTTCCCTAGTATTAGATGTGAACGTCTACACACCAATCCGCGAGACTCTATTCGACATTTTGCTCTTGTACTAGAAGACCTATAACCCAGACTCTGATACCATTTATCACGACCCTACCTATCGGGCCGTGCAGGCGCCTACTCTAACCACCTAGATAGATGAACCCTCACCACCCATTCAACAAGTAACTTGCGGAAATTAAGGTAAACCATAATCAGTCCATTTTTATACATGAGAATTTCTTTTACAAAAAATATTCATAAAACAGATAACTTAAAGAATTTGTGGAAAACCTTTACAACTTTTAAAACACCCTCCCTAGGACCTAGTCTAAGCAGGTACAAGAGCTACTACAAGATTTATACAAGAAAGAAAAGACAACTTTCATCATGGAGTCGAAGGACAGAAGAAGTTGGAGATCCTCATCGCCTTGAACCTATGAAACATCACCAACCCTGCAACCAGACTATACCAAAAAGGTATAGCAAGAGTAGAGTCAGTACAACCACACGTACTGTTAGGTATCATCGGTCGATCCGAATCCACACGTACTATAATATAGAAAAGTAGGGAAAAACATGAAATACACATTATAGTTCCCTCCTTCACCTTTAACCTTGACCCTGACCTCTAGGACTTCCCAAGTCTCACTCATAACAAGACTTCTCAAGGTCACCTTGTCACCCAGACTTCCCAAGTCACCTTGACACGTAGACTTCCCAAGTCACCTTTAAACTTTACCCCAGTCAACTACCTTGACTAAATACCCAGACTAAATCTGACCCACTGCCCAACCAAACCACTGATACCCAAGTATCAACTACCATTTTCTGGAATTTCCCGGACCTCTAGGACAACTTTACCACCTGGTTATATTAACCAATAATCACACCCAGACTAGGTCTTCCTCTATATTTACCAACCACATGCAATTCACCTAACCACCATTGACACCTTCAATGACCACCATGGAGCTACATCTAAATCCTTTTTTGGATCACATAACCCGGACCCTCCAAGGGTCCTCCATCCACACCTAAGTGTTCAACAGACTACCTCGGTCTACACTAAAACCCACCCTTAGCTTATTAACCATGATAATTCATAACCGTCATTATTACACTTAATGACATTAATTTATGAGCACATAACCTCTTTTAAATAGTCCGGATCCCCCTCAAACATCTATTGTTAACATGACAAACCCGGTCTACCCCAACACCAACTAACAATATAATATAGCAACTCGGCCTACACCAAGACCAACTCACAATATACTATAATAATCCGGCCTACACCAAGACCAAACTAATAATATAACATATCAACCCGACCTACACCAAGACCAAACCCACAATATGCTATAACAACCCGGCCTACACCAAGACAAAACTAATAATATAATATAGCAGCCCGGCCTACACCAAGACCGAACCCACAATATGCTATAACAACCCAGCCTACACCAAGACCAAACTAATAATATGCTATAACAACCCGACCTACACCCAGACCAAACTAATAATATGTTATAACAACCCGGCCTACACCAAGACCAAACTAATAATATGTTATAACAACCCGGCCTACACCAAGACCAAACTAATAATATGTTATAACAACCCGGCCTACACCAAGACCAAACTAATAATATGCTATAACAACCCGGCCTACACCAAGACCAAACTAATAATATGTTATAACAACCCGGCCTACACCAAGACCAACTCAATAGATGTCATGACCCAACTCACTGGACCGTGCGGGATCCTACTCTAACCACCTAGATAGACGAACCCTAACCACCCGTCCAATAGGTATTATACGGAAAATAAATAACCCCTTGAATCAAACCACTTTTATACATAGAAGAAATCCTTTCTTTACAAAATCATGTTCAGAATTAGGCTACATAAGAAATTGCGGAAAAACCTTTACAACATTTTAAAAACACCCTCCCTAGGATCTAGTCTAAACAGGTACAAGAGCTACTACAAGATGATACAAGAGAGAAAATACACAACTTCCTCCATGGAATCGAGGACAGAAGCTGTTGGAGATCCTCGTCGCCGTGAATCTATGAAACATGACCAACCCTTCAACCAGACTATACCAAAAAGGTATAGCTAGAGTAGAGTCAGTACAACCACACGTACTGGTAGGCATCATCGGTTGACCCAAATCAACACGTACCATCATATAGAAAAATAGGGAAAAACATGAAATAAACATTAAAGCTCCCCCCTTCACCTTTAACCTTGACCCTGACCTCTAGGACTTTCCAAGTCTCACTCATAACTAGACTTCTCAAGGTCACCTTGTCACATAGACTTTCCAAGTCACCTTGACACGTAGACTTCCCAAGTCACCTTTAACATTTACCCCAGTCAACTACCTTGACTAAATACCCAGACTAAATCCAACCCACTGCCCAACCAAACCACTTATACCCAAGTATTTCCTACCATTTTCCGGACTTCTCCGGACCCCTAGGACAGCTTTACCACCTGGTTATATTAACCAATAATCACACCTAGACTCTCAGTCTTCCTCTATATTTACCAACCACATGCAATTCACCTAACCATCATTGACAACTTCAATGACCACCATGGAGCTACATGTAAATTCTTTATTAGATGACATAACCCGGACCCCCAAGAGTCCTCCATCCACACCTAAGTGTTCAACAGGCTACCCCGGTCTTCACCAAGACCCACCCTCAGCTTGTTAACCATGATAATTCATGACCGCCATTATTACACTTAATGACATTAATTTATGAGCACATAACCTCTTTTAAAAAGTCTGGACCCACCCAGATCTCCCTCACACATCTAGTGTTAACATGACAAACTCGGTCTACCCCAAGACCAACTAATAACATAATATAGCAACCGACCTATACCAAGACCAACTCACATATACTACAACGACCCGACCTACACCAAGACCAAACCCACCATATGTTATAACAACCCAGCCTACACCAAGACCAAACCAATAATATGCTATAACAACCTGGCTTACACCAAGACCAAACTAATAATATGTTATAACAACCCGGCCTACACCAAAACCAAACTAATAATGTGTTATAAACAACCCGGCCTACACCAAGACCAAACTAATAATATGTTATAACAACCCGACCTACACCAAGACCAAACTAATAATATGTTATAACAATCCAGCCTATACCAAGACCAAACTAATAATATGTTATAACAACCCGGCCTACACCAAGACCCACTCAATAGATATAACATGATTCTCGGTCACTCTAGGACCACCAACAATTATCACATTTTCAATAAGACAGCCCGGTCCACTCACGAAACCAATAACAGTCAATGCAATGCAACCATATAAATACAAAGCAACAATATCAATGCCATGATGCAGTAAAATTAACCCGTACCAGGCGTGGTACCCGAGCCAACCGAATAGTAACTTGTACCAGGCGTGGTACCCGAGCTAACTGAATAGTAACCTGTACCAGGCGTGGTACCCGAGCCAATCAAAAATCAATAATCCACAGTCAAATAGATGAACAACCAACTTGTAAACCAACAAGTAAACACATCGTTCAACACACAGACTGTAAAACAGAAACCTTAGACATTCTACACAACTCCTCTAAGCAACGCAATTCATACAAACACTTAGACATGAGTACAAGAATATACAACATTCATAGAAATCGTAAGCCATCACCTATCCTCTTTCCCGGGTATATAACTTAGCCGCGACCTCCATTTGGAGGTCAAACACACTCACCCTTTATTTACAAATAATGAACGGTTTCCTTTTTTAGCATAATTTTAACAACCACATTGATTTTAGAACTTAAATAAATAACGACAATGTGAATTACCACCTGTTAGCCCTTAGCAAAATCTACACTACTTATCATGCCCTTTTTCCCGAAACCTCGCCTAGAAGTTTCCCATTTCATACCCAATTGGTTATCCTTGTAATTCCTGGTTCCCCGAACTTTCCCGACATCCCAGTCCCTGAGCCCTATTATATTATCATACCAAGACATCATACACAGCTCCAAACAGTTATCAATAACCCATAATTCAATCCAACCAATTCCTATCACATACATAACCAACACCAAATCCACCAGACTCCGAGCCCGGAGGCCTAATCATGGATTCTCCTTTCCCACTATATAATAAGTACAAAATGTAAGCAGGTCTATCTACTCAACGAAACCCCAGCCTACCTGGGCGCCAAGCAGTTGCAATGATGCATTTCTAGCTCCGTGACTGTGTTCCCGATTGAACATTGATCCTGGAATCTGCTATTCCGCGTCCCTTCAGCCATGGCCCTTCCTCCTCATGATTTCCCAGCCTTGGAATAGCATGAGAGGGTTTTTGGAAGAACCATCATATATTTTTGGGGCTGAGGAGAACAGAATAAAATTAAAAACCCATTTTCTGGGTTTTTCTAGTCTCGTCGCTCCTCCACAGAAGTCCCTGCTCTGCTATAGTGGTCCCGCTATAGCGAAAGACTTCCATTATAGCGGTCCCAAGTGGCGTTGACCGCCTTGACCACCGCTATAGCAGTATTTTCCATCGCTATAGTGGAGGTCGCTACGGCAGAGCCGTTGCACTCATCATGGACAGAATGTCCAGAAATCTCCAAAGTTTGCCTATTTTACAACAGACTTGCTTCCCCCGATGACCTGAAATAACCCTTTGCACGTCAATTGCAATTCTGGAAGTTCTACTTACCCAAATTCGATTCTGAAAAGTCCCCCAGACTCATTTATGTCTTGGCTACATGAAAAACTAGCTCAAAACAAGACACCTAACCTAATCCTTACCCGGATCGTCATAGACCATACCTCACTCCAAAACCAGTCGAGACTAGCCTAGCCCAGAATTTCAAACTCCCAAACTCAGAGTTTTCTAATTCTGAAACTTGGCACAATTGGACTACCCATAACGACGGACCTGGTTGTTACAACAAATATCAATTTACCCATCGTTCATCCCCGAACGATCTCTATGGTGGAGGGAAAGAACAAGCTCGTCCCTTAATCTTATTGCTCTACTATGACAGCGTGAATATAACCTTACGCAAACCAGCAAAACCTCCCAATCCCTTGGTATACCCAACTCAACCAAAAATTTAACTCACTTCCGCTCTATCAAGGAATTCCTTCCTTCGAACTGTACAAGGTAACTAGATTTCCCTCCTCGAGTGCCCAAGAAATCCGGGGCCTTATCGAAACACCGTAGCTAAAGGAATTCAACTAACGAACAAGACAAAACAATGCTTCCATGCCAAGGGACTAGATCCCACCATGGCATCTCCTTTCCCGCTATACCTGGAGTTCTACAAACCCGAACTCCATCCCGAAAGCTTCCTTCGGGGTACTATGCCCCTCACATATCATCCTATCACCTTACAACTATCAACACTATACCCCGAGACACCACGTGCCTCTAAACCACACAACAACAAAAAAATTCCATTGGAACCCATCCTAGCCTGAGATTTTATCAACTCTCACCTTAGGGGGAACTCTACCTGGGCACTTAAACCCTAGTCGAGGCTAAAACTGGTACACCTCTACCTCTCAAAGAGCAGTAACACTGGGTATTTATTATGGTCAAGAAGAGAGACAATAATGCTAAAGAATCCATTTTAATAACCCCACTCCTTCGATTGACCCTACCACTAAGGATCCTCAACAATAAACCAGTCAATCATCACCGTCATAACATAGCCTATGAGCAGTGTCTAACACTACTCAGTCAATTATGGGTCATCTTGTCAAATTTCACATGGGTGACTATACCCATCAATGGTCAATCACAATCTTATCAATACCCCAGGCTACCGTGTCTACCCTTTCATTTCCTTGCGTATGGGTGCTAAATTTCCAACAAATTCTCTCATATGCGTACTATTAGCTAAACCGTTGGTTTCCTTATCTTACAAAGAAATTCGCAGCTTAATACTTGCTTTTACATTGCCCCCGGGAATGAAAGAAAACAGGGAAAAACAGGGTATGCTAACTGCCTCACGTACCTCCGATGTAGCGGATGGTCACTCCGCTATAACGATTGGCTTCCGCTATAGCGGTCCTGACAGTAACAGTACAAGAAAATGGATTTCTAGCTAAATGCACTCATCCCCCTTCCCAGCTACCACTGTTTAAATCTGTAAATCCCGCCATGGTCTTAAACCACCCTCAAGAGTAATATGCGGAAAATAAATAACCCCTTGAATCAAACCACTTTTATACATAAAAGAAATCCTTTCTTTACAAAATCATGTTCAGAATTAGGCTACATAAGAAATTGCGGAAAAACATTTAGAATATTTTAAAAACACCCTCCCTAGGATCAAGTCTAAACGAGGTATAAGAGCTACTACAAGATGATACAAGAGAGAAAAAAGATACAACTTCCGCCATGGAATCGAGGAAAGAAGCTGCTGGAGATCCTCGTCACCGTGAATCTATGAAACATCACCAACCCTGCAACTAGACTATACCAAAAAGGTATAGCAAGAGTAGAGTCAGTACAACCATACGTACTGGTAGGCATCATCGGTCGACCTGAATCCACACGTACCATCATATCAAAAAATAAGGAAAAACATGAAATAAACATTAAAGATCCCTCCTTCACCTTTAACCTTGACCCTGACCTCTAGGACTTCCCAAGTCTCACTCATAACTAGACTTCTCAAGGTCGTCTTGTCACCCAGACTTCCCAAGTCACCTTATCACCTAGACTTCCCAAGTCACCTTGACACGTAAACTTCCCAAGTCACCTTTAACCTTTATCCCAGTCAACTACCTTGACTAAATACCTAGAATAAATCCGGCCCACTGCCCAACCAAACCACTTATACCCAAGTATTTCCTACCATTTTTCGGACTTCCCCGGACCCCTAGGACAGCTTTACCACCTGGTTATATTAACTAATAATCACACCCAGACTCTTAGTCTTCCTCTATATTTACCAACCACATGCAATTCACCTAACCACTATTGACACCTTCAATGACCACCATGGAGCTACATCTAAATCCTTTCTTAGATCACATAACCCGAACCCCCCAAGGGTCCTACATCCACACCTAAGTGTTCAACAGGCTACCCCGGTCTTCACCAAGACACACCCTTAGCTTATTAACCATGATAATTCATGACCGTCATTATTATACTTAATGACATTAATTTATGAGCACATAACCTCTTTTAAAAAGTCCGGACCCACCCGGATCCCCTTCACACATCTAGTGTTAACATGACAAACCCGTTCTACCCCAACACCAACTAATAACATAATATAGCAACCCGGCCTACACCAAGACTAACTCACAATATACTACAACAACCCGGCCTACACCAAAACCAAACTAATAATATAACATAGCAAGCCGGCCTACACCAAGACCAAACCCATAATATGCTATAACAACCCGGCCTACACCAAGACCAAACTAATAATATAATATAGCAGCCCGGCCTACACCAAGACCGAATCCACAATATGCTATAACAACCCGGCCTACACTAAGACCAAACTAATAATATGCTATAATAACCCGGCCTACACCAAGACCAAACTAATAATATGTTATAACAACCTGGCCTACACTAAGACCAAACTAATAATATGTTATAACAACCCGACTTACACCAAGACCAAACTAATAATATGTTATAACAACCCGGCCTACACCAAGACCAACTCAATAGATATAACTGGATTCCCGGTCACTCAAGGACCACCAATAATTATCAGATTTTCAATAAAACAACCCATTCTACTCACGGAACCAATAATAGTCAATGCAATGCAACAATACCAATGCAAAGCAACAATATCAATGCCATGACGCAGTAAAATAAACCTGTACCAGGCATGGTACCCAAGCCAACCATTAGTATTTCGTACCAGGCGTGGTACTCGAGCCAACCGTTAGTATTTTGTACCAGGCGTGGTATCTGTGCCAACTATTTGTTATACCCGTACCAGGCGTGGTACCCGAGCCAACCGTTAGTATACTTGTACCAGGCGTGGTACCCGATCCAATTGAATGTCAACAATCCATAGTCAAATAGATGAACAACCAACTTGTAAACCAAAAAGTAAACACACCGTTCAATACATAGACTATAAAACAGGAACCTTAGACATTCTACACAACTCCTCTAAGCAATGCAATTCATACAAACACTTAGACATGAGTAAAAGAATATACAATATTCACAGAAATCGTAAGCTATCACCTACCCTCCTTCCCGGGTATATAACTTAGCCTCAACCTCCGTCTGGAGGCCAAACACACTCACCCTTTATTTATGAATAATGAATAATTTTCCTTTTTAGCATAATTTAACAACCACATTGATTTCAGAACTTACATAAATAATAACAATGTGAATTACCACCCCTTAGCCATTAGCAAAATCAACACTACTTATCATGCCCTTCATATTCTCGAAACCTCACCTAGGAGTTTCCCATTTTCATACCCATTTAGTTTCCTTGCAATTCCTGGTTCCCCGTACCTTCCCGACATCCCAGTCCCTGAGCCCTATCATCTTATCATGCCAAGACAACATAATCTGTAATTTATTATGGTAGGATTAATTCATTCATTTACGAGTTAATATCATAATTGGAAGCCTCCACTATTAAATCTATGGTCCCTACTATACCAGATTAATTAAATATTTTGGAAAAATAAATGAAGCATTCTAGAAGCAATTAAAAGTTTTCTTAACTGAGTTTCTAGACACGTTTTATTTTGAAAAACATGTAGAATCTTTTGGTTGAGAGAAATACTCCCTCACGTTTCTAACTATCAGTTTAGAAGCGTGGTTATAAGGGGGCAATCAGTCACTCACAAAAAAAATTCATCCGTTTTTCATACCAAGAAAATATATTGCGCCCACTGAAGCATAATCTGATTTTAGTAGAAGGCCGCAGACCTGGAGACTACAGCTTTGGACGACCTTTGTGAAAGCTTCAACAGGTTAGTGAATCCTTTTCACGTTTTTATATTATCTAGATACTTGTAGATTTTGTGATCCTGAATGTATGCTTTCGCTGCCAATAACTCTATCAATCGACATCACGATCCAACCTACATATACTAGATAATGTATGTTAAAATTAGTATGCATGTGAAATCTATCGTTACTGATTTATGCATAAGAAATTTGTAGTTCATATATTATATGAAAAATCTGCGATTATTCATTAGAGGGTTCATTACGTTTGAGCATGAATAAATCTGTTCTTCTTACGTTATAAGCATGAATTGAAATATGTAATCAGAAATATGTAGTTTCGTTTATAGCATGGATCTGTTGTTCTTGTTTTATGCTTGCGAAATCTAAAGTAGTTCTTGACTTAGATTATGAATCTGTAATTATTTATTTTAAATGATTCTGAATCAGTGGTTAAGAAAATAACAATTCTGAGCATGTTATTATTTTCAAAATTAAGTTTGTTGATTTTAAACGTATTTGAAAAATATTATTTTTGATATATGCTTTGAAATCTGCAAATTTGGCTGAAGGGGTAACACGCTGCAGGCAAGGCCATCACGCGCTGAGGCTGGACGACGCGCGTTGAAGGCCAGGTCATCGCGCGCTAAGGCTGGCCGATGCGCACTGAAGGCTACCCGCATATGCGCTGGTCTGGCCGACACGCGCGCACGCTGGCATGCCATCCGCCCCCAATGCCTTGCCAACGCCCGGCCGATAGGCCAAATAAGCCATAGTGAGTTTTCAAAAAAAAATTGACGAACTTCGATTGAGCTGAAATTTGGCTGTTTAATCAAAAATGATCCAATTAATAAGACTTATTGCTTTGCTATGAACTAAGTTCTTTTTTGGCCATTCGGGGTCATTTAGATAGGTTTTTGGGCATTTTTCTATTTTCAAAAAAATAAAAAAAATTGATTTATTTTTTAAATTTCAGTGATATTAGGGATCATTCCTTATGTTTTTTATTGAAAAATAACAGTACATATATATGAGTTTACATGTTGACATAGATCTTCTTCTCCATCGGATAAACTTCATATAACAAATACTGTGTTATGGTCTCTGTTTTTTTATTACTTGTATTAACTCTCCAACTGAGTTACATGTTAGTTCAATAGTATAGAGATTTATTAATGATATTTACCTAATTAATATTAACATTTTACTCTCTAACTGAGTTGATTCTATTTAATTTATGTGGTACATATTTATCATGACTCATATATTTGCTTGAAAAGTTAAGTTTCTCTAACGAATTTAACTGTTCAGGTGCATGAACATATATGTTTTATGTGTTTTATTTATATTTTAATGTATGTTATGTTAATGATATTTTTATCTTTTAACATATCTCATATTAAGAATGACATCTTTTTTACTTCCTTAACCTCCATCTTCAACCAAAATAAGTTAGAGGGCCCGAATTATGTGGACTGAAAATGAAATTTGATTGTACTTACTGCTGAGGGTTATAAGTATGTGTTACTTGAAGAGTGCCCTGAGAAATCTAAAAATGTGACTGATGATCAGGTAAAGGCTTATGATAAGTGGGTTAAGGCTGATGAGATGGCAAGGTGCTATATTCTTGCTTCTATAGCGAATATCTTGCAGCATAAACATCAGTCTATGACTTCTGCTTTTGATATGCTCGAATCTCTCAAAGAGATGTTTTGAGAGAAAAATCGTGCTACAAAGCAGACGACCATGAAAGCCCTCTTAAACACTAAGATGCTTAAAGGCTCATCGATCAGGGAGCACATTCTGAAGATGATGAGTCTTTTGAATGAGCTGGAGATACTTGGTACTGTGATTGACAAGAAATATCAAGTTGAGATGGTCCTGCAGACTCTGCCTGAAAGCTTTCAGCAATTTTGCTTGAACTACAATATGAACAAAATGGATTTTTCCCTTGCAAAGTTGTTGAATGAGCTGCAAGCAGATGAGACTATAATCAAGCAGCAAGCTCCTCCTGTGGCATTTATGGTTGACAAACCTTCGTCTTCTAAGCCGAGAGGCGGACTGAAAAAAAAGAAGTCCCGAAAGGTTCAGGCCCCTAGAGTTGCACATGGTGCTAATGGTGGTGTACTCTGCCAAAAGGAAAGTGCTTTCACTG
Source organism: Jaltomata sinuosa (assembly GCA_003996215.1). NCBI lineage: Eukaryota > Viridiplantae > Streptophyta > Magnoliopsida > Solanales > Solanaceae > Jaltomata > Jaltomata sinuosa. The sequence goes on from QJPP01004356.1 coordinate 561,649, forward strand.
CAAGAAGCCTGGTCACCACAAGAAGCAATGCCCTGGCTACCTAGCCAAGGTGAACAAACAAGGTATTTCTTATTTAAATGTCATTAAAACTGTTTTAACGGTTGTTCCTATTCAACTATGGGCTATAGATTCGGGAGCCACTAATCATGTCTGCACTTCTTTGTAGGGGTTTCAAGAAATGCGGCGGCTAAGTGAGAATGAGGTTTGCGTGTTTCAAGACAATGGAGATCCAGCACCAGCCTTAGCTTTAGAGAATATTTTATTTTCGTTTAGTGATTCTAGAATTCTATTTTTGAAAGATGTTTTGTTTGTACCTTCTAATAGAAGGAATTTGATTTCTGTTTCTAAATTGATGGATGCTAGCTACAATATTTATTTTTCTAATAACGGTGATGTTATTAAGTTTAATAAACGTATTATTTATAATGCTCCTATAATACATGATCTTTTTGTATTTGATGTTTCTCACCATATGCTATAACAAACAGAACTAAATAACATTGATAGATCATTTAAGAGAAAACGTATTTCAGAATTGAGTGAAACTTATTATGGCACTTACGTCTAGGTCATATTAATATAAATTGAATTTCACGGTTGATTTCTGATGGACCTTTGAATTCATTGAAAGTGGAGGCACTTCTAACCCGTGACTCCTGTTTAGAAGGAAAAATGACCAAGAGACCTTTTCCTTCCAAAGAAAATAGAGCCTGAGATAAGTTAGAACTAATTCATTCTGATTTGTGTGGTCCCATAAATATACAAGCAGGGGTGGTTTTGAGTATTTTGTAACTTTCACAGATGATTACTTAAAATATGAATATATTTATTTATTGCGCCGTAAATCTGAATGTTTTAACAAATTCAAAGAATTTAAGATAGAAATAGAAAAAATGACATAATAAACATATCCAAACACTACAATCTGATCGTGATGGTGAATACCTTTTTGCAGAATTTATAAAATACTTGTCAGAATCAGAAATTACCTCTCAATATTCTGCTCCAAAAACACCATAATAAAATGGTGTGGCAAAAAGAAAAAATAAAACTCTTATGGACATGGTTCGATCGATATTAAGTTATTCAGATTTGTCTTCTTCCTTTTGGGGGTATGCATTAGAAACAACCAATTATATTCTGAACATGGTTACTTCAAAATCAGTACCTTCAACCCCAATTGAATTGTGGAATGGGCGTAAACTTAGTCTACAACATATTTGAGTTTGGAGATGTCTAACACACGTGCTAAAAGGAAAGACTGACAAATTGGAATCTAGAACAAAAGTGTGTATTTTTATTGGATACCCAAAAAGAATGAAGGGTGATTTATTTTATTATCGTAAGGAACAAAAGGTAATTGTTTCGACAAATGCCAAATTTCTTGAAGAGGATTATTTAATGAACCATATTCCTAGAAGTAAACTTGTTTTACATGAATTGAACAATAGAATAACGAATAATGAATCACAAGAACGAATTCTCCAAACTGTTATTGACATACCACTACGCCCAAGTAGTGGGAGAAATGTCGATATACAAGAAGTTGCACAAGAACAAATGCCTGACATTATGCTACCTCAAAGTAGTGGGAGTAATGTACAGCAACCTGTACTTGTGGACGAAGAAGTTCTAGGTGTTCAGAATTTAGCTCCAGAAGTAGCGAATACTGTAGTGACTAGTCGTCGTAGTGGGAGAGTTATTAGAAAACCTGTACGGTTTGCGCTTTTGGGAGAATCATATGACAGGATCTTATGCAGTGTTTGATTTGGTGTATTAAAATAACATGCATTGCATTAAGTTTTTTTTAAAAATATTTGTTTACAAAAATACTCTCCACAAATATGGTGGAAAGGATATGAAAAATATTTTGAGAGATAATTGTGTCTTTAACCATGCTAATGCATGCATTAGAACTCATTGTGTTACTAATACATGAAAATCCATGGTATTAGTAATACAAGCATTAGTTATATATAGACTAAAAAAAATGTACCAAGCAAGATACTAATAATACACAAAGTTGATGCATGCATTATTTTTCTAATAGAATCTACCAAACGACCCCTAAAAGTCAAGTTGAGAGGGTCACAGACTGAGCAATTGGAGAAGGAATTTTACTAGTTGGAATTATTCCTCGGAGATTTACTTTGCTCTATGTTCGATTCTTTCTTACCTCGAGAATATTGAACGTTTCTCATTAAATTCTTAACTATATACTCACTCCAACCATGTTTATTTGTTCATGTTTAATTTGATACATCCTCTTAAGAAGCAATAAATAGAATAATAATTTTACCATTCAAAATTCGTATGCAAGATTAGCCTACAAGAGTGCCAATCAACCGATCCATCAAATTTGAGAATAAGGTGGAATTTCTTTTCACGACCCAACTACAGACCGTGCGGGCACCTACTCTAATCCACCTAGATAGGAGAACCCTTACCACCCAAACCAACAGACAATGCGAAAAAGAAAATAAATCATTAAATAAGTCCCTTAAATACATGAGAAATCCTTTTTACAAATAGTTTAGAAAAATAAACGACTTAAAGAATTTGCGGAAAATATTTACAATATTTACAACCTCCCCAGAACCTAGTCTAAGTTGGTACAAGAGCTTCTACAAGATGAGTATATGACATTAGATGCCATCATAGAAGGAAAGTAGGAGCTGTTGGAAATCACCACAATCCTGAACCTATGAAACACCACCAATCCTGCAACCAGACTATACCCAAAAAGGTATAGCAAGAGTAGAATCAGTATAAACACGCGTACTGGTAGGCATCATCGGCTGACCCGAATTCACTCCTACTATCATATAAAAATCAAGATAAAATGCAAAAGGTAAATGCTTCACCCCTTTCAACATCACTTTTATCAATCCCTCCTTTCGAAACCGACTATCCTAACCTTTAGACTTACCAAGTCACCTTGTCACCTAGACTTCCCAAGTCACCTTGACACCTAGACTTCCCAAGTCACCTTGACTTCTAGACTTCCCAAGTCACCTTGACATCTTGACTTCCCAAGTCACCTTGACATCTAGACTTCCCAAGTCTCACTTAGTCCTTACCAATAACAATGTCCATACCTGGACTACCCTTCCCTTACCCAAGTCAACCGCCTTAACTAGATATTCAGACTTAACCCGGCTAACTGCCAACCAAACCACTTATACCCGTAGTATTACTTACCAGTGTCCGGCCCTTCCCGGACCTCTAGGACAACTTTCCATCCTGGTTATAACAACCATCAACTACGACCCCAAACTTTCCGTCTTACTCCCAATTGACCAATCACATGAAAATCACCTAGCAACCATTGACACATTCAATGACAACAACAGAGTTATATCTAAATTCCTTTCTAATCCAGAAACTCGGACCCTCCAAGGATCCTTTAACCACACCTAAGTGTTCAACAGGCTATCCGGTCTACACCAAGACCCACCCTTAGCTTATTAACCACAACTAATTCGTGACCGTTATTAATACACGTAATGAAAATAAATTGTGAACTCATAACCTCTTTTACATAGTCCGGACCCACTCGAATCCCCCTAACAAATCTAGGTGTTAACATGACAACCCGGTCTACACCAAGACCAACTAATAGTTAACATCATAACCCAGTCTACACTAAGACCAACTAATAACATAATATAACAACCCGGCCTACACCAAGACCAACTAATAACATAATATAACAACCCGGCCTACACCAAGACCAACTAATAACATAATATAACAACCCGGCCTACACCAAGACCAACTAATAACATAATATAACAACTCGGCCTACACCAAGACCAACTAATAACATAATATAACAACCCGGCCTACACCAAGACCAACTAATAACATAATATAACAACCCGGCCTACACCAAGACCAAACTCACAATATAATTACCTGGCCTACACCAAGACCAAAAGTACAATATAATATAACAACCCGGCCTACACCAAGACCATAAGTAATATCATAATTTATAAACACATCCCGATCCACTCATAGAACCAACACCAATCACACAATGCAACAGTATCAATGAAATGATGCAGTAAAGTAAACAAGTACCAGGCGTGGTACCCGAGCCAACCGTTAGTATTTTCCCGTACCAGGCATGGTACCCGAGCCCACAATTTGTTATACCCATAGCAGACGTGGTACCCGAGCCAACCATTAGTATTCCCGTACCAGGTGTGGTACCCGAGCTAACCAAATGTCAATCAATCCACAGTCATAATGAACAAGCAACTTATAAAATCAACAAGCAACACACCGTTCAATCCACAGACTGTAATACAGGACTCTTAGACATTCCTAACAATCCCCTAAGTGATGTATCTCATACAAACACTTAGATAAGAGCACACAACATACATTCCTAACAATTTTCTAAGCAATGTATCTCATACAAACACTTAGATAAGAGCACACAACATACATTTCTAATATTTCCCTAAGCAATGTATCTCATACAAACACTTAGATGAGAGCACACAACATATATTCCTAAAAATTCTCTATGTAATGTATCTCATACAAACACTTAGATGAGAGTACACAATATACAACATTTACAGGAATCGTTAACCATTACCTACCCCTTCCCGGGTGGATAACTTAGCCTAACCTTGGTCCCAGGACCAACCTGTTTCCCCTTACTAACATATAATGAACGATTTCCTTTCTTAGCATAATTTAGCAACTACGTGATTCTCGAGACTTTACCCAACACCGAAAACAGAGTGAGAGCACCTCCCCTTAGACCTAGTAAAACTAACAACTACATATCATGCCATTTACATTCCCAAAACCTTATCTAGGAGTTTCCTATTTCCATTACCCGCAGCTCCCAAGCATTTTCCCAGTTCCCCGAACCTTCCTGATATTTCAATCCCCGAGCCTATCATTTTTGTCTACCAAGACAATAAAAATATCCCCATTATACGTATCATAAAACCAACCCTTCAATCCATACAATTCCTAATTCACACATAACCAGTAAAAAATCCGCCAGACTCCGTGCTCGAAGGCCTAATCATGGATTATCCCTTTTATTCTACACAATAATAGGAAATAAAAATGGTCAATCTACTCTTGGGAGGAAACCTAGCCTACCTGGATGCCGAGCAGCTGTTCCATGCCCTTTTTGGATCCTTGAAGACATTCCCTGACGATTTTGCAAGCCCAAATTCATGGTTTTGTGTCCCTTTCGCTAGAATCCCTCCTCCCCATGGCTCCCAAGCTTTGGAGCAGCCTAGGAGGGTTTTTGGAGCAACCCTAGTCTATTTTTGACTAAAGATGGGAGAATGGGATTATAAAACCCATTTTTGGGCTTTCTGGTTCCGTCATTCTGCTATAAGGGACGGTCAACCGCTATAGCGACCTAAATTCCACTACAGCGGACTCAAATTTTCAGCCGGATAGTCTTCAGTAAAACAGTCATAACTTTTTACTCGGGAAGCGAATTGATGAACGGTCGGTGGAATTGGAAAGAGAACTTAGAGATATTTAATGTGGTGGTTATTGGGACCCCTAACTCCTTATATTCTAGGAGGAAAGCACGTTTGAAGTTGACCCTAATTTGAACTTAGCCCGAAACTAAATCGGTAAGGAAGTTTTCAACTTAACTTTGTGCTAAGAGTATTTTATGACCTTAGTACATACCAAATGTACTCCCCATAATAAAGAATTAATCCTAACTCTTATTACGAATGAGAGGCACTGATGTGCCGCCAATTTACGGCACTTTCGACTCCTTTAAACTAAGAACAATCATACGTTTTCAAGCAACCGTTGTCGTTTTTAATGTTTTTATGTTATATTTGTAGGAAATGGACACAAACATGGAAACGGAAGGAAATACGCAAAAAAGAGCATTCTGGATAAGAGTGACGGTTCAGGTGACGGTCCGTCAAGGGTGTGACGGTCCGTCACCCAAACCGTCACACCAAGGCAGCAAGTGAGGCAGTCCACTGCCTAAGGGTGACGGTCCAAGCGACGGTCCGTCAACCCTGTGACGGTCCGTCAGCCTGGCCGTCACACCTGGGCAGTCCGCTACGCGGAATCCGGACGTTTTTGGGATTGGTTTCCTAGACTTCTATAAATACCCTATGTTAGGTTTATTTTACATATCACCTTTCAAATAGTTTTTACACGTTTTTACAATATTTTTAGGAGTTTTAGTCGACTTGGAGATCAAGAAACACGTTTTCTACTTCTTGAATTCGTGTTCTTGAATTGTTCTTGGGGATCTTGTTATTTTCTTGTTCTTGGAATAATTGAAGATTGTTTTCACTACATTGTAAGGATCTCTTTTCTTTATTATGAATATGACTTTCTTCTATTCTTCTTCTAGCATGATTAACTAAACCTCCCACAACTAGGGTTGTGGGAGCCATGGCAAACGTAGCGATATAGATTCTGGGTAGCGTTGGGTTCGATATATGTATTGTCACATTGTTAATCATTCATTATTTAACGTTTTCTAGTGGTTGCAAATATTAGAACATGCCTAGGTTTAATTTGCTTGAGTAAAGAAACTAAAACCGGGAAACTTGATTAACAACAAGGATTCGAGACTACTAACTCTCGTCTAATGATTAATGTTGTAACTAGATTAATCTACTTGATGTTTAGGATTGAAATCTAAAAAGCACATCTTTTCGAGGTCGAGAGAATAGAAAAGGAAATTTGTTTATTTGGTCGAGAGACGTTTAGACGATACCATAAATTCAATCACATCATGACACGTATATATAAAGAACCTGATTAAGCCTAGAATCGACATCGTTGCCAACGCCATGGTAAACACTTCCCTAGTTTATCTCTCCTATTGATTATCATTCATACGTTAATTGTTCGTTTTGTTTACGCATTGATTACACAAAACCCCCCCTTTTATTTACCGGAAACTATTGACCATTAGTCACATAATTCACTAACGACTTAATTCTCACCATATTCTCTGTGGGATTCGACCCCAACCTAGTTGGGTTCTATATTTGACTACGACCGCTTACGCTTCGTTAATTCGAGGTGTAGTTTGGGCGTTAACAAAAAGTGGCGCCGTTGCCGGGGAATACGGTTGTTTGTTAAGTCTGGTGTGGTTATTTGACTCTTAGTCATAATTTCCTGCTTTACATTTATTTGTTGTTTTTGTCTTTGACAGGGTACACAGTTGTGCATGCCAAGTACCCGAGGTTCGGGGGAACAAAATTTACCTTACGACCCCGAGCTTGCTAGAACATTGAGGCAGAATATGGCCGCACATATAGAGGCAGCGAGGATCGCTGCAGAACTGCAGGCCCAACAAAATCTGAATGCTGGTGGTCTGCAGGATGAGATCGCACGGAATGATGAGGATCTCGACTTAGATGGAGCTGGCGCTACGGGCGCCATTGTTGTTCCACCGCTACCGCCCGGAGCCAAGTTCAACATCACTAGCACGATGATCCAGCTGTTGAACTTGAGAGGAGCGTTCCGAGGTGCCGCTGGTGATGACCCAAACCAGCACCTAATGAATTTCGTGGGCATATGCAAGTCGTTTGAACTGCCGGGCGTGAGTCAGACAACGATCCGGCTCAGGTTGTATCCATTGTCTCTGTCTGATGAGGCAGTGTTGTGGTTGACAGAGTTGACCCCCGACTCTATCGCAACTTGGGGAGAGTTGAGAGGAGATTTCCTAGAAAGGTTCTTTCCTCCCTCTCGGATGATACAGTTGAGGGACGAGATTAGCAACTTCAGGCAGCAGCCCCACGAAGCATTGCACGAGACTTGGTTGCGATTAAAAAAAAAGATAACGCAATGCCCGAACCATCAGTTGACCGATAATTTCTTGATGCAGACGTTCTACCGGGCATTGAATTCGGCTACCAAGCCGACGTTAGACAACGCAGCAGGTGGTGCATTCATGGGTCTCACTTTTATTGAGGCCACAACTACGTTGGACAGGCTCACCAAAACCAACAGGGACTGGCACACACGTGATTCGGAGATAGCAGCTAGTACTTATGTAGTTGGTGTGTCAGCTGAGCAGCGCAGAAAAGAGGAGGAGCGCGACCAAGACATGGCGCATCTGAAAACGCAGTTGGACCTACTGACCAAGCACTTGTTCTCAGGAGGTATGGAGAAGGTAAAAGCTGTGGGTTCCCAAGGTAGAGCAGCAGAGTTGGAAACTGAGGAGGCGAATTACTTGGGGGGTTTCCAGGCCAATGGCCAAGGAAACCAAGGTCGGACCTATCCGAGAGATGATCACTATGAGAAAGGCGGCTACAGAGAGCGCGACCAGGGAAACTAGAGGAACAACACTGATAGAGGTGGGTTGTATGTACCACCTAGCAATCGGGACAGAGCTAACACTGAGACAGGGACGGCCAAGCTAGAGAGCATGATGGTGAAGATGCTGCTAAAGGTGGAATCGACTGACTCTGTGGTAAAGGAGATGAGGACTGAATTATCTACATTGAGTCAGTTGGTGGATTCACATTCCACCTCGATCAAGCAATTGGAGCAGCAAGTGGGGTAGATTTTGGCATCTCTGAACCAAAGGAAGACAGGTACCTTGCCGAGCGACACTATTCATCAGAGGAATGACGCGAGCTGCATGGCGATCACTACAAGAAGCGATAAAATATTACCGGAATCACATCTGGTAATTCAACCTCAAGTAGGTGATAGCGCAGACAACGAGACAGTAGAGGAGGCTACTCAAAAGCCCGTGGAGAAAAACAAGGAAGCTGAAAAGCTTCCAACTATGATGCCTCGACCACCACCTCCCTTCCCACAGCGTTTGAAGAAGAAAGCTGACGATGGTAAGTTCCTAAACTTCATGACCATGCTGAAGCAGATTTCAATAAACATACCATTGGTGGAAGCGCTGGAACAAATGCCCGGTTATGCCAAGTTCATGAAGGACTTGATTACAAAGAAGAGGTCGGTAAGTTATGAACCGGAAGACAACCTCTACCACTGCAGCGCTATTTCTTCTAGGTCGTTAGTCGAAAAGAAGGAAGATCCAGGTGCGTTTACTGTTCCCTGCACTATTGGGAAGCTCAACTTCGGGAAAGCCTTGTGTGATCTGGGTGCTAGCATCAACTTGATGCCGCTAGCCATCTATAAACAACTTGGTTTGGGAGCTCCTAAACCAACGTCCATAAGAGTGATGATGGCTAACCAATCAGTAAAGCGACCTGTGGGAGTATTGTCTGATGTGCTAGTAAAGATCGGTAAGCTTATCTTCCCAGCTGACTTTGTGATCTTGGATTGCGAAGTGGATTTCGAAGTTCCCATAATCTTGGGACGACCATTGTTAGCCACAGCAAGAGCATTGGTCGACATGGAGAAAAATGAGCTGACCTTCCGATTGAACAATGAAATGGTCAAGTTCGATGTGTCCAAATTGATGAAGCAACCAAGTGACATGAGGGTGGTTGCGGTCATCAATGCTATTGAGGAAGTCCCTGCGGACGCGTATCTTGAGGAGAAGCAGGTAAAGGAAAGAGGTAAAAATAAATCAAGAAAACGAAAACACCGCAAGAGAATCTGCAAAGAAAGAGCGAAGAAGTTGTCGCGACTAGCGATGGAGCCCAAAGAAGAAGCTGGAACGCCACACTCCATCGAGTTCTCTTGTTTTGGAGACCCTGGCGGTCTCCAACATCATTCCAGAATCTGAGTCAAATCGACTTCACAGGTATTCCTTTCTCTCACAGTTTTTAGCTTTCATATAGATGCATTGGGGCAATGCATGAGTCTAAGTTGAGGGTGTGGGGAAACCTGTGAGTCACCACCGAGGGTTTTTGTTGCCGTGTTTCTTTTCCCTCCGGTGTGCTATCTAGTAGAACTGGCATGTTTAGGTTGTTAGTTTAAATTTTTTTTTGTGTCTATAGTGATGAATGGCGTTTTTGTGGACTAAAACGAGGCCCCTTTAAAAATTTTCTGGTTTTGTACTTATGGTTGAAACGATTGACTGTCTGGATCCTTGAATGTCATTGTGTGATTATGATTAGAATGAGTATGCTTAAGCCGAGCGGTTGTTTGATAGTTGGTAGCAATATAGTTTCTTGGTGCCAAGTGCGTGTGAGATTATTGTGATAAATTCTTACTTTGTGCATGCATCTAAAACTTGCCCGGTCTATTCTGTTAAGTTTGAAGTTTGGTTGCTTAGGAAAGGATCACAGGCCCTTTTTGTGTGCAGTCCATTTAACCGATAAGACCGTCTAAAAATAAATAATCCCTTTGATCCCTGTTTGAGCCATAATTGACCTTGTTCTTTGTAATCACCTGTCACCATTCATGTTTAACTTTGAATCCCTATTTTGGCCCTGGTCCTTCCTTGGACATCGTGCACATCAACTCAGGCAATCAGCCTAAGTTGAGGGTGGCTACTATAGAGATAAACCCTGTTTTGGCCCTGGTCCTTCCATGGACATTGTGCACCTCAACCCAGGCAATCAGCCTAAGTTGAGGGTGGCTACTATAGAGGTGAATGATAAGAAAAAGAGGATGGAGAAGAGTGGTGGTGAATAGAATGAAAAGTCGGGTGTGTGCCTAAGAAAAGAAAAAAAAAGAGATGAAAAAGATCGAAAAACAAATAAAAAGAATTGTCAAAATAAAGAGGTCGCACCTGTAGCTAGAGAGAAGGAAAGAAAAAGGTGAATAAGGATGGACAAAGTAAAGTTATGTGGTAATAAGACGTCGGTGGTTCCAAGGAGGGCTTAGTCACTAACCCCTAAATGTATCCTACCTGCACCTGAAGCCTCATTACAAGCCTAAACAAGTCCTGTAGTGATCCTGAGCTGCTTTCTGAAGAACTGAAATAGAATAGTAAGGTCAAGCCTATGGTATCGCATGTGCATTGTTTGAAATCGTTTGTGAGTGTGAGCGCTTACCTAGTCCCAAATCTTGTGTGTGGGATTTCTTTGTGGTGAGGGCACCAAGATTTCTGTATTGTCTATTGATTGTTAGGATAGTTGCACGTGTGTATGTAGAATGTTCTATCATATCGGAATGACATGTTTGGATCCTTGCAAGTAAGTGTTTCATACATTTGTGTGCTATAAGGGAGCTTGATTTAAAAGTGAATAAGTTCTGAATGACCATGAGTTGCTAGAGACATGAGTTTGTGTTCTTAGTTGAGTCGTATTATTGTTTTGTGTCATGTTGCTTGAGGGCAAGCGAACGTTTTAAGTTGAGGGTGTTGATGTGCCGCCAATTTACGGCACTTTCGACTCCTTTAAACTAAGAACAATCGTACGTTTTCAAGAAACCATTGTCGTTTTTGATGTTTTTATGTTATATTTGTAGGAAATGGAGACAAACATGGAAACGGAAGGAAATACGCGAAAAAGAGCATTCTGGATAAGAGTGACGGTTCAGGTGACGGTCCGTCAAGGGTGTGACGGTCCGTCACCCCAACCGTCACACCAAGGCAGCAAGTGAGGCAGTCCACTGCCTAAGGGTGACGGTCCAGGCGACGGTCCGTCAACCCTGTGACGGTCCGTCAGCCTGGCCGTCACACCTGGGCAGTCCGCTACGCGGAATCCGGACGTTTTTGGGATTGGTTTCCTAGACTCCTATAAATACCCTATGTTAGGTTTATTTTACATATCACCTTTCAAATAGTTTTTACACGTTTTTACAATAGTTTTAAGAGTTTTAGTCGACTTGGAGATCAAGAAACACGTTTTCTACTTCTTGAATTCGTGTTCTTGAATTGTTCTTGGGGATCTTGTTATTTTCTTGTTCTTGGAATAATTGAAGATTGTTTTCACTACATTGTAAGGATCTCTTTTCTTTATTATGAATATGATTTTCTTCTATTCTTCTTCTAGCATGATTAACTAAACCTCCCACAACTAGGGTTGTGGGAGCCATGGCAAACGTAGCGATATAGATTCCGGGTAGCGTTGGGTTTGATATATGTATTGTCACGTTGTTAATCATTCGTTATTTAACATTTTCTAGTGGTTGCAAACATTAGAACATGCCTAGGTTTAATTTGCTTGAGTAAAGAAATTAAAACCGGGAAACTTGATTAACAACAAGGATTCGAGACTACTAACTCTCGTCTAATAATTAATGCTGTAACTAGATTAATCTACTTGATGTTTAGGATTGAAATCTAAAAAGCACATCTTTTCGAGGTCGAGAGAATAGAAAAGGAAATTTGTTTATTTGGTCGAGAGACATTTAGACGATACCATAAATTCAATCACATCGTGACACGCATATATAAAGAACCTGATTAAGCCTAGAATCGACATCGTTGCCAACTCCATGGTAAACACTTCCCTAGTTCATCTCTCCTATTGATTATCATTCATACGTTAATTGTTCGTTTTGTTTACGCATTGATTACAAAAAAAAACCCCTTTTATTTACCGGAAACTATTGACCATTAGTCACATAATTCACTAACGACTTAAGTCTCACCATATTCTCTGTGGGATTCGACCCCAACCTAGTTGGGTTCTATATTTGACTACGACCGCTTACGCTTCGTTAATTTGAGGTGTAGTTTGGGCGTTACCAGGCACCTTCCTTGATCGCAGATATTTTCAGTAATGACGGAACAGGTCGTTACAACAGATACCAATTTACCCATCGTTCATCCCCGAACAATCTCTAAGGCAGAAGGAAAAGAATGAACCAGCCCTTAGAAACCCAACGCTCTACTATGATATCATAGAATAGCTTCACGCAAACCACTGAACTCTCAAATCCCTTGGGTGTACCCCAGTTCAACCGAAATTTAATTTGATTTTGCTTTGTCAAGGAATTTCTTCCTTTGAGCTACACAGGACTAGTTAGATTACTCCTCCTTGAGTGACCAAGAAATCCAGGGCCTCATTGAAACACCGAAGCAAAACATTTCAAACATAACGGACCAAAACTTAATTTCCCATGCTATGGTGCTGACAGTCGCTGACTTCCGCTTTATATCGGTAATTTCTCTGCTATAGCGGAGGTCGCAATAGCAATGTGTTCAACTGCTATGGCAGTTGACACAGGACAGAAAGTCATAAAGTTCCCCAAAAGTGCCTATTTTACAACACACTTACTTTTCTGATATTTTGAAATAACTCTTTCACGTCAACCCATATACCAAGAGTTCTACTTACCCGAATTTAATTACGAAAAGTCCCCCGGACTCCTTATGGTCTTGGCTAATGGAAAAACTAGCTCGACCCAAGATATAACACCCAATCTACACTCGAATTTCCCTAGACCTTACCTTGCTCAAAATTCATCTGAGACTAGCTTAACCTGAGATTTCTAACTCTTCAACCAGATGTTTTCTCACCTGAACCCCCTCAACTGACCCTACCACTAAGGATCATCAATAATAAACCATCCAAATCACCCTCATGACATAAGACTATGAGCAATTTCCAACACTATTGTAATGACTGGGTCCGTCGTTACGGATAGTCCAATCGTGCCAAGTTTTAAAGTTAGAAAACTTTGGATTTGGGAGTTTGAAATTTGGGGCTAGGCTAGCCTCGACCGGTTTTGGAGTGAGGTAGAGTCTAGGGAAATCTGGGTAAGGATTGGTTTATGTATCTTTTTTTGAGCTAGTTTTCCATGTAGCCAAGATATAAATGAGACTGGGGAACTTTTTGGAATCGAATTTGGGTAAGTAGAACTCCCGGAATCACGTTTGACATGAAGGGGTTATTTCGGGTCATCATCGGGGAAAGCAAGTGTGTTGTAAAATAGCCAAAACTGGGAGATTTCTGGACATTCTATATGTGACAAGCGCAACGGTCAGCCATAGCGACCTCCACTATAGCAGTGGAAAATACCACTATAGCGGTGGTTAAGGCGGTCAACACCCACTTAAGACCGCTATAGTGGAAGTCGTCCACTATAGCGGGACTGCTATAGCAGAGCAGGGACCGCTATAGCAGGCCGACGGGTTTTTAATGAAGAAATTTCCCCAAAATAGTTTATTTTTCTACAATTCATTTTAAGAGAAGGGCTAGGCGATTCCAGGCATTTTTCTTCCTTTCTCCGTTGAAATTCTTCCCTAAGGTAAGGTTCTTGTTCCCCAATCTTTGTAATACGTTTCCTATGCGGTATAATTTCTTGGAGGAAACTTGGGGGAGGTTGGAATAACCTAGGAATGGTAGAATTTGGGGAAGAAAGTGAATTCTAAGCATGTACATTCTTGGGTGTTGATAAAAGTATGTTAAAATGATCATAGGTTGTTAAATTCTTGGTTTTTATCCGTAAAAATGATAGAACTAGGAGAATTAACAGTGGAAAAGCCCGAGAAAAGGGTGGGACGATCATGGGTGTCCTAGGGTTTGGGGATTTGGTATAATCCGGGTAATGTGCAGGACTTGTGTGTTAATTGTATGTACTGTGTGTTGTTTGTAGACCAAGAACGAGAGAGGAATCCAGAACACGGGAAAACTCGGGTTGAATAGAGCTTGGATCATTTCGAGGTAGGTGATGGCTTATGATTTCTATGAATGTTGTATATTCTTGTACTCATATCTAAGTGACTATATGAATTACATTGCTTAGTAAAGTTTTGTAGAATGTCTAAAGTTCCTGCTTTACAGTCTGTGATTTGAAGGTATTTGCTTGTTGGTTTACAAGTTGTGTGTTTATGCATTTGACTATGGATTATTGACATTTGGTTGGCTTGGATACCATGCTTGGTATGGGTATAACAAATGGTTGGCACAGGTACCACGCCTAGTACGGGTATAACAATTAGTTGGCACGGGTACCACGCCTGGTACGAGTTTAGTTTAGTTACATCATTGCATTGTTATTATTGTGTTGCATTGATTGATATTGGTTCTGTGAGTGGACTGAGCTTCTTATTGAAATGTGTTATTGGTTTGGTGATCCTTGAGAGGCCAGGGAAATTCTAGTTAACTGTTGTGTTGGTCTTAGTTTAGGCTGGGTTGTTCATTGACATTTGTGTTGGTCTTGGTTTAGGCCGGGTTGATTCAAGGTACATGTGTGTAGTCTAGAGGGGATCCCAGGGTGGGTCTAGGCTAGATGGAAAGGTATAGTTAATGGTATATGGTTGTGGCTTAGAGTTAGGTGGTGGATTTATGTGGGAACAGGCTAAGTAGAGACGGGTAGTCTAAGTGTGTCTGTGGCTATTTATGCATGTTTTCCATACCTTATACTTGATATTGTTGTACTGTTATACACTGTTTATTTGGAAACTGGCTGATGATCCTACAGTACATAGTGGTGGTGTACTAATACTACACTTGCTTGTCTTTTGGTGAGTACAGGAAATCTTCCAGCGGCTGAGACGCGACCTCACCTTTAGCGCCGACGATTTCTGACTTTCAAGGGTGAGCTGCTTGATTTGAGCTACCTTGGGTTATCTTTAGAATTTCAGTCCACTTGTTTCGAACTTAAAAGTACTTCATATTTTCTTTTGGGGTTGTATCCCCGTATTCTAGATATTGGTATTGATGTTTGGTACAACAACTTTCAGTTCCTAGGTGGGATTTTCCGCAGGTTAATGATAATGCTATAGTTTTTGCTTATTTTGATTGCTAGTTTACTTTCTCTTGCTGGTTTTAGGCTATTAGTCTAGGCAAAGGGTTGACTCTATTAGTTCGCTCATTCGGGGGTTGGGTGGGTGCCACTCACGATGGGTTGGGTCATGACAAAGATGGTATTAGAGCCTAGGTTGGTTGATCTCATCATACCAAACAGGTCTAGTAGAGTCTTGTGGAATGGTGCGGAGACGTCCGTACTTTTCTTTGAGAGGCTATGGGGATTTAGTAAAAACCATCCCTTTCTTCTTTCCTTCATGCTATAACTCGATTCTAATTGGTATCTGGTGATACAAATTGGTATCTAACCTCATTCACTCTTCTGTACGCAGATGGTTACTATAAGAAATAATAGAGCAAGGTCAGCGGTCCCAGCAGCAGGCCCGGCAGTTCATGGCAGAGGTAGGGGAAGAGGCAGAGGATGAGTTAGAGCTGCACCTGCCAGGGGAGGAGCTCGAGATAATGCTGCACATGAGGTAACCCCTCCCCCACCGCAGGATCATGTGGCTGAGGAAGTAGAAGAAGTGGTTGTAGAGGATGGAAGGGCTCAAGCGGAGGCGGCACCAGTTGGGGGTGCAGGCCTTTCTACTATGACACCGGAAGCTTTTAAGCAGGCGTGGGATATTCTGAGTGGGTTGGTTGGTGCTTGAGACATACCCACAGCTTATGCAAATAAAGCCTTGGATACTTAGCCAGCGATTACTACAACACCCAGGATAGACGTAACTTTAGGCATAAATGGTCTCCTCAGGCCAATGTTAGGCCCAGTGATGACAGGGAATGAGCATGAGATGCTGACTAAGTTCCTTAAGCTGAAACCTCTGACATGTTAGGGTACAGACAAAGAGGATGTCTATGAGTTCATCCTGGATTTCCATGAGAGGTTACACAAGTTGGGTATTGTACGTCAGCATGGGGTTGAGTTTGTCACTTTTCAGCTGCAGGGTGATGCCAAGCAGTGGTGGAGGTCTCATGTTGAGTGTCGATCTTCTATTCTACCTCCACTGACTTGGGAGCAGTTCCACGCATTATTTCTAGAGAAGTACGTTCCCCATACTTTAAGGGACCGGAAAAAGGATGAGTTTCTGAACTTGAAGTAGAGTAGTATGTTGGTCTCAGCTTATGAGGCTAAGTTCTATGCGTTGTCCCATTTTGCTACACAGATATTGGGTTCCGAGGAGGAACAGGTCCGGTTGTTCATCAAGAGTCTGAATAGTGAACTGCAGGTATTGTCAGTGCATATGACTTCTTCAGGAAAGGGCTTTAATGATGTGGTGGATTATGTGAAGAAGATTGAAGGAGTCAGGCAAGCGGGACAGGCTAAGGCTTTAGCCAAGAAGCCCCGGAATGAGGGAAACTATAGTGGTTCATACTCCAGGGTCCAGCATGAGCAGGCTTATCTGGCCTGTCCTATTCAGTCAGCTCTGCCAGCTACTACAGGTGGTCGTCAGGGAGCTCAGTCTTCAGCTCCTAGAGGCCAGGGAGCATCCTATACATCAGTTAGCAGACCTACTCTTGATCGTGGTTGTTTCCATTGTGGTGAGCTGGGCCACTTTAAGAGGGAGTGTCCACATGGGTAGACAGGTAATCAGGGTCAGCAACAGACTAGAGCAGTGGTTTCGGTAGGCAAAGGCGATAATGCTAGGGGTCATCCACAGAGTGGGTAAGGTAATTTTCAAGGAGGTCGGGGAGACCGAGGGAACAGCGGTGCAGGCAGGGGTGCAACGCAGCTAGCCTGGGAAGTTTCCCGGATTGATGATTGGGCTCATTGCTATGCTTTTCCAAGGAGGATCGAGGCAGAAGCCTCAGTTACAGTGATCACAGGTACTATTCTTGTCTGTGATAAAATAGCTTCGGTATTATTTGACCCAGGCTCTACGTATTCTTATGTGTCTGTGAGTTTTGCTTTGGGGACGGGTTTGTCTTGTGATATCCTTGATTTTCCTATCTATGTTTCTATCCCAGTTGGAGAGTCGGTGATTGTGACTCATGTATATCGTGATTGTTCTATTATGTTTGTGGAGTTACATACTTGGGTAGACTTGGTAATTTTGGATATGGCTGATTTTGATATTATCTTGGGTATGACCTGGCTATATCCTTATCACGCTATGTTCAACTGTAAAACCAAGACTGTGGCTCTAGAGATTCCGAGTAAGGATAGACTAGAGTGGAAAGGTGTGTACAGGCCTAAGCCAGTTAAGATAATATCATTTGTCCGGGCTAGGAAAATAGTGGGGAGGGGGTGTCTAGCCTTCTTGGCTCATCTCCAGGATGATAGTGTGGAGTCTCCGTCTATTGAGTCAGTTCCAGTGGTTTTTGAATTTTTAGAGGTGTTTCCAGCGGACTTGCCTGGTATGCCTCCGGACAGGGATATAGATTTTTGTATTGATTTGGAGCCAGGCACTCATCCCATTTCCATTACTCCGTATCGTATGGCTCCGGCAGAGTTAAGGGAACTTAAGACTCAGCTGCAAGAACTCCTAGATAAGGGATTTATACATCTTAGTGCTTCGCCTTGGGGTGCTCTAGTTTTATTTGTAAAGAAGAAGGATGGTAGTATGCGGATATGCATAGATTATAGGCAGTTGAACAAAGTGACCATCCTGAATAAGTACCCTCTACCCCGTATAGATGATTTGTTTGACCAGCTTCAGGGTGCATCAATGTTCTCAAAAATTGACTTGAGGTCGGGGTACCATCAGTTAAAGATTAGACCTGAGGATATTCTGAAAACTACTTTTCAGAATCGGTATGGGCATTACGAGTTTCTAGTAATGTCTTTTGGTTTGACCAATGCGCCGGAAGCATTCATGAGTTTGATGAATGGGGTGTTTAAGTCTTACTTGGATTCCTTCGTTATCGTGTTCATCGATAATATTTTTATCTACTCTAAGGGTAGGGAGAAGCATGTTAATCATCTTCGTATTATGCTGGATATCTTGAGGCACCAAAAGCTTTATGCAAAATTCACTAAGTGCGAGTTTTGGTTGACTTCTGTGGCATTCTTGGGGCATGTAGTGTCAGAAAAAGGGTTGATGGTGGATCCCTAGAAAATTGAGGCAGTCAAGAGTTGGGTTTGGCCTAGCTCTGTGACCGAGGTGAGGAGTTTTATTGGGCTCGCAGGGTACTACCGTAGGTTTGTTAAGAATTTTGCTTCTATTGCTACTCACCTGACCATGCTGACACAGAAGGAGGTACCGTTCATGTGGTCTGACAAGTGCGAGGAGAGCTTCCAAAAGCTCAAGACACTTTTAACCACAGCCCCTATTTTGTCCCTGTCGGTTGAAGGTAAAGACTTTGTTGTTTACTGTGATGCTTCACATTCTGGTTTGGGTGCTGTGTTGATGCAGGATAGGAATGTGATAACCTATGCATCCAGGCAGTTGAAAGTGCATGAGAGGAATTACCCGACTCATGATTTAGAGTTGGCAGCGGTGGTTTTTGCATTGAAAATTTAGAGACACTACCTTTATGGTGTCAAGTGTGAGGTATTCACAGATCATCGCAGTCTGCAGCACATTTTTACTCAGAAGGATTTGAATATGAGGCAAAGGAGGTGGATGGATCTCTTAAAGTATTATGATGTGACCATTCAATACCATCCGGGTAAGGCTAATGTGGTGGTAGACGCATTAAGCCGAAAAACTGTTAGCATGGGTAGCTTGGCTTGTTTGGGGCTATCCAAATGACCACTAGCTAAGGAGATTCAAGTTTTGGAGGCCAAGTTCATGCACTTGGGTGTTTCAGATCAAGGTGTGTTATTGGCCAGCATTGAGGTCAAGGCCACCTTCATAGAGGAAATAAAGGCAAAATAGTTTCAGGATTCGAAACTGGGTCAGTTGCGAGGTAAGGTAATATCCGGAGAGTCTAGAGATGCCATGTTAGACTCAGGTGGAGTGTTGTAATTCAGGGAGAGAATTTGTGTTCCTCGGGTCGATGGTATAATTCAGATAATCTTAGCAGAATCCCATGGTTTGCGGTACTCAATTCATCTGGGTGTGACAAAATGTACAGGAACTTGAGGCAGCATTACTGGTGGCCCAGGATGAAAAGGGACATAGTGGACTTTGTGTCCAAATGTCAGAACTGCCAGCAGGTGAAGTATGAACATCAGAGACCTGCATGGCTACATCAGAGAATGCCAATTCCAGAGTAGCAGTGGAAAAGAATAGCCATGGACTTTGTGATGGGTCTTCTCAAGACATTGGGGAAGCATGACTCAATTTGGGTCATTATTGACAGGCTGATCAAGTCCGCTCATTTCATTCCGGTCAGGGTAGATTACAATTCGCAGCAATTAGCTAAGATCTACATGAAGGATATTGTGAGACTACATGGGTTACCACTGTCCATCATTTCAGACAGGGGTACGTAGTTTACTTCTAAGTTCTGGGGCAAATTACATGAAGAGTTGGGTACACAACTCACCTTTAGCACAACCTTCCATCCTCAGACTGATGGTCAGTCGGAAAGGATGATCCAATTATTGGAGAACATGCTGAGAGCATGTGTGATGGACTTCGGGGGTCATTGAGATCAGTTTTTACCATTGTGCGAATTCTCGTACAATAATAGCTACAACTCCAGTATTGATATGGCACCATTCGAGGCATTTTATGAGAGGAACTGCAGATCACCGGTTGGGTGGTTTAAGGAAGGCGATGTAAAGCCCCTGGGCATGGACTTAGTAAAGGAAGCTCAGGAAAAGGTAAGGGGCATTCAGGCCAAATTGTTGGCTGCTCAAAGCAGGCAGAAGGAATATGCAGATCGCAAAGTCCGGGACATGGACTTTCAAGCTGGTGAACAGGTATTGTTAAAGGTGTCACCAATGAAAGGGGTTATGCGGTTTGGTAAGAAGGGAAAGCTTAGCCCTCGGTTCATCGGTCCGTTTGAAGTTATTGAAATTATGGGGCTAGTGGCTTACAGGTTAGCACTGCCACCTAGTTTGTCGGGCGTCCATCCGGTATTCCATGTATCCAGGCTTAAGTGATACCATGGGGATGGGGATTACATCATCAAGTGGGATAAAGTACTTTTCGATAAGGATCTTCGTTATGAGGAGGAACCAGTTTTGATTCTTGCTTGGGATGTTCGAAGGTTGGGGACAAAGGTGATTAATATGGTGAAGGTTCAGTGGAAACATTGTCCGGTTGAGGAAGCCACTTGGGAAACCAAGGAGGACATGCGGGACAAGTACCCTCAACTGTTTGAGGGTTCAGGTACTACACTTCCTTCCTTTTATTTTCGTAATTTTGGGTTTGATTATTTGAGGATGAACAATGGGTAAATTGGTATCTGTTGTAACAACCGGATACGTCGTTATGGGTAGTCCAATTGTGCCAAGTTTTAGAGTTAGAAAACTCTGGATTTGGGAGTTTAAAATTTGGGGCTAGGCTAGCCTCGGTCGGTTTTGGAGCGAGGTAGAGTCTAGGGAAATCCGAGTAAGGATTATTTTATGTGTCTTGTTTTGAGCTAGCTTTCCACGTAGCCAAGACATAAAGAAGTTCGAGGGACTTTTCGAAATCAAATTTGGGTAAGTAGAACTCCCGGAATCACGTTTGATGTGAAGGGGTTATTTTGGATCATCGGGGAAAGCAAGTGTGTTGTAAAATAGCCAAAATTAGGAGATTTCTGGACATTCTATCTGTGAGAACGGTCCTCCGTAGCGACCTTCGCTATAGCGGTGGAAAATATCGCTATAACGGTGGTCAAGACAGTCAACACCCACTTAAGACCGCTATAGCGGAAGTTGTCCGCTATAGCGGGACCGCTATAGCGAGCTGACGGGTTTTTAATGCAGAAACTTCCCCAAAACAGTTCAGTTTTCTACAATTTATTTTGGGAGAAGGGCTAGGCGATTTCAGGCATTTTTCTTCCTTTCCTTGTCAAAATTCTTCCCTAAGGTAAGGTTCTTGTTCCCCAATCTTTATAATACGTTTCCTATGCGGTAGAATTGCTAGGAGGGAACTTGGGGGAGGTTGGAATAACCTAGGAATGGTAGAATTCGGGGAAGAAAGGGGATTCCAAGCATGTACGTTCTTGGGTGTTGATAAAAGTATGTTAAAATGATCATAGGTTGTTAAATTCTCGGGTTTTATCCGTAAAAATGATAGAACTAGAAGAATTAACGGTGAGAAAGCCCGGGAAAAGGGTGGGATGATCATGGGTGGCCTGGGGTTTGAAGATTTGGTATAATCCGGGTAATGTGCAGGCCTTGTGTGTTAATTGTATGTACTGTGTGTTGTTTTTAAACCAAGAACGAGAGAGGAATCCGGAACACGGGAAAGCTCGGGTCGAATAGAGCTTGGATCATTTCGAGGTAGGTGATGGCTTACGATTTCTATGAATGTTGTATATTCTTGTACTCATATCTAAGTGATTGTATGAATTATATTGCTTAGATAAGTTGTGTAGAATGTCTAAGGTTCCTGCTTTACAGTCTGTGATTTGAGCGGTATTTGCTTGTTGGTTTACAAGTTGTGTGTTCATGCATTTGACTGTGGATTATTGACATTCGGTTGGCTCGGGTACCATGCCTGGTAAGAGTATAACAAATGGTTGGCACAGGTACCACACCTGGTACGGGTATAATAATTGGTTGGCACGGGTACCACGTTTGGTACGGGTTTACTTTGGTTGCATCATTGCATTGTTATTATTGTGTTGCATTGATTGATATTGGTTCTGTGAGTGGACCGGGCTGCTTATTGAAATGTGTTATTGATTTGGTGGTCCTTGAGAGGCCAGGGAAATTCTGGTTAACTGTTGTGTTGGCTTGGTTTAGGCAGGGTTGTTCATTGACATTTGTGTTGGTCTTGGTTTAGGCCGGGTTGATTCAAGGTACATGTGTGTAGTCTAGAGGGGATCTCAGGGTGGGTCCGGGCTAGACGGAAAGATATGGTTAATGGTATATGGTTGTGGCTTAGAGTTAGGTGGTGGATTCATGCGGGAACAGGCTAAGTAGAGACTGGTAGTCTAAGTGTGTCTGTGACTATTTATGCATGTTTTCCATACCTTATACTTGATATTGTTGTACTGTTATACACTGTTTATTTGGAAACTGGTTGATGATCCTACCAGTACACAGTGGTGGTGTACTGATACTGCACTTGCTTGTCTTTTGGTGAGTACAGAAAATCTTTTAGCGGCTGAGACGCGACCTCACTCTTAGCACCGATGATTTCTGACTTTCAAGGGTGAGCTGCTTGATTTGAGCTACCTTGGGTTATCTTTAGAGTTTCAGTCCACTTGTTTCGGACATAAAACTACTTCATATTTTCTTTTGGGTTTGCATCCCCGTATTCTAGATATTGGTATTGGTGTTTGGTACAATGACTTTCAGTTCCTAAGTGGGATTTTCCGCAGGTTAATGATTATGCTATAGTTTTTGCTTATTTTGATTGCTAGTTTACTTTCTGTTGCTGGTGTTAAACAGACAACCCGGCCTATCCAAGACCAACTCAACAGATATAACAGGAGTTTCGGTCACTCAAGGACCACCAACGAATATCACAATTCAATAAAATAGCCCGGTCCACTCACGGAACCAATAACAGTCAATGTAATGTAACAATATCAATCCAATGATGCAGTAAAATAAACTCGTACCAGGCATGGTACTCGAGCCAACCGTTAGTATTTCGTACCAGGCATAGTACCTGAGCTAATCATATATTATACCCGTACCAAGCGTGGTACCCGTGCCAACCGTTAGTATACCCGTACCAGGTGTGGTACCCGAGCCAACCGAATGTCAACAATCCACAGTCAAATAATGAACAAACAACTTGTAACCAACAAGCAACACACCGTTCAATTCACAGACTGTAAAACATGACCTTTTAGACATTCTACACAATTCCTCTAAGCCATGCAATTCATACAAACACTTAGATAAGAGTACAAAATATATAACATTCACAGGAATCGTAAGCCAACACCTACCTCGAAATGATCCGAGCTCTACTCAACCCGAGCTTTCCCGTGTTTCAGATTCCTTTCTCGTTCTTGGTCTAAAACAATATACAAGTACTCAAATTAACAAACAAGGCTTGCACATTACCCGGATTACACCAAATTCCAGACCCCTAGGCCACCCATGATCATCCTACCCTTTTTCCCGGGGTTCCCGCCATTAATTTTCCTAGTTCTATCATTTTCACGGATAAAATTAGAGAATTTAACAACATACGATCATAATACCTTACTTTTAATAATACCCAAGAACTTTCATGCTTAGAATTCTCCTTCTTTCCCGGATTCTACCATCCCTAGATTATTCCAACCTTTCCACGAGTTTTCTCCTAGCAATTCTACCGCGTAGAAAAAGTAGTATGAAGTTTGGGGGGTAGAATCCTTACCTTTAGGACAAAAATAGTGGAAAATTGGTAGAAATCACCCCAAAATCGCTCCCTTCTTCTCCTAAAATATTTCAAGAAAAACTGAACTGTTTTGGGAAAGTTTCTGCATTAAATTCTGTCACGCTCCGCTATAGTGGTATCGCCGTAGCGGAGTTGTCCGCTATGGCGGAGGCTGACCGACGTTGACTTCAGCTGTAGCGGTAATTTCTTCGCTATAGCGGAGGTCGCTATGGCATCATAAAACCTCCAAAACTAGTCCACTTTATAACACACTTATTTTCTGACATCCCGGAACAACCCCTTCACGTCAACCTCGATTCCGGGAGTTCTACTTACCCGAATTTGATTCCAAAAAGTCTTTCGGACTCCTTTATGTGTTAGCTACGAGCAAAACTAGCTCACCACAAGACATCCAACCTAATCCTTACCCGGATTGCCCTAGACTCCACCTCGCTCCAAATCCGGGAGAGGCTAGCCTAGCCCAGAATTTCAAACTCCCAAACTCGGAGTTTTCTAACTCTAAAACTTGGCACGATTGGGCTACCCGTAATGACGGACACGGTCGTTACAATTGTGATCTCTGAAAATCTGATTTTGTAACAAAATTTTCGAAAATTTCTTGTTTTACTTTGTATTTGTATATATGTGTGTCATATACAATTGAAAATTTCTTGTTTTACTTTGTATTTGTATATATGTGTGTCATATACAATTATCTGTGAATGGCAATTTGAGTTATTACAGGCAAGTTTGAAGAGAGAATATATGGTAAATGAAGACGCCCATGATTTATGTTATTTTTTATTTTTAAAAAGATTTTGTAATAGATATTTAGGATTTTCAAATTATATGGTTTGCTGTTTTCCATTTTTAGAAAGATTTTATAACAAATATTTAGGATTTTCAGATCAATTTTAATTTCGTTGTTAATTTCGTATATGTATATATGTATATTTGCTGATTTGGCTACTTAAAAATAGCTATAAATTATAATTAACAAACTTTAGCTATAAATCCTCCAATTAAGTTTAAACATTGGCTATTTATGAAATTTTGCCTTTATATTATTTGAAGTTTCACTATTAAAAGTGTATTAAGTGGCCTTAATTACAAGTCATGGTCAACTCTCCAAAAAAGTTGGCACCTGTACTTCTTGAGATAGTTTGTCCTTAAAAAAAGATAAGTCTTATATGTAAAACTAATTTAATTGATATTTTTTTAATACTCTTAATAAAGTATTTATGATTTGTCTTAAATCTTAAATTTGAAAAAATTTAATTTTTCTTTTTGAAGTGTAGTTGGTAATCCTTCTCACCTGTTAAACTGTTTATTGCTGAAGACAGAGATAGAATAATACGAGTAACATTCTAATTGAATATATCATCAATCCAAGGAAAAAAAGAAGTTGATGAAAAACATGGTCTCATGGGTGGTGAGAAAATATTTACTCGCGTTGGATGTTTATATCAATTCAATAAGTGCAATACATACGCCTTCACTTCAAATTATAATCATTATAATTAAATTACATCTTCACTTCAATTTATAATTATTATAATTAAATTATTTGATTTTCTGTAAATATTAGGTACGAATATTTTATTTTATTTTGTATGATATATTCATCAAGTGGTGTTAATGTATGAAATGAAGTAAAATGTTAGGGGTGCAAGTTGCACTCTTGCTTTTTGCCGTAAATGTGGGAACAAATAAGCAAAACAAACTTTATGTTAAAGTAGCTTTATTTTTACTAAACTCTGAGCCATAAAATGATGATGATACAAACAAAAGTAAAGAGAGAAAAAAAACTGAATGGCTTGCATCAGCTTGTGCAAGAGGGCATGTGTCTACATCTAGTGTCAAATAAACCACATTTTAATGTGAAGTTTAATTATTAGGTTTTTTATTAATTAGTACAACTGCTTCATAATTAGAAGATACTAAAGTCAGGTAATTAGTAAATTGCACAGTCATTCGGGAAAAAAGAAAAAGATAAGATGGTAGTAGACATATTCAGGTATAAACAAAAAAAAAGAGTTTTTTCTACTCTTTTAATTGTTGCTCTTTTTTTTTCTAATAATCAAATATAATTTTGTTGCCTTTCTTATTTTCCCCAATATAA
This sequence comes from Jaltomata sinuosa, assembly GCA_003996215.1. Classification (NCBI taxonomy): domain Eukaryota; kingdom Viridiplantae; phylum Streptophyta; class Magnoliopsida; order Solanales; family Solanaceae; genus Jaltomata; species Jaltomata sinuosa. The sequence goes on from QJPP01004356.1 coordinate 587,685, forward strand.
TGGGGATAGTTAGAATATAAAAAAAGACAATGCACTGTAATCTTTCACCGTATTTTTTTCTCTATATTTAGTGTGTAATAAATGTATAAAAAATATTTACTCAATGCATAATGTATACACACTAATTATATATATAAATATATATTATATATTAATTACGCAATGTAGAATATATATATTTATTATATACTTTATAAATATTTTTTATACAATATATACACACATTATATACATTTTAGTTTTGGTCGTCGGATCGTGTTTCATTAGCTTATCCCAAAAGTTATTAGAAAAATTCCGATATAAACAGAGAATTTGTTCTTCTGTATAGTCCACTTCTGGGGTCAGGTTCACTGGCAAGAAAATACATCCAAAATGAATTTTCAAATGACAAGTGGAAGCTTTATCAAAGGCATGGACGTAGTCCCAGTATGTGAAATTCATGGGTACGCCTTTTAGGCTTCCTGCATATTTGTTGTATCATGCATATCTGCTGTATCATCTTGGCCTCAATTCTTGTAGGCAATCATATAATGGATTAGTTGTTGGGATAATTATATGAATATTGAAGCCAAGGCTACGATTATAAATGCCATTGCCGACAATGAAGGTGTTGACTATTTATAATAGACGTTCCTTATCTAGTAATAAACTGGATTCTGATCCAGCTTCTAGTTCAACTCAGCTTTCTACATCTTTATCAATATATTTCTATATACACTTCATATTCATTTTTTATACAATATATATACATATTATATGAATTTTTTCCAAGACACGTAATAGAGATAGGCGATAGATGGAGAGAGAGATACGAGAGAGGGGGGGGGGGGGGGGGGGGGGGGGGGGAAGAGGGAGAGAGTTTCTCTATAGGTTATCATTATGTTGAGGTAAGGTTTTTGAAGGATGGAAAGAAAACAATTATTGTTACTTTCACCGGAAAATTTATTTTCTTCATTTTTGAAAGACATGTTTTTCTAGAGAAACTTTTAAAAAAAAAATCAATTAATCTAACATGAAAAAAATTAAAAAAATATTTTCCTCCTTACCAAATACATGCACCCTAAGTTCAATTAGATTCAAAGTTCTGAAGTTAAATGTTCTAAACTTTAATGAGAATAGAAATTAATTGACCACATATCCTCCACTGAAAGTCCATTTTGAATTGAAAATATAAGTAAATAGAAGTTCATATCGCAAAATTTTAAACAAAGTATAATAAAATAGAATGATCATATTTGAGGGGTCTAAGGTCTCTATCAATTCAAAAGAGTATGGTTCACAACCAATACAACTAGATGGAGTAAGTAATAATTTTATATCATCAGGCCTTTGCACTCCTATTGCATATATCAATAGAAGGAAAGTGAAATACAAGATACAAATAATAAACGAAAGAAACTAATATGTGTAATAGAAGTCACCTTTAAAAATTAGAAAGGCCACCAAATGTAAGTGGAAATACAGTAGGGCATATACTTAAAAAAGTGAGAAAATGATCGCTCGTGATCACTTGCAAATTGAATAAAAGATAATAATTTTTTCAAAATATTTTATGTGTAAAAAAAGGATTTTAAACAAAAATATAAAACTAAAAAAATAAATTTATAAAGAGCTACAAGACCAAATCTCCTAAAACAAGTGGGAAGCCGACAACTACTTCTTGCAAAGTGCAATGTAATATTTCTCGTCTCAATTCGTATGATTTATTTTGACTAAACACAGTTATTTTTTAAAAAAATCTAAGAAAAAGTGAGAAATATTTATATGACAATAAACAATTTTATTAGAGGTAGAAAAAAGAATTAGAATTAAATTATTTTAAGTCAGAAATATATTAGTTATTCAAAACAAATAAAAAGAAAAATATATTGAGTCGTAGGGAGGAATAAGAAGAGCAAGTGGTTGACATTGACAACAAAACATATCAATGGTAGCCCAAAAAAATACTCTATTTCTCCCGTTCTTATCAAGTCAGAAATAAATATTTCCCATTCAGATTTGATAATAAAAAATAAAAAAAGAATTTACTAAAAGGTAGAATTTACTAAAAGGTAGAATTTTAATTTCAAGTTTGGGATTTTAAATTTTTAAGCCTCATAATTTAAAATTTGACTCATATTTGTAAAAAAAGCCTTATAATTTTAAATTTTACAAAAAAAAAAAACTCATGTTCGATACGAAAATATTGTACACATCATGGTCCATGTGGGAGGATTATATGAAATAATAGATAAGTTACTATATTGTTGATTTTATTGGATCAGTGGATCTTTTTAAAGATTATGTGCATTTGGAAGTTTGTAATCACATGTACTCACAAACATTTATTTATAAAAGAGACATGCAAATATGTAATATGTTAATGCAGCATCTTAAAATATTCTGATAACTTATTTATGAATTATGATTTGCTCATTTTAATTTTAACAAATTGTGAAATTCTTATGTTTACAAAAAAAATACAATTTTTGAGATACAAATACATATTCAAATAAAATACTCCTACTTTAAATTAACCAAATTTTAAATCATAAGTCAAAACGGATCTTGAAAGAATATTTCGAGTCAGTGACACGGTCACCTGACTAGGATCTATTAACATAAAATAATGAAGCAATTGTAGTAAACTATATATTTTTTTTATTTTTTTTGGATGACCGTAGTATCCGGATCAGCTTTCGCGCACCTCGACTAAATTCACGGGATACCTGCCATCTCTCACCATCAACAGGTACCAGGTAACTCTGTCCACCAAGGCTGGAACAAATGAGAAGAATCACACCTACTTTATTGACCACTAGGCCACACCCTTGAGTGCTCGTAGTAAACTATATATTTGGTTCTCTTTTACTTATCAAATATATTACAGTAAACATCTTTTTATCTATTTATTTAGCACATAGAGAGATAATTAATTATTTTTTTAATTTTATAACATTTATAATTATCAGTTATTAATATGTACATTGCACGCATATAATCATGTAGTATATGATTTAATTAAATTAAGACAAATTCTCTACAAGTTACTCTTTATATCCTCACATAAACCATTTGAAAGGTCTAAATTTTTACGTAGTATAAACGGTAATTAGAATATTACTAGTAATAAAATTTAAAATTTTAAAGTACTATCAATAATTTAAAAGATTGCTTCTTCTTTTTTGCAGAAAAGAAGAAGAAGACTAGAAAAAAAGTCAAAAAAAATGCTACAAATTTAGGATATCAAATACTTGGGTCATTTAATTGATAATATTTTACACCAAATGACCATTAATGTCTTTGTCCCTTTTTTTTCAAGCTACTTAGTGACATTGTTTTGGTGAGAAAATGACAAAAATGGTCCTCTATCTTTGCAGGTAGGTTCAAAATAGTCACTTAACTATGCACTTACTAGTTTGATCCTTTAAGTTTACCAGAAATTAACAGAATGGTCCCTTAAATATGCACTTAACAGTTTTGGTTCTTCAAGTTTACCAGAAGTTAACATTTTTAGTCTCTGGCAAAATATTCATCGAACTATATCTATTAAATTTGACGGAAACTATGAAAAAAAAATTAATTATAAGACTAAGAAAGTCACATCAAAATCCTAAAATATACAACACAAAAAACTAGAAGACACTAACAAAATATTTAAAAAATAAGCAAAAATTACACCTCAAAAAATTAATACCAGACTTTAGAAATGATTTAGAAATAGCAAAAACTATTTAAAAATTCACTACTAAAACAAGAGAAAAACTAACAGACAAAAACTGAGGGACACTATAGGAAAGCCAATGATTTTTTAAAATTTTATTTTACAAAAATCGACGGACGAATCTATAGACTTTTTCCGTGCAAAAAATGCGTGTAAACTATAATTTTTTTAAGAAAAAACCTACGGATGTTCGTTGGTTAATGTAACGCAATAACTATGATTATTTTTTATTTTTGAAAATAAAATAGAGGAGTCCATTTATTTTATGAAACTCCGATGGATGAGTGTTATTTTTTAAAGCGCTAAACTGTAGTTGAAGAGTATAAATAAAAATGATGAAAATATTTATTTTATATCGACTTTTCAATAAAATTTGAGATTAGTATATTTATCTTGTCAAATTTTTTCTCGATTTTGCCCTATATTTGACAGACGTCCGTCAATTTTATCTCTTAGTATTTGTCTTTTTCTAGTAGGGTGTATCTCTAAATGTGACTTCTTGCTAATCTTTTTTCATAGTTCTCGTCAATTTAATAAATAGAGTTCGATGAATATTTTGCCAGAGACTAAAAGTGTTAACTTTTGGCAAACTTGAAGGACCAAAATTGTTAAGTGCATATTTAAGGGACCATTCTTGTTAATTTGTGATAAACGTAACGGACCAAAACTGATAAGTGCATAATTAAAGGACTATTTTGAACCTACCTTCAAACATAATGGACCATTTTTGTCATTTTTCTCTTGTTTTTGTCACCTAAGTTTTGTGACTTTAACACCCATTTTATTCAAGCTAATTTTAGTGGTGCAAACACTCATTTTTCTCATTTCAATCTTAGTTAAAGCAGCCCAAAAGACATACCCACCAAAAATCAGTGGGTCTTGCACTTTTGCTCCTTTTTTCTGCTTGTTTTAAATTTTGTTCCTCAATACAAAAATAAAATTATAATTTGCGGAAATAAATTTTATATTTTTATATTATAATGTCTCATAAGTTACGGCGTGCACCCTTAACTAAAGAACTTATGTCCCGCTAAACATAAATTCAACTGCTAAGGACAAAAATTAAAGACCAACTCATTAAAAAATAAAAATTAAAGATCAACATATTTAAATGACAAACCATGCAATTAAATAAGTGTAAACAACATAAAACACAGTAGTTTGGTCCTTAATTACGTTTTATCCCACTATTTTAAAATATTACATTTTCTCCGGTAGTTTAAAAAAGGGAAGGCATGTATCCTTTGTATTTTCGTGTATCCTGGATACATATAACCTCTTCATTAATGGTAAATCTGTTTCTATTATGGCGCTTTAAAAGGAAATAAAATATTTACAATTAATGAGGAGTAAATCATTAATTGTAAATCTATTACTATTAGGGCGCTTTAAAAGGGAAATAACAGATTTACAATTAATGAGGAGTAAATCTGTAGTATCCTCATCTCCACAAACAACTGGAGAATTCAAATTTCAATTTAAAATTACTTGGATACACATCAAACTAGCAAGTAACTCCATTATACAGGATACATGTAATAATAGATCTCAAATATCTAAGGATACACATTTAAACAGCAAACAACAATAGGTATACTTGGATACACTGTTAACACTGTATCCAAGATTATAAGCTTGGATACATTATAACAGTGTTAAGGATACTTCCCAATATCTAAGGTACCCATCTAAACAGCAAATAGATATAGGTATACTTGGATACATGTTAATATTGGATACAAGTTTGTAAGCTTGGATACATTGTAACAGTGTTAAGGATACATGTTACCAACATCTCAAATAGCAGGTTGCAGTAGTAATGGGATACATGTTAACATGAATTAATCTTGGATACATGTAACACAAGATTTGCTTACAATGTTATCCCTGGATACGTATTGTTTTGTTTTGATTTGAAACTTTAAATTTACAAAAGTTACACATTTACAACTCAGATAGATATATGTATACTTGGATACATGGAAAATAACACTGGATACATGGTAACAAGTTGGTAACACTGGAAAATAACATCTGGGTTTGAGTCCCTTGTTCTTGATTTCAATTTTTTGTGCAATTCATTCATTTTGACTTGATCGTTTCTAAATTTGGATCTATTTTCAGCAAAGTCTTCTTCTTCAAAGTCTCTAACAGCCGGAACAAAGGTCGGAGAAGGCACTTCATTGTTCCTAGACAGCAATGTGTTCCTAGGACTACTTTCTGCATTCTGATTTTGTGTCCTTTTCCTTAGTAGATATTGTAGTTTCTTGATCCAAGGATTCTTCTTCCCATTCAAAATTAATGGGTAAATCTGAAAAGGGAGTTTTTGGATTTTGCCCAAAAAGGTTTGATTGAATGCTATCCATGGAAGTATGTTGTTAATGGGTGTCTGAAAATCCGAGAATCTTGGAAAAAAAAACCTTAAAAGGTCTCTTCAATGGCGGAATCAAGTCCGGATGAATCTGTCACCATTCTTGCCATCGTGTACGGTGGTGGCGCCACCACTATTTGGCCTGGACAGCTTCACCATTGTCTGCTTCGATGAATTTTCCCTCCTCTACTGGAGATGACAATGAAAGTTTGTGGAAGCAAAATATCGAGATAAAATCTGTGAAAATTTTGATTAGTGAGAGAGATTTGAGGGAGAAGCTGGAGAGATTTGAGGGAAGGGGTGATTTGGGGTGAAGTAATAGGAGTATGTTGGGATACACGTTTTGGTATGAAAAATACAATCTAGTGAGATATATGTAATTATTTTAAAGTAGTGGGATATTATGTAGTTATGATAAGGATGTTTGATTAATTATGTAGTTTTTACATTAAATAAAAAAACAGTCAGCCCAGAGCCCAATAACTCTTTCTAATTGGTTCATTTACTTGCCCACGTTCTCGGCCCAGTGCCCCTAAATATTAACTGTATCAGCCCAACCAAGATGGGCCCAAAACAGTCATCTATCGGCACTCTTCAATATTAAACCTAAAGAGCAAACAATGAATTTTAACGAGGAAGTGGAGAAAATTAGGGGGAATTACATAAATACAAATATTTGAAAATGTATGTTAAAAATCATAATTACTTTTATAAAAATTACATAAATACAAGAGAAAATTAAGCAAAATGGTCATTTGGCCATAATATTTACTAAAAAATGACCATTTTCTAATTTACACAAGAAATGGACAGTCGGCCTTCTTCTCCTTCTCCTTCTCCTTCTGCTTCTGCTTCTTCTTCTTCTCCTCCTCCTTCTCCTTCTCTTTCTCCTTCTGCTTCTGCTTTTTCTTCTTCTCCTCCTCCTTCTTCTCCTCCTTCTCCTTCTCCTTCTCATTCTGCCTCTCCTCTTTCTCTTTCTCCTCTTTCTTCTTCTCCTTCTCCTCTTTCTCTTTCTCCTTCTCTTCCTCCTTCTCCTCCTTTTTCTCCTCCTTCTCCTTCTCCTTCTTTTTCTCCTCCTTCTCCTTCTTCTTCTCCTTCTGCTGCTGCTTCTTCTTCTTCTTCTTCTTCTTCTTCTTCTTCTTCTTCTTCTTCTTCTTCTTCTTCTTCTTCTCCTTCTCCTTCTCCTTCTCCTTCTCCTTCTCCTCCTCCTTCTCCTCCTCATTATCCTCCTCCTCCTCCTCATTCTCCTTCTCATTCTCCTTCTCATTCTCCTTCTTCTTTTCCTTCTTCTTTGTTAAAAAAAATTGACATACCTCAAACGTAAATCGTTTTGAGCGAATTATATACTAAAAGATTTGAAATATCGAGAGGAGCTCATATTTAAAATTTGAGACTGTTTAGAGGAGATATTGAGTGGGTCGGGATTGAAAAAACTTGTTTGGAGAAGTTGTATTGATGGTTGAAAGCTTTGCTGTTATACTTTCATTTAGAGACTTAATGACTAGAAAAAAAGAGATCGATACACGTGTATACACTATTTATATAATATCGATACACATTTATACACCATTTATATAAATTGATACACGTTTGTGCACTGTTTATACAATATTGATACACGTTTATATATTATTTATACAATTTTGATACATTATATAACTTTTATACACTACCGATACATTACATATACATTAGTCTATATTTTTTTTGTAATTTTTTTTTGTGGCTAGTTCATTTTTGAGCTATTTTTTTGTAAAAAAAACTTGGCTATATTTATTGTAAACTAACTATTTTATTGTACATATTTGAAATTATCCCTAAATACAATTTATTCTTGCTTTTAACTTTTTGATTATATTGTGTATAATTTTTCATAATATCTCTATGAAGTGCATTAAAATGGAGGGAAAAATCACAAATATGAATTTCACTAAAAATAGAAATCTTAATTAATAACTAACACCTCATCTCATGAAACATGACCCCTTTTCTATTGTTCACATATTTATTCTTCAATTTTAGATGTCTAGGAGGACCAGTGTTTTAAAAGGTGGGAGCGTGAAGCGAGGCTTTTATTTGTTACAAAATGAGGCGTTTTATCTATTATGGGGCGAGGCATAAGCTCTGAGGCGATGAGGCGTAAGCCCCATGATCCTTTCATTTTTAATATTTTATAAATTTTATATAATTAAAATAAATATTTTAAAAATAGATAAATCACCAAATAATGGTCAGACTACATAAAAATTATTGAAAAAATTAAAAATTAGTAGAAGATGTATCTAAAACTGCTTCAGCTAAAAAAACTAACCAAAACAACACAATAAATCCTTTATATAAAGTCAACTTTTCATATAATAAATCATTATATGTCATCAAAATATAAGTTTGTCCAAAAATATTATATTATAAGTAAATATTAAATATATTTCTGAAAGTTTGAGTTTTAAGTTTTCTACTTTTATTTTACTTTTGAGTATTTAAGTATTATTTAAGTTTAACAATTAAATACTTTAGTAATTGAATTTAAATCAGGGACTTAATAGCAAAAAATTATTTTAATTGATAGTAATTTTTGAGGCTTACGCCTAAGAGGATTCGCCTCAGCATTTACCTCACGCTTAGGCGAACGCCTCAAATTGTGGGGCGTATATCTTTCAATACTTTCGCCTCCCCCCAACATCTTGGTGCGTTTTGGCTACGCTTCGTCCTGCAATCGCCTTTTAAAACACTGAGGAGGATTACCATTTAATCCATAGCTTAATTACTCAATACAAGGTATATAGGCCCTGGAACGTTGGGCCCTGAAAATCTCTAACCACACAATCTGGTATTTATCTGATGGACATCTTAATTAAGGCCCAATAATTCTTTTTTTAATAGACTAATTGGCATGAATAGTGTATCACCTTTTAAATGTTGACACTAGATAGTCAAAACTCACGTTTTGGCCTATGATCAATAAACTTACTCTATATTTTAGTCTCTATATGACGCATATCTCTCCATTCTATTTCTTTCTCTCTCATTTTTTCTCCTAAAATCTCTTTGATTTGAACGTAAATCTCTCAGAATTTATCCCTAACCATAATTCTCTACTAATATCATCTGATTACTAAAAATAGTTCTAAGGTTTGTTCACAGATGAGAGGGATAACTATTTTTTACCTGAATTTTCATCAAACTCTTCAAACATCGACATCATTCGGATTCGAAATCAAGAAACTTTCGAGGACCTTTTTATTTTCTTTATCAGAAACTGAATCCTTTAATTTTATCTCTGTAGTGTGCGGGGGATAAAGCAACACAACAAAGACATACTTCGGGTTAAAATAGAATCTTGTGAAGAAAATAAAAGTAGTTGTAATGGTGACAATAATTGTGAGTTTGAGAAATGATACAAGAAGTGAAAATGCAAATGGGGGAAACGATTGGTCATTAAGGTTTGTTCTCATGGTGGAAGAACGACGTGTATGGAGGCTTTAGTGGAGAAGAAGAGTTACATGTATACATTCTAATATATAATTTTTTGTGAATTAATAAATATACATTTAGATATACATTTTGTGAATTAACAAATATACATTCAGTTATACATATTATGTATAATTAGATAAACTTTTTGGATATACATATTGTGAAGAATTGATGATAATACAATTATCTTTATTTATGTATACAAATGATAAGAATATATACAGTGTAGCGCATGCATTGAAGAGTCAATTTTAGACACACGTATATGTATGTATATATATATATATATATACACACACGTGTGTGGGAGAGTACTTTTTGTTTAATAAATATAAAAAAATAATGTCGATATATGCAATAAGTATATGTATACATTTAATTTAATGTAGGTAATTTTGTGATATAATATAATGAAATTTGTTAATCTGATATAAAGCAAAATTTGTTATATACATTTTGGTTCAAGTATATAACTTTAATGAATTTAATATAATATAGAAAAAATATGTTGTCAACATTTGATTCATTTATATAAAAGAAAAAAAGGGGGGGGGGGGGGGGGGGGGGGGGGGGCACTTACATAATTGACTAAGTTGTGCCTATTTCTAAGCCTACAAAAAAATATTCAAAATTCCTATTATATTGGCTATGTTATGCCAATATTTGTAGATCTACAATTTGCTAATTTGTTCTTTGATTATACGAATATCAATTAATAGTGAATGTTATATATTTATGTCAATTAGCTTTTTTAATAGGCTTAATGACTCTCATAGGTGCAAGAGAGTTAGGCCCAATAACTCTCTTGCATTTATGAGAGTTATCAAAGAAGAAATTTCAACAAAAGAAATCATAGTAAAAGTAAAATATTTTAAAAGAAGAACTTTCGAAAAGAATACACTTTTTAAAGTGTTTTGGATTCTCTTATTACTAATTAAGATAAATTTAGTGTTACTATATGTTATTTCTTATACTTCGATTATAGTCATGCATTTTTAGTATTTTGTTATGATTTTTTTCACCTTCGTTATTTTTTTTCCTGAATTACTTTTGATATGCTTTTCCTTCAATCAAGAGTCTATCAGAAATAACCTCTATACTTTTCAAGGTAGGGGGTAACTTTGCATACACATTATCTTTTCTAGACACCACAATTTGAGACTACACAAGATATATGTTATTGTTGTTGTTGTTGTTATTACTGACTAAAGTCATCAATTAGCATTTGTATCATTTTTATATGGGTTTCTTACATAACTGTACAGATGGCCAAAAAAATTCAATTAAATGACCACATATATATGTAATGTATCGATATTGTATAAATAGTGTATAACCTTATATATATGATGTATAACTATGTATTAGAGATGTGTGTGTATATATATATATATATACTCATATACGTTATTTATACAATATTTACATATACATATGGTTTTTACAATCCCGACCAACTCAAATCTCCTTTAAACAATCCCAAATTTTAGATATGAGTTTCTATCAATGTTTTGAGTCTTTTGATATATTAATCACTCAAAATGATTTACGTTTGTGGCACGTCGAATTTTAAAATCGAGCTTTGAAGAAACTTTAGTGGCTAATGGAGTTTTTCAATCCCGACCAACTCAATATCTTCTCTCAATAGTCCTAAATTTTAGATATGAGCTCTTCTCAATGTTTTAAATCTTTTGATATATGATTCACTCAAAACGATTCACGTTTGCGATACGTCAAATTTTAAAATCAAATTTTATAGAAGCTTTAATGGTTGAACATGAGAGGAGGAGGAGCAACAGCAGCAGCAGAAGGAGGAGGAGGAGGAGGAGGAGGAGAAGAAGGAGGAGGAGGAGTAGAAGGAGGAGGAGGAGGAGCAGAAGGAGGAGGAGGGGAAAGTATTAGCCGAAAATGGCACTCAAAACGATTCACGTTTGCGATACGTCAAATTTTAAAATCAAATTTTATAGAAGCTTTAATGGTTGAACATGAGAGGAGGAGGAGCAGCAGCAAAAGAAGAAGGAGAAGAAGGAGGAGGAGGAGGAGGAGGAGGGGGGGAGGAGGGGGGGGAGGGGGGGATAGGAGGGGGGGGAGGAGGGGGGGAGGAGGGGAGGGGGAGGAGGAGGGGAGGGGGAGGGGAGGGGAAGGGAAGCGGGGCGGAGAGGAGGAGGAGAAGAGAGGAGGAGGAGGAGGAGGAGGAGGAGGAGGAGCAGAAGGAGGAGGCGAGGAGGAGGAGGAGGAGGAGGAGGAGGAGGAGGGAGGAGGAAGGAGTAGGAGGAGAGTAGGAGGGAGGAGGAGGAGGAGGAGGAGGAGGAGGAGGAGGAGAAGGAGGAGGATGAGAAGCAGAAGGAGGAGGATGAGGAGGAGGAGGAGGAGGAGGGGGGGAAAGTATTAGCCGAAAATGGCACTTAGCTGGAAATTAAAAGTGGTTGCTTAACCATTTTAAGTAATTAATGATAACTGACTTATTTTGAATAAGATATTTTGATTCAATGAATATTTTTGTCTAATTTTCATACTTTTTATATATCACTATTTATAATTATCTTGTCCAAATTTTGAATGATAAAAGGAAGAAGAAGAAGAAGAAGAAGGAGGAGGAGGAGGAGGAGGAGGAGGAGGAGGAGGAGAGGAGGAGGGGAAAGTATTAGCCGAAAATGGCACTTAGCTGGAAATTAAAAGTGGTTGATTAACCATTTTAAGTAATTAATGATAACTGACTTATTTTGAATAAGATATTTTGATTCAATGAATATTTTTGTCTAATTTTCATATTTTTTATATATCACTATTTATAATTACCTTGTCTAAATTTTGAATGATAAAAGAATGGGCCGAATCCAGCTACCAACTTCAAAGGGGAAAGGACATAAATAACTATCCGATCAAAACTATTGACAGCGGATGGCCTAAAAAAATTAATACCATTTGGTGGCCTTTTCACTCATTTCTCTGTTTTTTTTTCTTTAGCTTCTCTTCTTCTTTTCTTTTTGCTCATCTTTTTTTTTGTTCTGCTTTTTTTGCTTTTAAAATTGCTATTTTTTTAATAATAAAATATAATTTTGTAACTTTTCTTATATTTTTTCTCAATATGATGAAAATAGTTAGAATAGAAAAAAGTCAATGCACTATAATTCTTTATATATATATATATATATATACGCATATTATACAGATACATATTATACACAATACGCATTATATACATTTATTATCAGTAGATGTTTCATATATACTTAATATTCACTTTTTATATAATATATTATATATATATATATATATATTATATATATACATTATAATATATATATATATACATATATACATATTTATTAGTAGACTTTTCATATACACTTTATATCCACCATTTAAGACAATACCCACTTAAACTAAATAAATGATAATGTGCTAGTTCAATTAAAATATATAAGAAACATAGACATTTTATATAACATTGATACATATACATATTTTTTGCATCAATGATACAATTTAGATACACATCTTATACAGATACATATTATATACAATAATGATACAATTTCTATACATATCATATACAAAATACATATTATATAGGTACATATTCTATACAATAATTATACAGTTTCTATACAATTGTATTAATTATTATTATTATCATTATTTAAAAAAAGGCAGACTTTTTAGCCCAAAAAAATTGTAGCGAAACAAAAAAAATAAATCAAAACGAACTATTTAAAAACAGGTCTGAAATCAAAAAAAAAGAAAGAAAAGGGAAAGGACAGAAACTATGGGCTGAAATGACCCAAAAAGGGAAAGGGCCATGGGAGGGAATTATTATGGGCCGAATGGCCATTTGTGGGATAAGTTTAAAAATGTCATTTTAAGTGATATTTCTTTGCTAGAGTGGATATAACCCATGTCCTTTTCCCAACTTCAAAGGGGCGGGTCATAATTAAGCTACTAATTACGTAGTTATATTGATCGTTAATATAAAGAATTTTTATATTATTAAATTATTTTTACTTGTTATAACAAGTAATCTATTTTATTTTTGAGATTATGAATTCCACTTTTATATAGAGAGAATCACCAATTATTACTTAGTATAATTTGACTGTTAATTGATCTCTGTGTAATAATCTCTTACAAACATTATTGAAAATGAGAGTTCTACATCATTGATTGCTTCTAAATATTTCACTATAAATGGAGGGGATAAAGATAAGCTTTAATCATTGAGAGAACAATATAAGATTAATTTGGGAAATTCTGTTATGTCTTTTTACTTAAATAAAACTTCACCTCCTTTAGAAAATGACACTAATGTTGCTTGTCCTTTCCCTTAATTAATTCTCCATGATGCTATATTTTTTTTAAGTCTATTTGTTTTTGTCATCTACTACTGTATTTTTTTTTTCCTGACATTGCCTCTCAAATCATTATCATGGATGCATTTTTCGTTAAAGTAAATTGATAAAAAAAACTTTCCATAAAAAGTTTTGCCATTGAATGCATTTTTCGTTAAGTAAAATTTTAAAATGATCTTTCCATAGAAAGTTATGTCATGGATGCATTTCTCGTTAAGTAAATTTAAAAAATAATTTTTTCATAAAAAGTACATTTGATTTGTGAATATTGGCTCAAGATATTTTCTCCATCTTTTTTCATTCTAAAAAAGCACGAATATCTTATGCTCTTGGACCGATAATTATTTTTCTGTTAATCTAGCCTCTATGCTCGAGTACTCTGATTGCGTTTATATCTTAATATCAACCCCACGACTAACAAGATAGATAATTGATCTATCAGTAAATAGGATTATTGACAATTTTTTGCTATTTAGCCACAAAAATTGCCCATCCTAAATTTTCTTTTTTCTAGTGATAACTTTTTACCAATTAGCAAGGCATTTATTACTGATATAATTTTAAAATGATTTCTAACAAACAGAAGATAACAACATGGTTCTTCAGTAATTTATCAAAAATAAAATATAAAAATATGGAGTAATAAAATAACAACCTAAGTCATTGGTCCCCAAGTGAAATTAAATATTGGGCCTGGCAAAATATGAAAAACCCATTCCTCAGACATACTGCTAAATCTTTACTTTACTCTATATTCAATATCCTCATTCCTCCTCACCCCATATATTTATTATTATTTTTGAGTGAAATATCAAAAATACATTTAAACTATCCTTTTTTTTTTAGTTTCATACCTAAATTATTGAAAGTGTGAGTTTCATTCCTAAATTATCACTCATTAGTTTGAGAAACACACCTCAACATTGACTGGACTAAGTGTTTGTATACAAACACATTTAGGCGCGTCTAGCCATTAAATATCCTGATGACGTAGTATATTTTTTATTTTTTTTTAGCTGACACATCATTTTTTTATTTTTCATTTAATTTTACGCTAATTTCTCCTCTTCTTCATCATCATTTCTCAACACGGTAAATATTTAATTTTTAATTTAATACTAATAATTTACTTAATATTTGCCAAGGTGAAAAAAAAACCCACGCGGAGTGTCACATGATAGGATTTTTAAAAATAAAATAAAGAATGTAGTACACACACCATCACATATTAGTTGAGTTGTGTTTCTCAAACTAGTGAGTGATAGTTTAGATATGAAACTCACACTTCCAATAGTTTAGGTATGAAACTCAATAAAAAAGGATAGTTTAAATGTGTTTTTAATACTTCACTCTTTTTTTTTTGAACATTTTTAATGAAATTGTTGATTTCTTCTCTGTTCACCATCACCATCACCACCACAACCCTCCCGCCTTAACCCTACATTCCTGGTAAATATTTAGTTGCATTTGATACTTATATCAACCCAATAAATACATGATATAAGTCTTCACAAACATAATTATTACAAAATCATAATTAGTTATTATACATATATTTTCACTTTAATTTTTTACTTAATATATCATAATTAAATTAATTCAATTTAATATATGCACACCATATAGACAAGTTTTTACCCAACCAACAGTTTTAACTGACTACTAAAAAATCACTAAATTTTTACTGAAATATTATTGAAAAATATTTAGTGGCTATTGTTAAAAATATTTTAATTGAATTGGTGGAAAAAGAAAAAATAATTGTATTTTCATATGAAAATTTTAAAAACTTCTCAGTATTTCAGTGAAATCTATTTTTCATAATGCTTTTTTTTAGTTAATTAATTCAATAAAAAATGAGTAAAAATTGTATTTTATAACGAAAATTTCTACTTGATACGAGAAAAGTCACTATTTCTAATAGTGACGGTAGTAGTTATCAACCAACAAACAAAAGGGCCTAAGGATGTGAAGTGCTGCAAGTGTTTTGTCACACTGGGAAACTTGTACGTGTGATTTTCCTTTTTCAATTGTTAAGCAGGCGTTTGATCATGAAAATTTAAAAAAATTATTTTTTTTGAAAATTTTAAAGTTGAAATTGAAATTGTGTTTGATCATAGTTTTTGCAGTTAATAATTAGAATTCAAATATTCTTTTTAAAAATTATAAAATATCATTTGAACATGAAATATAATTTAAATGAGCTTATTTTATGAAAATAAAATATTTAATTTTATTTTGAAAAATAAATAAATTTAAAAGTAAAAAAAAGTAAAAACAAGGTTTTAGATGTTTTCTAAATTTCAAATACAACTTCAAGTTATATTTAAAATTTTCATGGCCAAACACTATTTTTCAAATAAAGTAAAATAATATTTCAAAAAAAAAGTGAATAATATTCATGGCCAAATGAGTCCTAAGATTACTTCAAAAAGAATGACGCTATTATTATTATTATTTAAAATAAATTTAATGACAAATTCGATAACTAAAATTAGTTATGTATTCGATGGCAATTCAAAATTCATAAGGGAAAATGACATAGGTACCTTTTTGAACTATGACTATATATTTGTAATTACACATCTTTTCTTTTCTTAGGTCCTATTACCTTCCTGAACTACTTTAAAATGGAATAAACACGTCCTTAGATGCTGAGATGACATAAAAAATGTGTTCACTAGTAACAAAAAAAAAATATAGTTGAAAATATATTCAAAAGAGTAAACACACTTTTTATATCACATCAATATCTAAAAGTGTGTTTATTTTATTTTAAAGTAATTCAGAGTAATAAAACTCTTTAAAAAAATATATAATAAAAAATATGATCATAGTTCAAGGGTTACTTATACCTCTTCCAATTTAAAAGCTTTAAATTTCGATATTTACCATGATGTGAAAGTAGGTGGATGGTTTTTGGAATTAGGTTGGGTAAGAGGTGAATAAGTCGTGCACGATATCTATCAATTAGCACCGCATAGCATATACAACTACGACATAGACAATGACATGGACAAATATTTTTAAATACAAGAAAAGAAGAGGACAAATATATCTGATACTCGAAGAGGTAGTTTGATACGTGGAATGAAATAATTAAGAATATTTAACATATTTCATAAAATTATTTTATCTCATTTTTTATATGAGATAATAATTCCATCAGTTTAATACAAATAGTGGAATAAGATAATCTCAAAACTAACTACAACCTCAAATCAAACATAGAACAAAATTAATTTCAAACTTTATTCCGAAATTATTACTCTCTCCGTTCACTTTTACTTGTTATATTTCAACTTGGCACACCCATTAAGAAAATAATGATTTACATGGTTATTTTACCCTATTAATTGATGTTTAGTGTCAAGTCTTGAGAAATGATTTTAGATAATAAGTAATTAATGCTAAGAGTAAAACATGAAAAAATTAATTATTATCTTTACTTAATATGTTAAAAGTGACACGTAAAAGTGAAAATTTATTTTTAAAATAATGAACAAGTAAAATTAAACGGATAGAGTATGTTTATTCAACGTGCCAAACGTCACCTAAAGTTTGGGCAATTGTTGTTTAGGTAGTCCATGTGGTTGAAAATTGTTCTTGTTTTCCTTGCAAAGGCTAAATATAAAGTAGATGATGAATATGGACCTTCTTTTTCTTTTCATTTGAGAAAAAAAGTCCAAAATGGTCAAGAAACACGTTGTGAAATTTATCATGACAAGTGATATTTTTTTTTTACTTAAAATAAGTCGATAAAAACATTTCATTTGTCCTCACACATTCATCTGAATTGTCATAATTTCAATACAAATCATGCTAATTGTGGAAAATTAGCCATTGATAGGATTTCCCTCAACTCTAAATTTGAATATTTTCTGGAGATTAATTCAATTCAATCAACCCAATCACTTCCTCGAGTAATGGTGAATTAATATAATGATTATATTATAATCCCATCATTATAGTTAAAAATGGTGCTTAACTCGTGCATAAAACTTAAAGCTTAGCTTAGACCTCTCTATTAACAGACATAACCCACACGGTCATCGTTCCTACGCACACGCAAATATACACGAGTACAAGTAATAAAGTGACAAGATTAGAGTGTCAAACCCACAGAGACTTGTGATTAATCATTAACTAATTTAAACTATTCTAATTATCTGAACAAGAAATAAAATCTAAAGTAATAATCATAATCATAAACTAATTAAAATAAAAGAAAATAAATAATTAACTCTACCAAGAAAGAGCATATTTTTATGTCATCAATGAGATAAAATCGATCTAGGGATTGAGTTATTTAACATTCAAGTTGTATTATTCAATTAAATTAACTAATTTGTCTAGTTTATTAATGAACAGAGTTAATATTACTCGTAAGAATGAGATTCTTATTTGTCTATTCAAGTCACTTTCAATGTCTCAGGAGTGAACTTTAACAAGAAGGCATTTATAACTTCTATAAATTAATCTAGCAAGACAATTTAAGTATATGTCTATCCTAATTGTGAATCTGCTCTCAGATGAACAAGGTTAAAAACTTTTTCTATTTAATCCTATTGCAATCATGAATTTTTATTTTTGAGTTTAATTCAAAATTCGTAGATGATACTTTAAAGTCAGCAAGCAACAAAATAATGAAATTTAAGATTAATAAATAAAATAATAATGATAAACTAACTAATTAAAATCAATATTCGAATAACAATAATCAAGAAAGTTTCATAATCCTATAAGGAGAATTTTAACTCCACATACACATGATAGAAAAATAACAATTTAGCCAAAGAAACAAAAAACTAATAGTATGGAGGAAAAAAAGGTAAAACCCAATGAATTTTGACTTTCATGACGACTCCTATCTCTCTCCGGGTCAAAAATTATCTAAAAAATCATGTTTAGAATGCATTTAAAAGGTACAAAAACGCTTGAGCTTATTAAAATCAAATCTCGAGTGAATCAAAAAAATTATCGATTCATCCTTGGTGGCACAAGGGTCCTACTCAGTGTGCTACCTTTGATGGCACGACGAGTGCTGTGCAACCTGCTAAACATCTGCAGGGTATATTTTCAATGCGCCAACATAACAATTTTTTTAATTAACTTTTAGATCCATGGACCATTTTATTAAAAGGGGGCAGAAGCCCAATCTGTACAAAAGCGAACACAGGCCTCAGCGTGATCCGGTCCAAAAAGGAAGGAAATGAAAAGATTCCTATTAAATATAAAAGTCTGTTTATTGTCAAAGAGTATTCAGTACTCTTTTTTCTCCACACTTGCTGCCTTTGAAGAATGTTTTCGATGAGCTGGAGCCGGCGGTTCATTTTGTACCTCCTCTGGGTCATCTTTAAGCTCCATCCTCGTTGTTTGATGATCGTTCTTTGTCTATCATTTTCACTTGCTACTGGTATTTACTTAGCTTTCTCTCTTATTGCATTTCAGTAGCTAGGTTGTAATCGTGTGCTCCTTTTTTCAAGTGGTCGGGGTATAACCTCAAGGGACTGAAGAAACTTGCCTCTATTCAGATCTGGAAAGCTCTATAAGTATTCCGCTTTCTCTGCCTTCATTATTTCCTCCGTATCATTCTCTCCTCTAATGTATTGAATGCTCCTTTGTAGGTGCTGGTGCTCCTTCACTGGACTCCTTCGTGTAGCTTTGAGGTTTGAGCTTCTGTGGTGCAGAGATCCATCCACTCCTCTTTTTGGTGAAGATTTTTGGTAGCTAGAGCTTACATACTTAGCTAGTTTAAGCACATTTGTGTAGTCTTCTTCCAGGCAAAACTTTAACCTTTGGTTCTTATATTTATGTCTCCCTTTGGGCATGTAAATAATGGAACCCATGTATTTTTTCATGTGTAATAGATGCTCTTCCTTTCCTCTACATGCTTCTCTGTTTGTGCTCATTGAATGCTGATTTTGCGTGTCTTAATCTTAAGATTTGAGACCTGTAATTTGTCCATGTTGATGTGTTTTCTTGTGATGACTGATAGTTCATTAAAACAATAGTACTCTCTTGAAACTTGATGCTCAATTACTTCATTAGCTAAGGAGTCAGCCACTGTGTTTCCTTCGCTGTAAACATGAATAATTGTTCCTTGTAGTATTTAAAACTTGTACCTTATCACTTCAATTCTCTCTATTAGTTCCCAAGGTATCTTCCACTGTTGTTCAATCATTTTCTTAATGGTTAGTGAATCAGTTTCCACTATTACCTCTCTTAGGTTATTTTCCTGACAGAAATCCAGTGCTTCCTGAATGACTTAGGCTTCATCATCTATATTAGTTGCCACTCTTATCCCTTTAGCTCTAGCATAGCTTAGGTCTTCCTTCTCATCCATGATGCAGAAAGCCATAAAACTCAGTCATGAGTTACCTCTGCTTGCACCATCTGTGTTGCATTTGAGCTTGTGTCTCTCTGGGAACTTCCAAGTTAGACTATGATAATGTAACTTTGGTTTGTATTCCTTCAACTTGCTTATTATGAAAGGCCAATTCTCCTTCCTAATCTTCATCCGTGGGTAGTTTCCTCACCATGTCATGCACTTGCCGTACCATTTCATTGAAAGTTACATTGCCCCCATGCTTCATTGCATTCCTTCTCTTTCATAGAGTCCATATTGAAAGTGCAAGAGGGGGATGAATTATTGTTTTTCTTTTTTTGAGTCGACTGTCTGAAGGGATCAGTCGACTGCTATGCACAGATGAGTAGTTAAATAAAAGTGCAAAATTATAAATGCTGTAAAAGTAATTGATACTAGATAATTTTATACTAGTAGAGATCCAGAATGGATCTTAGTCCATTTCCCTTGGATTGCAAGGGTGTTCTCTACTAGTTCTTTGGTGGTTTTGATTTCGTACAAGCTTTGAGAGTATAGCTCCTACGTCTACACTCAATCTTTTTTCTTTTATTTTTCTCTTTTGATACAATGCCTCACCAACTATATTTTTTCTCTCCACTCTTTTTTAGTACACAGTAAAACACAAGGTAAAATAATACTTAATAAAAGTAGAGCAAAGAACTTGAGATGGTAGAGACGGTTTGTATATTTTTCTTCTTCAATCTTCAAAGGCTTTTATAAAGGATAAAGTAGTCGTTGGCGAAGATCTTTTGTGAAGAAGGCAACCCAAGAGATTTGATCCTTGGAAAAGGATATGAGAGATCCTATTTCCAAGAATAAGGAGGAGTCAATCCTTGACTCCTTGAATTTGTTGATCTTGCTTCCTTTTCTGTGCTTGATAGGATGTCTAGTACTTCCTTGATTTAAGCTTGAAATATTTCTTTTTCATAACATGTCCTTCAGTAGAAATCCGTACTCAATGCTTGGTACTTGAGTTCATAAATATAGGAGGATAACTGCTTCTTTTCAAAAGCATTGAGGTTTCAAGGAAATTCAAATTTTCTTGAAAGTCTTGATGATCTTTTTCCTTATTTTCCTTCCAAAATTAGAGTCAATCTAATTTTACTTAGATGAATCAATCTTCTTCTTTCTTGAATCATGCAAGATAATATTTTCTTTCCTTTGGCAAGGTCTTGAATAAGTGCTTGGTACTGATCTCAAAATTAGAGTCAATCTAATTTTACTTAGATGAATCAATCTTCTTATTCTTTCCATAATATTTTGATCCTTGAGAATCTTCATAATTGTTTCCTTATTTTCTCTTCCTTCTTGAGAATAAATCTCTCTTTATTGCTTCTTGCTTGGTACTTGATTTTTCTTTCTTTTTGAGTAATGCTCCTTGATATTTTCCTTTCCTGCTTGGTACTTGATTTTCCTTTCCTCTTGGATAATGCTTTCCTTTCCTGCTTGGTACTTGCTCTTTCTATGGTAAGGAGAATATCTTGAATCAACATCTTTGGGCAAGTTCCTACAAGGTAAAGTTGTCATTTATTAAAATCAGAATACTATCAATCTCCTCCTTTTTGATGATGATAATTTTTAGGATTGTAAATGTAGTCAACTTCCCTTTTAAAAAGATGTCTACATCTTCTCCCCCTGTATTATTGACTTGTTGCTAGTTAAACGCTAGTTGACTACTCCTCCTGCTTCTATTATTCTCCCCTTTGACATCAATCAAAAAGGAAATCAAGTATAGAGAGCAAAGCAACTACAATATAGATGATCTTAGGGGCGCAAGTCCAGTTACAAAATAAAGAAACACATCAAGGAAATATCTAAAAAAGTTTTGAAATAATGCCAAGAGATTCTCTAAGAGTACAAAATCTGTCTTCAAGCAAAAGTTTAGTAAAATATCAGCTAATTAAAGATCAGTGCTCACAAAAGATAGTTCAATATCACCATTTAAAACAGGATCTCTAATAAGGTGATGCTTGATATCAATGTGCTTAGCCCTAGAATAATGCACATAATTTTTTGTTAAGCAAATAGCATTAGAATATCACGCATAATAGGCACAGGTTTAAAAGATGATTCATAATTATTTAATTGGTGAATCATTCAAAGAATTTGAGCACAACAAACACCAATAGAGATATATTCAGGTTCAGTGGTAGATATAAAAACACAATTTTATTTCTTGTTGTTCCAGAAAATAAGAGCCGTTTCCAGAAGTTGACAAGTTTCACTTGTGCTTTTTCTGTCATTTTTATCACCTGTAAAATCTGTATCTGAAAATCCTTTAAACATAAAGTCACTTTTTCTAGGATACCATAAGCCATAAGATATAGTACCCACGAGATATCAAATAACACGCTCAACAACAGATAAATGAGATTCTTTAGGAGCTGACTAAAACCTTGCGCATTTGTATACACTGAACATGATATCCGGTCGACTGGCAGTGAGATAAAGTAAAGATCCAATCATACCTCGATATCTTATTTCATCAACTGACTTACCATCTTCATCAGCGTCAAGGTTGCAAGTGGGCCTCATTGGAGTTCCCAGGGATTTGTCTTCAGTCATTTAAATTTTTTGAATAAGTTTCTTAGAATACTTACTTTGACTGATGAAAATACCTTCAGTCGATTGATAGATTTGCAACCCCAAAAAGAAGGTCAACTCACCCATCATGCTCATTTCAAATTCACTTTGCATTAAGTCAGAAAATTCCTTGCACAAATCAGCATTAGTACTTCCAAATATAATATCATCAACATAAATTTAAATAATAAGATTACCAGAGGAGGTTCTTTTGATAAAAAGGATAGTGTCAATTTTTCCTCTAGAAAAACCATGATTCATTAAAAATTACTCAGATGATCATACCTAGCCCTGGGAGCTTGCTTAAGTCCGTACAAAGCTTTTAATAGTTTAAAAATATGATAAGAAAATTTTGGATGTTACCTGTAGGTTCTTTGACAAAAACTTGTTCTTCAATAAAGCCATTTAGAAATGCGCTTTTGACATTCATTTGAAATAACTTAAAACCTTTATGAGATGCATATGCAAGTAGGATACGAATAAATTTTAACCTTGTAACAGGAGCAAAAGTTTTATCATAGTCGACTCCCTCTTGTTGAGAGTATCCTTGAGCTACTAGTCGAGCCTTGTTGCGAACAACTTCTCCAGCTTCATTGAGTTTATTTGTGAAGATCCACTTGGTTCTAATGATTGAAGTCTTTTCAGGTTTAGGAATAAGTGTCCCGACTTTACTTTTCTCAAATTGGTCTAATTTTTCTTGCATAGTATTTAGCCAATGACTGTTGTTTAGGGCTTCATCAATTTTCTTTGGCTAAAATTGAGAAATGAGTGCCACATTCGCTTTATTTTTGCTTGAAGCTCTGATTTTCATTCCTTCCTTTGGGTCACCAATGATAAACTTCTTTGGGTAGTCAGATTCACTTCTCCATTCATTTGGGACTGTTTCAATAGCAAATTGATCTTTCTGTTCTTCAGCTGACTTAACTAGACAGTCGACTTTCTTGGATGAAGACACACTAATTTTGAGAACGTGTTCTTCTTCATCATCTGTGCTATGAATTTTTTTCAATAATACAATTAGTATCATCATAAATAACGTGAATGAATTTCTCAATGCATGATGTACGTTTATTAAAAACTCTATAAGATCTGCTACTGCTTGAATAGCCAAGAAATATACCTTCATCGCTTTGACGATTAAACTTACCAATATTGTCCTTACCATTATTGTGCACAAAGCACTTGCACCCAAATGGGTGAAAGTATCCAATGTTAGGCTTCTTACTATTCCATAACTCATATGGAGTTTTCTTCAGTATTGGTCTGATCAGGCACCTGTTAAAAATGTGACATGCAGTACTTACTTGTCACAACTCAACTACCGAGCTGTGCGAGCACCTACTCTAAGCACCTAGAGAGGAGAACCCTTACCACCTGATCCAACAAGCAATGCGGAAATCATAATTAAAACATAAGAAAGTAACCCTTTTTAATACAAGAAAACCATTTACAATATTCATAGCAGCAAACCCTTTACCACTTGAAAACAAACTCTCTCTAGGAACTAGTCTAAACAAATACAAGAGCTACTACAGGAGAAATACAAGAAATTAAAAGAAGACACATCTTTCATCGCAAAAACAAAGAGTAAAAGCTACTGGAGATCGCCATCGTCATGTAACAATGAAACATCACTGACCCTACAACCATACTATACCCAAAAAGGTATAGCAAGAGTAGTATCAGTACAAAACATACATAGTGGTAGGCATTATCGATCGACCCGAATTCGCTACATACTATCATATAAGGAAAACAAGAGAAAAACTTGAAATGAGTTATAATAATCGAATCCTCAACATCCATCCTTACCACCATGATCTTAACTCCTATGGGCTTATTCGTTCCATCCCCCAGCCTTCCTATACCGTTCTACTGCCAACTCTACCACTCGAAGACTCTACACCTGATACCTACGACATCCCAAGTCACACTTGCCACCTAGACTTTCCAAGTCACCTTAACTCTAGTTCGAGAACTATGTCCGGACCAGACTACCATCCCATTATTCAAGTCCACCACTATGACTCAACAACCAAAAGTAAAACCCCCTCTCCCTATTCAAAGACTAGGCCACATACAGTCATACCACTACCTACAAATACTGGACCGCCCCAGAGACCCCTAGAACAATACCCAACATATAATAATAGCCAACTATACAGCCCCAGACTGTCAGTCTTACTCACCCCGTGACACAGGTTCAACCATCAATTAACAATGAACAAATAACCAAGACAATTACCCTCTTTACATTACCTGGACCAACTACGAATCCCTAGACCAACACTAAGTGAACATAAAATACCTGGTCCACACAAGGACTAATCCCACATATAAGTGTAACAACTCGGCCTTGTAAGGAACCAAATACAACAAATCACAACTCCAGCATTCAACCCGGTCCACTCATGAAACCTTTGACAAATACAGTTAGTAATGCATAATTAAACACATACCAGGCGTGGTACCCGAGTTAACTAATATAGAACTTGTACCGGGCATTGTACACGAGTCAACCGTTAGTATTCCATACCAGGCGTGATACCCGAGCCAACTAATATGTAACCTGTACCAGGTATGGTACCCAAGCCAACCGAATATCACACACAATCCAACAAGTCAATAATTAATAAATAACATCACACTTGTAAACCAACAAGCAATCATACCAAGTTCATTTCACATAAATGACACAAGATAGCTAGACATTCATAATTCTATTCTCTATGCATGTAACCCCATACAATACTAAGCAATAGTACATGAACACATATCACATTTGTGAAGAAAAATAACCATCACCTACCCAACAATCTGGTTCACAACCCTAACCTTGAATTCTTATCCGGGGACTCAGTCCTGGTTCACCCCCCTAGGCACGTATTCAACTAACACATCAATTTAGGAACCCTCCTTTTTGGACAACTCAACATGGGAGGGGAGGGACATCCCCTAACATGGGTGCTTCAAATATTCTTGTTTATCCCATTTCTTTTATATCGAATCATTCCCGAAGCCATCTATGACTAGTCAATTATTTACCCATAGCATTTTCGGTTCCCCGAACCTTCCCCCCAGCCTGGTTCCCAGTTTTTAGCATCAACCACCACATAATGAATACAAACAACCCAGAAATGACAACACATCATCCCAACCCCGTGATTTCCTCCCTAATTAATTAACCAAACTAAACAACAATCCTCCAGACTCCATGTCCGAAGGCCTATACATGAATTTTTCTTTCAGTCTATAATAATAATATGAAATGAAAACGGGTTTAAGTCTACTCAATGGAAGAACCTAGCTTACCTGGACGCCAAACAACTGGACAACGCATATTATGGCTCCACAAGCTGGAAATCTATGGTTTCACACCTTTTTAGCTGGGATCTCTCCTCCCCATGCTTCCAAGCCTTAGAGCAGCCTAAGAAGGTTTTTAGAGTAACCCTCGTATGTTTTCTAACTGAGAAGGAGAAATCTTTTATAAAAGTCGCGTAATTAAGCTTCTATTTTCTGCCATACCGTTATAGCTGACCGCTACAATGGCGGTGCTATAGAAGAATAATTACCGCTATAGCAGAGTGACGTCAGCCTTGATAAATTTCCAAAAATCTAAAATTTCTGTCACTTCAACCCCGCTTAAATCAAAACGTATTTTAATGTCTCCCAAAATTCATGATATGGTGATTTCTAAGATAATGATAGATTAGGTCATTACAACAGATACCAATTTATCCATCGTTCATTCTTGAATGATCCCACAAGAAAGAGAAAGAAGAAGCTAGTCCAGGGCTCTCACAGTCCCACCCTGACAGCATAATTATGATCCTACACGAATTATCAAACTTCTCTCTATTTAGTCATACTCAATCCAAGGTAAAAATATTATGATCCTACTTTGATGAGGAAAATTTCCTCCCCCAAGCTATCCGAAAGAATTTAAAAGTAACCTCCCCCGAGTACCCAAGAAATTTGGGGTCTCGTAGAACATCAGAGCAAAAGAATTTTAAAGGACTAGGGAGAAACCTCTCCATTCCCAAGTTGCCCTGCCGTCCGCTATAACAGATATTATACTGCCATAGCGGTAATGCTATAGCGAGGTGTCGACTGCTACAACGGTTGGAAATAGTTGAAATAGGGGAGAAACGAGTTCATTCCCATTATCCTCTATTTTCATCCAAAAAATACCTCCTTTCTCATGATCACTCCGCTTCCGACGTCGAAAACTTTAGGTAACAATCGTACCTGCTTACTCTCCTACTTCATTGCGCGATTATAGATAGGATTGTGATAAAAAATAGTGAATTTGGGTAGATATGTAGTTGGTTTTTGAACTTAAAAATAGGTTGGATTTTTGTCGGATTTCCAAAGCATGGGTGCTTCCCTTACGTTTTCAATGCCTCCACAGCGTTTTGGGCGTAAGGATTATGTAACTTTTGGCCAAAACAGGAAATAAAATGATGGGGGAAAGTGAAGGGTTGTTCTTGGAGAAACTTTGTGATTTGGACAGAATTTAGGGGTTATAATTCCTAATTTTTTGCATAAAACAGTGATAGGGCACTTTAGAAAAACTGATCTGGACTTGGAATGTTAAAAATGAAGTTTTGGGTCAAGGGGCGCCATTAATACACCCCTTGGGGTTCTAGGACGATGAAGATTGCTATAGCGAAACCTTACCCTATAGCGGGAGAAATTCTCGCTATAGCGCTCCCGCTGTAGAGGACGATCATCCGCAATAGCGGAAGACCACAAAATAGTATCCTCCCAGGTAGACTACTAAATTGATTTTTTTCCAATTGAATTACCTTTCCTTACACTTTTATGAGTTCTAACCCCACCCTTTGCCACACTACAGGTTAAAATTCTGAATGGCTGATGAACAAGTACCCGAGTATCCCTATGATAGGTTCCCCGACAATGCTAGTCAGGAGAGGTTTTGGGACATCCGGAGGCTAGGTTTTTTGCTATGAGAGGGCTTTCAAGATGGTAGGGGTGGATGAGAAGGCACCTGTTTTCTATCGCAAGCTTTAAGAGTTTGGTTGGGGCTCGTTGGTTGTGGCTTCCCCTCGTGAGTGCTCCAGTTGGGTGAGGGAGTTCTATTCTATACTCCCCACCATTCGTTAGGATGAACCCAACCCCATTATTCATATTCGAGGGGTGGATTTCCCTGTGGACTCTCGAACTATAAGTTAGGTGCTATGGGTGCCCCATGTTTCAAATGTGGCCTATAAGGCCAAGTCTCGACTGTAGGATATGACTTGTTTGAGGGATACCTTAGTAGATGAGGAGTTCAGAGGCGAGATCTACTGGCCCAGTGCTGAGGGAATCACCAATGCTTACTTTTCAGCCGATGCTAGAAAGTGGCTGAATTTGGTATCCTAGAGGATCCGTCCATCGGGCAATATCATCGACGTGACCTATGCTCGGACTTTGGTGATTTCTTGTACTATGTAGGGGATCATTCTGAATGTGGGGGATCAAATCGTCTCTGAGTGGAAGGATTTCTATCGGGGTCCTAGAAAGGGCCCCTTTATTTTGGGTCTGGTGTCTAAATTGTGCAGGGGGTTCCACGTGCTGACAGGGAGGTAGAGATGTATGATGCCTTCAACCCTCTCCGGGTGAAAGTGGTCACCTCCGAGAAGAAGAGGAAGGTAGATGAAGCAGGGAGCAGCCAGGATGTTGAGAATGATGATGATGATGATGACACTCCTACCCCTCCTTCCCAGTCCCAGCTCTCGATCACTAGCCGCCAGCTTAAGGAGAACCTGGACACGGTCAGGAGGTTTATGGAGGATATTAATGCTGGAGGTACAGCCTTTCCCCCTCTACTCAGGATTTTACAGCACTCCGTAGGGAGTTGGATGAGGAGATGAAGAAGAGGCACTCCGGGGATCATATGTTTACCCGGATGTGGAAGACTATTAAGGCCATGTTCACTTGCGCTGCACCTGGTCAGGAGCTTCCCCAACTTAAGCCCGAGAACATGCAGGAGTTTCCCTTCCTGAGCGACGATGAGGTCTAGGACCTCTCCTCCCCCCATTATTAAGAACATTTACTGCTTTTGGGCTTTTGCCCCTCTTTTGGAGCATGTACTAGACGATATTTCCCTTTCCTTTTCCCTCTTTCATTTCAAGCACGTGGATGATAGTTTTAGACAATATTTACCTTATATGCATGCTACTTAGTTCTACTGATGTTTTCTTGGTTGTACATAGTAGCTCGTAGCTTAACTATTGCTTTTATACACCCCGAAAATGAAAGGAAAAACATGGGAAAACAGGACAGAGGTTCTGCCCCGCGCCCTTCCGCTATAGAGGGTGTGACACTTCTACAACAGTACCACCATAGTGGGGAAATTTCCACTATAGCGGTCCCGACGACAGTGTCCCAGAAAATCAAAAGTTTCAGCAAAGTTTACTCATTCCCCATTCCCGGTTATCAATCTTAACCCCATAAATCCCGCTATGGTCTTAAACATAACCCCAAGACCATTCCTAGCACTGCATAATTCGAACTAGCATCACTTTATCATCAAAACAATTACAAATTTCAAGGGAAAACTGTTCACAACAAAAAATTCCTGCTATCATACAAGAATGACTTCCCCCCTTTCTCATGATTCCCAATCAACCCGACTGTTTTGAAATTAGAGTTTTTCCACAGTCACAAGTCTTGTTCCTTTACCATCTTAACCAATGATAAGTCCCACTCTGAAATGTAACACAAAATTTCCATTCAAGACACATAACAATTATATTAACCAAAGTACATAACAATCAGGTTATAACTACTCCCAGACCTAAATGTTCACAGTAGCCAACCAATTACACACCAACAATTGTAGTCATACAAGTAATGCAACAAACCTAATTTCAAGCTTCAAGTTTCAAAAAAATTCAAGTCATATATGTTTTATCTTTTTGCCCCATGGATGACCGTTAGTCGATCATCCATGCCTTACCACAGCCTCTCAGCCAGATACCAATTAGAACCTTCCTGATTCTAACTTCTCTTACTTGTCTCATTGCAGCCGGGGTCAAATGACATCCCCTACCTTGTTAAGATACCAATTAGAATCGAGAGATACCAATTGGACTCAACCCATACAAGCAAGTAAAAAACCGCATGAAAGGAATGAAAGAAGAGAGATGATTCCTAGAATGCTTCATAGCTTCCCAAGGATTATATGTGGATGTCAACACACTAATCCGTATGACTCTATTCGACATTTTTCTCTTGTACTTGGAGACCGGTAACCTAGGCTCTGATACCATTTGTCATGACTTAATTACTGTGTTGTGCGAGCACCTACTCTAAACACCTAGAGAGGAGAATTCTTACCACCCGATCCAACAGGTAATGCAGAAATCATAGTTAAAACATAAGAAAGCAACCCTTTTTAATACAAGAAAACCGTTTGCAATATTTGTAGCAGCAAACCCTTTACCACTTGAAAATAAACTCTCCCTAGGAACTAGTCTAAACAGGTACAAGAGCTACTACAGAAGAAATACAAGAAATAAAAAAAAGACAGCTTCGACCGCAGAAATAAAGAGTAGAAGCTGCTGGAGATCGTCATCGTCATGTACCAATAAAACATCACTGACCCTGTAACCAGACTATACACAAAAAGGTATAGCAAAGGTAGTATCAGTACATAACACATGTACTGGTAGGCATCATCGGTCAACCCGAATTCACTATATACCATCATATAAGGAAAACAAGAGAAAAACATAAAATGAGTTATAATAATCCAGTCCTTAAACATCCATCCTTATCACTAAGACCTTAACTCCTATGGGCTTATTCGTTCCGTCCCCCAGCCTTCCTATCTCGTTCCACTGCCAACTCCACCACTCGGAGACTCTACACCTGACACCTATGACTTTCCAAGTCACACTTGCCACCTAGACTTCCCAAGTTACCTTAACTCTAGTTCGATAACTATGTTCGTACTCGGACTACCACCCCATTATTCAAGTCCACCACTATGACTCAACAATCAGAAGTTAAAAACCCCTCCCCCTACTTAAAAACTAGGCCATATACATTTATACCACTACCTACAAGTACCGTACTGCCCCAGATACCCCTAGGACAATACCTAACAAATAATAACAGCCAGCTATACAGCCCCAGACTCTCAGTCTTACTCACCCCGTGACACAAGTTCAACCATCATTTAACAATGAACAAATAACCAAGATAATTATGCTCCTTACATTACCCAAATGAACTATGGATCTCTAGACCAACACTAAGTGTTAACATACAATACTCGATCCATCCAAGGACTAATCACATATATAAGTGTAACAACCCAGCCTTGCAAGAAACTAAATACAACAAATCACAACTCCAGCACTCAACCCGGTCCAATCATGGAATCTTCGATAAACACAGTTAATAATTCATAATTAAACTCGTACCAGGCGTGCTACCCGAGCCAACCGATATAGAACCTATACTAGGCATGGTACCCAAGTCAACCGTTAGTATCCCGTGCCAGTCGTGGTACCCGAGCCAACCAATATATAAATTATACCAGGCGTGGTACCCGAGCTAACTGAATGTAACACACAATCCAACAAGTCAATAATTAACGAACAACATCACACTTGTAAACCAACAAGCAACCATACAAAGTTCATTTCATATAATTGACACAGGATAGCTAGACATTCATAATTCTATTCCCTATACATGCAACCCCATACAATACTAAGAAATAGTACATGAACACATATCGTATTTGAGAAAAAAACAATAACCTACCTTTGATGAATATAAAAAATGATGAATAATGGAAGACAAAAAGACAGAATGCTCGATGTATAGAAGGCCGGTGTGACACATTGGACATAAGCTTCAACTATGCACTGAAATTGAATAGAAAGTTGGACGCATCCAAACTCCTACCTTTGACGCATCCAATCTCCTATATATCCCTTGATACAACAAGATCCCTAGTCTTCGATACATCTAAGCATTCAAGGTGTCATGTTCTTCTGTAAAAAGAAGGCAACTTTGGCTTTAAGGGATGGACGACGAGAAAATAGAATTTCTCTCTCTTTGTTTAAGTTCTTGTAGTTCCCTTGTTAGTGTCTCTTATTCTTAGAAATAAGAAATACTTTCATAATTTCTCTCTTTGTTAGAATTAAATACTTCTCCATGGAGTAATATCTTTTTGTTGGGATAGTTGATGAAACTTGATATATTTATATTATAATATTAATCTCAATTTTAATACATGCTTGACCTGAAACTTTCTCTTTTTATTTCTATAATGTGCTAGAATTTGAGATAATTAGTTATCACCATCACTTTATCTATCTTATATATAAGTTAATTATATATTAATTTAGTAATTCTCATGAAGCAAAATTAATATATAATAATCAGAGAGTAAAATAGTCGGGTGAAAATAATTTCTAATTATCTATTATTCTAAATCTCCACTCTTGCTTCTTTTAGTCCTAATTCTCACAGAGGGACTAATTCAAACAAGTTTATTGATTTGAGGGGTCTTTATCTTATTTCTCTTAGTCCTAATTCTCATGGAGGGACTGACTCAAATAAGTTTATTGATTAAAGACTAATTGCAAGAGGTCTCTACACCTATCGGCACAATTCAGGCAAGAAAAATTCTGTTTAATTGTCACTAGTCTTAAATCAATTAATTTATATAACCTCACGGAGTGTTGTTAATTGATTATATCTTAGTAAGCAAATATAATTGTTTTAGCAATAAACAATTATCATTTAGAAAATGCATGTGAAGACTGAGATTTTATTGTAATAATATGAATCAAGTGAATTCAACGATTCCCAACACTTTTTAATATAAATCTTTCGAAAGTAATTTGTTTTAATTTTAAGTGATCTAGAATCAAAACCCCCTTTTCATCAATTTGATTCTCTCAAATAGTAATCAGAATAACATAAATCTGTCTCACAGATTAACCAGTCTTTGTGGAATGATATCATAAACTATACTATAATTTGACTGAGAACGAGCAAAAAACTCCTATACATATTGGCCTCGTCAAATTTTTGGCGCCGTTGTCGGGGACTGGCGTATATCTACTTCAGATTAAATATTTTGTTACTAATTTGAGAACTTAGTTATAATCACTGTTTGTATAAAAGAATAAATATATATTAGATATGACTACTACTACTTTCTTATTGCATTATACTGCTTCTTTAAGTATCATACATATATGACACTAGCATTTTTTTTTCTTTTTGCTGAATATTAGTATTAATAATATAATAAATAAAAATATTATTGTACTAATATTAACTTTTTTTTATCACCTACTACTGCTGTAATTGTAACGACCAGGTCCGTCATTACGGGTAGTACAATCGTGCCAAGTTTTAGAGTTAGAAAACTTCGAGTTCGGGAGTTTGAAATTCTGGGCTAGGCTAGCCTTAGCCGGTTTTGGAGCGAGGTAGAGTCTAGGGAAATCCGGGTAAAGATGGGTTTAGGTGTCTTGGATTGAGCTAGTTTTTCACGTAGCCAAGACATAAAGGAGTCCGAAGGACTTTTCGGAATCGCATTAGGGTAAGTAGAACTCCTGAAATCGCGTTTGACCTGAAGGGGTTGTTTTAGGACGTCGAGGGAAACACGTGTGTTGTGAAATGACCAAAACTGGCAGATTTTTGGATATTTTGTCCGTGATGAGCGCGGTCACGCGCAATAGCAGTAAAAATTACCGCTATAGCGGCGATCAAAGGGTGGTCAACTTACTTAAGACCACTATAGAGGCAGCCTACCGCTATAGCGGGCCGACAGGATTTTAATGCAGAAACAGCTCCCAAAACATTCAGTTTTTCACAAGTTCATTTTGGGAAAAGGGCTAGGCTATTCCAGGCATTTTTCTTCCTTTTTCTGTCAAAATTCTTCCCTAAGGTAAGGTTTTCGTTCCCCAATCTTTCTATTACGTTTCCTATGAGGTAGAATTGCGAGGAGGGAATTTGGGGAAAGATTAGCATAACCTAGGGATGGTGGAATTCGGGGAAGGAAGGGGATTCGAAGCATGTGTGTTCTTGGGTATGGATTAAAGTACATTATTATGACCATCTAAATCGCAACTTTTGTTCAAGAACAACCCTTCACCTCCCACCCTATTTTTGGCCCATTTTTGGCCAAAAATAGTGTAATCCTTACGCTCATAATACCTGGGAGGCATTGTAAATGTAAGGTAAACATCCATGCTTCAAGAATCCAACAAGAATCCAACCTAAGGTTCAAGTTCAAAACCCACTACAATGTATACCCCAAACCCTCATTTTCTACCAAAATCATGTCTAAATTCGTGCAAGGAAGTAAGGAAACGAGTAGAAATAAGTCTTACCTGGAAATTCAACATCAGGAGCGAAGTGATTAGGAGAGAATGTGGTATTTTCGGAAGAAATATGGGAAGAATGAGGGGTGAAATCTATTTTCCCCTTATTTTAACCTGTTGTCAATCGCTATAGCGGTTGACATTCTACCGTAGCAGAAGCTCTATAGTGGAATAATATTCGCTATAACAGACGGAAATCCATTTTGGGAAAATAAAAGTTCTCCCGGGTAATTTCAAATTCTTTTGCTCTGACATTGTCCGAGACCTCGGATTCTTTGGGTACTCGGAAAGGTCACGTGTAAATTTTCTTGGGTAATTCAAAAATTCTTTGAGGGAGTAGGGTCAGCTAATTTCCTTCAAATCGATGCAACTAATCGATAGGAGGATGGTAATTCGCGTAGGTTCGTGCATTACGCGGTCATTTGGGACAGTGAGGGTCCCCGACTAGTTTTTTTCATTCTCTTGATTTTTGGGATCTTTCAGGGATGAACGATGTGTAAATTGGTATCTGTTGTAACGACCGAATCCATCGTTATTTCAAAAACCACGACGTCGTGAAATTAAAAAATGAGTTAAAAATATTTTGGTATTAAATGGGGTGACATGGCGAAAAAGTTCAAATTTTTGGAAATCATCTGGTGTGACGTCACTTCGCTATAGCGATATTTTATCTGCTATAGCAGAACCACTATGGCGGAAGGCCATCCACTATACCAGACTGCCGGGAGCCAGTAGACTCAAAATGGGATTTAATAAAAAGACTTCTCCTCCTCAGTTGGAAAACATACGAGGGTTTCTCCAAAAAGCCTCCCATGCTGGTCCAAGACTAGAAAACCATAAGGAGGAGGGACTATGGCTGGAGGGACACAGAACAGTGGATTCCAAGATCATTACCCAGCCAGAAACGCCTTCACGGAGCCAAAAGCACATCCTTCCAGCTGCTTGGCTCCCAGGTAGGCTAGGTTTTCATTTGAGTAGATAGACCTACTTACATTCTGTACTTATTGTATAGTGGGAAAGGAGAATCCATGATTAGGCTTTCGAGTACGGAGTCTGGTGCATTCGATATTGGTTATGAGTGAGCTAGGGACTGGTTGGATTGAATTGTGGGTTGATGGTATTTATTTTGGGTTGTTTATGTTTTCTTGGTATGCTAAAATGATAGGACTCAGGGTTTGGGATATCGGGAAGGTTCGGGGAACCGGGAATTGCAAGGATAACTAAATGGGTATGAAAATAGAAAACTCCTAGGTGAGGTTTTGGGAATGCGGAGGGCATGATGAGTAGTCGTTGGTTTTGCTAAGGGCTAAGGGGTGGTAATTCGTATTGTTATTAGCTATGTAATCGAAATCAATGTGGTTGTTAAATTATGCTAAAAAGGGAAATCGTTCATTATATATAAATAAAGGGTGAGTGTGTTTAGTCTTTGGATGGAGGTCGAGGCTAAGTTATATACCCAGGAAAGAGGGTAGGTGATGGCTTGATTCATGTATGCTTTGTGTGGTTGTGTATGGTTATCTAACTAAATTGTATGAGATGCATTGCTTAGGGGTTGATTAGGAATGTCTGATAGTCCTGTTTAACAGTCTGGTAAATTTAACTGTGTATTTTACTTGTTGGTTTACAAGTTGATTGTTCATTATTGTGACTGTGGATTGTTTGACATTTGGTTGGCTCGGGTACCATGCCTGGTATGGAATTACTAATGGTTGGCTCGGGTACCATGCCTGGTACAAAATATACTAATGTTTGGCTCGGGTACCACGCCTGGTATGGCATATACTAACGGTTGGCTCGGGTACCATGCCTGGTACGGGTTTTTTTACTGCATTGTTTCATTGATAATGTTTGCATAATTGTAGTTGGTATTAGTTCCATGAGTGGACCAGGTTGTGAACTTGAATTGTGGTTGTGTATTTTGGTCCTTGAGAGGCCAGGTTATTAAATTTCTTTACGAGTTGGTCTTGGTGTAGACCGGGTTGTTTATCTGACACTTAGGTGTTGCCTAGAGGGGGATTCAGGGTGGGTCCGGGAGGTGTAATGAGGTGTAATGGTCATTTGTTGTGGACTATTGATTATAATTGTGAAGTGGTTCACATGTGGTTGATAAACTAGGGGAATGACTGAGCGTCTGGCATAAGGTTACTAGCTGATGTTATCCTGTAAAGAGTTGTCTAGGGATCCGGGAGGGGTCTGGGTATTTGTGAGTGGTGCCATAGTGGTATTGGGTCTGGAATGACAGGGACAGGGTCATTTCTGGATGAATAGTCATGGGGGTTAACTAGGATTATGGTGGGGTAGTCAGGGTTGGACTTAGCAGTTGGGCTAAGATGGCGTGATGTAACGACTGGGTCCATCATTACGGGTAAATCATTCGTGCCAATTTTTATAGTTAGAAAACTCCAGGTTTGGGAGTTTGAAATTCTGGCCTAGGCTAGTCCCGACTGGTTTTGGAGCGAGGTATGGTCTAGGGAAATCCGGGTGAGGATTGGGTTTAATGTCTTGATTTGAGCTAGTTTTCCTCGTATCTAACACATAAAGGAGTCCGGGAAACTTTTCGAAATTGAATTCGGGCAAGTAGAACTCCTAGAATCGAGGTTGACGTGAAGGGGTTGTTCCTGGACATTGGAAAAATAAGTGTGTTGTAAAATGGACTAGTTTTAGAGATTTTACAACTTTTTGTCCTGTGAGCGGTTGACACTCCACCACTGCGACCTCCGCTATAGCAGAAATATTACTGCCACAGCGAAAGTCAAGTCAGTCAACCTCCGCCATAGCGGTTGACTCCGCTACAGTGGTACCGCTATAGCGGAGCGGACCGCTATAGCGGAGCCTGATGGGATTTAATGCAGAAACTTCCCCAAAAACATTCAGTTTTCACAAATTCATTTGGGAGAAGGGCTAGGGCAATTTCAGGTGTTTTTCCTCCAATCTTCATCGTTTTTCTTCCATAAGGTAAGGTTTCTACTCCCTGAACTCCGTAATACTTTTCCTATGCGGTAGAATTGCTAGGAGTGGACTTGGGAAAAGGTTTGGAATGACTTAGGGAGGGTAGAATCCAGGGAAAAAGGGGGATTCTATGTGTAAAAGTTCTTGGGTGTTGCTAACTTTACTGTTTTATGATCATGTGACCTTAGTTCCCTAATTATTTCTATAAAACTGGTAGAATTAGGTGAATTAATAGCGGGGAAGCCCAGAAAAATGGGTGGGATGATCATGTGTGGCCTGGGGTTTAGGATTTTGCATAATCCGAGTAAATTGTATGCCATATAAATTGATTCTTGGTTATTGTGTGTTGCTTTAGAGCAAGAACAGGCAAGAACTTTGGGAAATGGGAAAGCTCCGATTGTGTAGAGCTTTGGATCATTTCGAGGTAGGTGATGGTTGCTTCCTGTATTCTTTGTATGTTTAAGTTCTCTTGTCTAAGTATTTGTATGAGATGCATTGCTTAGGAAATGATTAGAAATGTCCAAGAGTTCTGTTAGTACTCTGGTAAATTGAACATTGTATTGCGTTTGTTAATTTACAAGTTGATTGTTCATTTTGTGTGACTGTGAATTGTTTAACTTTTGTTGGCCCGGGTACCACGCCTGGTATGGGATAACACTAACGGTTGGCTCGAGTACCACGCCTGGTATGGGATAATACTAACGGTTGGCTCGGGTACCACGCCTGGTATGGATTTACTTTCTTGTATTTCTGCATCTTTATTTTTTTGGTTTCCTGAGTGGACCGGATTGTGAACTTGAATTGTGGTTGTGTATTTTGGTCCTTGAGAGGTCGGGTTGTTTCATTGCTTTACGAGTTGGTCTTGGTGTAGACTGGGTTGTTGATTGACACTTAGGTGTTGTCTAGAGGGAATCTAGGGTGGGTCCGGGATATGTGACGAGGCATAATTGTTATTGTTGGAGATTGTTGATCATAATTGTGAAGTGGTTTACATGTGGAAAACGTTAGGTAGAGACTTGTAGTCTAGGAATACCTATTGAACTGCCTATGTGTTTTTGTACTCTTACTTGATTTCTATACTGTTCATACACTGTTTATTTGGAACTGGCTGATAATCCTACCCGTACACGGTGGTTGTGTACTGGTACTGCACTTGCTTATCTTTTTGTGAGTACAAGGAATCTTCCAGCGGTTGACGCACGACCTCACTTGTAGGCCAGACTTTCCGAGATATCAAGGGTGAGCTCATCGACCGAGCTGCCTTGGTGTCCATCTAGTTTGAGTTGTGGCCCATTTGTTCGGGCTTAGACTATTTTATTTGTTTTGGGGTTGCATCCCCGTACTCTAGTATTTGATAGATGTTTGGTACGATGACTTTCAGATTCTAGGGAGGGATTTTTGCAGTTTATTTTAATATAGAGTTGATTTTATTGATGAATGATTGCTAGTTTACTTTCCTACACTGGTTTTAAGTGGTTAGGCTAGGCTAAGAGTTGGACTCTATTGGTTCGCTCATCCGGAGGTTGGGTGGGTGTCACTCATAATGGTATGGGTCGTGACAAAGATGGTATCAGAGCCCTAAGTTTGTTGATCTCGTCGTACCAAAATAGGTCTAGTAGAGTCTTGCGGAACAGTGCGGAGACGTCCGTACTTTTCTTCGAGAGGCTATAGGACTTTAGGAAATATATATCGTATTTCTTCCTTCGTGCTGTAACTTGATTCCAATTGGTATCTGGTGATACAAATGGTATATGACTCTTTCACTCTTCTGTTCGCAGATGGTTAACACAAGGAACAATGGATCTAGACCGGCGTTCCCAACAGTGGGCTCAACTATCCGTGGTAGAGGCAGGGGAAGGGGCAGAGGACACGGTAGATCCACGCCCGCCAGGGGTAGAGCTCAGGCTGCTACAAGAGCGCGAGAAGCAACCCCTTCCCCACCTCAGGAACAGGTTATCGAAGATGTGAAAGTTGTTGTGGAGGATGATGGGGCGCAGGCTGAGGCTGAGGTGATACCGGGTGGAGGTGCAGGCAGTCCTTCTATGACACCAGAAACATTTCAGCAGGCTTGGAATATCTTGAGTGGTTTGGTTGGTGCTGGAGCCATACCCGCGACACTTGCAAATCAGGCTCTGGGCACTCAGCCAGCAGATCCTACGGCTCCTAGGATGGATGCAACTTTAGGCATAGGTGACTTCTTGAGGCCAATGCTAGGCCCAGTGATACAGGGAATGAACATGAGATGCTAACCAAGTTTCTCAAGCTGAAACCTTCTACGTTCCAGGGTACTGACAGGGAAGATGCTTATGAGTTCATACTGGATTGTTATGACAGGCTGCACAAGCTAGGCATTGTGTAACAGTATGGGCTGGAGTTCATCATATTTTAGCTGCAGGGTGATGACAAGCAGTGGTAGAGATCTCATGTGGAGTGTCGGTCGTCCGTTTTACCTCCACTAACTTGGGAGCAGTTCCATTCTCTTTTCTTAGAGAAGTACGTACCCCATACTTTAAGGGACCGGAAAAAGGATGAGTTCTTGAATTTTGAGCAAGGTAGCATGTCAATCTCTGCTTATGAGGCAAAGTTTCATGCCTTGTCTCGTTTTGCTACGCAGTTGCTGGGTTTCGAGGAGGAGCGAGTTCAGTTGTTTATCAAGGGTTTTAATACTGAGCTTTAGGTACTATCGATGCACATGACTTCTTTAGGGAAAGTCTTTAATGATGTGGTGGATTATTTGAAGAAACTTGAGGGATTCAGGTAGGCGGGGCAGGCTAAGGTGTTAGCCAAGAAGCCCCGAAATAAGGGAAATTATGGTGGTTCGTACTCCAGGGGTCAGAGTCAGCAGGTATACTCAGCCTGTCCTATTCAGTCAGCTCTGCAACCTGCTACAGGTGGTCGTCCGGGAGCTAATCAACAGTTTTCAGCTCCTAGAGGCCAGGGTGCTTCTTATTCATCTGCTAGCAGGCCTGCACTTGATCGTGGTTACTTCTATTATGGTGATCTGGGCCACTTTAAGAGGGAGTGCCCTCACAGGCAGACCGGTAATCAGGTTCAGCAGCAACCCAAGGTTGTGGTCCCGACAAGTAAAAGTGGTCATGCTAGAGGTCGTCCACAGGGTGGGCGAGGTAACTTTCAGGGAGGCCAGGGAGACAGAGGGAACAACGAGGTGGGCAGGGGTGCGGCGCAGCCGGCCAGAGAGGTTGCTCGGATTGATGATCGGGCTCACTGCTATGCGTTTCTAGGAAGGACCGAGGTTGAGGTATCAGATGCAGTAATCACAGGTACTATTCTCATCTGTGATAAAATGGCTTTGGTGTTATTTGACCCAGGTTCTACATATTCTTATGTGTTTGTGAATTTTGCGTTAAGTCTGGACTTGGTATGTGATATCCTCGATTCCCCTATCCATGTTTCTACCCCGATTGGAGAGTCGGTTATGGTGACTCATGTTTATCATAACTATTCTGTTATTTTTGTGGGGCTGCATACCTGGGTAGACTTAGTAATCCTAGATATGGCTGACTTTGACATTATTTTGGGCATGACCTAGTTATCCCCTTATCATGCTGTGTTGAATTGCAATACCAAGATTGTGGCTCTAGAGATTTCGAGTAAGGAGAGGCTAGAGTGGGAAGGTGTGTACAGGTTTAAGCCGAATAGGATTATATCATTCGTTCGGGCTAGGAAGCTAGTGGGGAGAGAGTGTCTAGACTTTTTGGCTCATCTCCGGGATGATAGTGTGGAGTCCCCATCTATTGAGTCAGTTCTAGTTGTTTCAGAATTCCGAGAGGTGTTTCCATCGGATTTGCCTGGTATGCCTCCGGACAGGGATATTGACTTTTGTATTGACTTGGAGCTGGGCACTCGTCCCATTTCCATTCCTCCATATCGTATGGCTCCAGCAGAGTTAAGGGAACTTAAGATTCAGCTTCAGGAACTCCTAGATAAGGGATTTATCCATTCCAGTACTTCGCCTTGGGGTGCTCTAGTATTGTTTGTAAATAAGAAGGATGGTAATATGCGGATGTGCATAGATTACAGGCAGTTGAACAAGGTTACCATCCGGAATAAGTATCCTCTACCCCGTATTGATGATCTGTTTGACCAATTACAAGGTGCATCGGTGTTTTTGAAAATTTTGACTTGAGGTCAGGGTATCATTAGTTGAAAATTAGGCCTGAGGATATTCCTAAGACTTCTTTTTAGACTCGCTATGAGCATTATGAGTTCTTAGTAATGTCGTTTGGTTTGACCAATGCACCGGCAGCATTCATGAGTGTAATGAATGGGGTGTTCAAATCTTACTTGGATTCGTTTATCATTGTTTTCATTGATGATATTTTGATCTACTCCAAGAGTAGGGAGGAGCATGCTGAACATCTCCGTAGAGTGTTGGACATTTTGAGGTGTCAAAAGCTTTATGCAAAGTTCACCAAGTGTGAGTTCTGGTTGATAGCATTCTTGGGGCATGTAGTGTCAGAGAAGGGGGTGATGGTAGATCCCTAGAAGATTGAGGCAGTCAAGAGTTGGGTCCAGCCTAGCTCGGTGACTGAGGTGAGAAGTTTTGTGGGGCTTGCAGGATACTATTTTAGGTTTGTCAAGGATTTCACATCTATTGCTACTCACTTGACAAGGCTGACACAGAAAGATGTGCCATTTGTGTGGTCTGACAAGTGCGAGAAGAGCTTCCAAAAGCTCAAGACACTTCTGACCACGGCTCCTATTTTGTCCTTGCCGGTTGAAGGTAAAGACTTTATTATTTACTGTGATGCTTCACATTCTGGTTTGGGTACGGTGTTGATGCAGGATAGGAATGTGATAGCCTATGCTTCTGGGCAGTTGAAGGTGCATG
This sequence comes from Jaltomata sinuosa, assembly GCA_003996215.1. Lineage (NCBI taxonomy): Eukaryota > Viridiplantae > Streptophyta > Magnoliopsida > Solanales > Solanaceae > Jaltomata > Jaltomata sinuosa. The sequence goes on from QJPP01004356.1 coordinate 629,696, forward strand.
AGAAAAACTACCCAACTCACAACTTAGAGTTTGCAGTGGTGGTCTTTGCACTCAAGATTTAGAGACACTATCTCTATGGTGTCAAGTGTGAAGTGTTCACTAATCATCGCAGTCTGCAGCATGTCTTCACTCAGAAGGATTTGAATCTGAGGTAGAGGAGGTGGATGGAATTGTTGAAGGATTACGATGTGACTATTCAGTACCATCCGGGTAAGGCTAATGTGGTGGCAGATGCATTGAGCCAGAAAACAGCTAACATGGGCAGTTTGGCTTGTTTAGGGGTGTCCAAACGACCTCTAGCAAGGGAAATTCAGGCATTGGAGTCCAAGTTCATGCACTAGGGTATTTCAGAGCAAGGTGGGATTTTGGCCAGTGTTGAGGTCAAATCCACCTTCATAGAGGAAATAAAGGCCAAACAGTTTCATAATTTGCAGTTGAGCAGGCTTTGGAGCAAGGCAATATCCAGAGAGTCCAGGGATGCCACGTTAGACTTTGGCAATTTGTTAAATTTTAGAGGAAGGATATGCATTCCTCGGGTTGATGACATGATTCAGAAGGTGTTGGCAAAGGCTCATGGTTCGCGATATTCAATTCATCCGGGCGTAACCAAGATGTACAGGAATTTGAGGTAGCTTTATTGGTGGCCTGGTATGAAAAAGGACATAGATGATTTTGTGTCCAAGTGTAAGAATTGCCAGCAGGTAAAGTATGAGCACCAGAGACCTGTAGGACTACTTCAGAGGATGCCCATTCCAGAGTGAAAGTGGGAGAGAATAGCCATGGATTTCGTTGTGGGTCTCCCGAAGACCTTGGGGAAGTCTGATTCTATTTGGGTCATTGTTGACAGACTGACCAAGTCAGCTCACTTCATTCTGGTCAGGATGGAAAACAATTCGCAGCAATTGGCTAAGATATACGTGAAGAAGATTGTGAGATTTCATGGAGTGCCACTGTCCATCATTTCAGACAGGGGTAAACAGTTTACTTCCAAGTTTTGGGGTAAGTTGCATGAGGAGTTGGGCATTCAACTCACCTTTAGTACAGCCCTCCACCCTCAGACTGATGGTCAGTCAGAGAGGACAATTCAGGTATTGGAAGACATGCTGAGAGCATTTGTGATTGACTTCGAGGGTCATTGGGGCCAGTTTCTACCATTGTGTGAGTTCTCATACAACAATAGCTACCACTCCAGTATTGACATGGCATCGTTCTAGGCCTTGTATGTGAGGAGTTGTAGGTCACCGATTGGGTGGTTTGAGGTAGGCGATATAAAGCCTTTGGGCATTAACTTGGTAAGGGAAGCACAAGAAAAAGTAAGAGGTATTCAGGCCAAGTTGCTAGCTGCCCAAAGCAGGCAGAAAGAATATGCGAATCGCAAGGTCCGAGACATGAAATTTTAGGCTGGTGAACAAGTGTTGTTGAAGGTGTCACCAATGAAGGGAGTCATGCATTTCGGTAAGAGGGGTAAGGTCATCCCCCGGTTCATCAATCCATTTGAGGTTGTCAAAATTGTGGGGCCAGTGGCTTTGTCAGGTGTCCATCCGACATTCCATGTATCCATGCTAAAGCGATACCATGGGGATGGGGATTACATCATCAAGATGAGGTGTTACTTGATAAGGATTTTTGCTATGAAGAGGAGCTGATTTTGATTCTAGATCGGGATGTCAGGAAATTAAGGACAAAGGTGATCAATATGGTAAAGGTTCAATGGAAGCATCATCCGATTGAGGATCTCACTTGGGAAACTGAGAGGGACATGTGATAACGCTCAAACTACACCTCAATTTAAGAAGCGTATGCGATCGTTGTCAAATATATAACCCAACAAGGTTGGGGTCGAATCCCACAGAGAATATGGTGATGATTAAGACTTTAGTGAAGTATGTGACTAGTTGTCAATCGTTTCCAGTAACTAAAAGGGGGGGTTTTGTAATCAAATTGTAAACAAAACAATAATAAACGTAGGAGAAATAATCAGTAGGAGAGAATGCGAACTAGGGACGTGGTTACCATGGCGTTGTAACAATGTCGATTCTAGGCTTAACCGGGTTCTTTCTATATGCGTGTCACGATGTGATTGCGTCAATTGTATCGTCTAAACGTCTCTCGACCAAATAAACAAATTTCCTTTTATCTTCTCTCGATCTAAAAAAGATGTGCTTTTTAGCTTTCAATCCTAACATCAAGTAGATTAATCCAGTTACGGCATTAATCTTTAAAACGAGAGTTGGTAGTCTCGAATCCTTGTTGTTAATCAAGTTTCCCGGTTTTAATCTCTTTCTCAAGCAAATTAAACCTAGGCATGTTCTAATGTTTGCAACCCACTAGAAAACATGACATAATGTATGATTAACAACGTGACAATACATAAATCGAACCCAACGCTACCCGGAATCTATATTGCTACGTTTGCCATGGCTCCCACAACCCTAGTTGCGGGAGTATTAGTTAATCATGCTATAAAGAAAAGAGAAGAGAATTGAATTCATAATAAGGAGAAGAAGTTCTTACAATATAATGAAAACCAATCTTCAATAATCCAAGAACAAGAAAAACCAAGAACTCACGAACACGAATTCAAGAATCCGAAAACGTGTTGTTGCTCTCAAAAAATGACTAAAAACTATTCTAAAACTATTGGGTGTCTCCTAATTACATAAACCTATCATAGGGTATTTATAGGAGTCAAAGAAACCAAATCCAAAACGGGCTAGGAATCCCCAAAAACGCGGGTCGCCGCCTGAGTCACTGCCTAAGCGTGACGGTCAGGCTGACGGACCGTCAAGGCAGTGACGGACCGTCGCCTGGACCGTCACTGCTAGGCAGTGGTGGCGCCTCCTTTGCTGCCTCCACGCGACGGTCTATGTGACGGACCGTCACACATGTGACGGACCGTCACTCAAACCGTCACCCTTAGGCAGAACTTCGTTTTTCTCGTATTTTCTTCCGTTTTCGTGTTTGCTTCCATTTCCTACAAATACAACATAAAAACATCAAAAACAACAATGGTTGCTTGAAAACGTACGATTGTTCTTAGTAAAAAAGGAGTCGAAAGTGACGTAAATTAGCGTCACATCAACACCCTCAACTTAAAACGTTCGCTTGTCCTCAAGCAACATAACATAGAACAATAATACGACTCAACTAAGAACACGAACTCATGTCTATAGCACTTCATGGTCATTCAAAACTTATTCACTTAAATCAAGCTCCCTCGTAGCACACGTATGTATGAAACACTAACTTGCAAGGATCCAAACATGTCATTCCGATATGATAGAACATTATGCATACACACGCGTAGCTATCCTAAAAATCAATAGACAATATAGACATCTTGGTGCCCTCACCACAAAGAAATCCCACACACAAGATTTGGGACTAGGTAAGCGCTCACACTCACAAACGATTTCAAACAATGCACATGCGATACCATAGGCCTGCCCTTACTATTCTATTTCGGTTCTTCAGAAAGCTACTCAGGATCACTACAGGACTTGTTTAGGCTTGTAATGAGGCTTCGGGTGCAGGTAGGATACATTTAGGGGTTAGTGACTAAGCCCTCCTTGGAACCATTTACATCTTATCACCACATAACTTCACTTTATCCATCCTCATTCACCTTTTTATTTCCTTGATTCTAGATACAGGTGCGGCCTCCTTTTTGACAATTCTTTTTGTTTCTTTTTCGATCTTTTTCATCATTCTTTATTTTTTTCTTTTCTTTTCTTAGGCGCACACCCGGATTTTCATTCTATTCAAAAACAATCATCTCCATCCTCTTTTTCTTCTCCTTTACCACTGTAGTAGCCACCCTCAACTTAGGCTGATTGCCTACGTCAAGGTGCACAATGTCCATTGGTAGGACCAGGGCCAAAACAGGGTTTACCTCTATAGTAGCCACCCTCAACTTAGGTTGTTTGCCTACGTTGAGGTGCACGATGTCCAAGGAAGGACCAGGGCCAAAATAGGGATTCAAAGTTAAACATGAATGGTGACAGGTTATTGAAAGAACAAGGTCAATTATGGCTCAAACAGGGATCAAAGGGGTTATTTATATTTGGACGGTCTTTTAGGTTAAGTGGACTGCACACAAAAAGGGCCTGTGATCCTTTCCTAAGCAACCAACTTCAAACTTAACAAAATAGACCGGGCAAGTTCTAGATGCATGCACAGAGTAAGAATTTATGACAATTAATCTCACACACTCTTAGCACCAAGAAACTATATCGCTACCAACTATCAAACAACCGCTCGGCTTAAGCATACTCATTCTATCATATTCACACAATGACATCTACAGATCCAGACAGTCAATCGTTTCAACATAAGCTCAAAACCAGAAATTTTTTAAAAGGGCCTCATTTTTAGATAAGAACAACGCATGCTTGCTATAGACACTAAAAAAAAATTTAACTAACAACCTAAACATGCCGGTTCTACTAGATAGCACACCGGAGGGAAAAGAAATCGGCAACAAAAACCCTCGGTGGTGACTCACAGGTTTCCCAACACCCTCAACTTAGACTCATGCATTGTCCCCAATGCATATATGCGAAAGCTAAAAACTGTGAGAATAAAGGAATACCTGTGAAGTCGATATGACTCGAATTCCGGAATGATGTTGGAGACCGCCAGGGTCTCCAAAACAAGAGAACTCGATGGAGTACTTGTGTGCGCCAACCTCATGTTGCGCTCCAACTTCCTCTTTTATTGGCTCCGCAGCTAGTCGTGACCGCTTTTTCGCTCTTTCCTTGTAGATTCTCTTGCGGTGTTTTCGTTTCCTTGAGCTATTTACACCGCTTTCCGCAACATGCTTCTCTTTTCGCGGCATCCTTCTCACAACAGCTAGCGTCTCGACCAAACACTTCTCCTCAAGGTGCACATCCGCAGGAGCTTCCTCAACAGCATTGATGACCGCGACCACCCTCATGTCACTTGGTTGCTTCATCAATTTAGACACATCGAACTTGACCACTTCATTGTTCAATCGGAAGGTCAGTTCGTTTTTCTCCATGTCAACCAATACTCTCGCCGTAGCTAACAATGGTCGTCCCAAGATTATGGGAACTTCGAAGTCCACTTCGCAATCCAAAATCACAAAGTCAGCTGGGAAGATAAGCTTACCGATCTTAACTAGCACATCAGTCAATATCCCTACGGGTCGCTTTACCGAACGGTCAGCCATCATCACTCTCATGGACGTTGGTTTAGGAGCTCCCAAACCCAATTTGTCATACACTGCTAGCGGCATCAAATTTATACTAGCACCAAGATCACACATAGCTCTTCCGAAGTTGAGCTTCCCGATAGTACATGGAACAGTGAACGCACCTGGATCTCCTTTCTTTTCCACTAATGATCTAGAGGAAATAGCGCTGCAGTGATGGAGGTTGTCTTCTGGCTCAAAACTTACCGTCCTCTTCTTTGTGATCAAGTCCTTCATGAACTTGGCATAACCGGGCATTTGTTCCAGAGCTTCCACCAATGGTATGTTTATTGAAATCTGTTTTAACATGGTCATGAAGTTCAGGAACTTACTATCGTCAGCTTTCTTCTTCAACCTCTGGGGGAAAGGGGGTGGGTGTCGAAACATCATAGTTGGAAGCTTTTCAGCTTCCTTGCGTTTCTCTGCGGGCTTTGGCGTTTCCTCCTCTACCGCCTCTTTATCATCCGCACTATCATCTTGAGCATGAATTACCGGATGTGATTCCGGTAATACTTTTCCGCTTCTTGTGGTGATCGCCATACAGCTTGCATCATTCTGCGGATGAGTGGTGTCGCTCGGCAAAGTACCTATTTTCTTTGGGTTTAGAGATGCCGAGATGTGACCCACTTGCTGCTCTAGTTGCTTGATCGCGGTTGAGTGTGACTCCACTACCAGACTCAATGTTGATAACTCATTCCGTATTGCCTTTACCCCAGAGTCCGTTGATTCCACTTAAGCAGCATCTTCGCCATCATGTTCTCAAGTTTGGACGTCTCAGTTTCGCTGCCAGTTTTGTCCCGATTGCCAGGTGGTATATACAACCCACCTCTATCGGTGTTGTTCCTCCAGCTTTCTTGGTCGCGATTTTTGTAGCCACCATTCTCATAGTGGTTTGGATAGTTCCGACCTTGGTTTCCTTGGCCATTGGCCTGGAAACCCCCCACGTAATTCGCGTCCTCAGTCTCCATACCTTGGGAACCCACAGCTTGTACCTTCTCTATATTTCCTGACGTCAAGTGCCTTGTCAGGAGGTCCAACTGTGTCTTTAGATGCGCCATGTCTTGGTCGCGCTCCTCCTCTTTCCTACGCTGCTCAGCCGACATACCAACTGTATAGGTGCTAGCTGCAACCTCTGAATCTCGTGTGTGCCAGGCCCTGTTGGTCTTGGTGAGCCTGTCCAAAATAGCTGTGGCGTCGGCAAAAGTGCGACCCATAAACGCTCCACCTGCTGCGTTATCCAATGTCGGCTTGGTAGCCGAATTTAGTGCCCTGTAGAATGTCTGCATCAAGAATTCGTTGTTCAGCTGATGGTTGGGGCACTGTGTCAGTTTCTTCTTAAATCGCAACCAGGTCTCGTGCAGTGCTTCGTGCGGTTGCTGCCTGAAGTTGCTGATTTCGTCCCTCAACTGTATCATCCGAGAGGGAGGAAAGAACCTTTCTAGGAAAGCTCCTCTCAACTCTCCCCACGTTGCGATAGAGTCGGGGGTCAATTCTGTCAACCACAACGCTGCCTCATCAGACAGAGACAACGGAAACAACCTAAGCCTGATCGCAGTCTGACTCACTCCTGGCAGTTCGAACGACTTGCAGATGCCCACGAAATTCATTAAGTGCTGGTTTGGATCATCCCTAGCGACACCTCGGAACACTCCTCTCAAGTTCAGCAACTGAATCATCGTGCTAGTGATGTTGAACTTGGCTCCGGGCGGTAGCGGTGGAACAATGATGGCGCCAGTAGCGCCAGCTCCATCTAATTCGAAATCCTCATCCTGCAGACCACCAGCATTCAGATTTTGTTGGGCCTGCAGTTCGGCAGCGAGCCTTGCTGCCTCTAGTTCTGTGGCCATATTCCGCCTCAAAGTTCTAGCAAGCTCGGGATCGTAAGGTAGTATTGGTTCACCCGAGCTTCGGGTACTATGCATGCACAACTTTGTACCCTGTCAAAACAAAAACAACAAACAAACGTAAAGCAGGAAATTATAACAAAAAGTCAAATAGACACACCAGACTTAATCAAAAACCGTATTCCCCGGCAACGGCGCCATTTTTGATAACGCTCAAACTACACCTCAATTTAAGAAGCGTATGCGATCGTTGTCAAATATATAACCCAACAAGGTTGGGGTCGAATCCCACAGAGAATATGGTGATGATTAAGACTTTAGTGAAGTATGTGACTAGTTGTCAATCGTTTCCAGTAACTAAAGGGGGGGTTTTGTAATCAAATTGTAAACAAAACAATAATAAACGTAGGAGAAATAATCAGTAGGAGAGAATGCGAACTAGGGATGTGGTTACCATGGCGTTGTAACAATGTCGATTCTAGGCTTAACCGGGTTCTTTCTATATGAATGTCACGATGTGATTGCGTCAATTGTATCGTCTAAACGTCTCTCGACCAAATAAACAAATTTCCTTTTATCTTCTCTCGATCTCAAAAAGATGTGCTTTTTAGCTCTCAATCCTAACATCAAGTAGATTAATCCAGTTACGGCATTAATCTTTAAAACGAGAGTTGGTAGTCTCGAATCCTTGTTGTTAATCAAGTTTCCCGGTTTTAATCTCTTTCTCAAGCAAATTAAACCTAGGCATGTTCTAATGTTTGCAACCCACTAGAAAACGTGACATAATGTATGATTAACAACGTGACAATACATAAATCGAACCCAACGCTCCCCGAAATCTATATTGCTACGTTTGCCATGGCTCCCACATCCCTAGTTGCGGGAGTTTTAGTTAATCATGCTATAAAGAAAAGAGAAGAGAATTGAATTCATAATAAGGAGAAGAAGTTCTTACAATATAATGAAAACCAATCTTCAATAATCCAAGAACAAGAAAAACCAAGACCTCACGAACACGAATTCAAGAATCCGAAAACGTGTTGTTGCTCTCAAAAAATGACTAAAAACTATTCTAAAACTATTGGGTGTCTTCTAATTACATAAACCTATCATAGGGTATTTATAGGAGTCAAAGAAACCAAATCCAAAACGGGCTAGGAATTCCCAAAACGCGGGTCGCCGCCTCACGCCACTGCCTAAGCTTGACGGTCAGGCTGACGGACCGTCAAGGCAGTGACGGACCGTCGCCTGGACCGTCACTGCTAGGCAGTGGTGTCGCCTCCTTTGCTGCCTCCACGCGACGGTCTATGTGACGGACCGTCACACCTGTGACGGACCGTCACTCAAACCGTCACCCTTAGGCAGAACTTCGTTTTTCTCGTATTTTCTTCCGTTTTCGTGTTTGCTTCCATTTCCTACAAATACAACATAAAAACATCAAAAACAACAATGGTTGCTTGAAAACGTACGATTGTTCTTAGTAAAAAGGAGTCGAAAGTGACGTAAATTAGCGTCACATCAACATGCGCGACAAGTACCCTCACTTGTTTGAGGATACATGTACTACTCTTTCCTTCTTTATCTTTCCGTATTTTTGGGTTTGATCATTCGGGGATGAACGATGAGTAAATTGGTATCTGTTGTAATGACCGGTCCATCGTTATGAGTAAACTATTTGTGCCAATTTTTAGAGTTAGAAAACTCCGGGTTTGGGAGTTTGAAATTCTGGGCTAGGCTAGTCTCGGCCGGTTTTGGAGTGAGGTATGGTCTAGGGCAATTCGGGTGAGGATTGGGTTTAATGTCTTGATTTGAGCTAGTTTTCCTCGTAGCTAACATATAAAGGAGTCCGGAGGACTTTTCAGAATCGAATTCGGGTAAGTAGATCTCCCGAAATCGAGGTTGACGTGAAGGGGTTATTTTGAGACATCGGAAAAATAAGTGTGTTGTAGCGGTTGACACTCCGCCACGGCGACCTCCACTATAGCAGAAAAATTACCACTTCAGTGGAAGTCAAGTCGGTCAACCTTTGCCATAGCGGTTGACTCTGCTACGGCGGTACTGCTATAGTGGAGTATACCACTATAGCGGAGCCTGACGGGATTTAATGCAGAAACTTTCCCAAAAATATTCAATTTTCACAAATTCATTTGGGAGAAGGGCTAGGGCAATTTCAGGTGTTTTTCCTCCATTCTTTATCGTTTTTCTTTCATAAGGTAAGGTTTCTACTCCTCGAACTCCGTAATACTTTTCCTATGCGGTAGAATTGCTAGGAGTGGACTTGGGAAAAAGTTTGGAATGACTTAGGGAGGGTAGAATCCGGGGAAAAGGGAGATTCTATGTGTAGGAGTTCTTGGGTGTTGCTAACTTTACTGTTTTATGATTATGTGACCTTAATTCCCTAATTATTTCTATAAAAATGGTAGAACTAGGTGAATTAATGGCGGGGAAGCCCAGAAAAAAGGGTGGGATGATCATGGGTGGCCTAGGGTTTAGGATTTTGCATAATCCGAGTAAATTGTATGCCATATAAATTGATTCTTTGTTATTGTGTGTTGCTTTAGACCAAGAACCGGCAAGAACTTCGAGAAATGGGAAAGTTCCGATTGTGTAGAGCTTTGGATCATTTTGAGGTAGGTGGTGGTTGCTTCCTGTATGCTTTGTGTGTTTAAGTACTCTTCTCTAAGTATTTGTATGAGATGTATTACTTAGGGAATGATTAGAAATGTCTAAGAGTTCTATTAGCAGTCTGGTAAATTGAATGTTGTATTGCGCTTGTTAGTTTACAAGTTGATTGTTCATTTTGTGTGACTGTGGATTGTTTGACTTTGGTTGGCCCGGGTACCATGCCTGGTATGGGATAACACTAATGGTTGGCTTGGGTACCACACCTGGTATGGGATAATACTAACGGTTGGCTCTGGTACCACGCCTGGTACGAGTTTACTTTCTTGTATTTCTGCATCTTTATTTAATGGTTCCGTGAGTGGACCGGGTTGTGAACTTTAATTGTGGTTGTGTATTTTGGTCCTTGAGAGGCCGGGTTGTAACATTGCTTTACGAGTTGGTCTTGGTGTAGACCAGGTTGTTGATTGACACTTAGGTGTGGTCTAGAGGGGATCGAGGGTGGGTCTGGGATATGTGATGAGGCATAATTGTTATTGTTGGAGATTGCTGATCATAATTGTGAAGTGGTTTACATATGGAACAAATTAGGTAGGGACTTGTAGTCTAGGAATACCTGTTGAACTGCCTATGTGTTTCTGTACTCTTACTTGATTTTTGTACTGTTCATACACTATTTATTTGGAATTGGCTGATGATCCTACCAGTACACGGTGGTTATGTACTGATACTGCATTTGCTTGTCTTTTTATGAGTACGGGGAATCTTCCGAAGGTTGACGCACGACCTCACTTATAGGCCAGACTTTTCGAGATATTAAGGGTGAGCTAATAGACCGAGTTGCCTTGGTGTCCATCTAGTTTGAGTTGTGGCCCATTTTTTTGGGCTTAGACTATTTCATTTGTTTTGGGGTTGCATCCTCTAGTATTTGTTAGATGTTTTGTACGATGACTTTCAGATTCTAGGGAGAGATTTCCGAAGTTATTTTAATGTAGAGTTGATTTTATTGATGAATGATTGCTAGTTTACTTTCCTACACTGATTTTAAGTTGTTAGGCTAGGCTAAGAGTTGGACTCTATTAGTTCGCTCATTCGGGGGTTGGGTGGGTGTCACTCACGATGGTCTGTGTCATGACACGTGACTTGGGAAGTCTAAGGTTAGTGTGACTTTGGAAGTCTAAGGTTGTGTGACTTGGGAAGTCTAAGGTTGTGTGACTTGGGAAGTCTAAGGTTAGTGTGACTTGGAAAGTCTTAGCTTAGCCTGATTTGGAAGACGTGAGAAGGGGAGAGTTGGCAGCGGAAGGAATAGAAAGGGATGAGGTAAGGGCTGTGAGTAGACGATCGGTTGAGATCGGGTCTAGTAAAGGTAAATGGTGAAGGATAGGGCTATTGTAACACCCCAAACTTTCTGCTATATCTCGCGTCTCTTGATTTTTTTAGAGTGTTGAGTGGTGCTCATCTATGGGCTTGCAAAGCAAGTAAGCTAGCGTCCCAAGGCAATTTTGTACAAGATGAGACAGCGAAGCGAGGCCAAAAATGTGCACGAGTGCGTGCTTCTGCGCGCACAGGTAAGGCAGTGCACGCTGCTAGGCACGCAAAGCATCCTCCTTAGCGTGCAATCCCTGCAGCCTTCTTCTTAGTGCATTTTTGGGCTTGTAAAGGCCCTTGAAGGGCAAATTCGTCCCTTCAACTTTTTCCATACCCTCAATTGATTAAAAATCCTTCTCCCCATCAGAATTTTCATACAATACTTTCCTCTTCTCTCATCCTCTCCAAGTCAAGAAGCAAGAACACCTAGGTTTCAAGGTTCTTATGTTCAAACTCAAGCGATTTCCAAAATTCTCTCCATCAAAAGGTATGTAGAACAATCCTCTTCCAACCTAACTCGTAAGTATTATGTTCCTACTACTAAATATGAAATCTATACTAGTATTGTATGTGTGGTTGAAGGGTTTTCAAAAGGAGAAGTTACTTGAAGTTTTCAAATATTTTCTATGAAATCATTCTTTGTCTATTTATCATTTTGAGACTTATGGTTGAAGTATGAATTTAAGTTATGTGATGTTGATGTTGGGGAAGATTCGAGATTCAAAGTAACATTGTCTTGAAATTTGATTTACTATTCAAGTATTGGTTTTGGACGAAAAGAAAAGGATCTTCTTAAATCCCTCGGTTTTGAAATGGTTAATTGTTAATTTATGAGATGTTAAACTTTGAGGGGTTCTTGTATTAAATGAGATTTGAAATCCTTTAAAATGATGGGACTAATGTAGTATAATTTTATGAACAATGATGGCATGATATGTTTATGTATGACTTGCAAGTCTTGGTATGACGATACCAATTTTACGAATGCCTCAAGAATGTTAAGTGTCCCTAATTAATGCTTTATGTATTATTTTGAGAAGACTAAAAGATGGGCTTAAGAGAATTAGATGGTTAACCGAGAAGGTATGAGTTTGAAAGGCTCATCACCCGAAATCTATGTTTTGCCACATAAGGGATGGTTCGCTCCTTAATTGGACGATCGTATGCTTCTCCTCTATGAGGATGATTTATGTAGGCCTTTTTATGTTGTTATATACAGAAGGATCCCGATTTATACAGCAAACATGGATTGGAGCTCAGCTGGCCGAGCGTTGATCGGACCCACATAACCCGTGGTGTACGATGGTGATCTGCAGCAGCTTCTGTCCTTTGATTTTATGACGGAAATTGTGTCTCATTTACATCTCTCTATATAAATCCTGTAGTAGCTCTTGTACCTGTTTAGACTAGGTCCCAGGGAGGGTATTTTAAATTTTAAAATTGTTGGTTGTAATCTTCATAAAAAGGATGTCTTTCTGAAAACAAGGTTGTAAAGGTTTTCGTATATCAAAAAGGTTATTTCATGATTTGTTTTCTCTTTTCCGCATTTACTTGTTGGATGGGTGGTAAGGGTTCGTCTATCTAGATGCATAGAGTAGGCGCCCGCACGGCCTGGTGGGTTGGATCGTGACAGCAGTCCAAGAACAAGTTCATGTTTAGCAAATTTCTCTATGAGCCGCATGCTAGCACGACCAAGTTTCTTTGACAGTTTCACAATAAGATATCTTTTCATACTCCTCTCCACTGATAACACTGTAGAACACATTCTTTGCTTTGGAATTTATCTGAATGATCTCCATCTGTTCATCAGTGTAATTCTCGAAAGAGACGGAATTACTTCAGTTAATATTCCACCACTTTTCACATTTTTGATATCCTTCTTTGGCTTGGTAATAGGAATATCACCAAGTTTAATGACTCTCCATAATTTCACATCATAAGACTTGATAAAAGTCTCCATCCTGATTTTTCAATGGGAGAAGTGCTTACCATTGAAATATGGTGGCCTTGTCTGAGAGGTTCCTTCTTGAAATAAGGCTCCAGCAGCAAGTTGGTTTGTCATGATCTTTTCTCACTTGCGATTAAGAAATTATATGTGAGTCCTTGCTCTAATACCAATTGAAAGTGCAAGAGGGGGGGGTGAATTGCGATTTTTCATTTCCTGAGTCGACTGTCTGAAGGGATCAGTCGACTGCTATGCACATATAAGTAGTTAAGTAAAAGTGCAGAATTGTAAGTGTTATAAAAGTAATTGACACTAGATATTTTTATACTGATTGGGATTCAGAATGGATCTTAGTCCAATCCCCTTCGGTTGCAAGAGTGTTCTCTACTAGTTTTTTGATGGTTTTGGTTTCGTACAAACTTTGAGAGTATAGCTCCTACGTCTACACTCAATCTTTTTTCTTTTCTTTTTCTCTTTTGATAAAATGCTTCACTAATTATATTTTTTCTCTCCTCTCTTTTTCAGTACATAGTAAAACACAAGGTAAAATAATGCTTAATAAAAGTAGAACAAAGAACTTGAAATGGTAGAGACGATTTGTATATTTTTCAATCTTCAAAGGCTTTTATAAAGGATAAAGTAGCCGTTGGTGAAGATATTTTGTGAAGAAGGCAATCCAAGAGATTTGATCCTTGGAAAAGGATATGAGAGATCCTATTTTCAAGAATAAGGAGGAGTCAATCCCTGACTCTTTGAATTCGTTGATCTTGATTCCTTTTCTATGCTTGATACAATGTCCAGTACTTCCTTGATTTAAGTTTGAAATATTTCTTTTCCATAACAGGTCCTTCAATAGGAGTCCCTACTCAATGCTTGGTACTTGAGTTCATAAATAGAGGAGGATTACTGCATCTTTCCAAATTCCTTGAGGTCTCAAGGAAATTCGAATTTTCTTGAAAGTCTTGATGATCCCTTTCCTTATTTTTCTTTCAAAATTAGAGTCAATCTAATTTTACTTAGATGAATCAATCTTCTGCTTCCTTGAATCATGCAAGATAATATTTTCTTTTCTTCTAGAAAAAACCCGGATTTTGTTGGGTTAAGCAATTAAGAAAATAAAAAGGAGCCCATTCATTGTTGCCGATATAGAGGCTTGGCAAGATCTTGAGTAAGTGCTTGGTACTGATCCCAAAATTAGAGTTAATCTAATTTTACTTAGATGAATCAATCTTCTTATTTTTTCCATATTATTTTGATCCTTGAGAATCTTCATAATTGCTTCCTTATTTTTCCTTCCTTCTTGAGAATAAATCTCTCTTTATTGCTTTTTGCGTTGATACTTGATTTTTCTTCTTTTTTGAGTAATGCTCCTTAATATTTTTCTTTCCTGCTTGGTACTTGATTTTTCTTCCTCTTGGATAATGCTTTTCTTTCCTGCTTGGTACTTGCTCTTTCTATGGTAAGTAGAATATCTTGAATCAACATCTTTGGGCAAGTTTCTACAAGGTGAAATTGTCATTCATTAAAATCAGAACACTATCACGCATTATGATTGCCAACATCACAATTTCTATCTATGAAATGATCGAATTTTCTTCACAAGTAGCTCACATTATTGAGCAAATTTTGCAAGCTCTCGGGATAGGAAAGTACAACGTTTGTATTATTGATATCTTGGCTAATATAGGTGAGGAATTGAAAGAGCATTATTTTCAATAAAGTTGTCTCTCTTCCTTTAAAGATTAGAGCTTCGATGAAGTTAAAACAAGATGGTATTCCCAGTTTCAAATTCAGAACAAAGAAGAACAAGTATGCATATAATGAAACTTGACAAACATGCCTTTTGGTGGTCTCTTCACAGGCTAAATATTATACATGATAATATGACGGATCCAGAAGTTAATTCGTATGTCTCTCATATTTTGATATGTATACTCAATGCTGAGCTAATTTTTTGTATACAAAAATAAATCATATTCGATAATTCCGATACTCACATTGTCATGTAGGTTAAGGTTTATGTCCCTCTTCCGTGTAATTATGATTTTTAATAAATATACAGTAATACAGGTTGAAGTCACGCCTAAACCCTCTATCATATGATATGATGGAATGACTACTTTTAAAAGAATCAAAGATTTCAAAGAGATAAATATTAAAGGTTAATGTGGAGTAATTATCAGAATATTCTTTTGTGTCCAATCTGTTAATTAAAACTACATCACAAAGTTGTATAGTCAATTAAAAATTGCAACAATCTTATTTTATGCATAAAGTTCGTTATCATTTATTTTATTTCCATATGAATACTTAAGATCATAAATTAGTTATCTAACTACTTTGAAAATTGATCCAGGCAAGTAGAGTTCCACAAGTATTTGAAGATTAGTTACCTTCAAAAGAAAGTTATTTGTGTTACCACAAATATATACACCACCTATGCAAGATCAACTTACTTAGGAACATTTTATATATTTTTTTCGGAGAATTTAATTATTTTTTTTGGGTGTTTAAGCGTAATATTTATTCGTATGGAGTGTTTATATTAAATCAATAAATACAAAATATATGTCTTTTACATCCACAATTATTACTTAATTGTGGTTAAGTAATATGTATTTAACACTTTTAACTGTTAAAAGTAATTTCATTAATTTGGTGTAAACACTCGCGGGTAAATTTGAACAATTATGCATTATTAAAATTTGTTAAAAAAAGATATTTAATGAGTAGCTCGTAGACCCCCATAAGTAATTAACAAGTACTTCCTCCGTCTCAAATTATATGTCGGAATTTTAAAGATAGTTGTCTTCAATTATTTGTTATGTTAGAAATCTCTCTCTCTATATATATATATAAAGGAGGGTTTTAGGAATGGTGACGTGGCGCTCTCTATGGCCACCATTCCTATTTATCTTTTTTCTCATTTTTTTGAAATTTTCCTTCATCTTTTAATTAATTATTTAATTTAATAATTAAAAATATCATATTTATTATATTTAATTATATCTCATGAGTTACAAAAAACCTTTAACTATTTGTATTCTCTACTTAAATAACATATCTTCTCAACTTTCTTCTACCTAATTCTTATGATCAACCAATCTATAAATAACAATGATCTATGAAATTGTTTGATGCACATTTTTATTTTTTCCTTCTTCATTTAGTGTATCTTTTTCGCTTTTCTTTTTTGGTTTTTTCTTCATTTTCTTCATCCATCATGTGTTTATAAATTAAAATAGATGACATAAAAAAGATGATGTGACAATATGTCCATCATATTGATGAAAATTATAGATATATTTTTCATAATTCTTTCTTGTATCATAACAATCAAACACAAAATGAAGGAGGTTTGATGGTGGTATAACATTCATCAAAAGAGATTATCAAATTAGTTTGGTACAAGTTCATCAAAATGATGAAGAAAGTTTGATGGTGGTGGAAGATTCATCAAGAGAGATGATCATATTAGTTTGGAAAAATAGAAGTTTGAATGATTTATAAATATATGTAGATAAACTTATTGTTGTTTATTTTAGTATTTTCAGTTAAATTATTTCTCCAAATACAAGACATGTATCTCCAAGAACAAGATTCTATTATAAAGTCTTACATTTTGTGTATCATTGGCAACAAGAAATGGTCTTCAACTTACTATTTTGTTACAACATAAAACTTATAATTGGTATCACTATATAAACTTTTACCTTTTAAAAATATAATTATGTATATATGTTATAAATGTGGTCTACAACAAAATGATGTGGCATAAGTTTTTGGCCATGGATTTCTCTCTTTTGGTCTTTTTTCAACCTTTTTTTTTTCATTTTATCTTCTTCTTCTTCTTTTTTTCCTATTTTACTATTTTTTGTTCAAAAGTATGTTTAATCACTATTTTACATTTTAATTGTCATTTCAACTCTTTGTGTTAACAAACTAAAAGGTTACTTTTTAAAATTTCTTAATTATGTTAAATATGCTATAATTAACTCTTTGTATAACATTTAGAAGAGAAATATTCAAATTATGCTATATTAGTTTAGTATTACCTTTATATGTGAATACTATTGAAAGGACTTATCGCGATGGAAATAGTAATCTTACGACAACTGTTTACCCTCCACACTCTGCTTTTGTTTTGCCTAACAATACAGGTATTGCCTTCAGTGCATTTCAAAAATTCATTGACGAAGATATTGCTTCAGTAAGTATTTCTGAGATTAATAAGCTCGTCTCTCAAAATAATTATTTGGGATTATATGTCAAAATCTTGGGAGAACATATTAGCTCTATTGATAAAAAACTTGATGAGCTAACCATATTACTAAAAGGTATAAAAGCAGATATAGCTAAGTCCAATATCGGTTATGGCGGGATATTGAAGCAAATTAATCCCAATGATAAAAATGAGTATCTTATAAGATTTCATTCAGGAAAGTGGACAGAGGCACAGAAAAAATATGCTACTGTGGCCCATGAAATGCTTACTATTGTTAAGTGTGTTCTTAAGTTCCAGGATGATTTATATAATCAAAAGTTTTTAATAAAAACTGATGCTCAATCAGTCAAATATATGTTTGACAAAGATTTTAAGCATGATGTCTCTAAGCTTATATTTGCAAGATGGCAGGCTCAACTAGCCCCATTTGATTTTGATATTCATTATAAGAAGGAAATTGATAATTCTTTACCAGACTTCTTATCCAGAGAATATATTCAATAAAATGTTTTACGAATTTTTCTCTGAAAAAACCTTGATTTCCATTTTAAAGGTAATTGTATTACCTAAAGATTTTAAAAAACTCATTGTTGAAATCATCATGGATGATTTATTAAGAGAAGATTTCTCTATTCATGACTACTCAGAAGTAGTCCGAGAAGATTTAACGAATTATTTTTGAATAACTAATCTGTTTTCCTACAGGATGGACCCTCCTAATTATTCCCAGAAGTTGTTATAACATACTCGGTACAAGCAAGGAATATTTTCCTCCGTGAATCCTATTTCTGTGGCCCATTTATAGATCCAGGGTATTGAGAATTCTATAAAAAAACACATCTGATCAATCTTGTCCAACCAGCAGATGTGATCTTCATGATATAATTCACCGAGAAAAGGAGATACCTTTTTCCATTCCTTGTATAATTGGAGGAATTTTTCCGGCAAAATCTGGACTGTAGGACCGTGGTATGACCACCAGTTAATGAACCAATTTGGGATTGGTTCTGCAAATATCTTTGCGCAAATTTTTACAAACCATGTGTGTTTATTTTTATCATTGTTATAAAATAGTGTTTTACTGAAAGCTTGGATATAATCCCAATAAGTAAAACTCATAGCAATACCTTTGAGGCTTAGCTGCCTTTCTTTCATGGTTGATATTCCCCAGTCCTCAATAGATATAATCTGTTTGATCATTATTTTTGAGAAGTTATAAACATTCTCTTCTGGGTATAACCCGTAGGGCAAAAGTGCTGAATTTTTGCACTTCCAGTACTTGTCAATATGGTTTCATAGTATGACCGGGTTTTGTATGACTCTCTTGAGTAATATAATCCTTTAATCAAGTACCTCTGGAATATTTTCCATTGTTCGTTTTTTCTCTGAATATCAGAGTTTTCCAAGAGAAATATAATTTTCCTTTTCTGGAGTTGCTCATAGGATATGATATTATCATTATCCTCTTTCATAACTGAAGCAAAAGTATCTTTCTGCTTCTGCGCATGTATAAATGTCTGCATATGCTCGTATAACGGGCTATCCTTTGGAATATCTTCTAGATTAACGATCTGCTTAGGGACAGTAGCAGATGAAGATTCACTTTCACCAGAAACCTTTTCATTAAACAGGCTTCTATTACCAATCTGTATAACCGGGTAATTGGATCTATATGACGATCCCTGAGAACTGGAATGTCCATAGGACCTTCCTGGGGTTGATCTTCCCCGTCCTCTTCCTCAATCTTGCCTCCAAGGCAGGACCATCCTGTAGGAAAACAGATTAGTTATTCTGAAAAATAATCCGTTAAATCTTCTCGGACTACTTCTGAGTAGTCATGAATAGAGAAATCTTCTCTTAATAAATCATCCATGATGATTTCAACAATGACTTTTTTAAGATCTTTAGGTAATACAATTACCTTTAAAATTGAAATCAAAGTTTTTTCAGAGAAAAATTCGTAAAATATTTTATTGAATATATTCTCTAGATAAGAAGTCTGGTAAAGAATTATCAATTCCCTTCTTATAATAAATATCAAAATCAAATGGGGCTAGTTGAGCCTGCCATCTTGCAAATATAAGCTTAGAGGCATCATGCTTAAAATCTTTGTCAAACATATATTTGACTGATTGAGCATCAGTTTTTATTAAAAACTTTTGATTATATAAATCATCCTGGAACTTAAGAACACACTTAACAATAGTAAGCATTTCATGGGCCACAGTAGCATATTTTTTCTGGGCCTCTGTCCACTTTCCTGAATGAAATCTTATAAGATACTCATTATTATCATTGGGATTAATTTGCTTCAATATCCTTCCATAACCAATATTGGACGCATCTGTCTCAATAATTTTCTGTATATGTTCTCCCAAGATTTTGACATATAATCCCAAATAATTATTTTGAGAGACGAGCTTATTAATCTCAGAAATACTTACTGAAGCAATATCTTCGTCAATGAATTTTTGAAATGCACTGAAGGCAATACCTGTATTGTTAGGCAAAACAAAAGCGGACTGTGGAGGGTAAACGGTTGTCGTAAGATTACCATTTCCATCGTGATAAGTCCTTTCAATAGTATTCACATATAAAGGTAAATAGGTGGTTATAAACCAAGGAACGAAGTGCATAATTTGATTATGCAAGGCACAAGTTTCATAGAATTCTTGAGAAATATTATTCATATCTTCTTTGCTATAAGAGTCAAAAAACCAAGTTTTAAACTTGTTCCACTTTTTATCAAAAAATTCTTTTTGAATTTGTTTTCTTGCCAGGGAACCTAGGCTAAAATCTAATTGGTATGGAATCATTAAATATCATTTAAATTGAACTCCATATCAGAAGCAGTAGGGAAGTCCTTATCAGAACTATCATCATTGGCATCATTAACCTGAACAATATTAGTCCGGGGGTTAATTTTAACCTTTTCTACCTTTGAATTATAATCAGATTCAATAGTGTGTAAAGAAGCAGCGCGAGTTTGTGTTGGACCATAATTTGATTCAATAGGAGAGATATGTTGAATATGAGGCACAAATCTGTGACTAAACGATCGTCTATTATGAATAGAACTTACCGGAGGCATAAGCCTATTTTCTGACATGGACTGCCTGTGATGAGCATAGCTGCTTTCCGTGAACTGGATGCAAATTCTCCCATCGGGATTTTGCGAGATGTGAGAATACTCAAAATTAGTAACTGTATTCGTTAACTGACTTGGGGATATAACCGAGTCGAGAGTCCAAGTCGTTGGGAAATTAATTTTTTCCCACTTAATCGGTCTCCTGGTGGTGACCTTAGATCTTGCAAAATTCATTTCCATTAAAATTGTTTGATCAGATGTATCGTATAACTTACATCTTGGGTTCAAAGTTGATAACAACTTGAAATAAATTCTGTAAGACAAACTTATAAGTTCTGAACCTGGCACATAGTTATAACCATGTGTTTTAACATTTAATGTTAAGGCATCAAGAATATTAACATCAGATAAAGATAACTGCAAATTAGGCTGCGTATTGAAATAAACTGGACCATAGGCCACGATTGATTCAATCGAACCCATAAGAGACTGTCGGAAATTTAAATTTCTAGCATCTCTGAGAGCAGCTAAGAAAGTCTCAGGTAACCCTTTAAGGGTAAGAGGTTTAAAAGCAATTTGAACCATGCCAATATGCAGATAATTATACTGATTTTTATAAAGATAAATATCTCGTTTGTTTAACAAACAAATAGTCTGTTCAGAAGAATTTAATGCTAAAGATTGTTCAGTTGTTTTAATCAACTGCTTAGTAGATAGTTTATCAAACCAACCATAATCATAAATGGTCTTAATAGAAACTTTAGGAATCGTCCATTTGTTTAACAAATCAAGGTTTTGAGGTATATCTACCTCCTCAAGTCTAGTACTTTTAGTACTCAGTTCTCCGAGATCCATAACACAATGAAGTTCCATATCTATATCTAATGCTTTCACATCTATCTCATATATACCATGAACATTACTAGGCTCCGATACCAGATTACAGGATCTGAGACCTAACGGTAGTCCTCTTGGTCTAGGATCAAGCAATTCAGTACCCTTATACTAGCGGTAGTCCGCACTGCATAAGAACTGAAATATACGAGATTTTTAATACGATTTCTCTGACTGTATGGAAGAGACTAACTCTTTTACCTGAGCAAAGGGCCTGTCAGGAACCACAGTACATACTCTTATTAATCTCTTGTCCAACGGTTCTAACCACTTCAAGTTCTGATGAGGACTATGAATCATATTCAGAAGCAGGTTCCGATGTTGATCTTATTGATTTATCTGACCGTAAAGAACAGGCTGATAGCTCGTGTGCCACTTGCAAAGGTAATACATGCAATTGTGAAGAAGATGAAGTTTATAAATTGCAATAGCTCGTGTGCCACTTGCAAAGGTAATACATGCAATTGTGAAGAAGATGACGTTTATAAATTGCAATCACAGTTTCAAGATTTCAATCTTAAAACTTTTACTTCTGATAATATTATTGAACTGTTAAAGGAAGTTACTAATAACAAACTTCGAGAAAAGATTATTAATCTTGCCGCTGCTAATGATAATAAATCTAGCACTTCAAACAACCAGTCCCCTAGAACTAAAAGTTCTAATAGGAGACGAAGATCCAGAAGAAGATCTAAGGAAGAAAGAGAAGCTAGAAAAAGCTCTCGTAAATCTAATAGATTTACCAAAGATCGGTCAGGAAGACACCAGCCTAGTAATGTTCATGGTATATATGAGATAGATGTGAAAGCATTAGATATAGATATGGAACTGGATTAAACTTGTGCAGCAAACTTCTCATGTCTAAACAGTTTAAAATGAATAAGCACAAAGAAAGATCTCAGCTTGGAGACTTTTGCACACAGTTCGGTCTACCTGAACCAGCAGCCTATGACAACAAAAAGGAGTATTATCGGTCCCCTAGAACTACCTTTCTAAAATCAAGTGTTACAAGTGTGGAAAGCGAGGGCATATTGCTCCAAACTGCAAGCTTAATAAGCTTAAATGTTTAGAACTTGATGTAAAACTGCATGATAAGGTTTATAAAATGTTATATACTTCAGGTTCTGATGAGGACTATGAATCATATTCAGAAGCAGGTTGTATCAGAGCCTAGTAATGTTCATGGTACATATGAGATAGATGTGAAAGCATTAGATATAGATATGGAACTTCATTGTGTTATGGATCTCGGAGAACTGAGTACTAAAAGTACTAGACTCGAGGAGGTAGATATACCTCAAAACCGAACTATCATCATTGGCATCATTAACCTGAACAATATTAGTCCGGGGGTCAATTTTAACCTTTTCCACCTTTGAATTACAATCAGATTCAATAGTGTGTAAAGAAGCAGCGCGAGTTCGTGCTGGACCATAATTTGGTTCAATAGGAGAGATATGTTGAATATCAGGCATAAATCTGTGACTAAACGATCGTCTATTATGAATAGAACTTACCGGAGGCATAAGCCTATTTCTGACATGGACTGCCTGTGATGAGCATAGCTGCTTTCCGTGAACTGGATGCAAATTCTCCCAAATCTCAGGAGGCCTTTGAATAAAAGTAGGAACAACATCTATTTTACTTCCAGAAGTAGAAGCGACGTTGGTCTTAGCTATATCTGCTTTTATACCTTTTAGTAAAATGGTTAGCTCATCAAGTTTTTTATCAAGAGAGCTAATATGTTCTCCCAAGATTTTGACATATAATCCCAAATAATTATTTTGAGAGACGAGCTTATTAATCTCAGAAATACTTACTGAAGCAATATCTTCGTCAATGAATTTTTGAAATGCACTGAAGGCAATACCTGTATTGTTAGGCAAAACAAAAGCGGACTGTGGAGGGTAAACGGTTGTCGTAAGATTACCATTTCCATCGCGATAAGTCCTTTCAATAGTATTCACATATAAAGGTAAATAGGTGGTTATAAACCAAGGAACGAAGTGCATAATTTGATTATGCAAGGCACAAGTTTCATAGAATTCTTGAGAAATATTATTCATATCTTCTTTGCTATAAGAGTCAAAAAACTAAGTTTTAAACTTGTTCCACTTTTTATCGGATTGGATAAAACTTCTGAGCTGACCTCTATATTTCCTCTTAGAGAATTTATCGGATTGGATTTAACACACACACACACACACACACACACACACACACACACACACATATATATATATATATATATATATAGTACTCCTAGTTAATGACTTCTCATTTTTTCCATTTAATAAGATTAATAGTCATTCTTAATGAATATCACATTTATTATATATTGAATTCAATCAAATAAATATCACATTCATCCACAATTATCATGATGATCTTAATTACCCTCTCTTCCTCTTCTTTCTTCCTCTTATCAACTTCTTATTCCTTACATTTACCATTATTTTACATTAATTTTTATTTCATGCATTCTCATAATTTATTTTTCTTATCATATTTATCATTCTCATTAAATGTATTAATTATAAAATAAAATAAAATAAGAATATTTATTAAGAATGACTATTAATCTTATTAAATGGAAAAATGAGAAGTCATCAACTAGGAGTACTATATATATATATATATATGTTAAATCCAATTCGATAAATTCTCTAAGAAGAAATATGAAATCAGCCAATGCATATGCAGATCGTGATGATGGTCAGATGACCAAAATACGAAACAGAAGAAATTATTTGTACTTCTTCATTAGTCATCTTATGTGCGTACCTTAATTAAATCAAATCACATCGACTTTTTGATGTGACACTGTTATGGTGTTATGACGAACTAGGACTTAAAGCAGAAAAAAAATTATTCTCTTTATAAAAAAATAGAAGATAGAACCAATAAAGATCTCCATTATTAATTATTTTTTGGTATTTTTTCGCTCTTTCTACTTTCTCAATTTTTGGTTTTGTGAGTTTTTTTTTTCCGTTTATTTTGTGTTATGTTACAAATTTCAAAAGCCACTTCTTTAATTTTCTTAATCACACTTCAATCCCTTCCTCTTCTTTTTATTAAAAAAATCCTCTTAATAATAACAATTTATATAATCATATTAATTCTCTTAATAATAATTTTCTATGGTCATGTATGAAAAAAAATATATATAAATTAAAGGCATTTAATTATAAAAAGATTCATATAATTTGATTCTATGAATTTAGAGCAAACGGCTCAATTTTGTATTTTTCACTTTATATTTATTTATTTCTTTTAAACTTTTTTTAGATTTTAAAGTAAAAAAATTATTAAAATATAAAATTTAAAACTAAATATTTACAATCATATTCTAAAATTAATTAATACAATATTTAGGAAAAGAGTTACAGAAGGAGACTTAATTACTCAATTATTAAAATATTAATAATTTTTATCATAAGTGAAATATTAAAGGTGGATAAGGTAATTAATTAATTTGATTTAAATGAGTTAATTTTTTCATTAATAATTTCATACTATATTTTTTTGACTTTCAGAATTCTTATTCAACTTTTAATTTTTTTCTTTACTTGACAGCCATTCAGAAGGAATATATTAATACTACCATCATATTTTTTTAAAAATAAAATTTTTAATGGCTTTAACATTTTTTAATAAATTGTAGAATAGATGAAAATCATTGATAAGAGTTGTGAAGGAGTGATAAATATCGTTTCATGTTTTGGGATCGAGTCGTGAATATGAAGTTTGACTTATTAGAAAATACTTCATCCTTTAATGTGAAACGTTCTGTCACAAATATGAATTTAATCAGGCACCAATATGAATATTGGACATCCAATGAAAAATAAAAATAAATAAATAAATGATAATTATTCTTTTACAATAATTTTAACGAAATTAGTTAAATTTCTTCTTATTTAATTATTTTATTACATGATGTTAGTCAAATTACAGTTTTATTTTGAAAATCAGTCAAGTGCATGATAAATTAGTAGACAACAATGATCTTTATACTTTTTAATTTAAAAAAAATAAATTAAGAATCGATCATATAAAAAATTTAGAGTTAATGTTTAATATTTTTAAAATTTATTGTTTTCTTTATTACCGCGCGAAGAGCGGGGTATGTTGACTAGTTTAAGATAAAATAATTTACTTTTTTCTATTTTACCCCTAGTAATAGTTGTTCTTGAGGATTCTAAACACCTCATTTATGGGAGATGACACATAAATAGAGTAGATATTCAATGAATAGATGATATCTTAAGACATAAATAAGGGGAAAATAGTCACAAATTCCTCCTAATAAATATTTTTTAAGAAAAGTGTTAAAAAAATCACGATAAATAATTTGAGATAGAGAGTATATTTCTTAATCTTTACACTATGATACATGATATTAATAACCATAAAAACCATTGAGTAATTAACAATTTCACAAGTAAACACTTGGACAAACGTAAGGACTTCATTATAGGAAAAAAGAAAACATCATCTTTGCTTTATTTGTTATTAAAATAAAAAACTGAATAACTTAGTACTACGTACTAGTTTTGAAAAAGTATGACCAAAGAACAAAAGACAACATACTATGATGCCAAAAAAAAAAAACTAACTAATAGTAGTTGAATTGAATTGAATTGATGAATTGATGAATTGATGAAAGAGGTGATGAATGCATGGACATTCATGTATACCTAACCCCCAACCACAACCAAACAACCATTTTCCCATGCACCTAAATTGTGCCCACTCATTAATCTCTCAAGGGTTCGTTTGATATGTGGAATGAAATAAATAAGAATATCTTGTGAATTAAAATATTTTATGAGATCAATTATCCTATATTTTATATGAAATAATTAATCTCACTAATTTAGTATTAATCATGAAATAAAATAATCTCGATACTAATTAATATTTATAATCAAATGCGAAATAACATAATTTTATATTTTAATTTTTATTCCAGGATTGTTATCCTTATCCTGTATACCAAATAACCCCTTAATCCATTATTTATAATACTCCTCCATCCGTCTCATTTAATTGTTGTTTTAGTTAAAAATAAATAAATTATAATGTCACTTTAGAAATTCAAAACTAATATTGACAATTGTTTTGATCTATATCCTTAACATTAAAAAAGTATACACAATGTTTAATAGGAAACTCGATCTACTTTTATTAAATAGAAATAACTTAAGTTATTAATATCTTATAATTATTATTTTTTTAACGATGAAGGGCAAATATACTCTTGTACTACTAAAAATAGTTTAAATATACTCCCCGTTATACTTTCGATTTAAATATACCCTTTTCGTTATACTTTAAGTCTAAATATACTTTTGTACTATTAGAAATAGTTTAAATATACTCTCATTATATTTTCAGTCAAAATATACTCTTTTCGATATACTTTGGGTCCAAATATAACCCCCCTTCTTCCCCTCCCCCTCCCCCCCCCCCCCCAATTACACTTTTATGTTGATTTACCTTTATTTTTTACACCCACCTATTTAAATCATCTTAATTTCCTCCACTATAAGTTATTTTCTTGTCATCTTCTATTTTTTTTCTTCTCTTTTTTAATGATACGCTTCTCATAAATTCAAACTCTTTAAAGTCTTTGTTTCACCTATTAATACTTTTTCGTTGATATTAATGATACATTTAGCAGATATAACATTTTTTTCTGCATTTATATATGGTAATCATCCTTGGCTGATTATTACAAGTATAAATTTTAAGATTTGATATTAAATCAAAACATGATGGCAGGAAAAAAAAAATTCTTATATATTAAAACTCCATAAATTTCCTGTAAACAAGTTTATCCAGTGTGAGGCCAAGGAAAGATTTAAGTGATAGGGATATAAATTGTGAATATGTATATTGTTTTTGTATGAATCAAGGAAGTGAGTCGGAGATGGATCAAATGGGTGAGTTTGTAAAGTGAATCGCGCAGATATTTACATTTAGTGAAGAGTTGTTTTTATTTTAAAGCTCATCACGTAATCGTTTGTAAAAAAAAAAGAGGGAGGGAGGGGCTAAATCAGCATAAAAGTATAATGAGAGGTATATTTGGACCAAAAATATAATGAGAGGGGTATATTGGGATCCAAAGTATATCGGGAGGGATATATTTGGATTGAAAGTATATCAAGAGATGTATTTAAACTATTTCTAATAGTATTGGGGTATATTTAGACTCAAAATATAATAAAAAGTGTATATTTGGACCAAAAATATAACGAAGAGTATATTTAAACTATTTTTAATAGTACATGGATATATTTGGTCCTTCTCAATTTTTTAATAGACGTGAAAAAAATTAAAGTGATAACTAAAATAAAATGAAGAAAATATTTATTTACTTTTTTCTTGTTAATGAAATTTGTGGAGATTTTTTAACCCTTAATCAAATGTTCTGATCTTGAGCTTTGAAAACAAAAAATAAAATAAATAGAGAATATTTTACTCTCTTTAGTAGACCCGTCTCTTTAGATACTAAATGATTGGAAAAATACTCCTCTTTTAATTGTTCTAAATACTATACTGGTCCCCTTATAAGCTACATATATATAATTGGTTATCCTTTTTATATATTTAATGAAAATTACTTTTAAAGAAAAAGGTGGAGGTAGGAATAGAGGAAATGAGGAGGGGATTACCAACAAGGTGAAAGCTCATATAACCAACTAACTGAGTTTCTAAGATTCTCCGATGAAAATTAATTTACCCTCAACAACTTAGTAAATACTTGCCTCCATATGATATTTTATATAATTATATTAGTTTATTATAATTAAATAATTTAATGGTGTAAATATGTATATAATTAATTATAACTCATGATTAAGTGATATATAAAATTATATACGCATTCAAGGTAACAATTAATGATGTGACTTGAGAACCATGAAGTTTCTGATTTAAATTTCAATAGAAATAGAAAAACATTTGGTGGTTTCTGTTACTGTTTGTCGCTTTTTGTGTACTTCGATTATCATATTATTTTGTTATAATTAATCTTCAGAATATTTTGTCGTGTTTTTGATAGTATACTATCATGACTTTTTATTTTTCTTTTTTTTCTTTTTTGATTTGCTTTGAATTATTTTTTCAAGTCGAAGGACTATCAGAAGCAACCTCTCTATTCCCAAAGATAGTGGTAAGATCTGCATACACTCTATCGTTCCTAAATCTCACTTTATAAAATTACACTGAATATGTTCTTGTTATTATTGATTTCTTCTCATATGTTATAATTTGCGTTAATAGACGTAATTACCTGATATCTATAATTGGTTATTCATAAAGTTATTTGATACTATTATTAATGAAAGGTGATAAATATTCTATAAAACTAATCGAGGTGTGTTGTCCAATAACTTTCCTCCACGTATCCACAAAGTGGAAACCAAAAAATTGCTTTATAGTATGATATCATAAATAAAAAGAAATAGGTGGAGATTTGCTAAGAAGAATTTTCTATTTTCCTGGCAAATATTATTTCCTGATAAGAGAAGTCGGTCGACTACACCACCAACCTTTTAGTCAAAATCCACCTATTTCCCAACAGTATCCTTTTATTTTGAAAAAGACCAAAGAGAGAGAGAATACCAAAAAAAAAAAAAAAAATAGTACCCAGTTTTTTTCTCCTATAATACTCCCTCCGTTTTATAATAATTGGTCACTTTTCTTTTATACACATATTCAGAAATCATAAATAAGAAGACAATTTTACTAATTCACCCCTTAAAAAACTTCTTTGAAACTTTACAAACAAGTGTGGACACTTTCAAAAAGAATTAATTACAAGAACAACATGGAAAATTTTTAATTAATGCTTTCTTGATTTAGTAAGGTGACCAACTAATATGGACCAACTAATATGGGACAACTATTTTTAGTGTAATGGTCAACTATTACGGGACAGAGGGAGTAGTACCTTAGATAGGAAGGTAGGAAAGATTAGAATTAAGATAGAAGGTTAGTAGGTAGAAGTGTGTTCATACTAGTAAGTAAGAGCGTATTATTTTGTTGTCTTTACTAGTAGTCGTAGTATTACTTTTACAATTTCTTGTTCTTCCATTTATGTTATTTCGTGTAGTTTGATTATAATATTTGTCTATTGTAGCACGGTTTTGCTACTATTTATTATTTTTGTTTTTATTTATATATATATTGTCTCTTGTACTTTCATTACGTCTTATTCTAAATTATTTTTATTTTGAGCCGAGAATCTATCAAAAACAACCTTTATATTTCACCTCTACCTTTGAGGTAGAGATAATAACCCTACTTTATTATACTACACTAAGTATGTTAAATGTGGTCCAATAGTTAAGCACAGAAATATACTGAATCTCAATTGGCAAACAATTACGTAGATAAAGAAATAAAATGGTAAAAAAACAAAAGTTTATGTCCTATAAATAATAAGCCCTAAATAATATAAATAAATATATATGTTTTTGGTTTTATAACACCGTCACCTCACAAGTCACAACACTCGACAACTGCGTGACCATCCTCCATTATTCACGTTCATTAAAATTAAATAATTTAAAATTTAATTGTACATATGTAACACATTAATAATAATCATTTACGTTTTACTGTACTTATGAAACTTATAAGGATAATCTATACGCTAGGTAAAACGTCTAAATTATAATTTGAATAACGTAGTAATTTTGTTGTAATTATATGATCGTATATAGGGGTAAATGAGTAAATATACATTTTCAATAGTGGCTACAAGTTTGGAAGATCAAGAAAAAGGAGAATGAGAACTCCTAAAATTGTTGGAGTGTCTTATTTGACTGCTACATTTTTTTACCGTCGCTTACTTCTGATCAACATTTCAATACTCCAAAACACATATCAAATACAGAAAATTGTAATTAGCATGTTTATTCTTCCTCACAATGACAAGCAAACAATATGATCGTTCAACTATATATATCAATAAAAGAACAAGTTGTTTTAGCTTCGAGGAAAAAATTTATGTTCCAATTTTACCACACACATTCTTTATCTCATTTAATATGATGATGTTTGTCTAGTTATATTTAAAAAAAAATAAAAGATTGTTGGCACATATAAAAGGTATTCTTATAATATGTGGTCATAAATATGATGAATTTCTCTAACTATAAGAACATTTTATTAAGGTGATGGAAATTTAAGTTAATTTTTTAAAATTATTTTAAGTTTTACATATTGTGTCAGTGAAAGCAACTTTTACATTATCAAGTCATTAGATGATATCTACATGTGTTTCTAATACTTATTGTATCAGTGAAAAAAAATCTTATATTATCAAGTCATTAGATGATATTTACATGTGTTTCAACTTAAAATGTAAGATTTCAAATTTCAAAAATAAAATATATTGCCTACTATAATATGTAAAAATGAGTTGATGATATAAAAATTATTTGTACTAATAATATATATTTTAAATTCAGAATAAAATTATTCTTTATGGAACATCGGTGAAAAATTAAGAGTAAAAACTTACCCAAACCAATATGTGCATCATTGCATGTCGTGTATTTGAATATAAAGTTCTTTTACTTAATCATAATTAATTAATATATATTTTTATTTTATTAAATTACTTAATCATGATAAGTTATATTAGTTTAAGATAAACATTTGATGTAAATAAGTTTTTGTCAAAATTAAATATTATCATATAAAATAAAATAAAATAAAAAAGAGAAAAAAGAGAAAGATCGTAGATAATTTACCTTAATTTCAAGATTACGTATAAATACTTTTTAAGTGACCTAATAGATTAATACTACTTATAAAATAGAACAAATAAAAGAAGAGAAAAAAGAGAAAGATTGTGGTAGGTAATTTACCTTAATTTCAAGATTATGTTTAAATACTTTTAAGTGACCTAATAGATTAATACTACTTATGAAATAGAACAGGTAAAAGAAGAGAGAGAAAGGAAAGATTCCGTAGATAATTTACCTTAGTTTTATGTATAAATACATTTTAAGTAACTTAATAAATTAATATATACTACTTATAAAATGGAACAGAATAAATAAGAAAGAAAAGAGAAAAATTATGGTAGGGAATATTTACCTTAGTTTCAAGATTGCATATAAATACTTTTTAGGTGACCTAATAGATTAATAATACTTAGAAAATGAAATAGACAAAAGAAGAGAGAAAAGAGAAAAATGTGATAGGTAATCTACCTTAATTTCAAGATTAATGTATAGATATTTTTTAAGTGACATAATAAATTAATACGACTTATAAAATGGAACAGATAAAAAAAGAGAGAAAAGAGAAAAAAATAGGTAATTTATCTTAATTTCACGATTATGAATAAATATTGAGTAATCTAATAGATTATTCTACTTATAAACTTATTTCAATTATTCGTGTTAAAGTTGAACTCTTTAATCATGCTAACGAATAAAATGCTGGTTGACCAAAATATTTTTAAAATATTGAACGACTTATATGTCTTTTAAAAATAAATTCTTTCTTTATCATTCATATACAAAATCGTAAAAGTATTTGTAATAAATTATAATCACCATGCAGTTAGACGTTAATTATAACTTTAATTAAATTACCCTAACCTATTTCTCTCCTTTTCGATAAAAATCCATGAATATTTGTATCACAGAAGAGGCGTACTTCAATTGTATTTTCAAGTTGTAAAATTTTAATGAAACATGAACAAAAATATAATTATTGTGGCCTGTGGGAGACTTCTTTTATTTTCTTTCTCTTTTAAACACTCGCTTCTTTAATAAGTTCATTATAAAATATTGTTAGCTCACTTTGTTACGAATAAATATGCAATTTTAGGAGAATTAGAAGACTTGTAACTATTATAAAGTCAAAACAAACACTATATAATAAATACGTATCTATGTGGAGAAACAGGAGATTAACGTTCATAAAGTTCAAATAATGTTTCATATTAAAGACTTAAATAGTACACATAAAAATTATCATAGGATTATTTTAGCTAGCGTTTGACCCTAGATTTTGGGAGTAATATTTGAAAATTTATTTTTAATTTTTTTTTTTTAGTAACTGAAAGTTTTTATTACCAGATGTGTCAAGATGAACAAATGTTTAGCCTGAGTTGGACAAACTCCCAACCTCAGGCTCTTCAACTTTCCTACTACAAGCTAGCTAAATCAAAAATCTTAAACATAATAGCTAAGTCTACTCATACTGTCTGCCAAATGAGGATACATACTAGATCTACAATGTATATCTTGAATGATTTGCCCGATAAGCACATCATTAGTTCTTCTTTTCTATTGAAATGTCCTTTGATTCCTTTCCAGCCATGTGTGATAGTCAGTTACAGCCAGACTTATTCTGAAAATTGTTGTTATTGCCCTTTTCCTCTTCGCATGTGTTACCGCCCATAAACCTCTTCCTTCCATCCCATGCTGCCCCTAATAATGCCTTGCCATGCCAATATTTTTTTCCAGAAATTTGCAAAAATAATACATTAACAGAAAAGGTGTTGGTGATCCTCCATTTCTTCATCACATAATGCACAAATTAAGTTTGTCTGAATGCCTTATTTATCTAATGTATTCTTTGTATAGAGCTTTTTGTGAATTGCAAGAAACAAAATAGAACATCATTTAGGATTATCCAGATTGTTGTAAAGCAGTCTTCTCCACCCAATCTTAGGAAACTGGCCCCTAACTTGATTGTACAATGCTTTGATGGACTAAGATTCTATCTCCATGACATCTTCAATATTTAACCTTGCCACAGTTAATTATTTGCCTGCTTGTAGAATTTTTTGAACTATCCAAGAGACTTGCTTTGCTACTATATCCCATGATTTCCTACCCTTCAGATAATAAGCATGCACCCACACGATCCAGAGCTTATCCTTCTTCAAATTCAAATTCCATAAGTGCTTTAAGATAGCTACCTTGTTTCAGAGGTAGATGACAGTTATGTTAAGTTCACCAAATCATTTGGACAAGCACAATTTATCTCATGCTATGAGTGCCTTCTTTTTACTATTTATGTCTACATTCCATAGAAATTTCTTACTCATTATTTTTACCTGCTTAATACCTTCTTTGATAAAGGAAAGATTTTTGACCAGAATACTTGAATGCCAGCCAATACACTAGTGATTAGTTGGAGTCTACCTGTATAGGAAAGGAACTTAACTGTCCAGTCAGTTATCTTCCCAATCATCTTGTCTAGTAGAGGTTGACATTGAGCCACTGATAACTTCTTTATGCTCAGGGGTACACCAAGTTACCTAAAGGGCAGCTGGCTCAAAGTGAGACCTAGTTCCTGTAATATGGTTTGCTGTGTAATCTCGGGAACTCCACAAAATAAATGTTGCTCTCTGAGTGATTGGCAACTAGGTCAGATGCTGCAGAGAACTGTTTAAAACACTCAAATAGTAAACCAGTAGATAGAACATCTCCTCTACAGAACAACAACAAGTCATCAGCAAAACTTAGCTGAATGATGTGCAACTTTTGACACCTTGGATGTAAATTAAAATCTGGATTGCTTCTTAGTGTCTTCAGCAACCTAGTTAGATAATCCATGCTCAACACAAACAAATAAAGTGATACGGGATCTCCCTGCCTCACATCTCTCTTGGCATCAAAAAATGAGGATGGATAGCCATTGATAACTATGGAATAAGACACTATCTTAATACAACACATGATCCACCTTACAATTTTTTTTGAAAAGTTCATTCCTAGTAGTACTTCTTCAAGGAATTTTCAAATATTTATTTGACCATGAAATTTGATTAGATTTTGAAAATCTGATCTTTAAGTATTTTTAAGTTTTTAAAAATTGATCAAAGGTAATTTTTGAGTTTTTGAGATTTTCACTCACAAATTTTTAAATATTTTTCAAGTGAAATGCATGTCTGAACAAAACTTCAAATTTAAAAAATCACAACTGCAAAAGCTCAATTTTTCAAATTTGATGTTTCAACTTCGAAATCTATATAATCAAATGGGAGATTAAAGATAATTGTGTTTTTCATGCTTGTGTGATTCTATCAAATAATATTATCATAATTAACTGATCAAGAAAAATTGCACAATTTTTTTTCTTAATTCGAATAGCATAAGCCTCAAAATAAACCACACATGATGTATAATTAATATTTTACCATAATTTTTATAATACTTGAGAAGAGATATTCATGCGATAAACATACGTAAAAACTAATTGTCATAATAAAAGATAATAGGTGCAATGCTACTTTTCACCCCTAAGAGCCCCTAAAGTGTCAAAAAAAAAAAAAAGAAATTGATAAAAATAGTAATCATCAAAATAATAAGAAATAAACATATATTTATATATATAAATATTTGACTACCAAATATAACTATTTTTAACCGACTAATTAGATACGTAACTTACCCTAAAAGAAATGCATAATGATAATAACAATGGTGAAAAAAATCTTATTCATATCTAGTATTATTTAAATCAGGTTAACTTATTAATCTCATTATTTAGTGATAAAATCTGCGTACTCGTATTCAAATCAAACTCAATCAATAATAATAACAACAACATACCTTGTGTATTGTCAACCAAACTCTACTTGTGAAATTGAGATTATACTGAATATATTATTGTTATTATTTATTGATTTAATTAATGCGTGTTAATGTTTTTTAGTTTATTAGTTTTTTTTTTATATTTTTAATTTCAATACTTCACGTAATCTGAACTATTGACTATTGTTGAATAAAATAAATAAAACATTTAATTGCATGGGGTGGGGGTGGGGTGGTGTGGCAAAGGCAGGCAGCACGTGCTACTAGTCATGAAAGAAGAGTTGATCATATTTAAGAAGTGCCAACTAATCCAAACCAAACAATGAACCAAAAGTTTAATTGCATTTTTTCTACCCTCTCTGCCCATCCTCGTTTCTTTTGTTGAAGTACATTCTCCAAATATATACACACACAATCTTTCCTACTTCAGATTTGTACCTTCACATTCTCCAATTCTTGCTTCACACTCTCCACTCAGATTTTTTTTTTCTTTTTTTTGATCTTGGAGCTTTTCTTGAATTTTTTTGATACCCCACTTCATATTTCTCTGCAATTTGGGTTTTTCTGTGTGAATTAGCTGTTTTTGCCAAAAGGGTATGTGTATTTTGCTCTCAATCAAACTGGGAATGTTTAAATATTAGGCGCTGGGCACTCTGATGAATTTTAACTTTGTAATTTGTCATATATATGTATTCCTTTCGTCCCAATTTTCGTCCCAATTTATGTGGCACAGTTGAAATTTCGAGAGTCAAACTAAGTTTTTCTTTGACTGGATTTTTTTATGACTTTTAGACATTTTAAGTTGTTAATCACTGTGATTTACAGTAGTTTTCCTATGTAGTTTTCAAATATATAAAGTTTATGTTAAGAAACATAAATGCTTCGATGTCTGAATCAAGAAGTTTGAATTTCAAAGTTCTAACTGTGCCACATAAATTGGGACTGAGGAAGTGCTAATTATTTTCTTCTGTTTGCTTTTTCTCTTTTCCAGTTTTTCTTTTGTTGTTGTTAAGTGTATATATATTTTCAGTTTGATTTGATATGTGATTAGTTGACATAGCAAAACCTCTTCTCTTGGAAGGTGTTTTTAAACCTTAGCCTCAGTTCTCCTCTTGCAAGGGGAGGGGGTTTGACTGCTATTTACTATGAATCCTATGATCATAATCTAAAAAGGGCAGCCCAATGAACTAAGCTCCCGCTATGCGCGGGTCCTTGGAAGGGCCGGACCACAAGGGTCTATTGTAATAAAGTTGCTTACTTGGTGAGGTTGCTATAATTCATTTGATTTTTTCTTGATAAGGCTCAAATTACCTAGTTTAGTCACTTGAAAAGTTGGAAGTAGTCGGTAGCTTGTCTCTCAATTATGTTTTTTATTACAGCCAAAAGCAGCCCCTTTTGAAATGTTACATTTCCTGTTGGTTTCAGGCAGTGACAACATGTCGGAATCTCAAAGGAGGCCAACAGTGATTGGGATAAAGAGAGGAAACGGGCACATCAGCAATGGTGCATTTCCATTGAGGTCTCCAATGTCTAGAGCTGAAGTTGCTGAGTTCTGTCATGCCCTTGGCGGAAAGCGGCCTATTAATAGCATCTTAATTGCAAACAATGGGATGGCAGCTGTGAAGTTTATACGTAGTATTAGGACGTGGGCGTATGAGACATTTGGTTCAGAGAAGGCAATTTTGTTGGTTGCAATGGCTACACCTGAGGACATGAGGATAAATGCAGAGCACATTAGAATAGCTGATCAGTTTGTAGAAGTTCCTGGTGGTACGAATAACAACAACTATGCCAACGTGCAGCTCATTGTGGAGGTTGGTAAATATCTTTTTAAGGATGCATTCTAATGAATATAGTGTTATGTTTTTTGGGGATGCAAACAATAAAATAGAAAATATGAATGAAAACTTTCTCATATTAATTTCATTAATAATAAGCCTTTATATAGGCACATAAACAAAGTAGTAGACTCCTCTTACATCTAAAGTACTAGACTCTTCTTAAAACTAATAAACTGAATATTCAACTAAATCAATAATTAGACTCCTCAAATAACTAAACAACTAATTATTCTAGAAACTATGTAGCAGTAACAGATGCAATATCCAACACTCCTCCTTGCTTCTGTTGCTGCAATCTAGTAAAGTTCGTCCTCCTGAGTTTCTTCGTCCATTAGTAGTGCTTGTGAGTTGTTTTGATCTTTGAACTTGCACACTTTTGTAACATGACCTGTTTGTTTGCAATTTTCACATATTGCGTCAGATCTCCACCAACAAAATTTTTCTAAGTGTGTTTTCTTCTTGCAATATTTGCAAGGAAGATAATCAATTTTTTCATTTTGGTGTTTTACATAAAAAATACTTTCATCAACTTTATCTTGTCTGAAAGCTCTTCTTTGCTCTTGTGCTTGAAGAGCACTTATTAATTCTGCAAGAGATATGGTAGAGAGATCTTTAGACTCTTCTAGCGCAGATATTTTTGACTCAAATCTCTCTGGAATAGTCACAAGAATTTTTTCAACTATTCTATTATCTTTAAAATCCTCGCCAAGCAACCTGATTCTATTGACAATCAAAGAGATCTTGTCAGAATACTTAGTGATGGTCTCACCCTCTTGCATTCTAAGAGATTCAAATCCCTTTTCAAATTCAAGATCTGATTTTGTCTGCCTCGTTCACTTCCTTGATACTCCTTTTCGAGTTTGTCCCAAGCTTCTTTCGCTGTCTCACATGCAATTATTTTATAGATGATAGAATCTCTAACTGAATTTTGGATCACAATTTTGGCTTTGCATCTTCTGGTTTTCTCTTCTGATAGAGTTTTGATTTGGGCAGAAGTAGGATTTTCAGGGAGTGGTTGTAAAGGTGATCCTTCCGTTACAACTTCCCACAAATCATAAGCTTCAAGATAAGACTTCATCTTCACTGCCCAAATTTGATAATTTTCACCGGTGAAAATTTGTGGAGTAGTCAAAGAAATACCATTGCTTGCCATGGTTGATGAAAAATAGGTTAAAAGTGGTATGGATTAAAAATTGGTTAAAATTGATATTGGTTGAAAACAGCCCTGAGCGTTAAAAGTAAGCACGGGTTAAAATAGGTTGAAAATGAGTATGGATTAAAAATAGTTGAAAGTTTTTTTCTCAACAAAGGCACAAGATCATGAAGGCGCTGATACCACTGTTATGTTTTTTGGAGATTTTGGAGAGAGTTGCAAACAATAAAATAGAAAATATGAATGAAAACTTTCTCATATTAATTTCATTAATAATAAGCCTTTATATAGGCACATAAACAAAGTCGTAGACTCCTCCTACATCTAAAGTACTAGATTCTTATTAAAACTAATAAACTGAATATTCAACTAAATCAATAATTAGGCTCCTCAAATAACTAAACAACTAATTATTCTAGAAACTATGTAGCAGTAACAGAGGATAAATGCAGAGCACATTAGAATAGCTGATCAGTTTGTAGAAGTTCCTGGTGGTACGAATAACAACAACTATGCCAACGTGCAGCTCATTGTGGAGGTTGGTAAATATCTTTTTAAGGATGCATTCTAATGAATATAGTACCTCATTAAACAAGATGAAAATTTGTAGTAGACTGCAATCAAGCCGATGAGAACAATTTGTATGTGCATCTGCTTGTACCTGTTTACATATTTAAACCTTATTGTAAAGGGACAGGGACTCGATGCGAAAAGAAAAAAGGGAACAGTTATACATAGTGTACTTTCTTTTGTGTAGATGGCAGAGATGACTCACGTCGATGCAGTTTGGCCTGGTTGGGGTCATGCATCAGAAAATCCTGAACTGCCAGATGCATTGGACGCGAAGGGCATCATATTTCTTGGGCCACCGGCTACATCAATGGCAGCACTAGGAGACAAGATTGGTTCATCTTTGATTGCTCAAGCTGCAGAAGTACCCACCCTTCCGTGGAGTGGCTCCCATGTAAGTCTTCATTGTCATTCTTCTCTATTAGCCTCATAGTGGTCAGTCTGCATCTAATGGACAATTCGTCAATCCCACAGGTCAAAGTTCCTCCAGAAAGCTCTTTGGTTTCTATCCCAGATGAAATATATGCTAAAGCATGTGTTTACACGACGGAAGAAGCAATTGCTAGTTGTCACGTAGTAGGTTACCCTGCAATGATCAAGGCATCCTGGGGCGGTGGTGGTAAAGGCATAAGAAAGGTCTGTCTTTTAGTATACTAGCACAGCGAGTAGTGTAAATAACAATGTTAATTAATATATTCATGCAAAAAAAAAAAACACGTAGAATGAAAGAAATAAAAAGACTAGCAGAATACACAAGGTATTGATTCAACCTAACTCCATGGCTCTTGTTACTTGATCATTCCAGGTACATAATGATGACGAAGTTAGGGCACTATTCAAGCAAGTTCAGGGTGAAGTTCCTGGCTCTCCAATATTTATAATGAAAGTTGCTTCTCAGGTTCAGCCATCTTCTTTCTTGTCTGACCTTAGTGCTCGAACATATCTTTGGAGAGAATATTTTTAAACATTAGAATCTTTTTTTTCTTTTTAAATAACTAGAGTCGGCATCTAGAAGTCCAGTTACTATGTGATCAATATGGCAATGTTGCAGCTTTGCATAGCCGTGATTGTAGTGTTCAAAGGCGACACCAAAAGGTTAGTTTGTATTTAACTTTTGATTATTGTTTAGATGAATTATAAAGACAATGGTTATCTTCTTCTATTTTCAATGTTGAGGCAAATAGCAGAGCCTACGTGAGACAGCCAAGGTAGACATCAGTGAAACGTCATCACTAATGTGTGTCTAATTTTCTTGAAACTTAGATAATTGAAGAGGGGCCAATTACAGTAGCTCCGCTAGACACAGTGAAAAAACTTGAGCAGGCTGCTAGAAGACTGGCCAAATGTGTCAATTACGTTGGAGCTGCCACTGTTGAGTATCTTTACAGTATGGACACTGGAGAGTACTATTTCTTGGAACTCAACCCTCGGTTACAGGTTGGTGATACCATCTGCTTGAGTATGCACCTGAGTCCAATTTTTTTTGTTCGCCACATGGAGGAAGGCATTGATCAAAATTGGTTATTTATTTATTTTTTCTGCGTTTAGGTCATAATTGTCTTATGTGTGTTTAAAGCCGAAGCATTAATAGTCAAGAATTAAGTTGATGTTGAGTCTTACTGTAAAACATTTTCTGATCGTGATCACCTCCATTATGACCTGGAACCTTTTTATTTAAGTTACATCTTTCTCATTCTATTAGGTTGAACACCCTGTAACTGAATGGATAGCAGAAATAAACCTGCCAGCAGCTCAAGTTGCTGTTGGAATGGGGATTCCTTTGTGGCAAATTCCAGGTTTTGTACCAGATGTCACTCTTCTTGGCTTAAGATGTTCAGGTTTCTCCTTCCCCTCTTTTTTAATCTTTCTTCTTTGATTCTATTAGAAATAAGGCGGTTCTACGGAATGGAACATGGTGCGGGATATGATGCTTGGAGGAGAACATCTATTGTTGCAACACCATTCGATTTTGACAAGGCTGAGTCAACAAGGCCAAAAGGTCATTGTGTGGCTGTGCGTGTAACAAGTGAGGATCCTGATGATGGTTTTAAGCCTACCAGTGGTAAAGTACAGGTAAAGTATCTTCTGAAAAGGTTCACTTTCCTTTTCTAATCCAGTGCTTTTAGGTTGAATGGTTGTTAATTTACATTTCATAATGTAGGAGCTGAGTTTTAAGAGCAAACCGAATGTGTGGGCATACTTCTCTGTCAAGGTACATATAAATTAGATGGAAATAGAATGTTGGGGTGGTTGAATTGTTGCAAAGCGTGAAAATTCTCTTTCCTTGCAGTCTGGTGGTGGCATTCATGAATTTTCAGACTCTCAGTTTGGTAAGCTGAACTTTAATAATACAACACTATTGCTCTTTTTGACTTATCTTGAATTTTCAGCTGAAAAGTTACGTAATTTTTTTAAGTATCAACCTGAATATTCAGCTTCAATTAGGCAATTGCTTCTTGTTTTGGGTCCACCAGGGTATGACTCAATTTTGTAACAGATTACAACCTTTTGTCTCCTCATAGCTGAAAAGAAAAATCATTTTTTAATTCCTTTTTTTCTTTGGGAAACTCACCTCATTCTGTTCATCGATGAAAGCATACCTCAGAAGTATACATTAGGACTAAAAGGTTCCTGCTTCGCATCTCTAACTGTGTGATACAGTTTCCTCACCTCTATAAGTTAAAACACTACCAACCGGGTTTAATTTATTTCACTTACACTGAAGAATAATCACCACTACAGCATGCATACATCAATTTACTTTTTAATTTGAGTACAAGTTAAAGAATAGCTAATAAGCTCATCCTGTTGCTAAAAATAATGTTTAACAAAAGGAAACTGCTTTCTAACACCAAACTAATTTGAAACATCAAACTTAGGTATTTGGGTTTGTGTCAGCCCATGCATATTTGCATCAAATTTGTGCCAATCTCGAGTTTTTTGTGTTTGTGTGAGTGCATTTAGGAAATTTTCTACGGTGATTATGGTGATAGCTTATTCCTGGCTTTTCTTCATTTTTATGCCGACTTGTAGTCTGTTTCTTCCTATAAAATTTTGACAATGCTATCAAACGTTGGCTGGAATTTTTTTATAATTTCTTATGTGAAATGTTTCCACCTATGCTATCAGATTCAGATATCATACCTTGTATTTCAAAATACAAATGCCTAACAAAGAAAATTCTAAAAGTTGTGTCTAACCTATTGAATTTATGGAATTCTATATCTTAATGCAGGACATGTTTTTGCATTTGGAGAGTCCAGACCCCTGGCCATTGCAAACATGGTTCTTGGACTGAAGGAAATCCAGATCCGAGGAGAGATTCGTACTAATGTTGATTACACGATTGATCTATTGCATGTAAGGGTCTCAGATAAAAAAAAAGTCATGCCCAACTCCATTTGAGTGTTATTTCTCTGCATTAAGTTGGGCATTTTCTGCAGGCTTCAGATTATAAAGAAAATAAGATACACACTGGCTGGTTAGACAGTAGAATTGCCATGAGGGTTAGAGCAGAAAGACCTCCTTGGTATCTTTCTGTAGTTGGAGGAGCTCTTTATGTAAGTTACCCATTTCATGACTGATGTTAGGTTCGTAAAGGTTTTATGGGAATTTACTTGCAAAATTAATACCAGTACACCGTGTTGTCATTTGCCAAACTCAGAAAGCTTCTGCAAGTGGTGCAGCCGTGGTTTCTGAATATATTGGTTATCTTGAAAAGGGACAAATCCCACCCAAGGTAATCAGTCTCAGAATGTTTTTCCTGGTATGAATCTTACATTTTCTCCATCTCT
This sequence comes from Jaltomata sinuosa, assembly GCA_003996215.1. NCBI lineage: Eukaryota > Viridiplantae > Streptophyta > Magnoliopsida > Solanales > Solanaceae > Jaltomata > Jaltomata sinuosa. The sequence continues at coordinate 671,832 of QJPP01004356.1, forward strand.
TTATTGGAATAACCCCGTCATCCATCTATGTGCAGCATATGTCCCTTGTGAACTCTCAAGTCTCACTAAACATTGAAGGGAGCAAGTACACAGTAAGTCGGATGCTGTACTCATTTCATTCTACATGTTATTGCCTCTGGATTTTGGTGTTATCAGTAGAGAAGGGTGTTAGAGTGGGTGAAAGTTCCACGTTGGTTGGGGAATGGACTAGCGGTCTGCTTATATGGACTCGGGCAATCCTCCCCTCATGAGCTAGCTTTTGGGGTTGAGTTAGGCCCATGTGCCATATTTTTACATGGTATCAGAGCCAAGTTCATCCTCGTTTGGGCTCCTGGTCCACGCTCTAGTTGGGCCCTGGGCGTGATGGAGGGTGTTAGAGTGGGTGAAAGTCCCACATTGGCTGGGGATTGGACTAGCGGTCTGCTTATATGGACTTGGACAATCCTCCTCTCATGTGCTAGCCTTTGGGGTTGAGTTAGGCCCAGGTGCCATATCTTAACAAAGGGAGAAGTTAGCTAATTCTATCCAGCTAGCTCTGCAAGAAAGATTAAGAAAGTTCTTTCCAGATCTTATGTCTTGATTCTGTTTCATGGACCGTTTGCAACTCAAATTTTTGTTGGTTTGTCTCTTAGATTAATATGGTGAGGGGAGGACCAGGAAGCTATAGGTTGAGGATGAATGAATCAGAGATCGAAGCAGAAATACATACTCTGCGTGATGGAGGACTGCTGATGCAGGTAATAATCAATCACTCTGCAACTTCTCTATGTATCCTTTTATCAGAAACTGCACTATTTTCTGTAGTAGCCATAACATTTTGTGTTATGTATAATTTGTAAAAATGATGTGCGGAAAGACTGATTGATTCCTTTCACATTCGAAAATTGTATATATATATATATCTAAGTTCCCTTGATCACTGCAGCTGGACGGGAACAGTCATGTTATATATGCAGAGGAGGAAGCAGCTGGAACTCGCCTTCTAATTGATGGAAGAACTTGCTTGCTACAGGTACCAATTATTGTTCAGTCCCAATATATTTTATTTATTTAGGAACTGGCACCTTCTTATCTTATAATATTCGCTGATTCCAGAATGATCATGATCCATCAAAGTTAATTGCCGAGACACCCTGCAAACTTCTGAGATATTTGATGTCTGATGGTAGTCATGTTGATGCTGACACACCTTACGCAGAGGTTGAGGTGATGAAGATGTGCATGCCCCTTCTTTCACCTGCTTCAGGAGTTATCCATTTCAAGATGTCTGAAGGTCAAGCAATGCAGGTTCGTGATTGCACACAGAGCATATATTTCTCTTGTATGCAGCAACTTAAACGTAAGTTTGTGTGTAGGCTGGTGAGCTCATAGCATCACTTGATTTAGATGACCCTTCTGCTGTAAGAAAAGCTGAGCCTTTTCGTGGAAGCTTTCCTATTTTGGGACCTCCAACTGCCATATCTGGAAAAGTCCATCAGAGATGTGCTGCAAGTCTGAATGCAGCAAGGATGATTCTTGCCGGATACGATCATAATGTTGATGACGTAAGTAATTTCATATAAAGATTTGAAGTTGATGTAGAACGTAATGGTTTGTGGAACATCTTTTCGTCTGAATAGTAATGTAAAAAACATTTTGCCTAATACATGATTTAACAAGTCTCTGATGACCACAACTTAATATTCCAATCCAGGTGGTTCATAACTTGCTAAGTTGCTTGGACAGTCCTGAACTTCCATTTCTACAGTGGCAAGAATGCATATCCGTGCTGGCAACACGACTTCCGAAGGACCTCAGATATGAGGTAAATGATTGGATAATGATTTTTTCCCTCTGTTATTGGAAAGTCGTAGTTCTCTCGCTTAATGAATGTTTTGCGTTACGAGCTGTTGTTGCAGTTGGAAGCAAAATATAAGGAATATGAGGGAATTTCCAGCTTGCAAACTGTTGACTTCCCTGCCAGAATTCTGAGAGGTGTTCTTGAGGTGAGTCTTTTACCACATTTTCTTCTTCTTTCGCCCTAATTTTTGTTTTGTTATTTCTTTTAATTGTTCAAGTACTTTTTCTTCTAACATTGATTTATTTGTCTATCATTCTCTGCTTTGCTTTAGGCTCACCTAAGAACCTGCTCAGAAAAAGAAAAAGGAGCTCAGGAAAGACTAATTGAACCTTTGATGAGTCTCGTCAAGTCTTATGAGGGTGGAAGAGAAAGTCATGCCCGTGGTATCGTCCATTCCCTTTTCGAAGGGTACCTATCTGTTGAAGAATTGTTTAGTGACAATCTCCAGGTTAGTTGTCTTTCAAACAATTATTTGTGATAATCATCCTCTGCATGACTAGATATCTAAGTTTGAGCACCTTTATAAGCTTGGAATATACTTCAGCATCTGCACTTAAATAAAAGTATAAAAATATTTCAACCATTATATTATATGAGGATGTAGAGTACTCATAGTGAGATACTAGAAATGTAAATTAACAAAAAAAAGTAATTCCTCTGATTTATTCACTCTTATCCTTTCCATTTTCTTTATCAAAATTTTCTTATTATTAGTATGGAAAATATTCCCTAAATTGTTTCTAACAAAGCGGCCCCTTATTATTCATAGACCATGATTTTTTCTTAAATTGTTTACATTGTAGATCATCTTATGCATTGTCATATTATTTGTATTATGTACCATAAGCAGCTCTCTCTCTCTCTCTATATATATTATATATATATATATATATATATATTTTTTTGGGGGGGGGGGGGCATCTCTGTAGAAGGCCTAAAGATCGTGTTGTATTATCAAATTTTACTTACTGTTGCATGTATTCTGTCTTATGATGTTGTCAGTATGTAACATGCATACTTTGTGATATCATATCTTGATTTCTGGGTGATGTATCATCTCTGTCATGTCAGTAACTTTACTCTTCCATTTTTGTTACTTGTTGAAATATTCAGTAATCTACTACAACAAAATGGGAGGGAGTTGGAAGATCCCATTAATTCAACTGATGTTTGATTCTTCATTGTTATGTCATTCTAGGGCTGGCTGAAGCCTAAAGCAAGTGCTTCAAGTCCCAAACATTTGGAGGCCCCAATAATTTCTAAATTTAGTATTTTGTGACATGACTGATTTTTGTACAAAAATTGTAAATCTTTTCGGAGTGATACAGCATATATATTCATTATTTTCATTCTCCTATAAGCGATGGAAGCTTTTAAAAGATAGTGTTCCCAAATCCCAACTCTTAAATCATTGTCACAAACACGTTGGGAAAGTCGTATCAAAAGTGTTAAAGTAATAAGATTTCAAACTCCACAAATAAGAGATTCTTTATTGAGGATTGACAAAAGTGTACAATCAAAATTTACACATTGATGTAATCATAGATCGCTAAGAGGTCTTATTTCTTTTAAATAATATAGAGAAGAAAGATTTGCAACTGATATGATTTATACTTATTAGGAAATTGCACCTGAGACAAATATAGAACCTGAGTTTCATGAGAAACGCGTAATATAGAAACAAGTTATGAGAATGTCGATAATGAAACCACAAACTATCTTGAAGAGTTTTTTATAGTTGATTACTTCTTACGCATAGTAGACCAAACCATTTTTCACTTCAAAATAGATTTGAACATTTTGAAGTGTATGAAAATATTGTTGCCTTGTCATTTCCTATTTAGTGAAAAAATTTGAGATCATCAGTTGATGAGAGTTCGAAAAACTATTTCCTTAACCTTGAATGTTCTTTAAAACATAACGGTCACTATGATATTGATGGTTTAGACTTATTTTTCGAATTAAAAGTGTTAAGAGAAATAATACAAGTAAAAGGTAATACTCTATAATTGATATACTCAATCTGATAAAAAGACACTATTCTTTTCCAAATGCCTATATTGCTTGTAGAATAATATATGTTAGCAGTTGCCTTAGCAGAAAGAAGTTTTCAAATTAAAATTAATAAAATCTTACATAAGATAAGAATGCCTCAAGAGAGATCAAATGGATTAACTATGTTATCTATTGAGTAGGAACTATTAGTGACTTTGCATCTAAAAGAGTTAGAAAAGTAGACTTTAAATAAAGATTATAATGAAATATATATTCTTAAAAAATTTCAAGCCTATCATTGAAGTTTAGCTTTAGGCCCCCAATCTTATTTAGCCGCCCTGTGTCATTCAGTTCCAATGTCTTCCTTTTTCAGGCTGATGTGATTGAACGACTTCGGCTTCAATATAAAAAAGATCTCCTGAAGGTTGTTGACATAGTGCTTTCTCATCAGGTATCAGCTAATTAATTATTCATGTGTTCATTTTCCTTTCTTCTAATGTTGTTTAAGCTGGAAAATGTCCAGTATCAATAATGTGTTATTTTACAGGGTGTTAAAAGTAAAAATAAGCTTATACTTAGCCTGATGGAGCAACTGGTATATCCCAATCCTGCAGCATACAGGGAAAAACTTATACGTTTCTCAGCACTCAACCATACAAATTATTCCGAGGTTGGTATTGCATACGTTCTTCAATAAAGAGATTGGTATTCCGTACTTATGCTTGTCCTGTGCTTGTGGAAATTTGAGAAACCATATTGTTTGTATTCATATCTTTGACATACAATCTTTATTTTAAGCCAGAACTTCCTGGAAGTTCTCTAAGATCAACACTAGAAGCAACTGCTCCTGCTCTTGTCATTCTCTCCTCGTGCGAACTTTTTAAGTTGCTTAGAAACTTTTTTAATGCCAGTCATTTATCATTGTTTAAGAGGAGCGCGATGGCTAGTGCGAATTAACACTGGCGGATCCAAGATTTAAACTTAATGGGTTTAGTCTTTAAGATTCTTAGCACAGTTGCTTGCTCTCCCTGTGGAACATCTAGTCCGAATCCTCCGTCAGATCCTTCTGCGCGCGCTCTTTCTATCTCAAATAGAAAAAAAAAGCTATAGATTCCTTATCTTCTTTTGATTACTCATGAATGGCTCATCATTGGGTACATTCTAGACGATCACCTAGTATGATGATTACTTGACAAGATTGTTTGATTCTCATCATTAGCAGTTTCTGTATTGTTTAGTGGGTAACATTGAAACCACTCAAGAATTTCTAAGTCTTGGTTTGATTTTACAGTTGGCACTGAAGGCCAGTCAACTCCTCGAACAAACTAAACTGAGTGAATTACGTTCAAGTATTGCCAGAAGTCTTTCTGAGCTAGAGATGTTCACTGAAGAAGGTGACACTATGGATACTCCTAAGCGGAAAAGTGCCATCAATGAAAGAATGGAAGCTCTAGTGAGTGCTCCTTTAGCAGTCGAAGATGCACTTGTAGGCCTTTTTGATCACAGTGATCACACCCTTCAGAGGCGGGTTGTGGAGACCTATGTTCGTAGACTCTATCAGGTATTGTATTCAAAGCCTTAGTTTTACTTGTTTTGGTGCATCTTCATTTTAGAAATATGTATAGTTTCTTTATCTGACTTTTTATATCTACTCCAGCCTTATCTTGTTCAAGGGAGTGTGAGGATGCAGTGGCACAGATCTGGACTAATAGCTACATGGCAGTTTTTGGAAGAGCATGTGGAGAGAAGGAGTGGGTCTGGAGACAGTGTGACGGTAAAACCGTTAGTTGAGAAATACAGTGAGAGAAAATGGGGAGCCATGGTTATTATCAAATCTCTCCAACTCTTGCCAACAGTATTAACTGCTGCATTGAGGGAGACAGCACATGACTTGCATGCAGAGATGTCAAATGGATCCACTCCACCAGTCAGTCATGGTAACATGCTGCACATTGCATTGGTGGGCATCAACAACCAAATGAGTTTACTTCAGGATAGGTATTACAATTGTCGACTTTATGGTTGAGCTCACTGCTCACTTTCTACCACTAAATTAATGTTTAAATTAGATATATGGATAAAGCATGAGGCATACAAGTAGATATCCATTAACAAGAAGTAATAGGATAGACCTTCTTTATCTGGCGTGGCTGAATCTTTTGCATGTTTATCTGGTTCAGTGATTAGCGAGAAACTGACCTATATCATGCCTTTCCCCTGCTTATCATTGGAATACCATTGTTTGCAGTGGCGATGAAGATCAGGCTCAAGAGAGAATTAACAAGTTAGCCAAATTTTTGAGAGAGAAAGATGTGAGCTCCAATCTTAAAAGTGCAGGTGTAGAGGTCATCAGTTGCATCATACAGAGAGATGAAGGGAGGGTGCCTATGAGGCACTCCTTTCACTGGTCAGCAGAGAAGCTGTATTATGAGGAGGAGCCTCTACTGCGTCATCTAGAGCCTCCTCTATCTATTTACCTTGAATTGGTTTGTATTTTGTTTAACTTCATCTCCTCCTGTCATTTGTATCCTATATTACTATTGGTGTTTTCTTTTTTTCTGGACCATGGGCTGATCTTAGGTTCATAATTCCCCTGAAATACAGGAAAAGCTTAAGATCTATGATAATATAAAGTATACTCCATCCCGAGACCGTCAGTGGCACCTCTATACTGTTGTAGACAAGCGGCCCCCAACCCAGAGGATGTTTCTCAGAACACTTGTAAGACAATCAACATCAGATGACAGTTTACTAGCGTATCAAGGATTAAATCTGGGAACAACTCATTCCCCTTTGGCTTTGTCTTTTACTTCAAGAAGCATTTTGAGGTCCTTAATATCTGCACTGGAAGAGCTTGAACTTAATCTCCATAATACGACTCTTAAAGCTGACCATGCTCATATGTACTTGTATATTTTACGAGAGCAAGAGATAGCTGATCTGTTACCGTACCACAAGTCAGTAACTTGTTTTTGTGCTTTGCTATTAAGGACAAAGTTGGCAGATGGCTCACTTCATGACTTTTTGCAGGAGGACAGACCTAAATAATGAGCACAAAGAAGCGGAAGTTCAGAAAATCTTAGAAGAGCTGGCTCATGAAATTAATGCATCTGTTGGTGTGAGGATGCATAGGTTAGGCGTTTGTGAGTGGGAAGTGAAACTTTGGATATCATCTGCAGGAGAGGCAACTGGTGCTTGGAGAATTTTGGTAGCGAATGTGACAGGTCACACCTGCATTGTGCATGTAAGTGGAATTTAGCATGTACGTGAATTTTTTTAATGATTTATTATCTGATCCGAAACTGGCTTGTGTTGTGTTGGAGAGCACACATCAGCCAGCCATTTGGGCTTGGACCAGAAATGGTCACTTTCTTTTATCAATTTTTTCTTTTTTCTCTTTTCTATTATCTTTTCTGGTAGAGAGTTAAAAGTTAATCAAGCTTATGGTAAAAATGGTGCATAGTTCTGTATTAGCACCCTGAAATTTTGGACTAACATATGTTGTTCCACTTTATTGGCTTAAGCCATTTGCTGAACCTGCATTCCAGCAAACATACTAAAGCCTCATGGCTAATTCATTCCAACTTCATGTATTGGTTTTTGTCATAGAAGACTATTAACATTGGTATCGTGCTATTGGAAATTGAACTCTCAGGTTTATCGAGAAGTGGAAGATACAGGCAAACAAAGAGTAGTATATCATTCAGCCATTGGCAATGGTCCTTTGAATGGCATGCCAGTTACAGCACCTTATCCACCTTTGACTGTGCTTGACCAGAAACGGCTTTTGGCTCGCAAGAGCAACACCACTTACTGCTATGATTTTCCTCTGGTAAATATCTGAATTAAAGTAGAGATTATGCTGGTTTATTACAATCTGGATCACTATCAACATCCTATAAAAATTCCTTGTGCAGGCATTTGAAGCAGCATTAGAGAAGTCTTGGGCAAGTCATAATCCTCGAACCGAAAAGCCTAAGGACAAGGTCCTCCTGAAAGTCACAGAGTTGAGTTTTGCTGACAAAGAAGGAAGCTGGGGTACTCCTCTTGTCTCTGTGGAGCGCCAGCCAGGATTCAATGATGTTGGCATGGTGGCGTGGATTATGGAAATGTCTACTCCTGAGTTCCCTATGGGAAGGAAAATTCTTGTTGTGACAAACGATGTTACCTTCAGAAATGCATCTTTTGGCCCAAGTGAAGATGCATTTTTCCAAGCAGTGACTGATGTTGCTTGTGAACAGAAAATCCCTCTTATTTATTTGGCAGCAAATTCAGGAGCTCGTATTGGTGCAGCTGAGGAGGTAAAGTCTTGCTTCAAAGTTGGATGGTCTGATGAATCGAACCCCGAGCGTGGTTTTCAGTATGTATACTTGACTCCTGAGGATCATGAATGTATCAAATCTTCTGTCATGGCACATGAATTGAAGTTGTCAAATGGAGAAATTCGATGGGTGATAGATACTATTATTGGAGAGGAGGATGGCCTAGGTGTTGAGAACTTAAGTGGTAGTGGAGCCATTGCAAGTGCTTATTCTCGGGCATATCATGAAACATTTACCTTGACATATGTAACCGGGAGAACTGTCGGCATAGGTGCTTATCTTGCTCGCCTTGGTATGCGGTGTATACAAAGGCTTGATCAGCCAATTATTCTTACAGGTTATTCTGCACTTAACAAACTTTTGGGTCGGGAAGTTTATAGCTCCCACATGCAACTTGGTGGACCTAAAATTATGGCAACTAATGGTGTTGTTCATCTAACTGTCTCTGATGATCTCGAGGGGATATCAGGGATTTTAAATTGGTTGAGCTTCGTTCCGCCATATTCTGGTGGCCCACTTCCTATTTCAACTCCCTTGGATCCTCCAAACAGACCTGTTGAATACTTCCCAGATACCACATGTGATCCACGCGCAGCCATCTCCGGCCTCACAGATGCAAGTGGAAAGTGGTTGGGAGGCATTTTTGACAAGGATAGCTTCATTGAGACACTGGAAGGCTGGGCAAGGACTGTTGTGACAGGCAGGGCTAAACTTGGAGGTATCCCTGTAGGAATAGTTGCTGTTGAGACCCAAACTATGAAGCAAGTTATCCCTGCGGATCCTGGACAGCTTGATTCTCATGAAAGGGTTGTCCCTCAAGCAGGGCAAGTATGGTTTCCTGACTCTGCAACTAAAACAGCTCAAGCATTGATGGACTTCAATAGGGAGGAGCTGCCTCTCTTCATTCTTGCCAACTGGAGGGGATTTTCAGGTGGACAGAGGGATCTCTTCGAAGGTATCCTTCAGGCAGGATCAACCATTGTCGAGAACCTCAGAACATACAAACAGCCTGTTTTTGTTTACATTCCTATGATGGGTGAACTCCGCGGTGGGGCATGGGTGGTTGTGGACAGTAAGATCAATTCAGACCACATTGAAATGTATGCAGAACGGACAGCCAGGGGAAATGTCCTTGAGCCCGAAGGTATGATTGAAATTAGATTCAGAAAAAAAGAACTGCTGGAATGTATGGGTAGGATTGACCAACAGCTTATCAATCTCAAGTCAAAGCTTCAGGAAGCCAAGAGTGCAGATGTATACGCTAATGTTGGGGCCTTAGTGGAGCAAATTAAAACCCGTGAGACACAGCTTTTGCCGGTATACACGCAGATAGCTACAAAGTTTGCAGAGTTGCATGATACTTCAGTAAGAATGGCGGCGAAGGGAGTGATCCGAGAAATAGTAAATTGGGAAAATTCTCGTTCATTCTTTTACAGACGTCTGCTTCGAAGGGTTGAGGAGGAGATGTTGGTCAAAACTGTGAGGAATGCTGCGGGTGACCAGCTTTCTTACAAATCTGCTATGGATATGGTGAAAAGCTGGTTTTTGGCTTCTAAAGAAGGCAAAGTAGATGCTTGGATAGATGATGAAGCCTTTTTCTCATGGAAGAATGACCCCAAGAACTATGAGGAACGACTACAAGAATTGCGGGTGCAAAAGGTACTACTTCAGCTATCGAAGATTGGTGATTCGACATTGGATTTACATGCTCTACCACAAGGTCTTCTTTCCCTCCTACAGAAGGTTAGCAATCAGATTCTCTTCCGTAGCATTGACATTTTCAATTTTTTTGGCCCCCCTCCATTTTATCTTTATCTGCTTAAGGTGCCTGATAAAAGCTTCATGTTTCCACGTGCAGGTCGAGCCAGCAACGAGAGAGCAATTGATCAGTGATCTAAAAAAGGTGCTTAATTGATTATGCAGCTCGTAACCTGTCAGCAATTATTGTCTTCCATGTGCTCCTGCTTCTCGGGCAGTTTCCTGCCAACCAGTGCATCCGCCTCTTAGGAGAAGCATCACGGTTAGCACTCAATCTGTACCACATATCGATAATATATTGGAGAAGCTCGGCAGAACCACTGGTTCAAATTTGTCTCGCGAGGTGTAAATATTAGCATCTTGAGAGTGTGCAGGGTGTAGTCTTCATTTGTTTGAGCAGAAATATTCGCGGGTTAGCAGGCTCCTTTATTGAAATTCCTGCAGGCCTGATCACTCTTTATGTATATTTGACTTGTTATCTTATAGTCTGTCTAACAATTGCTTAGCCTTGGAATTTATTTTTTGAATGTCCAAATAAAATATGAGCTGTAATTTATGCTCTTATTTAGTTTTTATTCAGTACTGAGTTTCTCTTGCTTTCCTTTGGACTTTTTGTTGTTTCCCATCCGCTGTCTGGTATTTGCTTTGGAGCCTGACTCATCCGGATTCGCGTCGCAGAGGGCCCATTCAGGGGAAGTGCTCCCTACCAAGGATTTTCCATATCTAGGGCTCGAAACTGAAACCTCTGGTTAAGGGAGGAGTAGCCCTATCCGCCCTATCCACCGCAGTCTGCACCACATCCTTTGGTGGTGCTTTCGTTTGCAATTGCCACACTTGGCCATCCTCTTTTTCTCTTTCAACTGTTATTTAGTGTTTTTTTTTTGGTTTCCCACCCGGTATCCGATGTCCGTACTGAAGCCCCGACTAATTCGGATGCGTACTGCAGGGTCCATTTTGGGGGTGGCACTCCCAACATGAATGTTATTTAGTGTTATTTACTGATATTATTAGCTTGTAGCAAGAGTGCCAAGTCCTAACAAGACATTGGTCAGTGGGTTAAGATTTGTATCTCTATTTTGGTGCATGAGGCTAAAGACAATTGAGTGAAGATTGAAGAGAAAGTCATTATCAATATTTTTCAGTGTTGGTAATCCTCATATTAACCAATGACTACTGGTAGCTTCTTGTTCTTTTGGTTATAAGGGTTAAGAGGATGGATTAAGAAATCAGTGATTTGAGATCAGGTCGATTTGAAGTTGAAATTTTGTTTGGTCATGCAATTTAAATTTTTTAAGTTTTATTTTTTCTTATAAACTGAAAACTTCATAATTTTGTACAAACTATCAAAATTTTCCCCAACTCTTATACATTCTTACTAAATGAGCAAATTATACAATCATAGTTCATAGTCAATGGTATTGAAGTATCTTAATGCGTTGAATTAATAAATTACATATTTTCATGTTCCTTGTATAAATAAATATTTGCGATTACAAGTTATCAAAAACTATCAAATACACACAATTTTACAAAGATTCACTAGTCCAACAAATCAGCAATAGTAGTAACTAACTATTCTTTAATAAAATCCTCTCACATGGTACGAATAATCTCTTCACGTAGAGTATGAGTTTTTTTTTTTTTTTTGCAAAATTTAAAATTTTGGATTTATTTTTTTAAATATGAACTTATGGATTAAGTTTTATGTTTCATTTTTTTTTGAAATCTAAATTTCAAATCCTACTTTTTCGATTTCAAAATCCTACTTTTTGGAGAATGAGATTTGAAATTATGATTTGAAGTTGAAGTTGAAATTTTGTGTAGATTTCATAAATAAACGCTGAATTAAAATCAAAACTTGAAATCAAGCTCACAAATTCTATGGTCATATACTTACTTAAATTCCATGTGAAACTTCATACCAATATCCTGAAATTTTTACTTGCGAAATTTTAAATTTCATGATCATGGCTAATTTTCAATTACTAGGATGAAAAAAGTGGTTATTCGCGAAATTTATCCCTATCTGAAACAATATAGTGATAACAAAATTATTCATATTTTGATTTGGCATTCCAACATTTGGACCTTACATATGAGAAATTTTTTGGCATTACCGTAAATGATTCAAAACTACTACTCATGGTCAAAAGGTCAAAACACATATTTAAATAAAAATAACAACAAAATAAATAATGTTATAAATAATTGTATGATAACATAATGTTGTCATCTTGTATTGTGGATGTCCATAAATTCTAGTAACCTCCACACTATAATTCTTTTTTATAAGTAATAACCCCCACCTTCTCATTGATCATTCATATAACATCATAGTTTTCCCACCTCTTCAAAAATTAATGTCATGTTTATTGTATTCTTTGATGTTCCTCAATGTAATATTATAAATAGAGGTTGACGCAGGGGCGGAGCTACACCCACCCAAGGGTGGTCAGATGAACACCCTTCGTCGGAAATTTTTTCCGAGTATATAGGTTAAATATAGATATTTTAGAATATATAGAGACTGTTGAACACCCTTGACACAGCAGAGAGATATAGCCCAGTGGCTAAGGGCGTGCAAACTTTCCTTTAAGACCCAATTTCGAGCCTGGTCTCTTACACTTGTTTTTTACACTAATGGAAGTTCTCTTTTGTTATTTACAAAAAAAAAAGAAAATTTTTTCTTTTGTTGTTTAAAGAAAACGAAAAATTCTGCTCATTTGTTGTTAAAAAACAAAAAAAAATCTCTTTTGTTGTTTTAAAAAAAAGTTCTAATCTTTTTACTAATCAAAAAAAAAAAACTCGTGTTTGACTCCGTGCTTTTAAGTTAAAAAATAATTACTAATTTATTTCTTCTTTTTTTTTTTCACCTAACTCCTATCCTAAAAATATGAACACCCTTGAAGAAAATTCTGGCTCCGCCACTGGGTTGACGATGATGCTTGAGACTAGGGGTGTCAAAATGAACCCAATAACACATAATTCGTTCAACCCGCCCAGAATCTTATTGGTTGGGTTCATGATAATTTGATATTGGGTCAACTTTCAACCCATTTGAGTTCAACCCATTTAAAATAATCTTGAGTTGAACTCAACTTCAACCCGCTTCTTTTTAAAAAAAATATTTTCTACTATTTAATTGATGAGTGAGAACACATTTTTAAAAAAATATTTTTTTATTTTTGATTAGAGAGTAGAAAATATTTTCTAGGGGGTAGGTTGGGGGAGGGGAGCTGGGGGGTAGGGGGTGAGGGGGTACCAAAATATTACTTTTTTTTTTTAAAAAATAATTAAAAAATCAAATTTTGGGTGGGATGGAGGTGGTTTGGGGGGGGGGGGGGGGGGGTACGGGGTGAGGGGGGAGGGTTACCAAAATATTACTTTTTTTTTTTAAAAAAAAGTTAAAAATTTAAAAATAGAGTTTTGAGTGGGATGGAGGTGGTGGTGTGTGTGTTGGGGGGCGGGGGGGCTGGGAGGGGGGTGTGCCAAAAAAATTATTTTTTATATTTTTTATTTTTAAATAAAAATTAAAAAATTGAGTTTTGGTGGGGTGGAGGTGGTGGGGGGTAGGGGCTGGGGTGGAGGGGGGTAGGGGGCTGGGGGCGGGAGGGAGGGTGTACCAAAATATTTACTTTTTAATTTTTTTTTAAAAGAAAAATTAAAAAATGAGTTTTGGTGGGGTGGAGGTGGTGGGGGGTAGGGGGCTGGGTGGGGTGGGGGGTGAGGGGAGGGGTGGGTGTACCAAAAATATTACTTTTTTTATTTTTTAGTTTTGAAAAATAAAAAAATTAAAAAATTGAGTTTTGGTGGGATGGAGGTGGTGGGGGTAGGAGGGCTGGGAGGGGGTGTGTGGGGTGGGGGCTGGGGGGGGAGGTGTACCAAAAATATTATATTTTTTTAATTTTTTTTAAAAATAAAAATTAAAAAATTGAGTTTTCAGTAGGGTGGAGGTGGTGGGGGTAGGGGGCTGGGGGTGGTGGGGGGTAGGGGGCTGGGGGTGGGGGTACCAAAGTACAAAAGTATGTTAATATAAGTAGTAGTATGGATTAGATTAAATGAGTCAAATTGGACGGGTCATGACCCAACCCAATTTTTAGTCCAATTTAACCCAACCCAAAGTAAATTTGGGCTAATCATGACCCAACCCAATTATAATTCAACTTATTTAAATCATTCTATTTTCAGCCCAACCCGCCCATTTGACACCCCTACTTGAAACACTTGAACATACTTGAAAAAATAAAAAAGCTCTCATCTCTTAAAAAAAAACAAACAAGGCACGTTTCAAAATTGATTGCAGTAGTTGTATAATTCAAACAAGGGAAAAACAAATTAAACCAAATCAAAATTCTCCTTGGTTCGTTACAAGTTTAAATCTTTCTTTATTTCTCTTAATGTCAGCTGATATTTTTACCTTTACTTTTGAATAATTTTGGATTGTCATGGTGTTATGTTGTTAAAGTAGTACCAATCATATGTGCCCAGATTTACCTTATTTCCTATGTTTGAAATGCCTTTTGATTGAGTTAAAAATATGCTCCATAAAAAAAGGTGAGTACGGAAGCAAGGATCGGTTAGGGAAAGCTTACATGTGTTAACTGTTAATGTCTTCACTGATCATTATTACCAACAAAAACATGAGCGGCAAATGTGGTATACTTTATAAGTTTTATTATATTCATTTATATATGTCTATATTACCAACAAAAGTGGTAACTTTTTATAGGCTCAAGGGTGAGTCATGTACACTTTGATTTATCATACCATTAGTTGAGGATAAGATGATGGATTCAAGTCCATCGCACTAAGAGAGTAAGATATCGGGTTAAAGTCTCGGTGCACCATAATGACAATGTATTGGGTTTGAGTCTCATCAAATTATGGCCTAAAACGCCTTCTTATGGATAAGATGTTGGGTTCAAGTCCCAATGGAATATAGTGATGATATAATGATGATTGAGCAAATTGATATGCTCTTGATAAAAATTGTGAAACTCGCGCAATTGATTTGCTCCATTCTCTTATGTGAATGTGGTAGCAGTACATGATAAGTCTGAAAGATGACAATAATTATTGTGGTTGTACAAATGAACATGGACATGGCAAAAGACAAATAATAATAGTCATCATTGTGGTAAAAATGAAGAACATTATGGATTCTCAAAATGGTCCTTCAAAGGATCAAGGAAGTTATTGTCATCTCAAAATGGCCCTTCAAAGGGTGAAGGTAGTTTTTTGCGATTTGGTATGAAAGTTCATTTAACACGAAATTTTTATGGATCTAATTTGGTAAATTTATAAATCCTCCATCAAAATAAAAGTATAAAGTGGTGGTGCACTTTACCTTTCAAAGTGATGTTGAGGTGAATCTTATAAATATGATAAATGTCAAGGCATGACAATGGACTTCTAACACAAATTTATGAAGCATGTATATAAGATTATAGTCCATTCCTTAAAGAGAATGTGACTTGTGATAAGAATCATGAATGCTCACAAATTCTTGAAAGTGAACATGTCAAGATGTGATAAATTTTTTGTATAAAGACATGCTTATGTATGGTTGGATAAATACCACAACTCACCTCTGTGGGAGGTTTGAGAGACATGAAAAAATAGTTATTTTGATATTAATGGTCATTGATCAAGTACTTTTAGTACATATTGTGGTATGTCTTATCATGAATTACCAAAAAATAAAAGCAAGAAATAAATCTTGCACAAATATTGTGGTATGTTTTATTATGAACTACCGAAGGGCAAAAGAAAGAATAATTCTTTCATATTAGGATTGTGTCTATGACCAAACAAATAAATATTATTGTGTGGCTACACAAATTTGTCATTGGTTGTGTACCTATGGTACGTCAAAAATATTTTGCCAGGTCTTATAAAAAAAGGTATTAAAGACAAAAATAAAGCAAGAAAAGGTCTTGTCTGTAATAATTTTAACCATGACAATAATAATATAACTTTTACCATACCGATGATGTTATAAAATATTTGATAATACAAAAATTAATTGAAAGCTCTGAAAGAGCTAATGTGTTACTACTCGGAGGAATGAAATTGTTTATAATATGAGATTGTAGTAAGTCTCAAAAGAAAGTTTTTAAGTTTTAAAGGATTGACAAGAAATTTTGTTTTTATATTGAGACTATATAATATGGAAAGATTTAATATCTTCATATTACTACAACCAAATTGGGTTATAAATATTTATGTGAAAAGTTACCCGTCTTTTCATGTTGTTTGTAGTACATAAATATGGGTATGATGATGAAATCGCATGCGAAAGTAAACTAGATGTTTACTAAAAGAAATATTAGTTGGCATGATCGATCGATCATCTTGATTCATATATGATGTAAAAATAATTGAGAATTCATGTGGCTATATTGAAGAAATAAAAGGTTCTTCACGAATTCTCATGTATTGCTTGTTCTCATGATAAATTGATTATCATATCAGCTAAGGTTGGGATTGTATCTCCTGAATTTTGAAACGTATAAAAAAGTGAATATGGGCCCGTTCATCTGTCATGTGAATCATTTACTATTATTTTGTAGATGCATCTATGGTTGGTCACATGTGCTTTGTATCAACTTTTAATTTAATTTTTACAAGGTTGTTTGCTCAAAATTGTTAAATTAAGAGTATGTTTCCATACTATTAAATTATATTGATAATGCTGGTTGATTTAGCAGAAATTGTGTGCCTTCGATTATAGCTAAATCTTTAGTTGTGAGAATAAATCTCCCAATTTTTTTTTTGATATGAGATGAGTTTATTCAACATGTAGCAATACATGTACGCATCAAGTCAACAAAGTTTCCCCATCACAATTGATTCACGATCAGGAACTAAATAATTTCAATCTAAAAATTTGAATATGAAGTATCTGATTTAATTGCTCCACTACGCACAAAGATGGGTCAGCAAATAAAGTTGGTGGTGAATGTTAAACTTTCCTAACATTAGGGAGAAAGATGATTAGAAGCTGAAAATGCGTGAAATGAATTATCTAGATTCTCGAAAAAATGTGAACTTGAAGTTCAAGAGATAATTCGTGATTTGCAAAATATTGCAAGTTCATTACCAGAAGCATTTGCTGACCTTATGTTATTGTCACGCCCCAAATTGGAGGGGCGGACAAGAATCATATGACCACCTGTTACGAGTAATCTATGACATATATGGAGTCACAAACTAATAAACGAGCGGAAGACTAACATATAATGCATTACATATATATATTATATTATATTATTATATATATATATATATATATATATATATATATATATATATATATACCATAGACTCATTTGAACAAAAACTGTACAATATGACACTAGATAATGTCTAAGATGCCTCTAAAGAGTACAAAATGCTGTACTACTAATAACTAGTTGGGACAGGCCTGATGTACCCAACTAGAGATCTATATATAATCTGGCTCCAGATGAAAATGAAGCTCACCAGTATCAGTTGAAGAAGCAAGAGAACCTAATGCTAGTGTCTGCTCCTTTGTAAACCTGACCCTGTATTTATAAGAAAATACAGTGCCCCGAACGTAGGGACGTTAGTATATATACAATATGTATTGGTATGTAAAGCAGACAGAATAACAAGTAGATAAATATGGAAGCTCATATGAATCAAATGTCAAAACGAAAGAATCATGAGCATACAAGTAATAGATGTACGATATGAAACTGTAACCTATGCACCAGCCTTATTAGTTCTTCATATTACGTTCAAAGAAGCGTTCATTCTAATATAGCCCCTATGGCTTGCCTAGGTGACGTACTTACACTATATTTTAATACAAATGATCATGTGATGGCCTATTGAAGGCGATCCAGGTCACGTGTAAGGCATATGTTGCTCAAGTACTTATTTCTATGATTTATGTATATGACTATAATCGCGGTCTAATATGAGGTACGCCCTTTGAGGGATCACTATAAGGGTTTGCCCGCAGGCCATATATGCCATGTATTGGCTTGAGTCATGAAAAACTAGTGCATGATGTTCCAGCTTACTCCAAATATAAATAATGCCACCAGGGCAGATACGCCACAATATTCAGGCTCACTATAAGGGTCAGGTCTCAATCCTGTGCACAGAATAGCATCACGCGGGTGTGTCAAGTAGAACCTATGAATATCCTCGTGTCGCTAAATTTTATCACGTAATGACCTTAAAGGCCTATGATATATGATTTACGATAACAATCATTCAACTATTCAAGTAAGATCTCTATATGATACCTAACTTACCGAATATGATATCACTATCCAAATAGTAGTTCTTACTTTAACTTATGGTCATATCAAATAGGTTATTGCATAAGCTAGTGTAATTATGCTATGACCATTTATTTTATTTATAATATGTGACACATATATAAGACCACATTGTGTGAATTCTAAGGATTTCAAGTAAAGACACTTACGATCATGTGAAATATTAAGTAAGTTGACGTGAAGGGAGCAATAAGAGTACGTATAGACTTTAATAATTAAACAGGAGAATTACACATGAAACAAGTAAAAACCTTATTTTCATTTTTCATGTAGGCAATTTGACCTTTATAGAGGGAACATGTGACGTAGGGTGGTACCTTATGGTGAAGGAAGTTTTAGCTTCACATACCTCGGGTGCTTTCCTAGCTAGTAGTGGTACCACGAGCTTCCAATAATTCAACATACCTCGTGTAGCCCCTGCTCAATCAACCCAATCAACTACATACACAAAACATGTATGTATTCATCAATAACCCATAAATTTATCTAACAATTCACTCTAATATTCTTCACTTACATCCAAAATTAATCAAATCCCTTAACCATAGTTTAGAGTGAATTTCTTATTTCCAACTTATAAAATTTAATATTAACTCTTTCAGTTAGTAGAAATTCTCAAAAGTTCCTTCTTTATTCACCTTTATTTTCTTCCCTCTATCAAGAATCCTAACAATCAAGACCCATTTTAAGAGCTAATAAAAATTAAAATTAAATATTCCAAAATACTTATTCATAATCATACTCAAGAGTGGGGTAAAGAATTTACCTCTTAAAACTCAGATTTTAACTTTAGCTTTTGAAAATTCCTTGAATCTATTATAAAAATCTCTTAATTTATGCTCTTTGAAGGTGTGGGTATAACTTTTCCTTTTTAAATCTCCTTCTTACTCCAATTTTCCTTTAATATAGTTTAAAGAAAGAAAGAAAAAAGAAGAGGTGGAGAAATATGTACTAGTACTGGTACTGCGTCTCTCTTTCCCAAAGAGAAATAAGGGAATAAGTTCTTACCTTCTCCAAGTACTAGTGTTACTGTACGTTCCCCTAACTTCTCTTTTTCTTTGACTTTTCCTCTTTTTTCTTTTGCTCTTTTCCTTTGTTGTTTTTTCTTTTTTTTTTCCTCTTCCAAATATTTCATAAAAATTAAAAGTGACCCACCACATACTTCAATTACTAATACTTAATATACTTTATAACTTGCTTCTCCAAGTAGTAGTAATTAGCCCATATATAAAATTAAATATACATATGCCACAATTATATATTCACACTATGATTATCCTTAAAATATGCCCACGTAACTCTTTATAGATTACGTGCTAAGCTCATTTAAAGTGTTAACTTGTATTCAAAATTTCTCGAGGCACTACAATCTCCCCCACTTAGGATCATTCATCCTCGAATGATACTAATGGCTTGCTTTAAGTTCCATATTCATCCATGATACTTGTGAGATTACCAAATCAATTTCCACTTCACTTTTTCCCTCACAAGGTCTTAAAATTTGGCCAACTCTCAAAATTTTCAGAAATTTTGGCAGAGTTTTCTTTGTAAATAGGCCTATTGAAAATCTCTCAACAAGGCAGAATACATACAATTACGCTTCACAGAGCGTCACAACAGATACAATACTGAACAGATACTACACGAGGCTCCGTTTGGCCTTATACTCAAATAAAAATTATAATCATTTACATAACTTACCTTATACTCTGCATCTGGAAGCTACATCCACGTAAGTCTCGAGAATCCTAGGCACACATCATGTACCTAAACATATCAAATGAGAATCAAATGAGAGATAAGTAGTTTAAGAAAATTCGAATGATTCTTGGAATAAGTATGGGTATTTAGTTTTCATATCAGCTTCTGCTTCTCAGGTGGCTTCTTCTACGTTCTGGTTTCTCCAAAGTACCTTAAGCAAAGCTATGTCTTTGGTCCTTAACTTTTAACCACATGGACTTCCTTAAATGATAAATCTCCTGCAAGCTCGATATTCTCTGTAGGGATGACACGGGAAAGTTCTCCTAAATATTTGCGCAACATAGACACATGAAAGATTGGATGTACTGCAGCTAACTCTGGAGGTAATTCTATATCATAGGCTACATGGCCAATTCTGCGTATAACTCTATAAGGTCCAATATACCTGGAACTTTGCTTACCTTTCTTCCCGAATTGCATAACGCCTTTCATAGGTGACACCTTCACGAATACCAAATCATCAATCTGAAACTCCAAATCTCTACGTTGCACATCTGTATATGATTTTTGTCGACTTTGAGCAGTCTTCAATTGCTCTTGTATCAACTTGACCTTCTCAACGGCTTGATGGACTAGATCTAGTCCTAATATTTGTGTCTCACCTACTTCGAACCAATCGATAGGTGATCTACATCATCTCCCATACAGAGCTTCAAATAGAGCCATGCCAATGCTGGATTGATAGTTGTTATTATACACAAACTCTATTAGGGACAAATAATCATCCCAGTTACCTTTAAAGTCCAGCACACATGCTCTTAACATATCCTCGAGTGTCTGAATGGTGTCTCGGCTTGGCCTTCTATCTATTGATGAAATGCAGTGCTAAACTTTACCTGTGTGCCTAAGCCTCTTTGGAACGATCTCCAAAAATGAGCTGTAAATTGGGCACCTCTATATAAAATAATGGAGACTGGGGTCCCATGTAAATGAAAAACCTCCTTTATATATAGCTTAGCATAATCTTCAGCTGTACTGGTAGACTTAACAGACAAGAAATGTGCTGATTTTGTCAGCTGATCAACTATTACCCAAATGGAGTCATGTCTTCGAAAAGAAGAGGGCAAATCTATGATAAAATTCATATTAATAGCCTTCCACTTTAATACTGGAATACTTATGGTCTGAGCTAGGCCGCCGGGCCTCTGATGCTCTATTTTCACTTGCCGATAATTGGAGCACTATGCTACATATTCTGCTATATCTTTCTTCATATCATTCCACCAGTAGACCTTTTTAAGGTCATGATACATCTTCGTAGAGCCCAGATGGATTGAATAACGAGAACAATGTGCCTCATCCATAATCTGTTGTCTCAGGCCATCTACATCAGGTACACATAGTCTACCATGACATCTCAAAGTGCCATTGCTTGCTAGCTCAAATGCTGTAACCCGGTGCTGTCGAATCCCTTCTTTGTATTGAAGCAATAAGGGATCGTCATACTGCTTCTCTTTCACCAATGCCACTAAGGATGACTCTGCCGTATTCAATACCACAACGCCACCATCTTTGGAGTCCATGAGTCAAACTCCTAGGCTAGCTAATTTGTGCATATCTTTGGCTACCTCACGCTGAACAAGTGAAAAATGTGCTAGGCTACCCATAGATAATTGACTGAGAGCATCTGCTACAATAATACCTTTACCAGGGTGATAGAGAATATCGACATCATAGTTCTTCAGTAGTTCTAGCCACCTCCTCTGCCTTAGATTCAAATCTTTCTGCTTGAATAGATATTGAAGACTTTTATGGTCTGTAAAGATATCAACATGCACCCCATATAAATAGTGACGCCATATTTTAAGTTCAAACACAACTGCTGCAAGATCCAAATCATGAGTGGGGTAATTTTTTTCATTCTTCTTCAACTGCCGAAAGGCGTATGCTATAAATTTTTCATGCTGCATCAGGATGCAACCAAGGCCAACGCCTGAAGCATCACAATATACAACATGTCCTTCTATGCCTTATGGTAAGGCCAATACTTGCGTCAATCTACTTTTCAGCTCCAGGAAGCTCCTTTCGCAAGCATCTGACCACTGAAACTTAGCTGCTTTCTGTGTTAGCTTAGTCAGTGGGGCAGAAAGAGAGGAAAAGCCTTCCACAAATCTCCTATAGTAATCTACTAATCATAAGAAACTATGTACCTCTGTAGGAGTGGTTGGTCGAGGCCAATTCTTCACAGCCTCTATCTTCTGAAAGTCCACTCTGATGCCTTCTCCAGATACCACATGGCCAAAAAAGGCTACTGAGCTTAACCAGAACTCGCAATTAGAAAACTTAGAATATAACTGGTGTTCTCTGAGTGTCTGTAGTACTGATCTCAAATGATTTGCATGCTCTACTTTATCACGTAAGTATACCAAGATGTCATCTATAAATACAATCACGTACATATCAAGGAATGGTTTGAAAACCCTATTCATCATATCCATGAAGGCTGGTGGGGCATTCGTTAGTCTAAATGACATGACAAGGAACTCGAAGTGCCAATATCTTATCCGAAAAGCTGTCTTGGGAATGTCTACTTCACGTATCCTCAACTAGTGATAACCGGACCTCAAATCAATCTTTGAAAAGTATTTATCTCCTTGTAGCTGGTCAAATATATCATTTATTGGGGGAAGAGGATACTTATTCTTTATTGTCGCTTTATTTAGCCGTCTGTAGTCTATACACATTCTCAATGTTCCATCTTTCTTACGTACAAACAGCACCGGTGTACCCCAAGGCGATATACTGGGTCAGATGAAGCCTTTATCAAGCAAGTCTTTCAACTGCTCCTTTAGCTCCTTCAATTCTGCAGGCGCCATTCTATAAGGTGGAATTGATATCGGTTGAGTACCGGGATCTACATCAATACCAAAGTCAATTTCTCTAACGGGAGGTAATCCAGGAAGTTCATCAGGAAACACATCTGGATACTCATTCACCACTGGTACTGACGGAAGAGTTGGTACCTACTTCTCAGCTTCAAGGATTCTTACTTAGACAAGGTGATATAAACACCTCTTTGCAATGAGATTTTGTGCCTTAAGATAGGAAATAAACCTCCCTCTAGACATCATACTATTACCCTTCCACTTAAGGACATGCTCACCCAAAAAATAAAATTGGGCAATCTTAGCTCGGAAATCAACTGTAGCATAGCAAGAGGATAGCCAATCCATACCCATGATGATGTCAAAATCAACTATTTCAAGTTCAATCAGGTCATCTAATGTATCACGGCCACATATAGTCACTACACAATTATAATAGACCCGTCTAGCTATGATAGACTCTCCTACTAGAGTTCATACCGCGAATGGTTCATGCAATAACTCTGGTTCTATTGTGAACTTTTTAGCAATAAATGGAGTAACATATGATAGAGTAGCTCATGGGTCTATCAAGGCATATACATCATATGAGAAAATGGATAGAGTACCTGTGACCACGTCTGGGGATGCCTCTGAATCTTGCCCACCGACTAGTCCATACACACAATTTGGGCCGATACTAGAATCAGTTCCTCTGCCTCTACCAAATTCTCTACCTGCTGGTGCCTGAGGACTGCGAGAAGAAGAAGGTGTTAATAATGATGAGGGTGATGCGTACCCTGTAGTTGTGATCTATCACCTCTAGCTTTATCTCTGAGCTGCGGATAATCTCATACCATATGACCTTCTATACCACACCGATAACAAGCATTTGACCCACACCAACACTCCCCTCCATGTGCTCAGCCACACTGTCTGCATATAGGTCGAGGTGGTAATCTCTGACTAGTATCCCTCTGGGGCCGTGGGCCTGGTACCCTAGAAGTCTGACCTTACTCATGCCTATATCTCAAAAATCAAGCTGGAGCACTAGCTATGGAGTGTGCCGCCGACTGAGTTTGCCTAGGTGTCCCTCTACTGGTGAAAGCTCCACTGCTTCCCTGATACTGGCCAGCCATCCTGGCTCTCTTACTCTGTTCCCTCTCATCATCTATTTCACGATTACGCTGGTCCTCATCTAACTGCTGAGAATATGCCATGATCCTCGCTACATCTATATACCTATTCAGGGCAGAAACAGAAAGGTTGTCCCTCAAGCGGCTCGCAAGGCCACACATGAATTTATGAATCCTTGATGCCTGAGTACTAACATACTCTGGAGAAAATCTAGACAACTGCGTAAATCATAAATTGTACTCTCTGGTACTGAGATCATGCTGCTCTAAATACAGAAACTCATTCACTTTTGCCTGTCGGAGCTCTAATAGCAAGAAATGATCCATAAAAGCCCTTGAAAAGTCCATCCAGACCGATACCTGCATTCTTACCCCTAGAAGTTTCCCACATCTCATACCAAGCGACAACAATATCCTTTAATTGATAAGAGGCCAATTCAATGGAATCTGTCTCCGATACCTGCATCACCTTAAAAATTCTATGAGTCTTATCAATAAATTACTGAGGGTCCTCTGTAAGGTTCAAGCCTGTGAACATTGGCGAATTCATACGGAGGAAATCTTGAATCCTAGATCTGGCTACCTCTCCTTGAGCAGCAACATGGACCTTCACATTCTGTCTCTGAGCCTGAGCGGCTACCAACTGTGTGATCAACTGTATCGCTCTTCTAATATCCTGCTCTGAGGCACCTGGTGGCAGTACAAGAACTATTGCTGGAACCCCTGGAGGTGCATGAACTCCTGCAGGTCCTTCTGTCCTGGGCACCTGAGAACCTGGAGGCGTAGGACTCAGCAAACTCTCTTGAGCCCTAGTTTGATCCCCTAATACTGGAGACTGCCCTACAGTGGTTGCCTCCTGAGTTGTGCTCATAGTGACCCATTGGGCTACTTTATCCTTATTTGTACTAGATATGATCTGTATCACAAATGAGCAGAATATGAGTCAGAAGTAACTTTCTATGACTTAGCTCTATCGCACGATCTAGATTACAAATGAAGATCAAATTCCTAAATGCCCATGCAGTACCTTAATTATAAATATGGTGCGCAACACATTGTTAAGTAAGGTCCTACTAGACACGACTTTCTAGACTCCCTGGGACAATTGAACCTAGGCTCTGATACCAAGTTTGTCACGCTCCAAATTGGAGGGTAGGACAAGAATCGTATGACCACCTGTTACGAGTAATCTATGACATATACGGAGTTACAAACTAATAAACGAGCGAAAGACTAACATATGATGCATATATATGTACTATAGAGTCATTTGGATAAAAACTGTATGTGACACTAGATAATGTCTAGGAAGTCTCAAAAGAGTACAAAATACTATACTACTAATAACTAGTCGGGACAGTCCCCGATGTACCCAACTAGAGATCTATATATAATCTGTCTCCAGATGGAAATGAAGCTCACCAAAATAGAAGTTGAAGAAGCAAGAGAACCTAATACGAGTGTCTGCTCCCCTGTGAACCTGACCCTGTATTTATAAGAAAATATAGTGCCCCGAACGTAGGGACGTCAATACATATATAATATGTACCAGTATGTAAAGCAGACAGAACAATAAGTAGACAAATATGGAAGCTCATATGATGTCAAAATGAAAGAATCATGAGCATACAAGTAATAGATGTATGATATGAAACTGTAACCTATGCACCAGCCTTATTAGTTCTTCATATTACGTTCAAAGAAGCGTTTATTATAATATAGCCCCTATGGCTTGCCTAGGTGATGCACTTACACTATATTTAATACAAATGATCATGTGATGGCCTACCGAAGGCGATCCAGGTCACGTGTATGGCATATGTTACTCAAGTATTTATTTCTATAATTTATACATATGACTATAATCGCGGTCTAATACAAGGTACGCCCTTTGAGGGCTCATTATAAGGGTCTGACCACAGACCATATATGCCATGTATTGGTTCGAGTCAGGGAAAACTAGTGCATGATTTTTCAGCTGACTCCAAATACAAATAATACTACAAGGGCGGGTATGCCACAATATTCGGGCTCACTATAAGGGTCTGGTCTCAATCCTCTGCACGGAACAACATCACTCGGGTGTGTCAAGTAGAACCTATGAATACCCTCCCGTTGCTAACTTTTATCAAGTAATGACCTTAAAGGCCTATAACATATGATTTATGATAACAATAATTCAACTATTCAAGTAAGATCTCTATATGATACCTAACTTACCGAATATGATATCACTATCCAAATAGTAGTTCTTACTTTAACTTATGGTCATATCAAATAGGTTATTGCATAAGCTAGTGTGATTATGCTATGGCCATTTATTATATTAATAATATGTGACACATTTATAAGACCACATTGTGTGAATTCTAAGAATTTCAAGTAAAGACACTTACGCTCATGTGAAATATTAAGAAAGTTGACACGAAGGGATCAATAAGAGTACGTATAGGCTTGAATAATTAAACGGGAGAATTACACATGAAACAAGTACAAACCTTATTTTCATTTTTCATGTAGGCTATTTGACCCTTATTGAGGGAACATGTGACGTAGGGTGGTGCCTTACGGCGAAGGAAGTTTTACCTTCACATACCTCGGGTTCTTTCCTAGCTAGTAGTGGTACCACGAGCTTTCAACAATTCAACACACCTCGTGTAGCCCCTACTCAATCAACCCAATCAACTACATACACAAAACATATATGTATTCATCAACAACCCATAAATTTATCTAACAATTCACTCTAATATTCTTTACTTACATCCAAAATTAATCAAATCCCTTAACCATAGTTTAGAGTGAATTTCTTATTTCCAACTTATAAAATTCAATGTTAACTCTTCCAATTAGTAGGAATTCTCAAAAGTTCCTTTTTTATTCACCTTTATTTTCTTCCCTCTATCAAGAACCCTAACAATCAAGACCCATTTCAAGAGCTAACAAAAATTAAAATTAAATATCCCCAAATACTTATTCATAATCATACTCTAGAGTTGGGTAAAGAATTTACCTTTTAAAACTCAAATTTCAACTTTAGCTCTTGAAAATTCTTTGAATCTGTCACAATTTTTTTTTAATTTATGCTCTTTGAAGGTGTGGGTATAACTTTCCCTTTTTAAATCTCCTTCTTACTCTAATTTTACTTTAATGGAGTTCAAAGAAAGAAAGAAAGAAAGAATAAGAGGTGGAGAAATATATACTAGTACTGGTACTGCGTCTCTCTTTCCCAAGGAGGAATAAGGGAATAAGTTCTTACCTTCTCCAAGTACTAGTGTTACTGTACATTCCCCTAACTTCTGTTTTTCTTTGACTTTTCTTCTTTTTTCTTTTGCTCTTTCCCTTTGTTGTTTTTCCTTTATTTTTTCCTTCTTCTAAACATTCTATAAAAATTAAAAGTGACCCACCACATACTTCAATTACTAATACTTAATATACATTGTAAACTTGCCTCTCCAAGTAATAGTAATTAACCAATATATAAAATTAAATATACATATGCCACAATTATATATCTACACTACCATTATCCTTAAAATATGCCCATGTAACTCTTTATAGATTATGTGCTAAGCTCATTTAAAGTTATAATTTGTATTCATAATTTTTTGAGGCCCTACAATTATAATCTAGCTGTTGTAAATGCTCCAATGAAAAGTCCTTAAAGAATAGAGTCTATGACACACTTAAACCAATCAGTTCCAAACATAAACCTCCTTGAAGAAGGGGAGGAGCAAATATTCAATATGGTCATGATAATGAGACAAGTGCTTTAAAAGAGCACCATGATATAACATTTCAGAAAACCTTGGCAAAGGTTCAGATATCTGAAAATGATGGAAAATGAAGAGATCTCGATAAGTTATGTTGTATTAAAATTGATATCAAAATGACCATCAATGGTATCTTTGATATATTGTAGCGCTCACCATTATAAATGGTAATGAGGATCTTGAGTTTAAATCTGTCAAAATGTGTGAACAGATAAGTGATTGGCCAAACAAAAATACGTATTTTAAGTATTTTGTTTCACTTGAAAAAAGTGAATATTTGGACTTAGTCCAAAGACCTCAATGTATAATATTGGGGTACAAATGAGTCATTGTGTGAAAAACTGTAAGATACAATGTATGACTTGTGCCTTGGGGCATAAAGAATTTTTGTAAAAGTCCTGACATTATTGTATGAAGATGTTTTCTTCTATGGTGGATACAACGAGTTTTCTTTCAGTCTGGCAATGTACGATTTTTTTTTGAATACGTATAATGAAATTGTTTTCATGTCTAAATAGACTGTAAATTTTTTATGAAAATCCTTAAGGGATTTAAAAGGTTCTAAAGTGACTCCATTGAGTACTCAATGTTTGTGGGATCGCTCAATATAAAGAAAAATTAATTTTGATCTCGTAAAAATAGTTAGAACATGCCATGTATTAGTACATTTGATACACTTATATATCAGGTTATTACTATCCATAAGATAATATTCTTATTATTATGCAGGCAAGATATAATCTTAAATTTATGTGGAGATATTTGAGTTAAATCAAATGTTAGTATGAATATGTTTATTCTAACCAATTTTATCAAGGTTCATTGGTTATGAAAATGCAGAAAAATTATTTGATTTATATAAAGTTTGAACTGAAGAAAGTAATTTTTTTATATGTGGAAATATTGTCATATCATATTATTCTATAAAATTATCAATTTTATTATCATAGAAAGAAAAGTGTATGTCACTTGGTTGTTGCTACAAACAAGTCGAATGAGCAATTTATCTGCGATGACGAGGTCACGAGCAGAGTGATTATCAAGAATATATTTTGGCTGAATTTAAAGACTCAACATGTCCATGAGATAAGAAAATGGTATATCAGGATGATCTCAAGGATGTAACATATTTTTGAATATGATTTGTTCAATAAAGCATTACCAACATCAATATTTGAGAAGATGGTATAAAAAGATTGGGATGCGTTATCTTCAAGAAATTAATTAATGTTTGCATCAGGGGGAGTCAAATACGTGTAACACTCTTTTTGTCTTGGCCTAGGTTTTGTCTCAATGGATTTTTCTGGCAAGATATTTAATGAGGCAGCAAACAATGCGTATTACAAGATATGTGTACTTTTTTTTCTTCACTAGAATTTTTTTTCACAGAATTTTTCCTAGTAAAATTTTAATGAGGCACATCATTATCAATGGACATCCAAGGAGGAGCGTTGTAAATAATTGTGTGGTAACATAATGTTGTCATCTTGTATTGTGGATGTCCATAACTTCTAATAATCTTCACACTATAATTCTCCTTGATGAATAGTAACCTTCACACCTATAATCCTCTTTTATGAGTAGTAACCCCCACCT
Source organism: Jaltomata sinuosa (assembly GCA_003996215.1). Taxonomy (NCBI): domain Eukaryota; kingdom Viridiplantae; phylum Streptophyta; class Magnoliopsida; order Solanales; family Solanaceae; genus Jaltomata; species Jaltomata sinuosa. The sequence goes on from QJPP01004356.1 coordinate 701,132, forward strand.
CCTCATTGATCATCCATAACACCATAGTCTTTCCCACCTCCTCAAAAATATAATGCCATGTTTATTGCACCTTTTGATGTTCCTCAATGTAATACTATAAATAGAGATTTTGAGGATGATGTTTGGGACACTTGAACATACTTGGAAGAATAAGAAACTTCTCATCTATTGTCTCTCTTTATTGTTCTTGCTCTCTACCTTTCTTATTTCATATTGTTATTGTGAGCTTGATTTTACAATAAATAAGTGATAATCAATTTTCTTACCCGTAAGAATGTATACTGTTGATAGGCATATTTTCATATCGTTTGCCTTTAAAAGAAAGGAAAAGATCCAAATATATCCTTGAATTATTTAAGAGATAATTTCATAAATATATAATTACCTAATTTACATTGTACAATATAGTCCAATACTTATATTACAAAACTTTAGCCCAAAACATAATTTGATATACAATAAACTTCCATTTTTTTTACAAAAAAATTAAAAACTTGATGTACAATATTATACACCAAATAGATAATATTATACAAAATTATAAGAGATATTTATACATCAATATACAATATATATGATACTTTATTATACAAAAATTTGATTTCGTCTTCTTTCTTGAATTCAAGCACCAGATTCATTCAAAAATACCTCAAAAATTATACCAAATCACCCAAAATTTCATTTTCAGGCTCCTTAATACATAACTAATCTTTAGCAACAATACCCATTTGAAACAAAATTTATTTATGAAAATTCAATTTTTAAATTTTGATGCTTTGAGCTTCAACAATGACAGCGTATGAAGTTAATTTTAACAGGATTCCTTCAAATTTGAGAATAATTCAACATCTTCAAAATAAAAAATGTAAATAAATAACACAAGAAAAAAAAAGAGAAGAGAAAAAATTAAATAAATAAAAAAGAAACCTGCTAACATGTTGAATTGGGTTAAATAGGGTAAGAAAATAAAAACTAGGCCAAAATCTATAAACTGAACACCCAAATGACACTAAGATGTAATTATCTCTATTTAATATGGTCATTTTTATCCTTCATTATATTTTTGGCTTAAAAATACCCTTGCAATTACGTTTTTGTTCAAATATACCCTTCAACTAGTAAACTAGCTCAAAAATACTCTTCTTACGAACGGTTGCTCCAACACAAGAAAAAATGATCAAAATTTTCCCTTAAACTATTCAAAATAAGACAATTTTGCCATATTTTCCAGGCGAAAAGCTCAAGATGAATCAGTTTTTGCCCTCCATTATGTTTTTGGCTAAAAATGCCCCTGCAGTTATGTTTTTGATCCAAATATACCCTCTAACTAGCAAAAACGTTTAAGATACTCTTTTTGATAACGATTTCTTCAAAATAAGAAACAATGGTCAAATTTTGCCCTTGAGCTATTCGAAATAGAATAATTTTTCTCTATTTTCCGGGCAAAAAGCTCAACTTATAGTACAAAGTTGAGTTTATTGTTCCATAGATATGAGTGCTACTTGCTAGAGAAAATATTCAATGCTGATAATAATCTATTACACGAGGATAGGAAAAAAATAAAATTACAAAAACTAATTGAACACTATATGTTATGAAATACATATTCAATGAATGAATGTCCATACACATTCCTTAGGTTACATGAACTATTTAAGAGAAGAATGTGTAACACCTCGGAAAAAAAAAAGAACCAGCTACTGAGTCCTGAATCCAGGAAGTTCTCTGCTTTTCTGCAATTATGGGTGACCACGGGCAGCTCCACGGGAGTTGTAGCTCAGACGGCCCGTGGGAGTGTCCCATGAGAACCAAACAGTTGGATTATGCCAGCTGCCTCAGCCCAACGGCCGATCACGATGGGCATCGCAGGTGCGAAGGCCCGTGAGAACCCACCGTCGGAATGATCAAGGGCCCCTCTCCCTTGTCTGCTTTCCCCTCAACAAGCAACCCCATGGGAGTCGTAGACGCGACGAGCCATTGGAGCTCATCGTCGAAATGATCCAGCAGACCTCCACCAAGGTACCCCTTCCTGACGCCTTGGCCGATGGGCCGTCGTGTAACCCGTGAGGCGGCCCAGTTTCCTGCAATTTCTTATTTAAGTCCCAGGGGTATTTTAGTTATTACCCACCCTTTTAACTCCTAAATAATTTTGTTTTGACTATTTCATGAAGGGTTTTCACCCGTATTACCCTAAGTCTCTTCTAAATCCTTCATTCACCTCCCAAAAAGGAAAAGAATTCTCTTAAGCTCAAGGTCTCAAGCTTCAAGTTCAAGTCTCCTAAATCTTTCCAATCCAAGTGGGTTAGCTCCAATCAAGGTATGTGGGTATTCAATAATGGGTTCCTTTCACCCTTGTGCCCAAAATCCCCAATTCTTATTCTAAATCATGAACTTGTGAAATTAGGGTTTTGATCTAAATTGGGGAAAACTTATAAAATCAGTTTCTATGAATCAATTAATGGTTTCTTATGGTTTATCTATGATTTATTAATATTCCTTAATTGAATTCAAAAGCCCATGCATTAAAGTTGAATTCTAGCATGATTCCATTGAATTGAATGATTTCAAGTGAAAGTTTACATGTTTAGATAACATGTCCTTATGTATTTACGAAATTGCATGCTTAATTCTTCAAGTATGATTTAAGAAAGAAAAGTATGTTTGAATTATGGCTATGCTAAGCTTCATTAACTTATTATATGAGAATTGCATGATGTCCGATGTGTTTTCATGCTTTAAACAAGAGTTGACATGAGATTGTGCCACTATGAAATTATGAGCTATATGTATATGTTTTGGGAGTAATATTTAGCACCGAGCGATGAGGGTTCGATTACCCAAGTTTAGAAACTATGTTTCCAGCGTAGGTTATGAAATGAAGTGCCCTATGGGCTTATGAGAGTGGATCCACATCTTGATAATGGTGTCCTGTGTCTTAGCGGGCATTAGGGCAGCTTTGCCAACTAGAGTTATATAGTTGGGGATGGTGACTTGTTCCTTGGCAGGGTTCAAGTCAGTTTTGCTAACTAGGGTTACATAGTTAGATTCCATATAGCTCACATGTTCTAATGTCAGTTATAAGAAACTCCCGTATGAATGATTTCAAGTTTTCTAAACTTTATGATATCTTATGTCGAGGTTTTGACTATGAACTCATGCTTATTATGCAAACTATGATATTTACTTATGACTTCTTTGATTATGCATGAACTCAGTTTTCAATTATATTCTAAGCATGTTTTTATATTATTTACGCATATCTCGCATACTCGGTATATCCTATAGTACTGACGCATAACTTGCGCTGCATCCTCTGATGATGCAGATTCAGGAGTCTCTTCCTAGGCACGTGGCTAGAGCTTCCAGGCCACTCTATCTGTCAGCTGTTGGTAAGTCCTCTTAGGTCGAGGACTAGTCATGTTATTAGCTTGTGTTGGCTTTTCATTTCCATACTCTGAGTTAGCTGGGGTCTTGTCCTAGCAACTCCTTATGTTATGTAGAGGCTTTCCAAACATAGACAGTATTCGAGTCTTTTGTGTCTTGTATGCCTATTCGGCTTGACTATCCATTTATGCTATTCTGACTTTATCTATTATGATTCCACTTATATTTTGTTATGCTTGAGAATGCTATGACCAAGGGTTAGCTTGGGGCACTTGTGGTCCTAAGTCCCGTGTTTCATCTAGGGGGTAGCCTCGGGGCTTGACAAACTTGGTATCAGAGCCTCAGGTTCAAGAGTCCTAGGATGTCTGAAAGCCGCATCGAGTAGAGTATTTTTCATGTGTGTGAAGCGCGCCACACATATGAGAGGGAAGCTAATAGATGTCTTAGAAAACTTCACTTCTTTCATGATCATGTCATGCGATAAAGCTTAACTCTTATGTTCCTCTAATCCTCATCTTGTATATTTCAGATTATGCCTCCTCGACATGCTATGCCTCCCCAAGCCGCTCGAAATATTGTTCCTCCCATTCCAGTCCCCGATGTCATAAATGAGGAGTTCAGAAATGCCATCCATTTGCTAGCCAAGACTTTGTCCACTCAGGCCAATACACAAGCTCCTGCCCCAGCCCACCCTCAAGGTGGGGTAGCAGCCAGAGTTCGTGACTTTATCCGTATGAACCCTCCTGAATTCTGGGGTTCGAAAGTGAGTGAGGAACCGCTCAATTTTATTGATGAAGTGAAGAAGATATTTGAAGTTATGCAAGCGGTTGGTGTTGATTATGTTGAGCTTGCATCCTATCAACTCAAGGATGTAGCTCATATTTGGTTCAAGCAATGGAAGGAGACTAGGGTGAGGGACGCGGTCCTCACGACTTGGGAGTGTTTTGAGAGGGCCTTCCTTGATAGGTTCATTCCCCGAGAGTTGAGTCAAGCAAATGTGGAGGAATTTGTGAACTTGAGATAGGGTTCGATGTCAGTTCGAAAGTATAGTATGAAGTTCACTCAGTTGTCTAGATATGCTCCCTCCATGGTAGCGGACTCACATGATCAAATGAGCAATTTCATATATGGGGTTTCTGATGTGGTGAAGAAAGAGTGTAGGTCTACTTTGTTATTGAGTGATATGAACATTTCCCGACTCATGACTCATGCCCATCATATTGAAGGTGACAAGCTAAGAAAGATGGCAAGGGAGAACAAAAGAACTAGATTTGAGGGTTCGGGATTTAGCCATCATAGGTCCGGAGGTGGACATCACTCTTCTTTCCAGAAGAAGTCATCAGGATCTGTTCATTCTTCTTCTAGTGCTCCTACCCAGGCCCAGAGGCCTCATCATGATTAGGGTGGTAGAGGACCTGGTTCCTATTCCCAGTCTCAAGATAGTGTTGCTAAAGCATCTTTCTACCGAGCTTGTGTTAAGTGTAGGAAGAGTCATTATGGTGAGTGTTTGGCCGGTTCAGGTAGTTTCTTCAGATGTTGAAATTATGTCAGAGATTTCCCTTCAGCTAAGAAGGGGCAGGGAGGTAGTAGAGCTCAGTCTACTCCAGTATCCCCAGGAGGTCGACCAGCCCAGCAGGGCGCAACTTCTAGTTGTGGTGGTCAATGCCAGAATCGTCTCTATGCTATGTCCTCCCGTCAGTATTAGGAGAGTTCTCCAGATATTGTCACTGGTATGTTGAAAGTCTTCTCTTTCGATGCGTATGCTTTGTTAGATCCCAGTGCTTCCTTATCTTTTATGACCACTTATATAGCATGAAAATTCGAAGTATGTCCTGAATTAATTTTAGAACCCTTTTGTGTTTATACTCCTATTGGTGAGTCAGTCTTAGCCAAAATAATCTACCGAAGTTGCCCGATCTCAATCCTTCATAGAGTCACTTCAGCAAATCTAGTAGAGTTGGAGATGACTGATTTTGATGTCATTCTTGGTATGGATTGGTTGTATGCATATTATGCTTCTGTTGATTATCATACTCGGGTTGTCAGTTTCAAGTTTCCAAATGAACCCGTTTTAGAATGGCAAGGTAGCCCCCCTTCCTCAAAAGGTTGTTTCATATCTTATCTTAAGGCTAGGAAGATGATTTCAAGGGGGTATGTTTATCACATAGTGCGAGTTATGGACACGGAGTTCGAAACCCCATCCCTTCAGTCTTTTCCTATTGTAAATGAGTTTCCAGATGTGTTTCCCCAGGATATTCCCTGAGTCCCTCCCAAGCGGGAGATAGACTTTAGGATAGATCTTTTTCCAGATACGAATCCTATGTCTAATCCTCCATATAGAATGTCCCCCGCGGAACTTAAAGAGTTGAAAGATCAGTTGAAGGATTTTCTTGATAAAGGTTTCATCAGGCCTAGCATTTCTCCATGGGGTGCCCTAGTTTTGTTTGTTCGAAAGAAGGATGGTTCTCTTAGAATGTGTATTGACTACAGCCAGTTGAACAAGGTCATAATCAAGAATAAATATCCCATTCCTAGGATTGATGACTTGTTCGATCAGCTTTAAAGTGCTAGTTTTTTCTCCAAGATCGACCTTAGATCCAGTTATCATTAGCTTCATGTTAGAGAGTATGATATCCCGAAGACAGCCTTCAGGACTCGGTATGGTCATTATGAATTTATTGTGATGTCTTTTGGTCTAACGAATGCTCCTGCAACTTTTATGGATTTGATGAATTGCGTGTTCAAATAGTACTTGGATATGTTTGTGATTGTTTTCATTGATGATATCCTCATCCACTCTCGGAGTGAGGAGGATCATGCGAATCACTTGAGGGTTGTGTTGCAAACACTCAAGGATAGACAGTTGTTTGCTAAGTTTAGCAAGTGTGAGTTTTGGATGCAGTCTATTGCTTTTCTGGGTCATATTGTGACTAAAGATGGTATTCGAGTTGATTCTCAAAAGATTGAGGCAGTAAAGGACTGGCCTAGACCTACTTCCCCATCTGATATTACGAGCTTTTTGGGTTTGGCTGGTTACTACAGGAGGTTTGTGGAAGGATTCTCTTCCATTGCTGCCCCTTTGACCCGATTGACTCAAAAGAAGGTAAAATTTCAGTGGTTCGACTCGTGTGAGAAGAACTTTCAGGAATTGAAGACTACATTGACTACAACTCCAGTGTTAGCTCTACCCGAGGCCCTAGATAATTTTGTTGTGTATTGTCATACTTCTAGAATTGGTTTGGGTTATGTTTTGATGCAGCGTGGTAAGGTGATTGCTTATGCTTTGAGACAGCTTAAGACTCATAAGAAGAACAATCCTACTCATAATCTTGAGTTGGCAACCGTGGTCTTTGCTTTGAAGATTTGGAGACATTACTTGTATGGTGTGCATGTGGATGTATTCACTGATTATAAGAGTCTTCAGTATGTGTTCACTCATAAGGAGCTGAATTTTTGACAAATGAGATGACTTGAGCTCCTTAAGGATTATGATATGAGTGTGCTTTACTATCCGGGTAAGGCCAATATCATGGCAGATGCTTTGAGTAGACTGTCCATGGGGAATGTGTCTTCCGTTGATGATGGGAAGAAGGAATTGGTTAATGAGGTTCATAGGCTAGCTCGGTTGGGAGTTTGCCTTATGGACTCGACAGAAGGTGGTGTAATTGTACAAAATGGTGCTGAATCATCTTGGGTAGCTAAGGTGAAGGCAAAGAAAGATAGGAATCCTATTTTACTTTAGCTTAAAGGTGCAGTTCATCAGTTGCGGGTGGAGGTTTTCTCCTGAGGGGGAGATGGTGTGCTTCATTATCAGGGTTGCTTATGTGTGCAAGATGTAGATGGGTTGAGACAACAGATTCTGACTGAGGCTTACAGTTCTAGATATTCCATTCATTCTGTTGCTACTAAGATGTACCGTGACCTACGGAAAGTCTTTTGGTAGAATGGCATGAAGAGGGACATAGCCGGGTTTGTGGCTAAGTGTCCCAACTGTCAAAAGGTAAAGGTGGAGCATTAAAGGCCGGGTGGCATGATTAAAGATATTAACCTTCCCACTTGGAAATAGGAAGCAATCAATATGGATTTTATTACTGGCTTGCCTCTTACTCGAAGGCAACATGATTCCATTTGGGTGATTGTCGACCGGATGACCAAGTCATCCCACTTCTTGGCTGTTAAGACTACTAATTCAGCAAACGACTATGCCAGACTCTACATCCGGGAGATAGTTTGATTGCATGGTGTTCTCTTGTCTATCATTTCTGATAGAGGTCCTCAGTTTACATCTCAGTTTCTGAGATCATTTCAGAAAGGTCTTGGTACCCAGGTGAAGCTTAGCATAGCTTTTCACCCTCATACAGACGTCCAGGCAGAGCGTACTATTTAGACTTTGGAGGATATGTTGAGAGCGTGTGTGATTGATTTAAAAGGTAATTGGGATGATCACTTACCTCTTATCGAGTTTGCCTACAATAACAACTTTCACTCTAGCATCCAGATGGCTCTATATGAGGCACTTTATGGCCGAAGATATAGGTCTCCTATTGGTTGGTTTGAGGTAGGTGAGGCAGCCTTGATTGGTCCAGATTCAGTTCATGAGTCTATGGAGAAGGTTCAACTTATTAGGGAGAGATTGAATACCCCTCAGAGTCGACAGAAATCTTATGCGGATGTGAGGAAAAGGGAATTAGAATTTGAAGTTGATGATTGGTTTTCCTAAAGGTGTCACCCATGAAGGGTGTGATGAGGTTTGGCAATAAAGGAAAGCTTAGTACCGGTTTTGTAGGTATTTATCAGATTTTGAGGAGAGTTGGTAGCATTGCGTATGAGTTGGAGTTGCCAACGGAGTTGGAAGCGATTTATCCAGTTTTCCATGTTTCTTTATTGAAGAAGTGTGTGGGTGATTCGAGCTTGATTGTCCCTTTGACTCGATTGAGTTAGAAGAAGGTAAAATTTCAGTGGTCCGACTCGTGTGAGAAGAATTTTCAGGAATTGAAGACTAGATTGACTACAACACCAATGTTAGCTCTACTCGAGAGCCTAGATGATTTTGTTGTGTATTGTGATGCTTCTAGGATTAGTTTGGGTTGTGTTTTGATACAGTGTGGTAAGGTGATTGCTTATGCTTCGAGACAACTTAAGACTCATGAGAAGAACTATCCTACTCATGATCTTGAGTTGGCAGCCGTGGTCTTTGCTTTGAAGATTTGGAGACATTACTTGTATGGTGTGCATGTGGATGTATTCACTGATCATAAGAGTCTTCAGTATGTGTTCACTTAGAAGGAGCTGAATTTGCGACAAAGGAGGTGGCTTGAGCTCCTTAAAGATTATGATATGAATGTTCTTTACCATCCGGGTAAGGCCAATGTCGTGGCGGATGGTTTGAGTAGACTGTCCATGGGGAGTATGTCTTTCGTTGGTGATGAGAAGAAGGAATTGGTTAAGAAGGTTCATAGGCTAGCTCAGTTGGGAGTTCGCCTTATGGACTCGACAGAAGGTGGTGTGATTGTACAAAATGGTGTTGAATCATCTTGGGTAGCTGAGGTGAAGGCAAAGTAAGATAGGTATCCCATTTTACTTCAGCTTAAGGGTGCAGTTCATCAGCAGCGGGTGGAGGTTTTCTCCCAAGGGGGAGATGGTGTGCTTCGTTATCAGGGTCGCTTATGTGTGACATATGTAGATGGGTTGAGATAGCAGATTCTGACTAAGGCTCACAGTTCTAGATATTCCATTCATCCTGGTGCTACTAAGATGTACCGTGACCTACAAGAAGTCTTTTGGTGGAATGGCATGAAGAGGGACATAGCCAGGTTTGTGGATAAGTGTCCCAACTTTCAACAGGTAAAGTTGGAGCATCAAAGGTCGGGTGGCATCATTCAAGATATTGACCTTCCCACTTGGAAATGGGAAGAAATCAATATGGATTTTATTAATGGCTTGCCTCTTACTCGAAGGCAACATGATTCTATTTGGGTGATTGTCGATCGGATGACCAAGTCATCCTACTTATTGGCTGTTAAGACTACTGATTCAGCAGACGACTATGCCATACTCTACATCCGGGAGATAGTTCGATTGCATGGTGTTCCCTTGTCTATCATTTCTGATAGAGGCCTCAGTTTACATCTCAGTTTTAGAGATTGTTTCAAAAAGGTCTTGGTACCCAGGTTAAGCTTAGCATAACTTTTCACCCTAAGATAGACGGCTAGGCAGAGCGTACTATTCAGACTTTGGAGGATATGTTGAGAGCATGTGTGATTGATTTCAAAGGTAATTGGGATGATCACTTACCTCTTATCGAGTTTGCCTACAACAACAGCTTTCACTCTAGCATCCAGATGGCTCCATATGAGGTACTTTATGGCCGGAGATGTAGTTCTCCTATTGGTTGGTTTAAGGTAGGTGAGGCAGCCTTGATTGGTCCAGATTCGGTTCATGAGGCTATGGAGAAGGTTCCACTTATTAGGGAGAGGTTGAAGACTGCTCAGAGTCAACAGAAATCTTATGTGGATGTGAGGAGAAGGGAATTGGAATTTGAAATTGATGATTTGGTTTTCCTAAAGGTGTCACCCATGAAGGGTATGATGAGGTTTGGAAAGAAAGTAAATCTTAGTCCCCATTTTGTAGGTCCTTATCAGATTTTGAGGAGAGTTGGTAGCGTTGCTTATGAGTTGGAGTTGCTAATGGAGTTGGAAGTGGTTCATCCAGTTTTCCATATTTTCTTGTTGAAGAAGTGTGTGGGTGATCCGAGCTTTATTGTCCCTTTGGAAGATGTGGGTGTGAAGGATAGTCTCACCTATGAGGAGGTTCCCGTGGAGATCCTTGATCATTAGATTCGAAGGTTGAGGAACAAAGAAGTCATTTTGGTAAAAGTTCTTTGGAGAAATCAGCTTGTTGAAGGAGCTACTTGGGAAGCAGAAGAGGCCATGAAGGCCAAATATCTTCATCTCTTTCCTTCCAACTCAGTTCCAACTTGAGGTACTAGTTTCCTCCTTAGTATGCCCCTCCAATTCTATTCCACCAGTTCCTCTCATGATTCTAGCATGCATCCATGTTTTACGAAGTTAGTTTATCATGTTTTCAAGTTAAAAAGCTCAGTTGTTATGTTTACTCTTTGGTCTCTATGTTCTGTTGCTGGTTGAGCTGTTTTCTCTTCAGTTTTCCCTTGTTTAGTCTTTATTCGAGGACGAATGATCCCAAGGAGGAGATATTGTAACACCTCAAAAAAAAAAATGAACCAGCTACTGAGTCCTGAATCCAGGAAGTTCTCTGCTTTTCTGCAATTATGGGTCACCATGGGCAGCGCCACGGGCGTCGTTGCTCAGACGGCCTGTGGGGTGTTTCGTGGGAACCAAACAGTTGGGTTATGCCACCTGCCTCAGCCCGATGGGCGGTCACGACGGGCATCGCAGGTGCAACGGCCCGTGGGAACCCGCCATCGGAATGATCCAGGGCCCCTCCCCTTTGTCCGCTTTCCCCTCGACGGGAAACCCCACGGGCATCGCAGACGTGATGGGCCATGGGAGCTCATCGTTTAAATGGTCCAGCAGACCTCCACCAAGGTACCCCTGCCCAACGCCTTGGCTGACGGGCCATCGTGGGCACTACTCCCGTCGGGTAACCCGTGAGGTGGCCCAGTTTCCTGCAATTTCTTATTTAAGTTCCAGGGGTATTTTAGTTATTACCCACCCTTTTAACTCCTAAATGATGTCATTTTGACTATTTCAAGAAGGGTTTTCACCCTTATTAGCCTAAGTCTATTCTAAATCCTTTATTCACCTCCCAAAAAGGAAAATAATTCTCTCAAGCTCAAGGTCTCAAGCTTCAAGTTCAAGTCTCCTAAATCTTTCCAATCCAAGTGGGTTAGATCCAATCAAGGTATGTGGGTATTCAACAATGGGTTCCTTTCACCCTTGTGCCCAAAACTCCCAATTCTTATTTTGAATTATAAACTTGTTAAATTAGGGTTTTGATCTAAATTGGGGAAAACTTATAAAATCAATTTCTATGTATCAATTCATGGTTTCTTATGGTTTATCTATAATTTTATTAAGACTCTTTAATTGCTTTCAAAATTCCATGCATTAAAGTTGAATTCTAGCATGATTCCATTGAATTGCATGATTTCAAGTGAAAGTTTACATGTTTAGATAACATGTACTTATGTATTTATAAAATTGCAGGCCTAATTCTTCAAGTACTATTTAAGAAAGAAAAGTATGTTTGAATTATGTCTATGCTAAGCTTCACGAACTTATGATATGAGAATTGCATGATGCCCGATGTGTTTTCATGCTTTTCAAACAAGAGTTGGCATGAGATTGTGCCACTATGAAATTATGAGCTATATGTATATGTTTTGGGAGTTAGCACCGAGCGATGAGGGTTCGATTACCCAAGTCCAAAAACTACATTGACAGCGTAGGTTATGAAATGAAGTGCCCTCTGGGCTTATGAGAGTGGATCCACATCTTGATAATGGTGTCCTGTGTCTTAGCGGGCATTAGGGAAGCTTTGCCAACTAGGGTTATATAGTTGGGGATGGTGACTTGATCTTTTGCAGGGTTCAAGTCAGCTTTGCTAACTAGGGTTACATAGTTAGATTCCATGTAGCTCACATGATCTAATGTCGGTTATAAGAAACTCCCGTATGAATGATTTTAAGTTTTCTAAGCTTTATGATATCTTATGTCGAGGTTTTGACTACGAACTCATGATTATTACGCAAACTATGATACTTACTTATGACTTCTTCGATTATGCATGAACTGAGTTTTCAATTATGTTCTAAGCATGTTTTCATATTATTTACGCATATCCCACATACTCGGTACATCCTATAGTACTGACGCATATCTTGCGTTGCATCCTTTGATGATGCAGATTTAGGAGTCCCTTCCCAGGCACGTGGCTAGAGCTTCCAGGCCACTCTATCTGTCAGCTGTTGGTGAGTCCTCTTAGGTCGAGGACTAGTCATGTTATTAGCTTGTGTTGGCTTTTCATTTCCGTACTCTAAGTTAGCTGGGGTCTTGTCCTAGCAACTCCTTATGTTATGTAGAGGCTTTACAGACATAGACAGTGTTCGAGTCTTTTGGGTCTTGTATGCCTATTCGGCTTGAATATCTATTTATGCTATTCTGACTTTATCTATTATGCTTCTGCTTATCTTTTGTTATGCTTGAGAATGCTATGACCAAGAGTTAGCTTGGGGCACTTGTTGTCCAAAGTCCTATGTTACGTCTAGGGGGTAACCTCGGGGCATGACAAAATGTATCTATTAGTTTTGACTCTTAATGTTGGTGACCTTTGGAGTATTTTGTTATCCTATAAATTGGGTTATTATTAATCATTGTAAGACATACTTGAATACATTTGATAGAAGAAAAGTTCTCTCCCCTTTCTACATATCTTGTCTCATATTATTCTTCTTGTCTTCATATTTATATTGTTTCGACCTTAATTTTATAATATGTTATCAGCACGAACTCATCCTCTTTATCAATCGGTGTGACTTGAAGTTGCGTTGTTATCTAATGGTTATTGGTTTATGTCTACAACCACAAAAGTAAATATTTAAGTAAGAATGTAGGTCTCTCAAAGTACATCATTGGATCTTTTACAGTTTGTAAAATATTATTCTCATTTTGTTAATGTTTTGTGCTAAAGTTGCGCTCATACACCTTGAAACTATGGATAGATTATTAAGCTCCCAACATCTATCATCTATTATGCGATTGACCATTTTATTTCTTGGGTCTTACTAGTTATAATCACTAAGATCTTGATGATTATGTGAAAGAAATTGAACCAAACTATATGACATATCACATTAGAGATTCTAACTAAATATCTATACTATATGTCTTGTGAAATTTTTTGTAAATTCTTTTGTATATTCTTATATTTACGATTGATGTTAAGTGATCAAAGACACGGGTATTTGTTTGATTTTTTTTGATCATATGTATGTTAGTTTATATTAGAAAAAAGAGGGTAAATGCTTGACATTTTGATAATTTTCAGAGAAATTTGTTTGTTTGTCTGAAAGAATTCTTATATGTGAAGTAGTCAATTCACTTATGCATATAATAATAGAGAGGTAATATTATTAAAGATCGAGGGTGAGTTATATTGCACTATGACCTATTATGTCATTGATTGAGGGTAAGGCGGTGGATCTATGTTCTATTGCACTACTAAGAGGGTAAGTTATCGAGTTTAAATTTTGGTGCACCATGATGATAAGATGTTGAGTTTGAGTCCCGATGAATTATGGTCTAATACGTGTTTATATAGGTAAGACATTGGATTTGAGTTTCAATGCACCATATTGATGATTTAATGATGAATTAAGAAAAATAACATACTTTTGATGAAAGGTCATGAAGCCTATTCCATTGAATTTACTCCATTCCGTGAAGTAAATGTGGTAGCAGTACATGATTAGTCTAAAAGATGATAAAAATTATAATTGTGATTGTACAAATGAATGAGGGCGTGAAAATACACTGTGATAAAAAAGGAAGAACACTATAAATTCTCCAAATAGTCCTTCGAAAGGTGAAGATAATTTTTGTCATCAATGATGTAAAAGATCATTGGACATACGATTATTGTGCAACTCGATTTAACAAGTTTTATAAATTTTTCATCAGAATAAAGTGGTGGTGCACTTAATTTTTCAAAGTAATATTGAGGTGTGTCATGTAAATGTGATAAATTTCATGTCATGACAATGAGTTTCTAATGAAAGTTTATGAAGTATGTACATATGATTATAGTCCATTCCTTGAAGAGAATGAGGCTTGTGATAAGCATCATGAATACTCGACCATTCTTGAAAGTGAATATGTCAAGATGTGATAAAAATCATGAATAAAGATATGCTCATATATGATTGGATAAATGCCACATCTTGCCTCTATGAAAAATTTGAGAGATTTTTTTTATCTTGGCACAAAGTTTATTGATCACGTATTTTTAGAATATCAAAAATTATAGCATGTCTTATCATGAATTACCAAAGGGTAAAAACAAGAAATAATTCTTGCCTATAATATTTTAATGATCATGACCGTAATTATAAATTTTCTCCTTGAAGGAGATGTTCATCATATGGATGGCGTGTGAAATATATGATAGTACACAAAATTAATTGAGAGATCTAAAAAATCTAATGAGTTACTATTTGGAGGAATGAAATTATTTATAATATTAGGGGTTGTAGTAAGTCTCAAAAGAAACTTTTTATATTTCAAAAGGAGTTGACAAGAAAAATTATTATATTAAGACTATAAATTATGGGAAGATTTTATATCTTCATATTACTACAATCGAAGGTTACAAATATTCATGTAAAATGTTACACATCTTTTTCTCCTATTTGTAGTATATAATTATGGGCATGGGTGATGGAATCACATGCAATAGTAAACTAGAAGTTTACTGAAACAAATATCAGTTGGTATGATCGGAAGATCATCCCGATTCAAATGTGATGTAAAATAATTGAGAATTTATATGATTATATATTGAAGAAATAAAAGATTCTTCACGAATTCTTTGGTGTTACTTGTTGTCATGATAAGTTTATTATTGTACCAACTAAAGTTGAAATTGTATTTCTTGAATTTTAGAACGCATAAAAAGATGAATATGGACCCATTTACTTGGCATGTAGACCGGTTACTATTATATGGTTTAATAGATGCCTCTATGAAATGGCCACATATGCTTTTCTATCAACTTACAATTTAATTTTTGCAAGGTTGTTTGATTGAATTGTTAAATTAAAAGCACGACTCCAAACTATAAATTATGTTGATAATACTGATTGATTTAGCAGAAATTGTATGTCTTTAATTATAGCTAAATTATTGATTATGAGAATAAATCTCTCAAAAAATTTGGTATAAGATGTGATATCTAAAATATAGTAGCACTTGCATGCATCAAACCAACAAAGTTTCCCTATCATAATTGGTTCGGGTCAGAAGTCAAATATTTTCCATTAGAAATTTTAAATGTGCGGTATATGATTCAATTGCTCTAGCACTACGCATAATGATGGATCTCTAAGTGAGGTTGGGGGTAAATGTGTAATGACCCAAATCGTTGTTATGCTGAAATAGAGAGTATCTTCGCCTAATTTCTCCTTAAATAAAAATTTAAAAATTCTGAACTGGCTTAGTTTCAGGCGTATTTTGAGTGTGTGATAGTCTAAGAAAATCAGAAAATTATTAAAGTATTATTTTATATTTTTGATTGTATTTTATGTTAGAGGATGAGTTTAGAAAGTTGTAGAAACTTTCGGTGTGTAGAACGGGTTAGTGAAACTCCGATTATAGCGATTACCATGAAAGAGTCAGTTTGTAACATCGAATTATAAGAGGTGAATTGGAAAATGATCGGAGTTGGGACCAAGACCCACTACTAATTTGGAGTCGCTGCAGCGACAGAGGTGCTGCTGCAGCGGCATTGTTGCTGCGACAGAAGTGTCGCCACAGTGATAACCTTTTTTGGCTTAGGTACCGCTGCAGCAGCATATCCTCCACTGCAGTGGTGTCGCTGTAGCGACAAAAATGCAGTTGCAGTGGTGAAAATACAATATCAGTTTTAAAATCAGAATACCTATTTTTTGTTTCCACTTTTCTAAAAAACATTCAAGGGTTTAGTAGGGCGATTCTTTATAGCTTCTGGGATTTTTCGTCTTTGAGGTAAGATTTCTTTACACTTCAAACTTGAATTACTCCTTTAGATTCTTAGGATTGTAAGAATTATGGCCATGGTAAAATTTAAAATTTAGCCCTAAGTTATGAACTAGTGGAAATTGAAGGTGAATGATATTCTTATCAATTATTACTGATTCTAGGAGGTTAGAAAATACTTTCGATGATAGATTTCATGATTGTTAGTTGAACTATGAAGAATTCAAAGAGTTTAAAGGGTAGAAAATCCTAAGGTGATGAATTAGGTTAAGTTCATGAGTAATTTAGTAAATGTGAGTTCCTAATGCTTAGGAAGGATAAATTGTTATGTTAAAGTTTGTGCATCTATTGTTTATAAATCAAGAACAGGCAGAGATCGAAAGAAAAGGCAAGACTGTGGTATAATATTATTTTTGGATAAGAAATCGAGGTAGGTTATGGTTTAATTGTAGTAAGAACTTGCTTGATTATGTGCTTATATGTAAGTTGGATGTTTGTGATTTATTTTCAGGCATTACTTGTGATTATTGACTGTGTCATGCATTGAACATATGATTTGAGATGGTATTGAGGTGATATATAAATTGGGTGTCACACCGACACTATTATTGAAATGGGTATGATGTCAACACTGATACATTGACAAAACTCATTCTCTGCAGGTCATAGCTGAGAGTCCTTGCCGACTCTAGTATGTGTGTACATCTTGCATGCATGCAATCATCATTTCATTTTACTTATATTTGTGATGGTTATTGTTGAAGATATCTGCCTAGGTGTAGTTTATTACTTGTATACCTGTATCCTGTTGAGATGAAGTATTATGATTGTACTTACTTGTCAACTAATTATGAGTTGTGTTTTGATCGTTATTACTTGAATTTCACTTGCTTATTTGTACGGAGTTTGAGTTGAGTCGATCGATGATACCGATTAGTACTTCATTATTGTACTGATACTACATGTACTCTTCTTTTATTGAGTGCAGAGCGTGTTCCAACATTTGAGATAAGACCTCGGGTCTAGTTCGTGATTCAGGCATCGATTCAAGGGTGAGCGTCATGTCCGGTCAACTATTGAATCATCTTTGTGTTGGTTATGTCCTTTGTTTTGGGACAGAAACATTTTTTTATTTCGTGTTTTGGTTAATAATTAGACTTAATTTTTAAAATCCTTTAGAGTTCTTGTACAGTGACTTTTGGGTTTCGAGAGTTGTAATAATTAGAAATACTTTCGCACTCTCTTGTTTGAATATTAAATGAGTTAGTAATGATTTAATTTGATTAAGATTGCATTTAGTAAGCTAATTAGTGGTGAATTGACGAAGATGGTTTAGATGAATTCTAGATAGTTGGTTAAGGGTTGGGTTAGATGGTTCTACCATCGTAGAGCTAGGGTGGGTTCCAATCATGACCGATTAAACGTGATAAAATCATATTTCCTAACATTAGGGGGGGAGATGATTACAACTGAAAAATTATGTGTGAAATGAATTATCTAAATTCTCGTAAAAAAAGTGAACTCGAAGTTCAAGAGATAATTCATTTATAAAATGTTATAAGTTAATTTTCTGATTTTTGGTTGACCACATGTTATAATTCAGCTGTGAATGCTTCAATGAAAAATCCTTAAAGGATAGAGTCTACGATACGCTAGAAGCGTGATAGACCAATCAATTCCAAAGATAAAACTCCTTTAAAGAAGGATATGAGCAAATAATCATGATAATGAGACAAGTGCATTCAAAAAGTACCGACATTAACGCTCAAACTACACCTCTAATTAAAGAAGCGTAAGCGATCGTTGTCAAGTAAAGAACCCAACAAGGTTGGGGTCGAATCCCACAGAGAATATGGTGATGATTAAGACTTTAGTGAAGTATGTGACTAGTCGTCAATCGTTTCCAGTAAATAAAAGGGGGGGTTTTGTAATCAAATTGTAAACAAAACAATAATAAACGTAGGAGTTTAAATCAGTATGAGAGGATGAACTAGGGACGTGTTCACCATGGCTTTTGTAACAATGTCGATTCTAGGCTTAACCGGGTTCTTTCTATATGCGTGTCACGATGTGATTGCGTCAATTGTATCGTCTAAACGTCTCTCGACCAAATAAACAAATTTCCTTTTATCTTCTTTCGATCTCAAAAAGATGTGCTTTTTTTTTTCTCAATCCTAACATCAAGTAGATAATCCAGTTACGGCATTAATCTTTAAGACGAGAGTTGGTAGTCTCGAATCCTTGTTGTTAATCAAGTTTTCCCGGTTTTAATCTCTTTACTCAAGCAAATTAAACCTAGGCATGTTCTAATGTTTGCAACCACTAGGAAACGTGACATAAAGTATGATTAACAACGTGACAATACATATATCGAACCCAACGCTACCCGGAATCTATATTGCTACGTTTGCCATGGCTCCCACAACCCTAGTTGCGGGAGTTTTAGTTAATCATGCTATAAAGAAAAGAGAAGAGAATTGAATTCATAATAAGGAGAAGAAGTTCTTACAACATAACGAAAATACTCTTCAATAATCCAAGAACAAGAACAACCAAGAACTCAAGAACACGAATTCAAGAATCCGAAAACGTGTTGTTGCTCTCAAAAAACGACTAAAAACTATTCTAAAACGATTGGGTGAATTCTTATTACATAAACCTATCATAGGGTATTTATAGGAGTCAAAGAAACCAAATCCAACACGGGCTAGGAATCCCCAAAACGCGGGTCGCCGCCTCACGCCACTGCCTAAGCGTGACGGCCAGGCTTGACGGACCGTCAAGGCCTTGACGGACCGTCTCCTGGGCCGTCACTGCTTGGCAGTGTTGCTGCCTCAAGTTGACGGTCCCAGTGACGGACCGTAGGACTTGTGACGGGCCGTCACTAAGGCCGTCACTCTTAGGCAGAATGTTGTTTTTCGCATATTTTCTTCCGTTTCCGTGTTTGTTTCCATTTCCTACAAATACAACATAAAAACATCAAAAACAACAATGGTTGCTTGAAAACGTACGATTGTTCTTAGTAAAAAGGAGTCGAAAGTGACGTAAATTAGCGTCACATCAACACCCTCAACTTAAAACGTTCGCTTGTCCTCAAGCAACATAACATACAACAATCAAACGACTCAACTAAGAACAAGAACTCATGTCTATAGCAACTCATGTTCATTCAAACTTATTCAATTAAATCATGCTCCCTTGTAACACACGAATGTATGAAACACTAACTTGCAAGGATCCAAATATGTCATTCCGATATGATAGAACATTATGCATACACACGCGTAGCTATCCTAACAATCAATAGACAATATAGACATCTTGGTGCCCTCACCACAAAGAAATCCCACACACAAGATTTGGGACTAGGTAAGTGCTCACACTCACAAACGATTTCAAACAATGCACATGCGATACCATAGGCTTGCCCTTACTATTCTATTTCAGTTCTTCAGAAAGCTACTTAGGATCACTACAGGACTTGTATTTGCTTGTAATGAGGCTTCGGGTGCAGGTAGGATGTATTTAGGGGTTAGTGACTAAGCCCTCCTTGGAACCATTTACATCTTATCACCACATAACTTCACTTTATCCATCCTTATTTACCTTTTTATTTCCTTGATTCTAGATACAGGTGCGGCCTCTTTATTGACAATTCTTTTTGTTTCTTTTTTCGATCTTTTTCATCTTTCTTTATTTTTCTTTTCTTTTCTTAGGCGCACACCCGGATTTTCATTCTATTCAACAACAATCATCTCCATCCTCTTTTTTCTTCTCCTTTACCACTGTAGTAGCCACCCTCAACTTAGGCTGATTGCCTACGTCAAGGTGCACAATGTCCATTGGTAGGACCAGGGCCAAAACAGGGGTTACCTCTATAGTAGCCACCCTCAACTTAGGTTGTTTTGCCTACGTTGAGGTGCACGATGTCCAAGGAAGGACCAGGGCCAAGATAGGGATTCAAAGTTAAACAGGAATGGTGACAGGTTATTGAAAGAACAAGGTCAATTATGGCTCAAACAGGGATCAAGGGATTATTTATATTTGGACGGTCTTTTAGGTTAAGTGGACTGCACACCAAAAGGGCCTGTGATCCTTTCCTAAGCAACCAAACTTCGAACTTAACAAAATAGACCGGGCAAGTTCTAGATGCATGCACAGAGTAAGAATTTATAACAATCATCTCACACGCTCTTGGCACCAAGAAACTATATCGCTACCAACTCTCAAACAACCGCTCGGCTTAAGCATACTCATTCTACTCATAATCACACAATGACATACAAGGATCCAGACAGTCAATCGTTCCAACATAAGTGCAAAACCAGAAAATTTTTAAAGGGACGCTACTTTGATAAGAAATCGCATGCTTTGCTATAGACACTAAAAAAATTTAAAACAACAACCTAAACATGCCGGTTCTACTAGATAGCACACCGGAGGGAAAAGAAACACGGCAACAAAAACCCTCGGTGGTGACTCACAGGTTTCCCCACAAATTAATTAGACTATAATACAACAACAATTTATGGGTTGCCTCCCATACAACGCCTGATTTAACGTCGCGGCACGACGCGGGTGTCTTGATTACTCAGACTTCATCAAGACACCCCAGAATGACTAAGAGTCAAATAAACACACTAGACTTAATCAAAAACCGTATTCCCCGGCAACGGCGCCACTATTTGATAACGCTCAAACTACACCTCTAATTAAAGAAGCGTAAGCGATCGTTGTCAAGTAAAGAACCCAACAAGGTTGGGGTCGAATCCCACAGAGAATATGGTGAAGATTAAGTCTTTAGTGAAGTACGTGACTAGTCGTCAATTGTTTCCGGTAATTAAAGGGGGGGGTTTTGTAATCAACGTGAACAAAAGCAACAATTATGTAAGAGAAATAATCAATAGGAGAGAATGAACTAGGGACGTGTTCACCATGGCTTTTGTAACAATGTCGATCCTAGGCTTAACCGGGTTCTTTCTATATGCGTGTCACGATGTGATTGCATCAATTGTATCGTCTAAACGTCTCTCGACCAAATAAACAAATTTCCTTTTCTATTCTCTCGACCTCGAAAAGATGTGCTTTTTAGATTTCAATCCTAACATCAAGTAGAGTAATCCAGTTACGGCATTAATCTTTAAGACGAGAGTTGGTAGTCTCGAATCCTTGTTGTTAATCAAGTTTCCCGGTTTTAATCTCTTTCTCAAGCAAATTAACCCTAGGCATGTTCTAATGTTTGCAACCCACTAGAAAACGTGACATAAAGTATGATTAACAACGTGACAATACATATATCGAACCCAACGCTACCCGGAATCTATATTGCTACGTTTGCCATGGCTCCCACAACCCTAGTCGCGGGAGTTTTAGTTACTCATGCTCGAAGAAGAAAAGAAGTAATTCATTATAAAGGAAAGAAGATTCTTACAATATGATGAAAATACTCTTCAATAATCCAAGAACAAGAACAACCAAGAACTCAAGAACACGAATTCACGAATCCGAAAACGTGTTGTTGCTCTCAAAAAACGACTAAAAACTATTCTAAAACGATTGGGTGAATTCTTATTACATAAACCTATCATAGGGTATTTATAGGAGTCAAAGAAACCAAATCCAAAACGGGCTAGGAATCCCCAAAACGCGGGTCGCCGCCTCACGCCACTGCCTAAGCGTGACGGCCAGGCTTGACGGACCGTCAAGGCAGTGACGGACCGTCGCCTGGGCCGTCACTGCTAGGCAGCACCACTGCCTTAAGTTGACGGTCCCAGTGACGGACCGTCACACTTGTGACGGGCCGTCACTCAGGCCGTCACTCTTAGGCAGAATGTTGTTTTTCGCGTATTTTCTTCCGTTTCCGTGTTTGTTTCCATTTCCTACAAATACAACATAAAAACATCAAAAACAACAATGGTTGCTTGAAAACGTACGATTGTTCTTAGTAAAAAGGAGTCGAAAGTGACGTAAATTAGCGTCATATCAATAACACTTTATAAAACCTTGGCAGAATTCAGGTACCTGAAAAATTATGAATATGAAGAGATCTTGATAAATTATGTCGCATTGAAACTGATATCAAATGACTATCGATGGTATCTTTGATATAATATAGTGCTCAACATTATAAATAGTAGCGAAGATCTTGAATTTAAATCTGTCGATGAGTGTGGACAAATAAATGATTGGTCAAATAAAATTACGCAATTCAAGTATTTTAGTTTACTTGAAAACATAAATATTTGGGATTATAGTCCAAAGATCAAGGTATAATGTCAGTGGGGTATAAATGAATTATTGTGCGAAAAGTAAAATTGTAAGTTATAAAGTACGACTTTTTCCTTGGGACATAAAGTTTTTTCACAAGATTCCTCGCATGATTATATGGAGATGTAATCTCCTATGGTGAATGCAATGAGGTTTCTTTCAGTCTGACAATAAATAAAAAAATTGAATACGTATAATGAAGATGACAAAGGTTATATGAAAATCCTTGAAGGAATTTAAAAGGTTTTAAAGTGATTCCATTGAGTATTCAAATGATTGTAAGATCTCTTAACATAAAAAAAAATTAACTTGTATCTCATAAAAAAAGGTTAGAAAGTATCATATTTTACTGCCATTGGTGTACTTATGCATTGCGGGCATCTTTTACAAGAAATTAAGAGATGTATTAGTCAGTGCGAGTATAATACGTGCTATACTCTTTTTCTTTAGTCAAATTTTTTTCTCATTGGATTTTCGTGGCAGAGTTTTGAATGAGGCAGCTAGCAATGTGTATAATTGGATATGAATACTCTGAGCATTTGACAAATAAAATATTTATCCATCAATCAACATATGTTGAAAAGGTTTTAAGATAATTTTTACATGGATAAATCACATCCGTTGAGTACTCAGATAATTGTGTGATTGCTTTACATAAATAAAGATTCATTTCGATCTCAGGAAAAGGATGAAGAGCTTCTTGGTGATGAAACTCCATATCTCAGTGCAATTGGGCACTAATTTACCTTGTAAATATTATCCGATCAAATATTTATATTGTAGTAAGCTTATTGACTAGATTCAACTCCTCCTCGATAAGAAGACATTGAAATGGTATTAAATATATATTTAGATATCTTCTGGGAATCATTGACATGAGATTATTTTATTCTAAGGAATCCAAGTCAGAAATAATTGGTTATGCAGATGCATGATGTTTATCTTATCCACATAAAGCTCGATCTCAGATGGGCTATTTATTTACATATGGAGACACAACTATATTTTGACATTCAATGAAGAAAACTATTGTTTTCACTTCTTCAAATCATGCAGAAATAATAGTCAACTATGAAGCAAGTCGAGAGTGTATTTGGTTGAGATCAAGGACTCAACATATTCAGAAAATGTGTGGTTCTTCTTTGAAAAGAGATATTCTAACTACAATATATGAAGACAATGCTAATATATAGCTCAACTACAGGGAGGATACATCAAAGGAGACAAAACAAAATATATTTCATCAAATTCTTTTTCACTTATGATCTTGAGAAGAAAGGTGAAATAGATTTCAATAAATTCGCTCAACTAATAATTTGGTGGATCTGTTCACTAAATGTCACGACCCAACCCATCGTGAGTGGTACCCACCCAACCCCCGGATGAGCGAACCAATAGAGTTTTACCCTTGCCTAGACTAACAACCTAAAACAATCAAGCATCAAAGTAAACTAGCAATGAAAATAAGATCAACTACTCAAAAACTTATCATAATTAATTATCTGCGGAAAATCCCACCTAGGAACTGAAAGTCATCGTACCAAACATCAATACCAAATTTAGAGCACGAGGATGCAACTCCAAACAAAATAAGAAATAGTTTTTAAGTCCGAACAAATGGACTAAAACTCTAATGATAATCCCAAGGTAGCTCGAATCGACAGCTCACCCTTGAAGATCGGAAACGTCGGTGCTAAATCTGAGGTCTCGTCTCAGCCGCTGGAAGATTTTCTGTACTCACCAAAAGAAAGACAAGTGCAGTACCAGTACACCACCACTGTGTACTGGTAGGATCATCAACCAGTATTCAAGAAAATAGTATATAAATAGTATGCAAAATCCAGTAACAAGTATGGTAAACATGCAACAAATATCACAAGCATCTCTAAACTACAGGTCTCTACCTATCTTGTTACCGCATGAATCCATATCTTACAGTTCTATTCCACCAACAAGAAACCATAACCATACCTTACCGTCTAACCCAGAACCACCCTGGAACCCCCTCTAGACAATACCACAAGTAATTGTTCAACCTGGCCTAAACCAAGACCAACTCAACAGTCATACAACAGTTCCCGGCCACTCAAGGACCACCAATCAATAGCACTTTTCAATAACAATCCGGTCCACTCACGAAACCAATATTAAGTATCACATTAAGTAAAACAACCCGGTCTACACACGGACCAATAACAATCAATGTAATACATCACCATGCAATATGCAATAAAGTAAACCAGTATCGAGCGTGGTAACCATGCCAACTGAATGTTATACCCGTACCAGGCGTGGTACCCGTGCCAACCATGTGTTATACCCATACTAGGCGTGGTACCCTAGCCAACCAAATGTCAACAACCACAGTCAATATGTGAACACACACAACTTGTAAAGCCAACAAGTAAACACCATTCAAACATAGACTGTAAACCGAACTTAGACATTCCACACTGTCACAACCCAATTTCTCGGTCATGATGTCACCTACAACCCCCCAGTAGGCGAACCAATTCCCGAAGCCCAGGATAGTTAGTAATGGGCTACTATCTAACAAATAAGCAGGAGAATAGTTTAATAAGCAAAAGTAAGGGAACAAGATGAAGATAATAGATAAAAGGAATATATATATACATATGCGGAAACTAAACCAAACCCCAAGACCTGATATCATAGTATAGAGCCAGAACTACATATAAGGAGTACAAATGATCCAAAGCAACGTATACAGATGTCTTCGAATGGTAATAGAGTACATAAAGCAAAAGATAAACTAAAGCTAAGCTCCGAACGCCAAGAGCTCACCCTTAGTCTGAAGTAGTCCCCAACAGACCTCCAAGCACGAATCACAGAGATCTAACGGCGATGGCCCACGCTAGGATCTGCACCCAAAGATGCAGGGGGTAGGGTGAGCACCAAATACGAAGCATAAGGTACCCAGTAGGTATCATAGGCCGACTGGGCACATATAAGATAAAAGCGTAGTAACAGACAGAATAGAAGCAAGCAATCACAGAAATCAACGAAAGGTACACAGGAACTAGCCCAGAGGGAAATCAATAGAACCACATGTGAGGCCAACAAGCCGAATATATACACCATAGGCACAGGTGAAAGTAAGAAACAATGCACCTGGGGTCCTTGCAATAACAATGTATACATAATAAGTTTACGAAATGGACGGTATATTGATAACCTCAAGTGTAAGAGGAAGAGGGAAAGAATAATGATAGGCATGCTCGGACACAGGAATCAAACTCAACTAATCATATCAATCTCAAATCCAAATATTAACAGCCTAGCAGTAACCAATTTCATGCTTAACCGTAAAGGGGAACAATTCTGTAAGTAAATAGCAAGTGTCTACCTACAGTCCCCTGGCCGCCCATACAACCGAGGAACACAAACAAGTGAAAACAAACCCTCCGACATCCCATACTACCGGAGCGTACAATCAACAAACAACAAACAAGGGTGGAGCCTCAAACAATGAATGATATGATGCATGAAGATCTCAAGTGAAATGGTATCTCTGTATGTACCTCCTCCGGTGCCAATCCGGCCCAGCAGGTAGGTTCCATGGAAGGACACTGCCCGTATACCTCTACTACACCGTATACCCTTCCTCCGGCACACGCAGCCCGAAGCCCCATGCCAGGATGACAAGGTACATGGAGGTCCTTGACCCCATACTAAAACTCAGTATAGAAACATATCATCCGGAAGCAAGTCCGGTTTCAAGATAGAGACCCAGTCTCGAATATGCATGCCCAGACCCTGTCCAGGACTAAAGTAGTAGGAAAATATCTCAAAAACCCCTCCAAGGGTGCCCGGGCATAACTGGGTCTAAACAGTAGAAAGTCATCTCAGGTGCTCGGTCTGACCGAGGCTAAAATTATCTCAAGTAGCAAGAAAACTCAACTAGCACCCCGGCCCTGCCGTGTCTAGCGTTAATCGTAAAACTGGTGATTTAAATCATAATTTTACTTTCTTTTACCCAAGAATATTCACAAGTTAAATCAAACCATTTCCAAACCATTTCCATAAAAAACGGGCCCCCGGGGCCATGCAAGGTTTAGAAAATAGTGCCAGTAGGCCCGAAGCCAAAACCGTAGTAAAACATGGATAAAACCTCTTTATATGCATGGAAATGGTATGATCAAACATAATAGCTGCCCAGCAGCTCACAATCAACCTATCGACCCTGCACAGGCCCATAGCTACTCAGCAAGCATAACCAGCCTAGAAGGATAATTCTATGCCCGGGACTCGCGGACATTCCCAATATCCCACCTTCTATGTTCCAGAGTCAACAAGGCCTCACAGGACCACAAGGGTAAATAAAATATATCGGCAAGTGCTACAAGCAACGGAGGAACAAAAGTAGGCGGACACGAATAAAGCGGTCAGGGTCAGTGGTACCAACCTAATAATCCAGCCCAAGGATGCCAGCTAGTACAATTTTATCCGATATATACTAAGTCTAGGGATTTTAAACCATAACCTACCTGTCGTCCGATGACAAGCTCGAACCTCTCCGAAAAGAAGCTTCGAAACGAAATCAAACTTGAACGTGGGCTTGAATAATTTGACGTAGATAATCGATTTTCTTTCGTTGACCGAATATTGCGTCAAAATAATTTTCCCTCAAAAATCTTCATTAGCGCATAGCGAATTAACGTGCACAAATATGATGAGTGAAAATTACATTGAAAGAAGTAATATGTAAGTTGGCAGCAATTAACATTTTGTAAATTGTTGAAATGATCATAAGTGCCTTTAAGTTGAAATGATTTTAGTGAAGGGAAACACTTGGCAATGACTAATGGTTGATGTACTACCGCACTCCCACATGGAGTTGAGGTGTCACACCATAATATTTGATTCTGTACTTATATACACGGGTATTGTATATGTTCGTGATAAAATAAATATAGCTTTTTAAATATGTCATATTTAATAGAAAATTATTTCAAATAAAACCTACTATATTATAATAATAATTTTCAACATAACTAAATTTACTATCTCTGTTTAATGTTTAGTCACGTAGTTAATACTTATTAGATTTATTTTAGCATGACTTAATACTTTTTAATTATGATTATTTTTGTTATGACTTATTAATGTACAATATCTATTCTATGCGATTTTATTATTTTTTTGGTTGAGTATTTTATTGTCATTACTCACTTCATAAATTTCAAATAAAATGAATATATTTTGTGTTATTTTTTTAAGAAATACCTTAGATAGTTATATTTTGCTCGGGCTAAAGAAATATTTGAAGCACAAATTAATTATATGTTTGTACGAAGACTTTACTGAAAACCCCCCCAAAAAACTCAAAAAACCCGAGGAAACCGAAAAACTCGAAAAATCCAAGGAAATCGAAAAAACCCGAAACCCCCCCGACTTTTATTGGTTTGGTTTGATTTATGAATTTAAAAATCCGGCACTAATGGTTTGGTTTGGTATTTAAAAAATCTGAACCAAACCGGTCCATGTACACCCCTACCCAGAAGAATCGAAAAAGTGGGCTAAAAGGTGTAATAATTAAAAATTGGATCAAAAAGTGTAATAATTTTATCTTAATGTTCATAAAATGTAATTTTCCCTTTATTTTAATTATACCACATCTAACCTCCTTCTTTATGTTAGATACATCACCAAAGCAGATCCTTTCTTCAAGGGAGTAAATTACACTCCTCCCAAATTCAAATCACTCAAATCACGGTTAATCTATCTTCCTCCTCTTCCTTCTCTTCTCTTCTTCACACACACAAAGAGAGCTCAACAATAGTTGTTACCACTACTTGTGCTTCCTTCACCCTCTCAAAACTTCTCCTAAAACCCTCAATCCCAAACACCCTTTCTCTTTTTTTCCCCCAAAAATCCAATCTTTTCTCCCCTCCTAGCTCATTCAAACTCAAACAACCCCTCCACCATTTACAATCTCTGAAGCACTCCACCGCCGCCACTTCAAGAATTTTTGCCACTATATCCATCGGAGACAAAAGACCCTAATTCCACACTTTTTTACTTCGATTCATCCAATGAACTCAAGATCCTTTCAGTTCCAGACCTCACATCTGGGAAAATAACTATTATTTTTGTTGTTTTTGTTGCATTCACATCTACTTGTTCATAAAAACACCTTTTTTGAAAGACTTTTTAGAAATTAAAGTGTTAAATATAACTAAAAAGTGAAAAAGTGAGATAGAAAAAACTGAAAACAAGTATTTAGGTGTTTTCACTTTTTCAAATACAACTTCAAGTTGTATTGGAAATTTTTATGGTCAAACAATATTTTTTTTTGAATAAAGTGAAATAATTTTTGAAAAATAGTGAAAAATTCTTATGGCCAAACGGGCATGTATGTATATATGTAATTATGTATATAGATGCATGTTTTAGTTCTTTCTTTGTTATTCTCTAATGTCTATATAAATTAAAGAGTTTTGGTTGTCAATAATGAAATATTTTCTAAATTATAATTTAAAATTTATACACAATAATATATATGTATATATATGTGTGTGTGTGTGTATATACACACACATCTATGCACCTCTATTTTTAATTATTTTTATTGTTTTATATTACATGCATTGAAATATATTTATAAAGTTAAAATTACCTGTTATTTTCTTGTATAATTATATATTAGAGTTTTGATTATTATTAATTAATTTTTTATTATTTTGGTCATTTATTTCATTATGAAACGTCATTAATTTACATACTCAATTATTATTTTTCACTTTTATTTCATCTAAGAAATAATATTTATTTATTTTTGTACAAAATATGTTATATAGATTTTAAAAAATAAAAATTGTGATTACAAAGAAGTTTTTTTAAAAAAGATATAAAGCTTGATAATACAAGGGTAGAATAGGCATTTAAAAAAGTCAATTAAGATAAAGAAGGGAGAATGATTATTGTTCAAAATTGAGGAAAGTGTTTGATTTTTAAAACAAAGTTCGGGGGTATAAACGATTTTCACCTATTGAGAACTCATCATAAAGATGAATGAAGTAGAATGGTGGACCTTTTCCTTTAAGATATGTCATACATTCTTTCTTTCTTTCAATAAAGTTGGCCTATTATGGTCTATTTGTCCAAAACCTCATGAAAGCAAATCATTAATTTTTATTACCATATCTTTACTTTTTTGTTTCCCTCTAGAAAAGAGAAAATACTACTGGATTATTAGTCAATCGGACATTTTGTTAGCAATGCGCTAGGCGGAGGTAGAGGGTACGCTATGAGTTTATCTGAATCTAATGGTTTAATTTGGTTCGGACCTAGTATATGTGATAGAAAAGAATTTCCAAAAACCTTCAAACACTTCTTAAAAAAAGGAATTAGCTACAAATAAATTTTATAGCTAAACAATAAAATTAGTCGATAATCCTATTTAACGGATTATCAAAAATTATGTTAGCGACGAACTAAAATGTCAGGTGGAGATTGTGGATGGACTTGACTTCATTAATGTTGGGTCAAGATTGTGGATTTATCATGCAAGGTGCTTGCACCATTCGATCGAGAGTTAGTTCCACTTTCTCTATATTGTTAAACTAACTCTACATATGATTATATAGTGAGAACATATTTACATAGATAAAATTATCGTTTGGAATGTTTTTTTTTTGTTTCACCTCCGATGTCCGGTACTCACATTCTAGTTCGACTAATTAATTTGAATTCATGTATTGTAGGGTTCATTTTGGGAGCCGACGCTCTCAACATGATATTTTCCATTTTCAACACTCAAACCTAATACCTCTAATTAAGGGTGGTGAAATCCCAACCATCCTATCACAACCCATGTTGATATCGTTTGGAAAGTTTCTAAACTGCAAGATGGACACAATTTATAGTTTGTTTTGTTTGCCAAAGTCAAACTAAATTAGAAAGCTAATTTTGAACCACACAAATTAAAGTGCTCGCACACACATTCTAGCATGATTTAGGGTTGACAAGTTTGAATTTATATTCCCTAGTCTTGCTTCAACAATCAATATTAATGGCAATTTGGACCTTTTAAGGAGTGGTCCAGTGTTAGATTCTGTGTAAATAATTTATGAAAATTAGCTTTTCTGAAAGCAATATTGTCTGTCTCTAGAATGGCTTTCCCTTTCTCAAAGAAAAAGAGATGATAACATGAAAACTAATTAATAGTTGCACCAATACTGGACAAATTGACACTGGACATATTGGCCAAAGAAAAAGTCGAGAAATTAAAGAAAGTTCTCTATAAGGTCCAAATGTTATCCGCGTCCATATTAAGTGAATTATTGAGGTGTACACACACCATTAAAAAAAATATTTAAGGACATAAATCATAGGCTACTTTCTACTATTATCCTTTTAATTATCCCTAAACTATTCTCCTAAAAATGGTAAAGTAGTTAAGAGCCTCATTAAAAGAAAGGGTAAATATGAAAGAAAAGTTCCAACAATTCTCTTGAACTTTGAAAGATTAGTTATTGTGAACTATGAAAAAAACCAGTAGAGGGAGTAGTAGACAAGACGTAAAACAACTTTCATATCAAAATGAATGCTTCTTCATTATTTTTATAAACACGATGTATATAGTCCCTTCGGGGACATCCGATAAAAAAAACACGATGTATAGAATCTGACACCTGCCTCTTTTT
Source organism: Jaltomata sinuosa (assembly GCA_003996215.1). NCBI lineage: Eukaryota > Viridiplantae > Streptophyta > Magnoliopsida > Solanales > Solanaceae > Jaltomata > Jaltomata sinuosa. The sequence continues at coordinate 732,162 of QJPP01004356.1, forward strand.
ATGAGCAGCCCTAATCTCTTAATTACAGATAGATTAGCCCAGCACATTAATTAATTTTATGATTTCTTTCAATCCAGTAGTTATTACTTTGATGAGGACTTTGCTTTCTCACAAGGATTGCTCTCTATGGTACAATGTGTCTATCATATGATTAAAGATTTGAGAAATCACATTTATTCTGTCACAGTATAAGATAACTTCTAGTGCTATAGTGCTATATGATTAATTAATCAATGCAGATCAGATGAAATCTTTAAAAAAAAAAATATAATTACCAATTGAAACTCTTGGTAGTTGATAGTATTATTGAAGATAATTGAGAGAAACAGTATTTGCAGAATTTGAAGAAGAAGAAGAAGAAGAGAGAAAATGAATGTAATCACATTCTTTGATTCGATGATCTGATCTTTTACGATGAGGGAGAAGTTGTTTATATAGCTCAGCTCCAAATACCTTAAGCTTATTGGAATTGAAAAGAAACGAATTGGAAAATTTTCTGCTTTGTATTGAATGAATTTCTTATGTTGTACAATGTTCAATATAGAAAAATAATTCTAACACACTTGTCCACTAATTATTGGTTTCCTCTTAACAAACTAGTATTTTATACAAAAATAGTATTCCTTATACAAAGCTAAAATATGTGAAAGAAAATCTAGAAGCTTCGTAATGACTCATCAAAAGGTTCTATGTGTACGACGAGGATGAAGCGATCTGGACACTTGATATCACATGAGAACCATTCTTAGATTTGGGGATACAAACATTTTGGCTCTCAAACTTTGAAATGTCCGCTTCTTCTCTTCCACTAGTGATCTCACCGGAGGTCCGATCAATCCTCTGCTCAACACCCCCCTTCAAGTTGGAGGGGGCGAAAAGCAATCCCAACTTGTCGAAAAGTTGCCGGTGAGAAGGACCAGAGAAAGGCTTCGTGAAAAGATCTGCAATTTGGGAGGTCGATGGAGTGAAAGAAAGAGAAATCAACCCGGCCAAAAATTATTGCCAGGCAAAATGACAGTCGAGCTCCACGTGTTTAGTTTGTTCATGAAAATGGGATTTTTGACAATGTGGATGGCTGCTTGTCTGTCAGAGTGAAGGGAGATGAGCAAAGATGATGGAACAGAGAGGTCTTCGAGTAATCAAACAAGCCAAGTTATCTCCGCTACAACCCAACGCATAGATCTGTTTCAGCCTCCACTGAAGAAAGGGACACAGAGGGCTATTTCATGGATTTTCAAGAAATCGGACAGCCCCCAAGAGTAATGAAAAATCCACTTATTGAATGCTGACTCTCAGGACAAATGGCCCAATCTGCATCACAAAAAGTGATTAACTTAAAAGATGGGGAAGAAGAAAGGAATAGACCAAGGCCAGGGTCCAAAAGCACATATCGAAGAACATGAATTGCAGCATCAAGATGTGGTTGTTGAGGTTGCTGCATATATTGACTCAAATATTAGATGGATAATGATAAATCAGGATGGATATGTGTCAAAAAATTGAGCTTTCCTATCAATCTTTGTTACAAAGTGGGATCAGCTAGCAAAGCACCCTCATCCCCTCTCAATTTATGAGAAGGATACAATGGAGAAGTCACAGAATGAAGGTGAAGGCAGTCAAACTCCGTCAATAACTCCATGGCAAATTTCCTCTGAATAAGAATGAGACCATGGGGTTCACGCAATACCTCAATCCCCAGAAAATAATGTAAGTGCCCCAAGTCCTTAACTTTGAATTCAACATCCAAAAAAACTTTAATAGCATGTAATTCATCAATGTCATTCCCCTTTAAAACGATGTCGTCAACATAGACTATCAACATAGTGATATTGGTCCCATTGCATTTATAGAATAAAGAGTAATTATTTAAAGAATGCTTGTACCCCTTGAAATTGAAAGCAGAAGTCAATTTTGAATACCACTAGCGTGAAGCCTGAAAGTCCATACAGAGACTTTTTAAGTCTGCAAACAACATTAGGAGAAGGACCTTTCGAACCTTGTGAAAACTTCATGAACACTTCCTCTTCTAGATCCCCATGTAAGAAGGCGTTATTTATATTTAATTGGAAAATGCCCCATCCTTTATTTACTGCCACTGATAACAAACATCGAATCGTAGTCATCTTAACAACAGGACTAAAAGTCTCATTAAAATCAATCCCTTCTCTTTGTATATCTACTCTTATAACCAATCTTTCTTTCAACCTTTCAAGGGTACCATCAGACTTCAATTTCACCTTATAAACCCATTTGCAAGGAAGAGCTTTCTTGCCATGGGGTAAATCTACTACATCCCAAGTGTCATTGATAACCAATGCATCGATTTCCTTTGCCATTGCTGCTTTCCACCCAGGGTGTAAAACAACCTGGGAATAACTTGCTGGTTCATGGATATGAGAAAGTGAATTAAGCAAGTGTTGATTGAAAGAGGAAAGACCTGAAAAAGAAAAAGAAAGAAGAGACACTAGGGATAGAAAACAGGCAAATGACACATTTTCTAGGTGAACTGTGTTGCAGACATAGTCCTTCAAATAAGAGGGAGTCTTAACAGCTCTATTAGACTTTCTAAGGATGGTAGTATCAACAGAGGGTAGATCAGGAGAAATAGGACCTGGAGAAGGAATTGAAGACACAGGGGAAACATACTCAAAATGAGGGGGAACATGAGAATTAGGAAGAGTAGTGTAGCTACAGAGGATGTTTGATGAAGAATTCCTTGAGAACTTTAAAAAAAAAAAGACTCAGAACCACTACCCAGTTCCCATGCATTATCAGATCTAACAATTTTACCCTTTTGTTGAATTTTCTTTCAATCATGATAAGAAAGGTTTTGAGGATTGGGAAGGCATTGCTTTTAGTGTCTAGTAAATAAGTCCATGTGCCCCTACTATAATTATCAACTATAGTGAGGAAATATTTAAAACCATCACAGGTGGAAACTTTATGTGGTTCCCAAGTATCAATATGTATTAAGTCAAAAGGTTGCTTAGAAGAAATAGAACTGTTGGGAAAGGAAAGTTTAGCTTGTTTAGCCAAGGGACAAATTTCACAAGAGATACTGAATTTGGAAAAAACCGAATTAGAAATTTCATTGATACTTTTCATATTGTATAGGGGCATATGGCCTAATTTAATGTGCCATAGCCGTCTGTTTACAACAAAATGAGAAATAGAAGAAAAACTACATGGCAAAGAACCTTTTGATTGAGAAACTGAACTAAGATAAGCACTACACGATTTGACTGAATCAGAAACTTCTGTAGGACTTGATTGCAACACATAGAGACCATCGTAGGAATCACAAACGATCTTGAGGCTCTTCATTAAAGGGCCCTGCATTAGACAATGAGAGGAGTTAAACATAAGAAGATAATTAAACTGGAGACATAGTTTATGGACAAATAATAGATTGTAATAAAAATTGGGGATAAATAGCACATCATGAATGATCATTGTTTTCAGAAAAAATGATTGTTTTGACTTTGAAAATCATTTCGAAAACCAAGTTTTAAGCTTCAAAACAATTTTTTCAAGTAAATAAGAGTCGCCACTTAGTTTAATTTTAGGAAAACCAAGAAAAACTTTGAAAAATTTGTAGAGTTAAAACAGATTTAACTTTAAAATTTCAGATATTAAGGGTAAGAGGTTCCTATTAACGCTTTTAGAAGGTTTTTAAGGCATTAAAAGTGTCTGCTAACTTGCGGTTATCCGAAATTATTAAAATTAACTTATTTGACTGACTCAGAAAATCTTTTATTTTGAAAAGACAATTTGATTTAAGATAAATGTACCAAAATATAAAGTTTGAAATTCTCAGCAATGATTTAGAGTAAAACAGTGAATGGATCTCGAGGAAAACAATAACCATGCTTTTGCATTTGGAGCTTTAGAAAAAATATATTTTATACAAAGAGATTTACCGAGCAAGCGAAAAGATTTAAACAAGAAACGACTTTCCTTTAGGGAAGATTCAACTAAGTTGTAGTTAGAGTTCAATTATACAAATAATCCTATCTAAACAATTTAAAGAAAAGAGAAAGAAGCAATATAAAGAAAAGAGAAAGAAATAATTAAGTTCTTGGCTTAATTAACAATTGAACTTTGCCCAAAAACCTGTCCTAAATAAAGTTTGTGGGCCTTCTTAGGCCCACCGCCATCACTTTTGAACTTTGGTCTATTCTATTAATTTTTGGCCCATTAGGACCGTTGCTGCTTCGTTATCATGGGTCAGACTCATTTTTTCTCAATTTTTAGTTCTGTTCACTCTTCACTCGGGAGGAGTTCAACTCGGTTATGTTGGGCTAACCCAACTGAAATGCAAAGGGGAAGGGAGTTCGAAACGGACTCGAGAGATTCATGCGTAAAAACAAGAAACAAAGAAGATTAATATCAATTCCAACAACTTGTAAGGAAGAAAAAGAAAAATAACAAGGCAACATGAAACAATCAATTCTATTACTTAAAGGATTGGACATGATTGTGCAAACTTGTGAACTTAATAAGACATTATGAAAGGTCTTGATCGAACCAGTAACACCACAAGCAGTGACCAGGAAAGGAAATGACAAATCTTGAATTCTAATTACTAATTCATACAAGATAAACTAACATGCTACACTTTTATCAAATATAGCTCAAAATTCTTTGTTCTTCACCCCAAGCCTACTACAAGTCGTATGAATGACATTTTAGCTACACTAACACCGAAAGGCACATAAGATTGAGGTAAGCAGTGCTTATGCAAATGAGGTTATAGCTTCTTATCACTACAAAGTATGCTAGTAACAAAACAGTGCACTCCAAAATCTCTTTTAACAAGACATTCAACTTTTATGCGAAGGGGAGGGGTTATTTGATCAGATGTGATTCATGGAGAAAAGAGAGGACAAATAGTTTAAATTTAGACTATGTGAGGGAACTTAATGAATGATATGCTTTAATGGAACAAGCTGGATGAGGGATGAAGAGAAGGGCATGAACAAACCACCATTGAAATCAAAGAACTAAAGCTTAATGCTTCAAACGACTAGAAGTGAACGCACAAACCTAGAAACATAATCTTGTCATTTTGTTCTTCATTCATTTTAAAAGAAAATGGTTTAAACACATAAGGATCGAACACTACATAAAAATTCATCCTTGGAACAGTCTATTTGTGCTTGATGAACTATCCCTCTAAATGAAAACCTTTACAAAGACCCAACAAACATTTATATAAGCATGACAGTCATGAAACAATATCGACCCAGTTTTTTTTAACGATTTCCAGAAAAAAGACAACAACATTTATTTTTACATTACCACAACAAGCTAAGGAGGTTTAAACAGTGAGACCAACAACATATCAACACTTACATGGAGCACATAAAGAAACAATTAATAAAATGAGAAGAAGAGAGAGAAGAAAGAAAATAGAATGAAACTTTCAAGGTTAAACCCTCAACAACCACTTTAATAAATAGGTTTTTACAACTTTCATTCGTTATCCCTTAATACCAAATCAAATGAGACCAGCCTAAAACCAATGTGAAGATTTCTAAGAGAACAACCCTACATCATGCTAAAGTGAAACAGAAAGGAAAAAAAGAAGATGAAGGGTTTACCTCCTTTGGAGCAGCAAATTAGGACCTCGAGCTTCACCGGAAAAAGATTCACCACCACCAAAAATGAGCTTCGAACTCGAATTTTTGACCTTGAAGACATTTGAAAAGAACTCGAATTCTTTTCCAAGAAATCCCCAAAGCTTTTTTAAGCCTTTTTTAGAGTTCTCTTTAGCTTCGAAATCGTTACCCAACACCAGGAACAGTGAGGGTTTATATAGGAGGGGATTTGGGGTTTTTGGAATTATTTTGGGCGATGTGGATGGGGTTTTCAGAGGGTCTTCTGGGGATTTTTCTTGAGTATTTTGAATCCTTTGTGAGAATAAGGTTGTGAGCTAGAAGATTGTACATTTGGGTACAAATCTTGGGCGGGATTTCGCCAATGGATGACGAGGAGATGCGGATTGAGGACATGTCGCCTCTCTTGGTACCTCCTTGGTACAATTCTTCGTGCCTGGCATGCATATAGAGTACGGAGGGACGAGGGAGAAAGGGGAATCGCTAGACAAAACCTAGGCAGCACTAGGGTTTGTTCGTTGAGAGTAAGAGAATGAGAGAATGAGAGAACGAAGGGATCGTTTGGTTGTGATTGTGTTGGGAAAGAAGAAAAGTGAAGGAGTATAAGGGCGTGTAAGTATATGTGAGTGAGCGGATGAGGAGTGGGCCGGGTTTTTGGGTTTAATTGGGAAAAGAGGTGGGTTGGTGGCGGTCAGGCGAAATGCTTGGCCCAAATCGCTGATAACAAGGAGATAATGGGGGCTATTTAGGTAATGACAACATTTGCAAAATGTGGCCACTTTAGTTTTAAAGGGGTAGCCAAATTAAGAATAAATTGATGAAATTCGGTTAAAATTTAAATGATTTAAAGAATTATGCTAGAATTGAAATAGAGACGAATTAATTATAATTAACCATTTGAGCTTCTTTAAATTTAAATGATTTGAAATTATTATGTTTAAAGAACAATTATTTCCTTCAAAAAATATAAAATTAATTATTCGATTAACCTCTAATTTTAATCAATTTGGAGGAAAATCAAGCATTTTTAATTTTAAAAAGGATTTTCTTATGAAATTAAACTTTAAAATAGTTTCTTAAGTAAACTTATATAAATTCCACATAAAATATGAAAAATATAAATTCTTACTCAAAACTATTATAAAGCTGATTTGAAAAATATTTTATCCTTTTTACAAAATAATTATTTCAAAAATTATTTAAAATTTGAAAAAGGCTCGAGATTAATTTTTAATGTGGAGGGTAAAAATTGGGTGTCAACAAATGCCCCTCCCTTTGGGTAGAGTGGATGTAAGGAATCCTGGGCAAAGGAAATTGACGTTTCTGATTTTATCCTACCACAGATTCATCTTCAAAAAGCGGTTAGTTCTAGCACGAATTTCAAAAAATAATGGATAAATTCCGGTATAGAGTTTCCTACATATCTCAAGTTATATGAGAACTCAGACCACTTTTAGTTTGAAATACTTGATTTTATGCACGATTTTCAAAGAATTCCAAACTATTTTGATTTTAAATTACGAAGAGACCGAAAAGCTGGGAAGTAAGAGGATTGAGGGTTCAAAATATAACTGAGTTTTCAACATAGAGCCTTCCTACATATCCCAAGACTCAGGGAATCAGGCTGCTTGTAGTTCGACTCAATCGGTGGAAAAGATAATCTCTATATTAAGACAACCTTTGTCTCGGAATGAGTAACAAATGGATTGAGATATTGAATATAGGCTTGTAACCTCTCAACTAGAAATGTGGCGCTCTTCACACCCTTAAATAAGATTTTACCTGGACATAATTATCAAAGCTCGAGGTGTATTGTCACCCGGATTTGAAGAGAAGGAATGGTTCTTCTAGTGTGAGTTTAGAAAGTACCCTGGATGCAGAACTAAGACCTAATGATAGGAAATACCCACTGCCTTCTGATAAGGGTGTGGTTTGATGGTTGTGAAAGTCGTTCCTCAGCTCACATCCAAAGAGTTTGGTGTTCCTCCTCGGACTATGTCCTAGTTTGCTGCTAAGAAAAAGTTTCATGTTGTGATGCGTCTTCTTTGGCTTAGTCCGCACCTGTGGTTTTGATTTGAGATTTTTATCCTTCTCGGATGCTCTCGATAATTTCTCAAAACAAAATTGTTAGTGGTAAAGTAATTCCTTTTGGAGAGATAGTTTCTTTACCATACCTCATCCTTGGGTTATGTTCGCATCCTGTGTTGTGATGTCTTTTTGATGCATTTTGTGCATGTTGTTCTGGTTCGATATTTTCATCCTCTCGGATATTCTCGATAATATTTTGAAACAAAATTGTTAGTAGTAAAGTAGCTCAATAAGGAGAGATAGCTTTGTACCTCATTTTTTTGCCTCTCTTGTTTCTTGAAGAAGATACTGTCCTTTCCTGTCTCTATCTTAGGAAATAACAAATCCCATGACAAATAAACATGATAGCCTTTGTAGCTATCAGATAAGATTGCGTTTGTGGCGGTTGGATGTGGTGATCTTTGAATATGACGACCTTCGTAGCCGTTGTGATGTGACAGTTCTTGTAATCATTTATGACATTCTCTTGAATGTGATAGCCCTCGAAGCTATTGGAAGCAGTCTTTGCATATGACTTTGAGGTAAGTCCTGCACATCATCTGTATCGACGCGACTTACAGATATCCCTGAATTGTCAGTCTTTGGGTAATCTTGCACATCATTTGACTTTGGATAGAGGCGGCTTATAGATGTCCCTTAATTTGTCAGCTTTCGAGTAGTCTTGCACATCATCCAACTTTGGATAGAGGCGGCTTACAGATGTCCTTCGAATTGCTAGTTTTTTGGGTAATTCTGCACTTTTATCCGATCTTAGATGTAACGCGACTTACAAATTTTCCTTGAATTGTTAATCTTTGGGTAGTCCTACACAATATCAACATGGATATGTCGTGGCTTATAGATAACCCTTGTACTATTAATTTTTGGTAGTCTTGCACTTTTATCCAATTTTGGATATTATTGCAACTTGCACATTACCCTTGAACTGCCAACTCTTGGGCAATCTTGCACACTATCCTATTTTGGATATCGCTGCGTCTTATAGATAGCTCTTGGCCTGTCAAATTTTGGGCAATCTTGCACACTATCTGGTTTTAGATATCGCTGTGACTTACAGGCGACCTTTAGCCTTCCAAATCTTTGAGAAATCCGATTCATCATCTGATTTGGATGGCGTCTTATAGACATCCCTCAGACTATATATTTTTGACCTCGACAATGAGCAGTATTTGATCATCGGGGTGACAAGTCCTTTGCCACATGATCAAGTATATTTGCATCTTATGGCGGTTGATGCTCTTGGATGTATAAACATCCTTCAATATGAGATTTTGTTGTCTCTAAGCGATAATAAATAAGGGTGCATAAATATCCTCGATGTTAGACTCCTCTGTATTGCGCGATATTAGATATAAATATGCTGAATGTCAAACTCCGTCATCTTAGCGTAATAATAATAAGGAAGCAAAGATATCCTCATTGTTAGACTCTGCCGTCTTACACGATATTGGATATAGATATGCTGAGCGCCAGACTCCATCGTCTCGGTGTAATAATATGAAAGCAAGGATATACTTAATGTTAGACTCTGCCATATCACACGATATTGGATATAAATATGTTGAATGCCAGACTTTGTCATCTTGGCATAATAATAATAAAGAAAAGATATCCTCAACGTCAGACTCTTCCGTCTCATGCGATATTAGATATAAACACGCTGAATGCCATACTCCATCATCTCGGTATAATAATAATGAAGCAAAGATATCCTCAACATCAGACTCTGCTGCCTCACACGATATCAGATATAAATATGCTTTTGGGTCAATCCTGTATACCAAGTGCAACTTAGGGACGCCTCTGAATATCATCCTCTTTGAATCCAACCGATAGAGGGAAAATCTTCACCGCAAATGTGTATCTATGGTATTTTTGTCCTTGTGACATGATCCTTGTGACATCGTCTTTATGACATGGTCCTTGTGACATGGTCTTTGTGACATGGTTCTTGCGACATGATCCTTGTGATATGGTATTTGTGACATGGTCCTTGTGACATGCAAATATAATAATGATGTGGATGATCATGCAATGGCATTATAGCAGTTGCAGAAAACATCACCTTGGGTTTTTATGTTGTCATGATGGTTCCTTTGTGTGTACCTATGTTCAAGGCAAATGATTAGTAGACACATTGTCGCTTTTAGTAGAGACCATAGTCAAATTCAAATTCAAATTTGAAAAATTGCAGAGACATTGTTCATGAAGCTAATCAAAATAACTTCCTTTTGGATTTGGATGAAACGGTTGTACCCATTTCTTGGGACAGCCACAAATACCACTTTCAAGCATTGTCTGTTCGTAGTGATTTATGATTTGCTAGGGATTGGTAGAGAACGTTGCCGATCTCTTATTTTAAGGCTAGCCACAGCGTCCTGATCTGCCTGGGGATTCGAGGATACTGTCGATCTCTCTTTATCTGGTAGTTCCTGCAAACTACAAGCCAATTTGGAGAATCTGGTCTCGTTGCATTTCTTTGAACTCTTTTAGATAATGATGGACCTTCACCAATCTCTAAAATACTCTTTAGAACAACCTGCATTTGCAGAAAAATTGTTAGTTTTTTGGCGAAACTGATCTTTGTTGACCTTCTTCGATCTCTTTTGCTCTTTGTTTTGCCTTTTTTGGATGCTTTCCACTCTCGGGTATCCGTCGTCTTCGACTCCTCGGGTCACAGTAGGCATAAGACAAAATTAAATTATAAAAGAGTAAAACTAATCTTTTGTAAAGATTTTTCAAACAAGTTCTTTGGAAAGAAAAGATTTGAAAAAGGATAGGTTTAGAAAGGTCTCTGCCTATCATGTCATGTACTAGCTCAAAGAACATCCTTTATTCGAGGCTTTGACATATCTGATATACTGCTAGTGGACTCTGGAGATCCTTTATTATCCTAGCTGGTAGGTTTGAGAATGATCTTTCAAGAGATCTGTCATAGCTGGGGATTAACCCACCTCGGACTTTGTTACAACTGAGGATTTTTGAAGTAGACTCTGATCTCTCAGTGTTGGGGAATTCTTTGGAGTTTGTTTCTGAACTCTTGAATGAGGTTTGATAGAAATTTTGAGGTCCTCCTCAAAATTTCTTCCCCAGTTAAAGGTTTCACGATGAATCTTATTCCATTGATAAGAGATTTGACACTCTGTGGGAATTATGAGATTATTTGTCGAGATTCACTTTAGTTGCTCTTCAGCATATTCTATATTCTGACTTGCTGGAGAATGATCTTCACCTTCTGAATTTTTAAGACTCCTTTCTCAAAAATTCTGCCCCAGTTTCCATTTTCTGGGGTGATATGACCGAGCTATTATGGTGCCTATGTATCTTGTTGAAGCAGGAATCAGGTCAAGCATAGTTCCCACACTTATAGTGGGAGAATATTGGAAATAAATAGAGGGGTGACCGAGGCTGACAAAGGCTACCTACATATCTCATTCTTGAGAATTCAGGTCAAACATAGTTTGTACAAAGAGGATAGGGATATTTTAAGCTATTGCAAAGCGTAAAAATGATTAGAATCAAAAAATGCAATTACAGGGAAAGAAATAAAAGAAAGACCATCTTCATGCATAGTATCTTTTCACAGCATCGGAGTTGATTGGCTTGGGACACACTTGGCCATCCATCTCGGAAAAAATCAAAGATCCTCCAGATAGCACTTTATGGATGACTTATGGTCCTTGCCAATTTGGTGCAAACTTTTCCTTGTATTCCTCCTGGTGAGGGAAAATACGCTTAAGGACCAACTGTCCTATGGCAAACATACGAGTTGTTACTCTCTTATTGAATGCATGAATCATTCGTTGCTGGTACAACTAGCTGTGGCATACTGAACTCATCCTTTTCTCATCAATCAACATGAGTTGCTCGTAACAGGCACAAACCCATTCTTCATTTCTCAGTCCAGCTCTTGAATGATCCTAAGGGATGGTATCTCAACTTCAGTGGGTATCACCGCTTATGAACCATATACTAATACATAAGGAGTTGCCCCGGTCGAAGTCCTGATGGTCGTTTGGTATCCCAATAAAGCATAAGGCAACATCTCATGCCAGGATCGATGACTATCAACCATCTTTCTTAAGATCTTTTTGATATTTTTATTGGCAGCTTCCACAACTCCATTTATTTGTGGACGGTATGCGGTTGAATTTTGGTGAGTGATCTTGAATTGCTCATAGATCTCTCTCTCATAAAGTGACTATTCAGATTTTCTCCATTATCTGTGATGATTGACTCGGGGATTCCGAATCATCAAATCAAATTGTTTTTGACAAAGTCAGCTACAACCTTCTTGGTCATGAATTTGTAAGAAGCAGCTTCTACCCACTTGGTGAAGTAGTCAATAGCAACCAAAATTAATCTGCGTCTGTTTGAGCAGGCAACTCAATCGGACCAATGACATCCATGCCCCAAGCTACAAAAGTCCAAGGTGAACTCATAGCATAAAGCTTGCTGGGCAGCACTCGAAACAAATCTCCGTGGATCTGGCATTTGTGACAATTCTGTGCGAACTTGCTATAGTCATTTTCCATGGTCATCCAAAAGTATCCAGCTCACAAGATCTTCTTGGCTAAGGTGAACCTATTCATATGAGGATCACACACTCTAGTATGTACTTCTTCTAGCAACTTTGTGGCTTCAACCGAGTCAACACATCTTAAGAATCCAAGATCTGAAGTCCTCCTATAAAGGATTTCTCCATTCACGAAAAAGTTTTTGGCCAACTAGCAAATTGTCTTCTTTTAGTTGGCGGTCACATCTTCTGGATAGACCCCAATTTCTAGATATCTCTTAATATCATAATACCATGGCTCTCCTTCTGGTTTTGCTTTAACTTGCGCACAGTGCGCAGGTTGCTCTTTTAGACTTATCACCAATAGATCGATGTAATTTGGTCTGGATGCTGAATCATTGAGGATATGATTGCCAAAGCATTAGCAAATTCATTTTGAATCCTCGGAGTATGCTTGAACTCGATCTTTCTGAACCTCTTGCACAAACTTTGCACCACTTTTACATATGACATAATCTTGGGGTTTTTCACAGCCCACTTTCCTTGGACTTGGTGAATTAGCAAATCAGAGTCACTGATGACCAAGAGTTCTCAAATATCCATATCAATAGCCAACTAAATACCGAGAATACAAGCTTCATATTCAGCCATATTATTGGTGCATGGAAAATAGAGTTTGCCTGTCACCGAGTAATGTTGATGATTTTCTGATACCAAGACTGTTTCAATGCCTGACCCTTTGAAATTGACTGCTCCATCGAAGAACGATCTCCAGCCAGGGTATGCTTCTGCAATATCTTCTCCTATGACAGAATCTTTTCATTTGGGAAATAAGTTTGGAGTGGTTCATAATCTTTATCAACCATATTTTCTGCTAAATGATCCGCTAAGGCTTGTCCTTTGATTGCTTTTTGAGTCACATATATGATGTTGAATTCACTTAGCAACATTTTCCACTTGGCCAATTTCCCCGTAGGCATGGCCTTTTGGAATATGTACTTCAGAGGGTCCATTCTGGAAATGAGATACGTAGTGTAGGATGACAAATAATGTCTCAATTTCTGGGCAAACCAGGTCAAAGCACAACAAGTCCTTTCTAGCAAAGTATAATGAGCCTCGTATAGAGTGAACATCTTGCTCAAATAATAAATTTCTCTTTTCTTTCCGCTTTCATCATGTTGCCCTATAACGCACCCAAACACATTTTCTGAGACTGACAGATATAGCAACAACGGACTTCCTTCTCTTGGAGGAACCAATATTGCTGGACTGGACAAGTAATTCTTGATACGGTCAAAAGCTTACTGACACTCCTCAGTCCAGTTTGTTGGTGCATCCTTCTTCAGCAACTTGAAGATAGGTTCACAAATAACCATTGACTGGGCTATGAACCGGCTAATATAATTCAACCTTCCAAAGAAACTCACGACTTCTTTATTGGTCTTCGAGGGAGTCAACTCTGAATTGCTTTGATCTTTGAAGGGTCGAGCTCGATGCCACTCCTACTTACTATGAATCCTAATAGTTTGCCAGTCGATACCCAGAAAGCACACTTAGCAGGGTTTAACTGTAGATTGTATTTCCGTAGCTGATCAAAGAACTTCCTTAAATGAGTCAAGTGATCCGAACTCTCGTGGGGTTTGATAATCACATCATCCACGTACACTTCAATCTCTCTATAAATCATGTCATAGAATAGGGATGTCATGGATCTTATGTATATGACACCTATATTTTTAAGACCAAATGGCATCACTCGATAATGATAAATGCTCCAAGGTGTAATGAAGGTTGTTTTCTCTACGTCTTCTTCGTCTATTAGGATCTGGTAATACCCGACAAAACAATACATGAATGACTGCATTTCATGCTTTGCGCATTTATCAATAAGGATGTATATGTTGGGCAAAGGAAAGTTGTCTTTGGGACTAGCTTTGTTCAGGTCTCGTTAGTCAACGTAGATCCTGATCTTCCCGTATTTCTTGGGCACTGGGATAATGTTAGCCAACCAAGTTGGATACTTTGTGACCTCTACCACTCCAGACTGTATTTGTTTGGTAACTTCTTCTTTGATTCTCAGACTTAGATCTGGCTTGAACTTTCGAATTTTCCACTTGATCGGATCAAACCCTGGATTGATAGGCAACTTGTGAGAGACGATATCTATATTTAACCCTGGCATGTCACTATAGGCCCAGGCAAATATGTCGATGTATTCTCGAAGCAATCTGATGAGTTCTCTCTTCTACGCTTCAGTCTAGTGGACACTGATTCTGGTTTCTTTGACCTCTTGGTCATCCCCTAGATTGACCATCTTGGTTTTCTCTCTAGGTTGGACCTTTCTCAGTTCTCAAAATCTTTTAGTTCTTCTATCAACTATTCGAGAACTATAGTTTCTTTGTCGTATTCCTCAAAATCATTATTGTCTAGCTCGATTTGTTCGTTAAGCTCTTGACATGACATAACATTGGAAAGTTTTAACTTATTATTACTGAAACTAAAACAAAATAAGTTAGATAATAACAAGTAAACATGAATAAAATGAACAACAAATGTTTTTGAAAAAGGAGGCTTTCATTGAAATCCTGAAAATATTTACAAACTATGGCTACAACCCGCATGAATGCAGGTTTGTGCCTTTTGTAAAGTAGTAAAATGGTATGAGGAATATTAAAAACATAAAGGGTAGGTCACGGTGTCTCATCCGGACTATCACTGATTTTTCATGAAACATAGTCTTTGTCTACCCAGACAAGTGAAGAGTCATAAGAGGAGTTGTGGCCCAGTTCTGTTTTTTCTGGCTAGGCCTGGCATCCCTGATCATGGTTGCTTCAGGGATTTATTCTTTTATAGCATCACATTCCTCAAACAGCTCTCCCATTCCGTCCTCTAACCCATCATTTAGGGGACCAATTCGCACTGGGAAAAACTGATATAGATGAGGTAGCGACTTTGGCTATCCTGATTGCTTCTTCTCCTCAATTTTTGCCTTGTCTTCTCAGGACACATACCCTAATCCATGCTTGGTCAGCTGTCCAAGGATGTTTATTGGCTTAGTCATGCCATCATAATTCTTGCCTAATCCAAAACCTGGTTCATATTCGTTCCTCAACATCGTGGTTGCGAGCATCTTATAGATAGGTGACATTGGTACTTGAGGAGCGAGATCATTTTTGGTGGAATTGACGATCTCTACAGTGTAGAAGTCACTTTCCCTCAGGACTTCTTTGATCACAGGGACACAACTGTTAAGATGGCTTAGGTGACTCCCCTCACCATGAATTACCACCTCATGCTATTCCAAATGAACTTCACCATCTGATGCAAAGTTGATGGCACGGCTCCAGCTATGTGGATCCATTATCTCCCCAAAAGCAAGTTATAGCTGGTGGTAATATTCATGACTTGGAATTCTGTATGGAACTCAGTGGGTCCCATTTGAATGTACATGCTGACTTCTCTGATAGTGTCCCTGTGACCTCTGTCAAAGTCTCTCACGTTGACCCTGCTCTAGCAAAACTTGCCCAAGTCATAATCCAACTGGGTAAGTGTGAACAATGGACAGATGTTCAACCCCGACCCATCATAAGTCAATACCCTATTCACGATCTTCTCTTGACTCTTGATAGTGATGTGTAAGGCCTTGTTATGTATCATGCCTTCGAATGGCAACTCGTCATCACTAAAGCAAATGCGGTGGCACCCCAAGACTCGGCTTACCATGGCGGTCAGGTTTTCTGCACTCGTACTTGTCGACACATAGGCTTCATTTAAGACTTTGAGCAATGCTTGTCTGTGGTATTGGGAACTCATGAGTAATTCCCAAATGGAGATTTGAGCAGGGGTCTTCTCCAGATGCTTCACGATTGAATACTCTTTTGATTGCATCCTCCTCCAAAATTCTTCCGCTTCACCTTCAGTGATTGGTCTCTTCTGTTGGTCTTTCTTGTAAGCATTATTAACCAGCTCGTCGGGGATATAACATCTTCCTGACTTTGTCATATCGTGGGCTGCAGCGGCCTCAACTATAAATCCTTCTTCCGCGGGTAATAAAGCAAAAGCTTGCTGGGGTGTTGCTAACACAATGAATTGCAGCTTCTCTATAATACTCAAGGCAGCCACAACCTTCTCCAACTCTTCTAGATTTTTGGGACCGGCTGGCACTATGGACTTTCTCACGACCCAGTCTTCGTCTACCTCGATCATATTCACAGCATCTTCCCCGTGATTTGGGAGAGGGTTGTTGTTAATATTTGGTGGCGCTGTCTGCAGTGTGACTACCTTTTGATTGATCAAGTCATGAATCATGTGCCTTAGGTTAATGTAATCTTTGGTACTGTGTCTGGCACCCCTGAAATAGTAAGTACAATTCCGATCAGCTTTAAAGAAACGCGAATTGGTGTTGCTTGGTTTGGGTTGAATGGGCTGGATATCCAGCAACCTTCAATCTCTCATATAGCTGAGTTCTGGTTTCGGCCAGTTGGGTAAAAGTTTGAGGAACTTTCTTTTCCAAATTTGGGTGAGGGAGATTAACATTGGCGGGAGGGGGAACATGACGATTGTTATGGTTCTCGGGAGCTTTCTGATACACTTAAATGTTTTTGGGAGGAGCTTGGTAAGTGGGCTGCACATTTAGTGGTGGATCTTGGTAAATGGGCTACAAGTTTGGTTGTGGAGCTTGGTAAATGGGCTGAGTATAGAAAACAGGTTGAGGATTTTTTGGAGCTGGGGAGGGGTTGTTGGAATAAGTGATTTTTTATAGTTGGCTCCAAAGGGTTTTCGTGATTTTAGGTTAGGACTGGAGGATACTGAAGACACCTCTTCCCTTTTTTTATAGGAAGTCCTGTCGATCCTGACAA
Organism: Jaltomata sinuosa; assembly: GCA_003996215.1. NCBI lineage: Eukaryota > Viridiplantae > Streptophyta > Magnoliopsida > Solanales > Solanaceae > Jaltomata > Jaltomata sinuosa. The sequence continues at coordinate 749,243 of QJPP01004356.1, forward strand.
TGCTGAGGCCTTGGTAATCTTGCCACTTCGAAGGCCTTCTTCAATAATTGCACCAATCTTAACTAGGTCGGCAAACTTTGCTTTAACTGTTGATATCATTTTGTCATAGAACTCCAATTCTTGAGAGTGCATAAACACCGCGCTAATCTCCTCTTCAGTCATGGGATGCTGAATTCTCGCCGCCTCTTTTCTCCACCAATAGGCGTAATCTCGAAAGTCCTCATTTGATTTCTGCTTGATGCGGCTCAGAGAGTATTGATCCAGAATAACTTCCGTATTGTACGCAAACCTTTGAGCAAAGTCTCTGGCCATATCGCTCCATCTAGACCACTTCTTTAATTCTTGAGTGGTGAACCACTTTAAAGCTTTCCCGGTCAAACTCTGGCTGAACAACCTCATCAACAAGGCGTCATTCTTCCTTGCGCTGACCATTTGGTTGCAATAGCTTCTCAAATGAGCCTCAGGGTTCCCAATATCGTTGAAGGTCTCAAATTTGGGAGTCTTGAATCCGTCCAGCAAATCCAACTTTGGATGAATGCAAAGATCATCGTCATCATAACCCTTCTCATAAGACGAACCTTAGAGTTCTCTGATCCTAGCTATTTCCTCTTTCATCTGCGCCATGTCATGATCTTACTTCTTTTCCATGGACCTCAACTCTTTATCCTTTTCCTTATAGTGGTCAAGCTCGGGGATTTCTGGGAGAGCGGTATATGGTTCTACCAGAGCATGAAAAGTAGTTGGTGGCATATTCTGGACTGGTGGAGGCTGGATATATGGAATGGCATTTGGGTACATGGGGGTATAGTTATGTGGGTTGGTGATATTGGGATGGTTATTCTGGGAGTTATAGGTGTTTGGTGGCATATTTTGGTAATTCAGAGGGGGATTTTGTGGATTATAGGCATTTGGGTTGTTGCTTTGGTTAGTGCACTGGATAGGGAGAGTATGAATTTGGTATGAGGATTTGATATGAGAAGGGTTATTGGAGAGAGGTTCGTTGGAAGGTCTAGGTGTGGAGGCGGGAGGGATATCCCCTGGACAATTTTTGGTTAACGGGAAATTGAGTGGAGGGATTTAGAGAGGGGTTTGGGAGTTGCCCAGAGTTGGGGTATTAGCGGCAATAACCAACCTTGCCATATCCTTGGATTTTTGCACCTCTTCTTGCATCTTCTCTAGCTTTCTTGCAAGCTCTGCAATCATTTCACTTTGTTCAGCGATAACGTTATCTCTCACGGACAAAGCATTCTCTTTCTCACTATCAGTCATTTTGCCCTTAGAAAAGTGATGGTTAGAGGGGGAATCTATGTGTGCCTTTGTACATGTGAAGTAGGGATGTTCGGCCAGTTTTGTCAACACAGATCAGTTTTCATTATTTATTGAAGTAAAAATAACTCAAAGGACGATATATTAGATTCCGTTAGTGATAAACAATACAAGATATCTGACTGAAAATAAACACATAAGAATTGCTTTAAACACATAAAAGTTACTTTTTGTCAAGGCAAATTAATCCACGAGTAATTATTGACTCGAGGATTTAATGGACAAGAGTTTGCCTATTGATTTTGGGTAAGTAGGTTTTATCAGGAAAGTTGACTTGCTGAGTCTCTGCCTTCCGATACTTGTTTTGTAGTACTTGATGTGTCTTCTGAATTCTTTGGCATCTCCGACAAAGTAGGGAAATGAAAATTTCTTAAGGATAGGGGCCGGGCCTTGAAAGGCTTCCTACGTATCTCAGGAAGGAGAATTCAGGCCCTACATAGTTTGAATATAAAGGATAAGTTTTCATTTTGTTTCATCCACTATCTTATGATTACAAGGGGAAAAGTAAAAAACGACAGAAAGGAAATAACTACAATAACTTTGCTACTTTTAAAGCTTCATTGGATAGTGACAGGTCTCGATCTTCTTGATCTTTGGTCTTTAAGGGTGATCTGGTGCAAATTGGAGGTTGATATTCCCAATACAAATTAGATTCTTCGGGTCAAAATGGAAGGCACGACACTTCTCGATATCGTGACCTTTCATTCTATCATGATAAAGATAGATGTCATCATCCTTTTTCCACTTGGCGGACCCTCTTCTCTCCTTTCTCTCTACAGGGTGGAGGATCTTATCTTGAACCAGCTTAAAGTAGATATCCTCGTAGTTATCCTTGAAGGTAGTGAAGTCCAAGCGATGAATAAGGACATCTTCAGTAATGGGCATTCCAGGTTTGACTCGGTCACATGCTAGCATGGCGTGGGACCCAAACAGGTGAGCAATTTGTCCACTGTTAATCATTTCGTAGACCTTAGTTCTCCAAACCCTACATTCCTCAGTGGTGTGCCCCTTCTGGAAAGGATGTGTCACGCCCCGAGGTCACCCCCTAGACGTAACACGGGACTTAGGACCACAAGGATCCCAAGATAACCCTTTGTCGTAGCATATTCAAGCATAACAAAAAATAAGCGAAAGCAAAATAGATAAATCTGAAAGTTCATACATAGATAATCAAGTCGAATAGAAATACAAAATTTGGAAATAGACTTGATCACTGTCTAAGTCTGAAAGCCTCTACATGACATAAGGAGATGCTAGGATAAGACCCTAGATAACTCGAAGTATGAAAGTAAGAATTAACACTCTAAAATATAATTAGCCCTCGACCTAAGATGACTCACCTACAGTTGATAGAAAGTGGCCTGGAAGCTCTAGCCACGTGTCTGGGAAGGGACACCTGAATCTGCATCATCAATGGATGCAGTGCAAGCTATGCGTCAGTACTATAGGATGTACTGAGTATGTGAGCGATGTATGAATTATGATAAAATAGTTTTAAAACATGCTTAAGAATGAACCTGTTACGTAAATAAGGAATATGAATAGATATCAAAGTATAAAGCATTAAACATAAAATAAATCTTAACTTTCATAGTATAGAATCATATATTTCATAGCTTGAAAATAACATATGGGAGTTTCTCTTAACCGACATTAAACCATGCTGAGATACATGGAGTTCAGTGTCATGTACCCCCACTGAAAAGAGCTGTCCTAACCGGCTAAGGTTAGAACCATGTCGTACCAGGATCCTGTCATGATAAGCCACAGAGGGCAACCTACGGTGGCAATGTAGTTTTAGACTTGGGTTATCTGAACCCTCGTCTCTCAGCGAATACTACTCCCAAAATATATAACATGAGCTTATATACATGTGACATATATGATGCCAAACTTGTTTATAACTTGTTCATACCCTGGATTGTCATACTACTCATGAATTTGGCTTAGAAATCGATTCATGAGCATTGATGGAACATCGGGTGTCTTGTCTTGCATAATACTTCATAACATGGAAAACTTGCATACTTCATGACTTGTAAAACTTTGCATGACTCTAGTTCAATTTCATTATACATAGATTTTCATAGAATATAGGAACAAGGCATGCACATGCTTGAAAACCCATAAGGAAACATGCTATCAAAATCCAATTTGCTTAAATCAACTTCATGCATGTAGGAATTTCCATGGTTAAACTTCAATTCATGAAATAAGAGTTAACATGTAGAAACCCATACGAAATCATTAATGAAAACAATCACAAACATGTCCAAGTACTGTTTGAACACACGGTTCATCAAATCCATAAAGGCTGCAGGAGCATTTGTTAGACCAAAAGATATCACAACAAATTCTTAATGACCATAACGAGTTTTGAAGGCTGTCTTCGGAATATCACACTCTCTAACACGAAGCTGATGATAACCGGATCTAAGGTCGATTTTGGAGAAGAAGCTAGCACCCTAAAGCTGATCAAACAAGTCATCAATCCTAGGAATGGGATACTTATTCTTTATTGTAACCTTGTTCAACTGACGGTAATCAATACACATTCTAAGAGAACCATCCTTCTTCCGAACAAACAAAACTGAGGCACCCCATGGAGAAATGCTAGGCCTGATAAAACCTTTATCAAGAAGATCCTTTAACTGATCTTTCAATTCTTTAAGTTCCGCGGGAGCCATTCTATAGGAAGGAATGGAGATAGGATTCGTATCCGGAAGAAGATCTATCCCAAAGTCTATCTCCTGCTCGGGAGGGACTCCGGGCAAATCATTGGGAAACACTTCTGGGAATTCATTCACAACATGAACAAATTGAAGGGATGGGGTTTCAGACTCCGTGTCCATAACTCGCACTATGTGATAAACTACCCCTTTGAAATAATCTTCCCAGCCTTAAGATAAGATATGAAATGACCTTTTGAGGAAGGGTGACTACCTTTCCATTTTAAAATGGGTTCATTAGGAAACTTGAAACTGATAACCCGAGTACGGCAATCAACAGAAGCATAACATGCATACAACCAATCCATACCAAGAATGACATCAAAATCAGTCATCTCCAACTCTACTAGATCTGCTGAAGTGACTCTATGAAGGACCGAGATAGGGCAATTTTAGTAGATTATTTGGGCTAAGACTGGCTCCCCAACCGACTAGAAACACAAAAGGGTTCTAAAAGTAATTCAGGACATATTTTGAATTTGCATACTATAGAAGGGGTCAAAAAAGATAAGGAAGCACTAGGGTCCAACAAAGCATACACATCAAAAGAGAAGGCTTTCAACATACCAGTGACAACATCCGGAGACCTCTCCTAATCCTGATGGGAGGACATAACATAAAGACAGTTTTGGCGCTAACCACAAGAACTAGAAGCTGCCTCCTGCTGGGCTGGTCTACCTCCTAAAGCTGCTGGGGTAGAATGAGTCCTACCACCTCCCTGCCCCTTCTTAGATGAAAGGCAATCTCTAATCAAGTGTCCAGCCTGTCCACACCCAAAGCAAGTGCCTGTGCCCAAATGACACTCCCGGGTGATTCTTCCCACACTTGTTGCAAATAGGATGGGAAGGTCCCTTATCAACACTTTCCTGAGACTGGAAATAGGAACCAGGTCCTCTACCACCCTGATCATGATGAGGCCTCTGAGCCTGGGTAGGAGCACTAGCTGAAAAATGCACGGATTCTGATGACTTCTTCTAGAAAGAAGAGCGATGTACACCTCTGGACCTGTGATAACCAAAACCTGATCCCTCGGATCTAGCTCTCTTGTTCTCTCATGCCATCTCCCTAAGCTTGTCACCCTCAATCTGATAGGCATGAGTCATGAGTCGGGAAATGTTCATATCACTCAACAACAAAGCAGACCTACAACAAAGCAGACCTACACTCTTTCTTCACCACATCAGAAACCCTATGTATGAATTTGCTCATTTGATCATGTGGGTCCACTACCATGAAGGGAGCATATCTAGACAACTGAGTGAACTTCAGACTATACTCTTGAACCAACATCGACCCTTGTCTCAAGTTCACAAATTCCTCCACCTTCGCTTGCCTCAACTCACGGGGAAAGAACCTATCAAGGAAGGCCCTCTCAAAACACTCCCAAGTCGTGGGGACCACGTCCCTCACCCTAGTCTCCTTCCATTGCGTGAACCAAATATGAGCTACATCCTTGAGTTGATAGGATGCAATCTCAACACAATCGACCCCAACCACTTGCATAACCTCAAAGATCTTCTTTACTTCATCAATAAAGTTGAGCGGGTCCTCACTCACTTTCGAACCCCAAAATTCAGATGGGTTCATTCGGACAAAGTCACAAACTCGTGTTGCTACCCCACCTTAAGGGTGGACTGGGGTAGCAGCTGGCTGATTGGCTTGAGTGGCCAAAGTCTGGGCTAGCAAATGGATGGCGTTCCTGAACTTCTCATTCGTGACATCGGGAATTGGAATGGGAGGAATAACATTCTGAGCAGCTCGGGGAGGCATGGCACGTCGAGGAGGCATGATCTGAAATGTACAAGATGAGGATTAGAGGAATATAAGGGTTAAGCTCTATCGCACGACATAATCATGAAAGAAGTGAAGTTTTCTAAAATATCTCATAGTTTCTCTCTCATATGTGTGGCGCACTTCACACACATGAAAAAGACTCTACTCGTTGTGGCTTTCAGACATCCTAGGACTCTTGAACTTGTGGCTCTGATACCAAGTTTGTCATGCCCCAAGGCCACCCCCTAGACATAACATGGGACTTAGAACAACAAGGATCCCAAGTTAATCCTTGGTCGTAGCATTCTCAAGAATAACCAAAGATAAACGGAAGCAAAATAGATAAATCTGAAATTTCATATATAGATAATCAAGTCGAATAGAAATACAAAATTTGGAAAGAGACTCGATCATTGTCTAAGTCTGAAAGCCTCTACATGACATAAGGAGTTGCTAGGACAAGACCCTAGCTAACTCAAAGTACGAAAGTAAGAATCAACACTCTAAAATAAAATTAGCCCTCGACCTAAGAGGACTCACCCACAACTAACAAAAAGTGGCCTGGAAGCTCTAGCCATGTGTCTGGGAAGGAACACCTGAATCTACATCATCAAAGGATGCAGCGCAAGATATGCGTCAGTACTATAGGATGTACCGAGTATATGAGCGATGCATGAATTATGATAAAATAGTTTTAAAACATGCTTAAGAATAAACTTATTACCTAAAGAAGGAACATGAATAGATATCAAAGTATAAAGCATGAAACATAAAATAAATCTTAACTTTCATAGTATAGAATCATATACTTCATAGCTTGAAAATAACATGTGAGAGTTTCTCTTAACCGATATTAAACCATGCTGAGATACATGGAGTTCAGTGTCATGTACCCCCACTGAAAAGAGCTGTCCTAACCAGCCAAGGTTAGAACCATGTCGTACCAGGATCCTGTCATGATAAGCCACAAAGGGCAACCTACGGTGGCAACGTAGTTTTGGACTTGGGTTATCTGAACCCTCGTCTCTCGGTGCTAAATACCACTCCCAAAACATATAACATAAGCTCATATACATGTGACATTTCTAATGCCAAACTTATTCATAACTTGTTCATACCCTGGATCGTCATACTACTCATGAATTTGGTTTACAAATCGATTCATGAGCATTGATGGAACATCGGGTGTCTTGTCTTGCATAATACTTCATAACATGGAAAACTTGCATACTTCATGACTTGTAAAACTTTGCATGACTCTAGTTCAATTTCATAATACATAGATTTTCATAGAATATAGGAACTAGGCATGCACATGCTTGAAAACCCATAAGGAAACATGCTATCAAAATCTAATTTGCCTAAATCAACTTCATGCATGTAGGAATTTCCATGGTTAAACTTCAATTCATGAAATAAGAGTTAACATGTAGAAACCCATATGAAATCATGCAATTTTAATAGTAGTTTCATAATCAAATCATGAGAAGACCATATTTAACAAAACCTATGAGGATTGGATAACAACCCTAATTTGAAGACCATGAAATCAAAATTTGAATTAAGGGTTTTGGGAACAAGGGTGAAAGAAACCCATTGTTGATTACCCACATACCTTGATTGAAGATAACCCATTTGAATTGGAAAGACTTAGGAGGCTTGAACTTGGAGCTTGAGACTTGAAGTTTGGAGAAGAATTTTCCTTTCTGGGAGGTAAATGAAGGGTTTATAAGGGGCTTAGAATAATAATGGTGAAAACCCTTCTTGAAATAGTCAAAACAACCTCACTTAGGAGTTAAAAGGGTGGGAAATGACTAAAATACACTTGGGACTTAATTTAGAAAAACTATTAAAAAAAAGGTCAGCTTCAGGTTCTAAGGGTTGGTTCCACGGGTCGTCGTTTGAACCATGACTCGTGGTTCCAACTCGTGGAACCTGGTCGACTAGGCAGTCTGCAAAAACATTTCTACGGGTCAATAGGATGGACCCATAGAACAAACGATGGGTCATCATTTGGAGTTGTGGTTTCCCACTGATACTTATTGGAGTTGCTGGAATTGCATTCCATGAATCACACCATGGTCCGTACTTCCAAATGATGGACCATCATGTCGACTCGTGGTTTGCCTTGAGGGACATGGACTCTCTGAACTTTCAGTAATTACGGCTATGATGACGGTCCATCATCCAGAAGGACGGACCGTCCTCAGACTCGTCATTTCTAGGACAATTTAAGAGGTCTTCTGGAACTTGGACAACGAGTGCACAGGATGGACTGTGGTTTCAAAACACAAACCGTCGACTGATTCATCGTCCCTGGAAACTTGAGATTTTTCTGAGATTTTAACTTAGATAGTTGGTTTGATTTTTGATGTGTTACAGGATGGTAGGCAAATTCTTTGTGTTCGTCTTTAGGATTGCACTGAGGTCCCTGGGTCTCATCTAGGTGCAAAGTCCCCATGGTTTGCAAGATCTGGTAAATGGTCGAGATTTCCACAACCTTAGGGTTCATCAGGAAGTTCCTAGAGTGAGCATTCAGGACAATCTGCTTGTCACCCTGTCTAAACCTGGACGGCCAGAAAACCGCATCCCTAGTCTCAGACTAATTTTTCATTTCTTCTATGAGTTCTTCCAGAGTCATAGGGAATTTCACTGGCTCGAGAAGCTTTTCTTTTGGTTTATCAAACACTTCCTCTTTCCCTTTCTCTAGTTTTACAATCATTTCTGTAGCAGCCTCAAACTCCAAAATCAGTTGCTTGATCTCTCGGACAAAGTCTATTTTTGACACTGCCTTTGGCTTTCCCAGCATCTGATCTAGTGCAACAATTCTGGCTTTAGCCCTAGCTGTTTGTTCTTCAACTTCCCTTGTTTTGGCTAAAGTTGCCTCAGTTAGTCAGTCAATCTCCCTGCCCTTTCTCTGAACTTTTTTGATTTATTTTGCAATTCTGACTTGTGCCAACATCTCATCGACTTTATCCATTTGTTCTTCTGTGATGGCTATCTCTTCGTATAGTTTCACAGATTTGGCCAATGCTGCTTCGGTGATTTGTTCCACCTCCCTGGTTTGTTTTTCGACCTCGGCTATTTTCATGTTGATTTCTTCCATTCACCTGAGCCTGGCTCCCTCAATGTCCATAGCTAGTCAACTTCCTGTTGGATGGAAAGAAGCTTTTTTAGATATAGTGGAGTGAGGTTTGGATTTTCTGGAGAAATTGAGGGACTCAAGGAGTAATTTTGGTCGGACTTTGTATAGTGGCTTTATATTTTGCCTATAGTGTTCTGAAAAAAAATTGGCATGCAATGGACCAATTTTCCCTTGATTTGAGTAACACACATAGCACATAAGACAATTCATATCGCAATAATATCACAATAAATATTGCGTCCTAACTGGGTGACCTTTTTATTCCAAAGGTAGGCCTAGCGGGTTTGAAAGACGTATATGTCGTATTTAAACCATTTTATTGCCCCCAAGAATAGCACACATATATATGGAAAAACTTCCCTTTAAAGGGATACAAAAGCCAGCAGAAAGGGGGTACATTTTAAGAGAAGGGATAAATGCATAAAGCCATGCCCATGCAGGGTAAATTGTAGCAAAAACATACATAGAAAGCAAACCCACGAAGGGGTATTTTTAGGGAATACATAAAAGCAATCCCATGCAGGGGAGACGATACTAAAATTATAATGTCGAGGGTCCTTCTTCAGTTCTGCTCCTCTTGGATGCTCCAGCGATGTACCTGAGCTTGAATTGGCTTAACCAAAAGTCACTTTAAAGTTTTATCGCTTGTTCGTGTATTGGTAATACCCTGGCCTCTAAGACTTTCTTGGTCATTTTTGAGTCATGTTGAGCTATATCTTTTCTCATATCTTTGATTTCTTGAGTAAACCCTGCTATGGTACGCTGGTCCTCTTCTTGTTTTCTAAGAAATTCTCGCTCCCTCCTAGCCATTTCTTCTTGGAGATTTATCAATTGTAGATGGAAATTGGGTCCAGAATTGACCCGTGGTTCTGATATAGCTACTCCTTCAATGTCTGCTTTCACCCATTCTTTGTAGCCACTCACATACCTAGGATCGAACCTATCTTGGGCTAATGTCTGCAGACCCATTTTCACGAGTGTCTTCCAGTTATGGCAAATTGCCCTAGCCTTTGGGACTTTGTCCTCTTCATCGTAGTCGATGATGTAACAACCCATATGAACAGTTGTCGGCTTGATTTGGACCTTTCCGAATTGCCTAAGGACTCTTTGAGGAGCATAGGGTCAGATTCCTTGAATTCTCGGAAGAGAAAGGAAAGCTAACTCATGACATCTCATGACTACCTCTTTTGAGTGAAAATCGTCAAATGTCATTTGGACATCATCTTCTCCTAGTTCACAAAAGGCTTGAGCCCACCCTATCTTGGTCCTATTTCTTATGCCTCTGTGATGGAGTGAGTCTGTCAGCATTTCTAAGTTGTCGAGCCTATCTGATTTGGGGATTTCCTGGTCCTTATCGACTTTGACTAAATGTTTGAGAATACAGTACTGCGAAAGTAGGTTGCACCCTTGGAAGTAGCGATGCCCGTTTTTGCATCTTCCCAGAGCCTTATAGATGTCAGATAAAATAACCAAGACTAATGGAAAGTAGCTAATGGTTCCTCCGTCAGATAGACCATGAAACATGGTATGACCCACCATTACTACTCGGGTATTGATGAAGAGATTTTTGTTCAATGGGAAGACCATGATGCCCAAAAGTGTTATAGCAAATGCAAAAGCTCGGGTCTTGTCCCACTCCAGAAATGTATAGAATTTATTTTGATATTGAGTGAATCCTCCCATAGTCCCAAAGCGATTATAGAGCAACTAGAAAGAGATACTTGTCCATGTTATCCACGGGCATTGGTGTTCACATAGATGGAGATACTTGACAATTTGGGTCGGAGTAGGCTTGTCTGGTATCAGGATGCCTTGTTGAGGTCTTAACCTTCATTCGTTGGCCATTCTCGCGGTTTCTATGCAATCCCTGAGTTCTTCCATTATTGGAGTCATTTCTATCATTTCAAAATGGAACACTATTTTCTCGATATCCCAATATCCGGCCAGGACTTCAATCAGTTCAGGCCATGCTTCCATGTTCATCAAGGTTGGAAAATGACCATGTATTGATGGACTACCTTTTGCCAGTTTGGACCCAAATTAATCCACCATATTTGGAGAGGTAGTGAAGCTTTTTTTCATCACATCGAACTTGAGGAATCTCGACATCCTACAAAATAGATTAACCTATTAGGCCCCACCCCAAGACAATAGTCTGGTTACAACACATACGTCTTTCAAACAACATATAGTTGGATGCTATGTCATTGGGTCGAAAACCCATTGACATGTTTGGGTGGTCCACTAATGGATTTAATATCCCTCAAATATTAAGACGTCTTAGGTCAATGCCTATTTCGAGATTTGTTTTCACTCTATCCTAGATTTACTCGAATAGGTTCATTTAAAACTGACCAAGAACCCGGGCAGACAACCACGGGCTAAATCAACAAGTGACCGTTAATCGACCGTGGGTCAACTACTTCACTCGTCTGTTTTGAAAATTTGTGTTTTTATGAAGAACGACTGAAAATACTTACATAATCACCTTTTTACCCTTAATGCAATCTAATGCTTTTGCCAAGAGAGACGGAAGATGCCATGAACAGTTTATAATTGCGGAAAAATAAACAAGTAAGGAAAGCAATAAAGTTACTAATTATTACAATTCAAATAGTTAGTCAAATAAGTTAGTAACAACAATAAGGTTAGAACCTAGTTGAATTGTCCCCAACAGAGTCGTCATTTCTGTTTTTGGGAAAAAATAGTTGTTTCGACTTTGAAAATCATTTCGAAAACCAAGTTTTAAGCTTCAAAACAATTTTTTCAAGTAAAGAAGAGTTACCACTTAGTTTAATTTAAGGAAACCCAAGAAAAACGTTGAAAAATTCTAGAGTTAAAACAGATATAACTTTAAAATTTCAGAGATTAAGGGTAAGAGATTCATATTAATGCTTTTAGAAGGTTTTTAATGCATTAAAAGTGTCCGCTAGCTTGCGGTTATCCGGACTTGTTAAAACTAACTTATTTGACTGACTCGGAAAATTATTTGTTTTGAAAAGACAATTTGATTTAAGATAAATGTACCAAAATATAAAGTTTGAAATTCTTAGCAACGATTTAGAGTAAAATAGTGAATGCATCTCGAGGAAAACAATAACCATGCTTTTGCATTTGGAGATTTAGAAAAAATATTTTTTATACAAAGAGATTGACCGAGCAAGCGAAAGGATTTAAACAAGAAACGGCTTTCCGTTAGGGAAGATTCAACTAAGTTGAAGTTAGAGTTCACTTATACAAATAACCCTATCTAATTAAGCTCTTGGCTTAACTAGCAATTGGACTTTGCCCAAAAACCTGTCCTAAATCTAGTTTGTGGGCCTTCTTAGGCCCACCGCCATCACTTTTAAACTTTGGTCCATTCTCTAAATTCTTGCCCAATTAGGACCGTTGCTGCTGCGTTATCATGGGTCAGGCCTATTTTTTCTCAATTTTCAACTCTGTACACTTTTCACTCGGGCGGTGTTCAACTCGGTGGTGTTGGGCTAATCCCAACTGAAATGCAAAGGGGAAGGGAGTCCGAAATGGGCTCGAGAGATTTATGCGTAAAAATAATAAATAAAGAGGATTAATATCAATTCCAACAACTTGTAAAGAAGCAAAAGAAAAATAATAAGGCAACATGAAAAAATCAATTCTATTACTTAAAGGATTGGACATGATTGTGCGAACTTGTGAACTTAATAAGACATTATGAAAGGTATTGATCGAACCAGTAACACCACAAGCCATGACCAGGAAAAGAAATGACAAATCTTGACTTCTAATTACTAATTCATACAAGACAAACCAACATGCTACACTTTTATCAAATATAGCTCAAAATTCTTTGTTCTCCACCCAAGCCTACTACAAGTCGTATGAATGACATTTTAGCTACACTAACACCGAAAGACACATAAGATTGAGGTAAGCAGTGCTTATGCAAATGAGGTTATACCTTCTTAGTAACAAAATAGTGCACTCTGAACTCTCTTTTAACAAGACATATTCAACTTTTATACGAAGGGGAGGGGTTATATGATCAGATGTGATTCATGGAGAAAAGGGAGGACAAATAGTTTAAATATAGACTATGTGGGGGAACTTAACGAATGATATGCTTTAATGGAACAAGCTGGATGAGGGATGAAGAGAAAGGCATGAACAGACCACCATTGAAATCAAAGAACTGAAACTTAATGCTTCAAACGACTAGAAGTGAACGCACAAGCGTAGAAACATAATCTTGTTATTTTGTTCTTGATTCATTTTAAAAGAAAATGGTTTAAACACATGAGGATCGAACACTTCATAAAAATTCATCCTTGGAACAGTCTATTTATTCTTTATGAACTATCCCTCTAAATGAAAATCTTTACAAACACCCAACAGACATTTATATAGGCATGACAGTCATGAAACAATATCGACCCAGTTTTTTTTTTAACAATTTCCAAAAAAAAAAGACAACAATATTTCTTTTTACTTTACCACAATAAGATAAGGAGGTTTAAATAGTGAGACCAACAACATATCGACACTTACATGGAGCACATAAGGAAACAATTAATAAAATAAGAAGAAGACAGAGAAGAAAGAAGATAGAACAAAAATTTAATAAACAAATTTTTACAGCTTTCATTTGTTATCCCTTAATACCAAATCAAACGAGACCAGCCTAAAACCAATGTGAAGATTTCTAAGAGCACAACCCTACATCATGCTAAAGATAAACAGAAAGGAAAAATAAGAAGATGAAGAGTTTATCTCCTTGGAGCAGCGAATCAGGACCTCGAGCTTTACCCAAAAAAGCTTCACCACCGCAAAAAATGAGCTTCAAACTCGAATTTTTGACCGTAAAAATGTTTGAAAAGGACTCAAATTCTTTGACAAGAAATTCCCAGAGATTTTTTTAAAGCCTTTTTTAGGGTTCTCTTTAGCTCCAAAATCGGTACCCAACATTAGGAACAATGAGGGTTTATATAGGAGAGGATTTGGGATTTTTGGAATCATTTTAGGGGATGTGGGATGGGGTTTTCAAAGGTTCTTCTGGGGATTTCGCTTGAGTATGTTGAATCCTTTGTGAGGATAAGGTTGTGAGCTAGAAGATTATACCATTTAGGTACAAATCTTGGGAAGAATTTTGCCAAAGGACGACGATGAGGTGCGGATTCAGGACACATCACCTCCCTTGGTACCTCCTTCGTATGATTCTTCGTGCTTGACATGCGTATGGAGTACGGAGGGACGAGGGAGTAAGGGGAATCACTGGACAAAACCTAAGCGGCGCTAGGGTTTGTTCGCTGAGAGAAAGAGAAGGAGAGTATGAAGAGGTCATTTTGTTGTGACTGTGTTGGGAAAGAAGAAAAATGAAGGAGTATAAGGGTGTGTAAGTATATGTGAGTGCACAGATGAGGAGTGGGCTGGGTTTTTGGGTTTAATTGGGAAAAGAGGTGGGCTGGTGGCGGGTCAGGCGGAATGCCTGGCCCAAATCGCTAATAACAAGGAGCTGATGGGGGCTATTTAGGTGATGCAAATGTGGCCACTTTAGTTTTAAGGGGTTAGTCAAATTAAGAATAAATCGAATAAATTTGGCTAAAATTTAAACGATTTAAAGAATTAGGCCAGAATTGGGATAGAGACGAATTAATTATAATTAACAATTTGAGCTTCTTTAAATTTAAATAATTTGAAATTATTATGTTTAAAGCACAATTATTTCCTTCAAAAAATATGAAATTAATTATTCAATTAAGCTCTAATTTTAATCAATTTGGAGAAAAATCAAGCATTGTTAATTTCAAAAAGGATTTTCTTATGAAATTAAACTTTAAAATAGTTTCTTCAGTAAACTTATATAAATTTCACATAAAATATATGAAAAATATAAATTCTTACTCAAAACTATTATAAAGCTGATTTAGAAAATATTTTATCCTTTTTACAAAATAATTATTTCAAAAATTATTTAAAATTTGAAAAAAGCTCAAGATTAATTTATAATGTAGAGGGTAAAAATTGGGTGTCAATAATCATTTGAGTGAATATCGTAACAGACCCTCCATGGGCAACTTGTTGAGAATTTGGTAACTTGACAAAGATAGCTCTAGGTAAAGGTAAAAGAGAAAGAAAAGATCCCTATTGAAACTCATGTGCTCACCAGCACCTGAGTCTATGATCCAAGACCTTTTACTGATAGGAATTTTTAAATGACTAGAGTTCAAAGAAAAAGGAATGGGAGTTTTACCAGCACAGTTACCACCAGTTGTAGCAGGGGAATTAGTGCGCTGGTCATCAGGTTTCTGTTAATGTGTGAATTTTATGTATGACAATACTATGTATGCAGGAAAATAAGAAAAGCAACACAAAGACCAATTAAGGATCCTCTTACTAAGGAAAGAAGATATCACCTGATGTGAAGGAGTAAAATCAACACGAATCTAAATTGGGATAAATATATCAAGCAATCAATTAAGGCCATCAATATGGAGAGAAAATATTCAGACGAGTCCTGATGGAATATCAAGCAATCAATCAAGGCCATCGTTATGGAAAGAAGATATCCAGACAAGTCCTGATGAAATACTCCCAATACTATTCATGGAAAAATTCAAAGCTACTCGTTCAATAAAGGAAGAGTTTCTGAAAATCAATAGAGTCAAATCTTGACTCAACCTTATTCTTGGAAAAGAGATATTTTCACATCCCTTTTCCAAAGATCAAAACTCTTGGGTTGCTCTCTCCTTCTCCAACGGCTCATGCATCTCTCCTATTTAAAGTCGTTTGAAGAAAGGAAGAAATTATACACTTAGTCTAAACCTTCTCAACTTCTTTGCTCTACTTTTATCAAGCATTGTATTTCCTTGTGATCTACTGTGTACTCAAAAAGGAGAGGAGAGAAAAATATTGTTGGTGAGGCTACTGTATCAAAAAGAAAAAAAGAGAGAAAAAGAATCGAGTGTAGTCGTAGGAATTACATTCAACTCTTGTTACCCAAAAGCATCAAAGAATTTAGTAAAAAATCCCTTGCAACCCAAGGGGAATGGAGTAAGATTCGTTCTGGATCCGAACTAGTATAAAAATATCGTGTGTCTACTTTTACTTTCCAGTTCTGCTTATTTTAGTATTTGTTGTGTGCACAAGTCGACTAACTAAAGAAGGCAGTCAACTGATAATCGAAAAAGTAGGCAAATCACTCCCCTCTTGCACTTTCAGTTTCACTAGATGGAGCATGAGCAGCACTTGGTTCAATTATTCCTGAGTGAAATGCTTACTCTTCCCATTTGGATCTACATTATACATGAATTGATCACCATGTTCTTCACTACTTAGAACAACATTTCCTTGCACAGAATTATGAAGAGATCTTGATTTAGTAAATTTAAAATTAGTTAGGAATCTATGTATCTTATAACACTTATCAATGGAATGCTCAGGCTTCCTGCAATATCTGCAATTTAGTCCAAATTTTTTGCCTTCAATTGGAAACCTCTGTGCTCTAGAATCATATGAAAACCTCTGTGCTCTAGAATCAGATCCCTGTGGCCTCTACTTTGCACTGGTTTGTCCAGCAACTATGAAAGAAGAAGACTCACCGGGGTACTTAGGAGTGGTGTGCATTTCCCTCTGTTTCTCCTCTTGCGTCAAAAGAGCATATGCATTTGCAATAGTAGGAAGGGGTGAAATCATGAGAATATTACCTCTTGTACCACAATAATTGTCATTAAGTCCTATTAAAAACTGAACCAATCACTCATCCTGTTTTCCTTTGATGTTTTTACCTCTTACCTTACAGGTGCAAAGAGTGGAGTCATCCAAATTGTCCAGCTCATCCCAGAGTCTCTTCATCTTAGTGTAGTAGGTTGCTATGTCAGTTGCTTCCTGCACCAAAACACTTAACTCATTCTGCAGCTGAAAGAGTTTAGCTCCGCTGCTCTGGCCAAATCTGGCCTCAAGATCACTCCAAAGTTCTTTAGCAGTGGAAGAATAGATAACACTCTCAAAAATTTCACGTGACAGAGAATTTAAGAGCCAAGAAATTACCATGTTGTTTGCCCTTAACCCAGCTTTGTGTAGCTCTGAATCAGCTGTCGATTCAGAAAAGAAACCATCAATAAAACCCGCTTTGTTCTTAGCAGTCAAGGCAATAAGAGCACATCGCTTCCAACCTATAAACCCCTTGCCATCAAATGGAGTATTTACAAGAAGCATTCATGGTGAATCTGAGGTTGCAATGTAATATGGATGAGCAGTGTTGATAGGATCAACAACTGTTGCCTGAGCAACAGATCCAGATACATTAGCAGTAGGATTTGGATTAGTGATATCTTTCATTGCAGAGTTTTAAAAGAAGGAAGGAACTGGATATAGATTTAGAAGGAAGAACAGGATATTGAAGCAGAAAAAAAGAAAGAAACGGTTCTTCACAGAACCTGCTCTGATACCATATTGAAATTGTAAAGAAACGAATTGAAAGAAATTCTACTTTGTATTGAGTGAATTTTTTATGTTGTACAGTGTTCAATATATAGAAAAATAATCCTAACTGTTTGGACACTTGTCCACTAATTATTGATTTTCTCATAAGAAACTAGTATCCTATACAAAAATAATATTCCCTATACAAAACTAAAATATGTGAAAGAAAATCTAGAAGCTTCTTTATGACTCATCAAAAGGTGCTACGTGTACGACGAGGATGAAGCCATCTGGACGCTTGAGATCACATCAGAACCATTCTTAGATTTGGGGATACGAACATTTTGGCTCTCAAACTTTGAAATGTCCGCTTCTTCTCTTCCACTAGTGATCTCACCGCAGGTCCGATCAATCCTCTGTTCAACAAAGCTTAACAGTAATTATAATAACTTAACTAAGGAAAAGTTAGTTATAATTTCTTAAGAGAAAAAGACTAATCTACCCTTACTACTCTAACAGCCTACTAACAGCTCATTTAAATAGCTTTATGTCTCAACAATTATCAACACGTTTCCACCAGAGTCCAGTACATAGGCATGAGAATGGCCTAATGATGCCTCCTAAAAGGCATATGAGTGTTGGAATATTCCACTTTGGTAAGTCTTTTGAGTCACATTGGTGGATTAAAACATAGTAATATTACACCAACAAGGTTGAAATGATTAAACTCAAATGGAGAGGAAAAGTGCATAAATGTACTTGCATATGCTTTAATTACGTTTAGTATATAAATGTATTAAAATTGTTCGACAATATGCTTAGATAAAATAACTCAAAGGTACTCTTATATAACTTGGTGTATTTTGGTGTGAACATTTTTTCAATAAAGCACAATCTTCTATCTGTGTGCATCTCCCAACGTCTTCAAATTACTATAGGCAAGGTTGATGTGGCTGAACATATGCACCAGCAAGGCATCTAGGTGAACCGCAAATTAATCTTAAAATAGCACAACCAAATAGTAATTATTTTTTCAATGAATGATTTCTCGCTTCTAAGTTTAAGAGTGTGGTAACGGTATATATATTCTTCCCAAGTCTTTGCTTATGTCATCCAAGTATACCACCATTAACTCATTAAGGTACGATTCAAAGCTCATCTAGACATTCAAACTTCTGTAAATTCCCTAAATAGTCACTCAAGTTTTGCCAATTGCTTTCTAATATCACTTTTATTTCATTTAGGACAAGGATATCACTCAACTATCACTTTTATTTCATTTAGGACAAGGATATCACTCAACTATCACTTTTTTTCATAAAATATACTTAATACCTTAAAAGCCTCCTTCTCTCCTACTTGGCATGCCATGTCATTAATTTTATTCTTTTTTAATAAATAAATTTATTTAACTTATCAAACTTATTTAACTAAAATTTTATCCTACACATGTTATATTAAATATTGAAGAACAATTTAATTATGTACTTTAGATTTCATACTTACTGTATCTTTCTTCAAAAAATCATAGAAAATAACTAATATTTTTATTTTTATTCAATATATAATAAAGTACGATAAGTATTATTACATCACATGATAAAACTGTTAAATAATCACACAAATTAAAGGGAAAGGATTCCTATGGTAGTATTATGCACATTACTCATTAATGGAGTAGTTGATGTATTTCATGTGTACACTAAAAAACGAAAGACTTGAATTATTTTATTTGGTACTCTTCAAAAAAAAAAATTATTTCACCACTTAATAATATTTTTAAAACTCAAGGTACTTATACGAATTGGTACTCATTTAATATTTTTTGGTTATTTATTTATATACTAAAGGGTCTTAAAACCTAAAAGAAATAAAAATGATGGATTTCAAATTTTAGAAATTAAGTTTGTCATTTATATGAGAGCACAAGAATAAAATCCATTTTTTGAAGGAAATAAAAATTATTTAGTCTTAAATAAATTAATTTTTAAAGAAATATTAACAAAATAATTCAGTCTTTACTATTACAAATACATCTTTGAAATATTGCTCAATCAATTATTGTTTGCTTTTTGTGATTTTTAGGATGAGGTAAGAATATAAATTGACGTTAAATTATATAATAATATAAAATATAATATGATGATCACAAAAAATTTAAATCAAGAAACTTAAATTAAAAATAGTATATTTCCATTTTCTATTTTTTTTCCCTATGTTAACCTTACTTATTTGCTTGATTTGATTATGGGCAATTACTTGCAGAAAATTCGCACGAAAAATTCATCTTTTCACTATTTTTTTATAAAAAATATCTTGCATAAAAATTTGCAGGTGCGAAATTAAATTTTTCAGATAATAATTACATATTAAGATTTTTTCATCAAATTTTGTATAGCAAAACTTTTTTTCTAGGTTTACTTCATTGAAATTTTATTTGGTAAAAAAAATCATAGAGTTTTCATCAGATTTTGTTTGGTAGAAAAATTTGTAGAAAATTAGATTACCTGCAAATTCTTTTGCATAATCCCCAAATAAATTTCAAATTTTCTTGTAGTTTATGAGACATGGGCTTGAATAAATGAATTTGAAGAGTTAAATAGGTATATTATTAAGAAAATGAGATTTTAATGATATGACATGCCAACTAGGAGAGAAAAAAGTTTTTGAGGTGTCAAGTAGTTTTTGAGAAAATTAGGAATAGTTGGGTGATATTTTTGTCCTAAAAAAAATAAAAGTGACATTTAAAGAAAATTTCCAAAACATGGGTGACTATCCATGGAAATAACTAGGGATGTTCACGGTTTGGTGAAAAATCAAACCAAACCAAATCGATCAAAAAAACTACCATTTGGTTTGGTTTTGAATTTTAAAAATCGATACTATTTGGTTTGGTTTTTCTTTTAGCAAGAAAAAATCAAAATAATAATCAAACCAAACCGCCAAATTATATATAAAATTTTTATAATTATTTATATATTATTCATAAATAAAATATTTCATAAATAGCTAAGGTTTAAATTTAATTGGGGGAAGGGGGGGGGGGGGGGGGGGGGGCAGAATCTATAGCTAAAGTTTGCTAATTACAATTCATAGCTACTTTTAAGTAGCCAGGTGAGCGAATATACATATACGACATTAACAGCGAAATACACATACAAATTTAACAGAAAATCTTAAATATTTGTTACAAAATCTTTTTAAAAATGGAAAACAACATAAATCATGGGCATCTTCGTTTACAATATATTTTCTCTTCAAACTTGCCTGTAATAGCTCAAATCGTCATTCACATATAAATGTATATGACATGCGTATATATAAATACAAAGTAAAATAAGAAATTTTCTAATTCGTACCAACACTTTATATACCTATTATATTTCACACCTATTTTTTGTTTAAAATTTGACACACATATACAAATACATTTAG
Source organism: Jaltomata sinuosa (assembly GCA_003996215.1). NCBI lineage: Eukaryota > Viridiplantae > Streptophyta > Magnoliopsida > Solanales > Solanaceae > Jaltomata > Jaltomata sinuosa. The sequence goes on from QJPP01004356.1 coordinate 770,051, forward strand.
TCTTGATTGAGAGAATTGTGCTGAGAAGATCTTTTTTAAATGAAAAATCTATAAATCACGCTCAAATATTTACTCAAACTTCTATCTAGGATCTGGACTCTCAAATCAAGATCTTTTTTAAAAGTAAAATCTCATAAATCAAGCTCAAAATATCTTCTTTCCATAGGATTCCTTAATGAAAAAAACTCTTAAATCAAGAAAAGTATCTTAATTCAAATCTTTCATTAGAGATACAACTCATACCATTTGTATTTGACATAGAATATTTCAACAAAAATATACATATGTAAATACAAATACATAAGGATGTGATGTTGAAAATATTGAAAATAGAAATACAATTGTATTAAATATACTTTTTCTCTCTCTCTCCCTCTTTGTATTTTTGTATTTTCACCTCTTTCTCTCTATCTTTGTATTTTGTATTTACACCTATTTCTCTCTCTATTTTATATAGAATGACATAAGTGATATTTGACATATAAATATATAAATACAAATTCAAAAACTTGTACAAAATCAAGATTATGTATACAAAGATATAAATTCTCAAATACATATACATTTCAATTGTACAGAAGCATTTCAGTTATTTATACTCACTGCAGAACCATCTCAATACAAATAATACATTTGTATATGACGATACATTTGTATTTGTATCAAACAAATACAAATAATGTATTTGCATTTGGTTTTCCCACAAATACAAAAAAAATCTAAAACTTCAAAAAAGTGCATGAAATTTTATCTCTTTTTCTTCCTCTGATGCATTTGCATTTGGTGTTTTCATAAATACAAACAAAAAATCATTCTTTCTGATCCACACTAATTAAGATCTGAAAATGAAATACAGACTCGGTTATCTTTGGCTTTCATATACAATAAGTTTCAGGAGGTATATTTTTTAACTCATCGACCTTTGAAATGATGATGACAATGGTTTGTGTTCTTCTAAGAATAAATATTTTAATGAAACTTGAACTGAACTATTGACGTTTTTTGATGATTTTCCAATAATACCTTTGCGAGCTACATCATAAGAAACGTCGTTTAGTTATAGATCGCGGTTGAAAATGGAGTAAGTAGGTTAGATTTGACGATCGAAGGGAAGAAATTGAAATCATGTGTTGAGGAGAGAAAAGAAATTGAAATCGTATGATGAAGATGGAAGAGTTAAATCATCCATTAATTTAGCCAATGAAGGAGGTGAGATCGATGGAGGAGAAGCAACATATACGCTTCTCAATTTGTATATGCTGGACCCACAAAAAATAGTTATTCAATCTAAACCATAATTGTAAATGGTAATTAATTTAAATATTAGCTATGTCTTATAATTATGACCTTAATGTTTCTATACCGCATAATTTTTTTATTTTATTATATTTCAACTATGAACTTAACTTTAGCATAACATAATTACTCAAGCCCAACAACCCAAATCCGGTAACCCTCAACTTCAAGCCCAACACTTTAATCTTTAAGTATCTAAGTTTTAACCGTGGGATCTCACTTTTTATTTTTAATCTAACATAATGCACAACAAATCAAATATTTATTATTGCATTTGGGGGTTCTTTCCAATACTAATTCATGCATTAGAATTTAGAGGATTATTTTCTTATTTTCTTGATAGTTTCTTCCCCACAAAATATTCACTTGTGATTTTTATCATATAGGCAGTACAACTAATGCTTATTATTTTGGCATTTGATTCACAAATTCAAGGGAAAAAATTATTGTTTGCTGTAACAACCTGTTCAGTCTTTATTAAAAAGAATCTCGTTATGGGTGAGCTATTCGTGTGAAGAGTGGGCTAGAAAACTTTCGAGTTAGGGAGTTGCAAATTTTGGGCTAGGCTAGTGTCGGACGGATTCTGAGCAAGGTTTAGTTTAAGGCAATCTGGGAAAGGATTGGGTAAAATATCTTGTGTTGATGTCACGACCCAACTATCGGGCTGTGCGGGCACCTACTCTAATCCGCCTAGATAGGAGAACTCTTACCACCCGAACCAACAGGTAATGCGGAAAAAGAAATAAACCATGAAATAAGCCTTTTTGATACATGAAAACGTTTACAAGATATGCGGAAAAACCTTTTACAATTTGAAAACAGCCCTCCTAGAACCTAGTCTAAGCCGGTACAAGAGCTACTACAATAGTATTTCAAAGAAAATATAAAAGGACGCAACTCCATCATAGAAACAAGGAGTAGGAGCTGCTGGAGATCACTATCATCATGTACCTATGAAACATCACCAATTCTGCAACCAGACTATACCCAAAAAGGTATAGCAAGAGTAGAATCAATATAAACACATGTACTGGTAGGCATCATCGGTCGACCCGAATCCACACATACCATCATGTAAGAAATCAAGGGAAATACACATTTAAACTATGACACCTCATTCCCTCAACATACACCTTGATCAACCCGCTTTAAAACCAAACCTTTCTAACCCTTCTACTGCCAACTCTACCACTATGAGACGTTATGCTCTGATTCCTATGACTTCCCAAGTCACATTTAATCCTTAGACTTTCCAAGTCCCACTTATCACCTATTCTTCCCAAGTCACACTTACCTTGCCAACATTTATGTCCATACCCGGACTATCATTTCCTTACCTAAGTCAACCACTATGACTCAAGAACCCGGAGTAAACCCACTACTTGGTGACGTAGACCACATCCGTCATACCGCCACCTATTAGTACAAAACCGCCCCAATGACCCCCAGGGCCATACTCGACAAGTAACAACAACCAACATTATAACCAGGCCACAAGTCTCCCCCTTAGCTTATCAACCGCACGTAGCAAGTCAAGCTGACATTGACAATTCTTAGTGACAACCAACATACATCCTTTTTACATAACTCAGACCAAGCAAGGATCCCTAGTACATCATCTATGCCTATAACATATGACCCCGGTTCACAGAAGAACTACCTTGTCACTTAAGCACACTAACCTGGCCCTTCAAGGACCAACTATACACCAAATAATAATAAATCTTGGCCCTCTCAAAAATCCAACATATAAAGAATAAAAAGTACACCCGCACTGAGTAAAGCAGTGCAACATATAATAATAGCCAATAGTACAACTTCAGACTCTCAGTCTATCTTTTTACTTATCAACCACAGAGAACAGGTTCAACAATCATTTAACAACAATAATAAATATGACATTTACCCTTTTTCATTACCCGGACCAATCAAGGATCAACAGACCAACACCTAAGTGTTAACATGTAATGCCCGGTCCACCTCAAGACCATCCCCATATTTAAGTGTAATAACCCAGCCTCTCAAGGACCAATGTAATCAATCACAGATTTAATAACCAACTTGATACACTCATGGAATCGTTGACAAACATAGTCAATAATGCATAATTAACCCGTACCAGGCGTGCAACCTGAGCCAACCAATGTAGAATATGTACCAGGCGTGATACCCGAGTGAACTATTAGTATTTTCCGTATCAAGCGTGGTACCCGAGCCAACCATTAGTATACTCATACTAGGAGTGGTACCCGAGGTAACCGTTAGTATTTTCGTACCAGGCATGGTACTCGAGCCAATCAAATATCACACCAAGTCCAATCAATCACAACCAATAAACAAACATACTTGTAAAACCAACAAGCAAACAAAACAAGTTCATTTCACATAGACTGATTACCGAACTACTAGACATTCAAAAATCATTCCCTAAACATGCAGCTCATACATTACTAAGAAATAGTACGTGAACACATAATGCATATTTAAAAATAAATAACCATCACCTACCCCTATTCCGGGTACATAAACATAACCTTGAAATTTCGTTCGAAGACTAACCCCAATTCACCCCTTAACATATACTAGTAGATACATCCAGTCTTGAACCTCCTTCTAGTACCGAAATACACCATGGGGAGAGACCTTCCCTAACCTTGGTAATTCAACCAAGTACGATATTCTAGTTTCTTATAACAATATTTCAGAGAATCCCCTCTTTAACCTGTGGTTTAATTATCCAAGTTCCCAATTTCCCGAACCTTCCCGACACCCTAGTCCTCAGATTTTATCATCACACAACACCCAATTAATCATAACAACCTGAGATGTCACAAGAAATTATCACAACTCAATGAATTCTAGATTAACTAATCCAACCACAACAATTCTCCTCCAGACTTCGTGCTTGAGGGTATAAACATGGATTCTCCTTTTCAACTATACAACAAGTAGAAAATAAAAGCGGGTCAATCTACTCAATAAAGAAAACCTAGCCTACTTGAATGCCAAGTAGCTGCACCATGCAAATTTCTAGCTCCGTGAAGGCATTCTCTGACGATTGACAGGTCCGAATTCGTGGTTTTGCGTCCTTTCAGCCAGAATCCCTCCTCCCCATAGCTCCCAAGATTTGAAGCAGCCTAGGAGGGTTCTTGGAGTAACCCTCATCTATTTTGGGGCTGAATGAGAGAGAATGAAAATATAAAACCCGTTTTTGAGTTTTCTGATCCCCTCGCTCACTATAGCGGTCCACGCTCTGCTATAGAGGTACTGCCGTAGTATAACCTACCGCTATAGCAGTGCTGACCGGCATTGACTTCCGCTATAGTGGTAATTTCTTCACTATAGTGGAGGCCGCAGAACAGAACCTCGTAAAATCCCCAAAAATGGCCCATTTCACAACACACTTCAAATCTTGACATTCTGAACCAACCCTCTCACGTCAACTTTGATACCGGGAGTTCTACTCACCCGAATTCATTTTCAAAAAGTCCCCCGAACTCCTTTAGGTCTTGGATAATGGAAAAAGTAGCTCGACCCAAGTTATAATACCCAATCCGCACCCAAATTTCCCTAGACCTTACCTTGTTCAGAATTCTTCTAAGACTAGCCTAGCCCAAGATTTCTAACTTCTCAACCTGGAAGTTTCTAACCCATTTCTTTGCATGAATAACCCACCCTATACGAGGTGACTTTTAATAATGACTAAACAGGTCATTACAACATATACCAATTTACCCATTGTTCATCTCCGAATGATCTCTAAGGCAGAAAGAGAAGAAGGAGCCCGCTCCCTGAACCTTGACGCTCTACCATGAAGCATATATATAACCTTACGCAAACCATCGAAACCTTCCAATTCCCTTGGTGTACCCAACCTCAACCAAAAATTAATTTGATCCTGCTCTATCAAGGAATTCCTTCTTTCGAGCTACACAAGGCTAACTAGATTACCACTTCCCGAGTGCCCAAGAAATCTGAGGCCTCATCGAAACACCGGATAATCAATAACTTACACCTTGACTAATGCTATAGTGAGAACACCCCCACCACTCAACCGACCCTACCACCAAGGATAATCAATAATAAATCAGCCACTACTCACCCTCATAACATAATCCTATGAGCAGTGTCCCACACTACTCAGTCAATTACTTGTTATTTTACCAAATTCTACATGGGTGACTATTCCCACCAATGGCCAATCATAATTTTATCAAATACCAGGGCTACCATATCCATCCCTTCGTTTTGTCGCACATGGATGCTAAATAATTCATGCAATAGCTCACAACTCAATAAGCTATTTAAAAATGACCCGGGAATGAAAACAAAATAAGAGAAAAATAGGGCAGGCATTTTGCCCCGCGCCTTTCTGCTATAGCGGTTGTCACTTCGCTACAGCGGTACTGCCATGGCGATAGAAAATCTCACTATAGTGGGATTGCCGTAGAGGTGCACTTACACTATAGCGGTCCCAATGGTATCAGTCCAGAATTTCAAAATTTTCAGCAAAGTGTACTCATTGTCTAACCACGTCAATCCCGCCATGGTCTTAAACAACCCCCAAGACTATTCCTGGCAATGCACAAATCAAAACTTAGCATCTAATTATCACCAATCATGAAAGATTCACAGAAGAAAATTGTCCTCGATAATACATTCCCGCTATTGCACACAAATAACCTCATTTGATACAATTCTAAGTAAAGAAAAGGAAATAACAAGAAAAAAGAATTAAAAGGAAGAAGAAAAGAGATAGAAAGGTAGACACACAATTGAAAAATAAAGGCAACCAATACTAAAAAGTAAAGACCTCCATTGAATTATTCAAGATAGCACCTAAACCTATTAGAAAGACCTCAAGGGAATTAGATTCCCAAGCAACCCTTCTTTCCAAATTCAACACAATCAAAAGCTTAAGCAAGCTCACTAGTCTTTGAAAGAGTATTTAGTCAATATCAATGTAATCTACCTAGGGAATTAAGAAAGCTACTACTTATACTAGGATAAAGAAAGGAAGAACTAGCTATTACAATTATACTCTTAATGAAGTAAGGGCCTTGTTTGATTGTCTTTCTTTGGTTAAATTCATGATAATTCATCAAATGGTCATATTGTATGCTTAGCCTATTTCCTCACTAATATATCCATCTTGTGCCTCTTTCTTATTTTCATCTCCCCAAGCTATCATCAAGATGTGCAACCCCCGAGAAGGCTCCATAATGCACTCAAGTGCATCTCTTTTCATGAACAAGCTTTGTAATGCTTGGAGCTCACGTGCTTGACTGTTTGTAAAAGGTCTTGAGGCAACTTGAATTACATCATTCTCCCCTTATTGAAAGGAATTTGACCTCAAATTCAAATGGTCATCATCAACCACCATAGGAGAAAGATCACATATATTAAAAGTGTTATGTACTTGGCATTCCGGAGAGAGAGCCACCTTGTATGCATTGTCATTGAGTCTTTCAAGTACTTCAAATGGACCATCTCCTCTAGGCATTAGCTTTGTCTTCCTTTTGTTGGGAAACCTTTCCTTGCGGAAATGGACCCAAACCCAATCACCCGGTTCAAACACAATCTTCTTTCGACCCTTATTGGATCATTTGACCATCTCTTGATTTTTCTTTTCTAGTTGAATGTGCACCTTCTCATGCAAAGCCTTCATGGCCTCAGCCCTTTTGTTACCATCTAAACCCAAAACAACATCTTGAGACAAAGAAGTTAGATCAAGAGGGGTGAGGGGGTTAAAACCATACACAACCTCAAATGGGGACATACCAATAGTACTATGAATAACACGATTATATGAAAACTCAACTAAAGGCAATTGGTCTTCCCAAGATGTTAGCTTTCCTTTAACCATGGCCCTAAGCATAGAACCTAAGGTTCTATTCACAACCTCGGTTCGGCCATCAGTTTGGGGGTTACAAGAGGTGGAAAACAACAATCTTGTTCTAAGTTGACCCCACAACTCCTTTCAAAAGTGGCTAAGGAACTTAGGGTCCCTATCACTCACTATTGTTTCAGGAATGCCATGCAAGTTGACCACATTCTCAACAAACAAAGATGCAACATGAGAAGCATCATCACACTTATGACATGCAATAAAATGAGCCATCTTGGAGAATCGGTTAACAATCACAAAAATGCTATCTTTTCCCCTTCTAGTCCTTGGCAAACCCAACAAAAAATCCATAGAAATATCAAGCCAAGGTCTTTGGGGAGTGGGAAGTGGGGTGTACAAACCATGGGGAAGTAGTCTAGACTTAGCACTACGATATTCAATACATTGACCACAAAGTTTTGCAATATCACTACATATTTTTGGCCAAAAAAATTGTTCTTCAAGAATCCCCAAGGTTTTATCAATACCAAAATGTCCCATTAAACCTCCATCATGTGCCTCCCTTACTAGGAGTTCCCTCCAAGAGCTCATTGGTACACATAGTCGCTTGTTCTTGAACAAGTAACCATCAAATCTAGCAAAAAGGGTAAGAGGTTTATCCTTAAGCCCATGGTCCCTTTCCCATGCTTCATAATCTTGATAGATTGGAGCGAAAATGGGGTCCTCGGGATACAATGTTTTCAAGCTTTCAAAACCCATCAATATGGAAGTCAAAGTAGTAATCAAAACACGTTTTCTAGACAAGGCATCTACTACAATATTATCCTTCCCTTTTTTGTATTGGATTACATAAGGGAAAGTTTCAAGGAATTCAACCCATTTGGCATGCCGTGTGTTCAACTTCCCTTGGGCCTTTAGGTGTTTCAAAGACTCATGATCGGTCCTAATGACAAACTCTTTAGGCCACAAGTAAAGTTGTCAATTACCCAAAGCTCTAATCAAAGAATAAAGCTCAAGATCATAGGTGGAGTAATTCAATGTCGCACATTTAAGCTTTTCACTAAAATAGGCAATGAGTTTTGAATCTTGCATCAAAATAGCCCCAATACCTACCTTACTAGCATCACATTCAATTTCAAAGATCTTAACAAAATCGCGCAATTGCAACAATTGTGCGGAGCTAAGCATTTTCTTCAAGGTTTCAAATGCCTTTGCTTGCTCCTCACCCCAATAGAAAGGTGTATCCTTATGGATTACCTTAGTCAAGGGAGCGGATATGGTGCTAAATCCTTTAACAAACCGCCTATAGAAACTAGCCAATCCATGGAAACTACGAACATCACCAATGGATGTAGAAGTTGGCCAATTCCTAATAGCGTCTATTTTAGATTCATCAACCTCAACGCCCCTTGAACTCACAACAAAACCCAAGAAGACAACTTCATCAACACCAAAAGAGCATTTATCCACATTAGCATAAAGTTGTTCTTGTCTAAGCACTTCAAACACACATTTCAAATGAACAACATATTCATCCATGGTCTTGCTATACACTAACACATCATCAAAATACACAACCATGAATTTTCCAATAAAAGGTTTCATCACATGATTCATTAAGTGCATGAAAGTACTAGGAGCGTTAGTGAGACCAAAAGCATCACTAACTATTCATATAGACCAAATTTGGTTTTGAATGCCATTTTCCACTCATCATCGAGTTTCATCCGGATTTGATGGTAACCTCTCCTAAGATCTATCTTAGAGAATACACATGAACCATTTAATTCATCTAACATGTCATCAAGTCGAGGAATGGGATGGCGATACTTTACCATGGTTTTATTAATGGCACAAAAATCCATACACATTCGCCATGTGCCATCTTTTTTTAGAACCAAGATCACTGGGACCGCATACAGACTCATGCTTTCACGTACCACCCCTTTCTCAAGGAGTTCATCCACTTGCCATTGAAGTTCCTTGGTGTCCACCGGGTTGTCTCTATAAGCCGGTTTGTTTGGTAATTGTGACCCCGGGATGAAGTCAATTTGGTGCTCAATTCTCCTTAAGGGAGGCAATCCCGATGGAAGTTCCAAGGGAAACACATCGTCATAGGCCTGCAAAAGAGAAGAAATAGAACTAGGCAAAGAAGAGGTTAGTTCATTAGTATGTAAAGAATAGTCCTTATGCAAGATAAGGACCACCAGGTGTCTCTCCTCCATCTCCCCCAAAATCTCCTTAAAACTTGTCAGGAGAGCCACCTTTTCCTTTATCTTAGGGTTCTCCACCCTTTCACTCCCTTCTCCGACTCCATTGTCTCTACTACTACAATCCCCACCCTTGCTTTTCTCCTTCAACTCTCACATCTTTTGGTATACTTGACTAACTTGCACCGGTGTCAAAGGATATAAGATATGTTTGTGCCCTTCATGCTCAAAGGAATACTGATTGGTTCTACCATTATGGTTTGTAGCTCTATCATATTGCCACGGTCTCCCAAGCAAAACATGACAAGCTTGCATTGGTACCACATCACATAGGATTTCATCTTGGTATTTACCAATCTTAAACTTGATCAAGACTTGTTTATGCACTCTCAACTCCCCACATTCGCTCAACCATTGAAGTTTGTATGGAGTAGAGTGTTTGGTGGTGGAAACGTGGAGAAAATCCACCAAGGTAGTACTTGCAACATTGGCACAACTCCCACTATCAATTATCAAGGAACATACATTTCCCTTGATGAGGTACTTAGAATAAAAAAGGTTATCCCTTTGACTCGGGTCATCCATAGCCTTGCTTATCATGACCCTTCGCACTACATAGTTTGGTATGGTAAGCTCCCCTTCTTGAGGCATATCCTTGATTACCAAGGCCCTCATTGCTAAACCACAAGGCACGACAACATCTCTATATTGGTCACCCTCATCATCATCAACATCTTCCTCTCCGTGGGCACCCTCATTATCATCCCCCTTAAGAAATTGCATATCATCATCACTACAAGCTTCTTCCATCATTATAATGAATGCCCTTCGATTGGGGAACTCACTCGTCTTGTGAACAAAACATTGACATTTATAGCATTGAAGAGGTCTAGAAGAATTACCTCCTTCCTTTGGGGGGACTTTAGGAATCGGCTTCTCAACTTGATTGCCTTGGACAAGGAGGTTCTTTGAATCTTGCATGTTGCCCTTGTTGCGTTGCCAATTGGAAGAGGAAGAACCCCCTTCTTTGTTGTTGGTCCAAGAACCCTTGTACCCTCTTGACTTGTTGAGCTTCTCTTCCTTGAGCCCTACTTCTATCTTAATAGCCACTTCATGAGTTTCATCAATATCACTATAATGGTGGAGTCTTATTTGGGAAGAAATATCTTTACTCAACCCGGCATGGAACCAAGTCATAGCATTTATAGGATCCTATTCAAAATCAATCCTCATCTTCACAAGTTGGAACTCATCATAATATTCTTCCACACTCTTGGTGTCTTGTTGTAAAGTGTAGAACTTCTTGAGTTGCTATTGAAAATACCATTCGGTTACATATTTGCACCTCAAGATAGCCTTTACCTCTTACCAAGTAGGAGTGAGGGTCAAACCATGCAATCTCCTTGCCTTAACTTGAGTTTACCACTATGTAGAAGCAAACTCGTCAAATTGAGCAATAGCATAAGATGCCTTTCGCACTTCGGACATATCATTAGTCAAGAAGATTCTATCACATTGCATCACCCAATCAAGGAACACATCGGGATTGCTTCTACCCTTGAATGAAGGAAGAGTAACTTTGATGGAGTTAAGACTCGTGTCTCGACCCCCAATATTGCCATGGTGTCTATTATCTCCATATGGATCGTCGCCATAGTTGTCATCATGATAACCTCGGCCTTAGTGGCCAACTCGCCCTTGAATACCTCTTTGCCTACCCATTTGAGGGATAGGACCATGTCTTGCCCCTCTCCCACGATGAGGACCTTGGAATTGCATGTGTTTCTCGCTCATTCGGTTGTTAAATTCATTGGCTACCTCTTCTAACTCCTCTTGGAGCTCTTCGGGGAGCTCATCACCCATTGGTTGGACATTTCAGAATGGTTGAACATTTCAAAGTGGTTAATAGATATTTGGTGGAGGTGGAGGCACTTGTGGGTGTGGTTGAGGCAATTGGGGTTGTGTATGAGGTATGCGTAGTGGTTGTTGAGGCACTTGTGGTAGAGGTTGGTGGGTAATATGTGGTAGTGGGGTAGTGAAAGTGAGGTAGATCATTCGGTGAAGAGTTCTAGGTGACATCGGGGAAGAAGAAGCTTGGCGAGCTCCACTTGTTGTTTTATGGTAATGAATGAGAGGATTTAAAGAAGCGTCCCTATTTGTTGCTTCAATACCCTCCATTCGAGTATCAATACGATCCATCCGTTCACCCATTTGGATATAGAGAGCAGAGATCATGTTCATCACTTTGAGTAGAGCGGGGTCCCTGGTGGGAGCCAGAGTCTCATCACCATGATTCGACATTGGTACCTAGTGAAGACACTCAAACAAAGAAAGCAAACACGTTAGTTTAGTCAAAATAAATAGCTCACAATCACTCAAGGATGCACACCTTTGACTGCCTCACAAATTACATTGGCCAATGATTGTATCTTGTTTAGTCCGATGAGTTGCAAGAGTCCAATCTCTACTTGAGGTCAAGAATGGATTCTTGTTTGACTCTAGAAAGAAAACTCAAGGCTAACGGACGAGAATCAAGAAGGTTCAACGGAAATAAGCAAGAAAAGTTGGAAGAAAAAAATTGGCAAGAAAAAAAATTCGTACTCAAGAACTAATCAACAAGAAGTAGAAGGAATTACTTGTTGTTAATTAGTTGTAAGAATCAAATAAATTAGATGAAGGTGAAGAGGAATAAGTGTAGGAGAAGAGGGAAAAAGTTTGACACTTAGAAAAAAAAATTGGGGTCTTGAAAAGTTCCAACACTTAGAAAAATTTTGGGGTGTTAAAAGTTTCAACACTTAGAATATTTTTGGGGTGTTAAGAATAATCAGCTCTCTGAAGTTGAGCTACACTCTCATACAGGTGAGGGGGGGTTGACGCGTGCGTGGCAGCTAGTGGCTGACATGGCTGCTGACGTGTTCGGTCCACATGGATTTTATTTATTTTATTTTATTTTTCACTAGTGGACCCAACAAACACCTTTTGTCAAAATTCAAGAGCACTTGGAAGATCAAATATACTTTTGTAGCATCTTTTTCTTCAAGAACACTTGAAGATCTTCAAGAACACCAAGTTAAAACCCTTTTCCAAAACTTCACCAAATTTCTTCAAATCTTAGGACTAGCTCCCCCTCGGCCTAGAGAACAAACCCCAACCAATATTAACCTCAATTTCAACCAAAATCAACAAGACCCACTTGAATTTGTTCAAGTCTTTAAAGTTTCAAAACTCTTTCATGGTAGAATCTTCTCCACAACTCAAAATGACTTGAAACTTAAAATTTAGACTAAAATGATACTAGGGAACAAGAATCTAGCATCAAAAATAACAAAAGAAAAAGAAAAAAAATCAGTTTTTTTTTATAATATCAAAATCCCAAAGACTAGATTTGTTGGAACAAATCTAGTCCAAGCTCTTGATACCAATTGATACAATTCTAAGTTAAGAAAAGGGAATAACAAGAAAAAGGAATTAAAAGGAAGAAGAAAAGAGATAGAAATGTAGACACACAATTGAAAAATCAAGGCAACCAATACTAGAAAAGTAAAGACCTCCAATGAATTGTTCAAGATAGCACCTAAACCTATTAGAAAGACCTCAAGGGAATTAGATTCCCAAGCAACCCTTCTTTCCAAATTCAACATAATCAAAAGCTTAAGCAAGCTCACTAGTCTCTGAAAGAGTATTAGTCAATATCAATGTAATCTACCTAGGGAATTAAGAAAGCTACTACTTATACTAGGATAAAGAAAGGAAGAACTAGCTATTACAATTATACACTTAATGAAGTAAGGGCCTTGTTTGATTGTCTTTCTTTGGTTGAATTCATGATAATTCATCAAATGGTCATATTTCATGCTTAGACTATTTCCTCACTAACATGGCCATCTTTTGCCTCTTTCTTCTTTTCATCTCCCCAATTAATCATCAAGACGTGGAACTCCCGAGAAGGCTCCATAATGCACTCAAGTGCATCTCTTTTCATGAACAAGCTTTGTAATGGTTGGAGCTCACGTGCTTGACTTTTTGTAAAAGGTCTTGAGGCAACTTGAATTGCATCATCCTTGTTCCCATGGTTCCCAACCAAGTCCCGGTTGTCCTGAAACCGAAGCTTTCGTACAGTCGTATATCCTTTCCCCTCACTATCTTAACCAATGATGAGTCCTTTTCTGAAAGTAATATGAAATTTTTAACTCCACACAGATAGCATTTTATCACAAACCAAATCATACCAATTCAAATTATGATGACCTTTAGACCCACAATTTCACAGTAAGGTAACCAATCACATACCAACCAAGTAAGCCATACACGCATTGTAACACACAAACAATTCAACTTCAAGCTACAATGAAATCAAGTCACATAATTTACTGTCTATTCGTCCCATGGATGACCATTAGTCGATCATCCATGTCTTACCATATTTCCCGTTATTAAGCCATAATAGCCCTTGTCCCTGGTACTTATTCACATACCAACCACTTGAAACCTAAGTTTTCACAAGTATATATATATCATTTTCCCTTATCATTTTTACCAATCATAAGACCCTGCCTAGCATTTAGCATTCTGTTTTCCACTTAAAATCACAAATCAAGAATCCCATTAATCATTAACACATAACCAAGTTATGACCTTTTCTTGACCACAAAATTCACAACAAATCAAACAATTGTACACCACATGTTTGCAGTCATTCAAACAACAATACACATAAGCACAATCTCAAGTCTCAAGCTTCAACAGTCAATAAAAATAGTTTCCTTACCTTTTATTCTCCTCATGGATGACCGTTAGCTGATCTATCCATACCTTTACATAGCCTCCCTGGCCAGATACCAATTGGAACCTTCCTGGTTCCAGTTTCCCTTGCTTGACATATCGCAATTGGAGTCCAATGACATCCTTCACTTCGTTGAGATACCAATTAGAATCGAGAGATACCAATTATACTCAACCCATACAAATAAGTGAATGAACTACACGAAAAGGAATGAAAGAAGAGAGATGTTTCCTAGAATGCTTCATAGCTTTCCAGAGATTAGATGTGGACGTTAACACACCAATCCGCAGGACTCTATTCGATATTTTTCTCTTGTACTGGGAGATTGGTAACCTGGGCTCTGATACCATTTGTCACGACCCAACTATCGGGTCGTGCAGGCACCTACTATAATCCGCCTAGATAGGAGAACCCTTATCACCCGAACCAACAGGTAATACGGAAAAAGAAATAAATCATAAAATAAGCCCTTTTGATACATGAAAATGCTTATAAGATATGTGGAAAAAACTTTTACAATTTGAAAATAGCCCTCCCTAGAACCTAGTCTAAGCCGGTACAAAAGAACTACTACAAGAGTATTTCAAAGAAAATATAAAAGGACGCAAGTCCACCATATAAACAAGGAGTAGGAGTTGATGTAGATCACCATCGTTATGTACCTTGAAACATCACCAACCCTGCAACTAGACTATACCCAAAAAGGTAAAGCAAGAGTAGAATCAGTACAAACACACATACTAGTAGGCATCATCAGTCGATCTGAATCCACACATACCATCATATAAGAAATCAAGGGAAATACACATTTAAACTATGACACCTCATTCCCTCAACATCCACCTTGATCAACCCACTTCGAAACCAAACCTTCCTAACCCTTCTGCTACAAACTCCGCCACTATAAGACGTTATTCTCACTCCTATGATTTAACAAGTTACACTTAATCCTTAGACTTCCCAAGTCCCACTTATCACCTAGACTTCCCAAGTCACACTTACCATTTCCAACATCTATGTCCATACCCGGACTACCATTTCCTTACGCAAGTCAACCACTATGACTCAACAGCCCAGAGTAAACCTCACTACTAAGTGACGTAGACCACACCCGTCATACATCTACCTATTAGTACAAAACTGCCCCAATGACCCCTAGGGCTATACTCGATAAGTAACAACAGCCAACATTATAACCAGGCCACAAGTCTCCCCTTAGCTTATTAACCACACGTAGCAAGTCTAGCTGACATTGACAATTATTAGTGACAACAAACATATATCCTTTTTACATAACCCAGACCAAGCAAGGATCCCTAGTACATCATCTATGCCCATAACATACGGCACCAGTTCACAGAAGAACTACCTTGTCACTTAAGCACACTAACCCGGCCCTTCAAGGACCAACTATATGCCAAATAAAAATAAATCCCGACCCTCTCAGGAACCCAACATATAAAGAACAATAAGTACACCCGCACTGAGTAAAGTAGTGCCACATATAATAACAACCAGTAGTACAACTCCATACTCTCAGTCTACCTTTTTACTTATCAACCACATAGAACAGGTTCAATAATAATAAACATGACATTTACCCATTTTCATTACCCGGACCAATCAAGGATCCTTTGACCAACACCTAAGTGTTAACATGCAATGCTCGATCCACCTCAGGACCATCCCCATGTTTAAGTGTAATAACCTGGCCTCTTAAGGACCAACGTAATCAATCACAGATTTAACAATCAACCCGATACACTCATAGAACCATCGACAAATATAGTCAATAATGCATAATTAACCTGTACCAGGCGTGGTACCTAAGACAACCAATGTAGAACATGTACAAGGCATGGTACTCGAGCCAATCGTTAGTATTTCCCATACCAGGCATGGTACCCGAGCCAACCATTAGTATACCCATACCAGGCGTGGTACACGAGCCAACCATTAGTATTTTCGTACCTAGCGTGGTACTCGAGCCAACTGAATATCACACAAAGTCCAATCAATCACAACCAATAAACAAACATACTTGTAAAACCAACAAGCAAACAAAATAAGTTCATTTCACATAGACTGATTACCGAACAACTAGACATTCACAAATCATTCCCTAAATATGCATCTCATACATTACAAAGAAATAGTATATGAACACATAATGCACATTTAGAAATCAATAACCATCACCTACCCCCAATCCGGGTACATAAACTTAACCTTGAAATCTCGTCCGAAGACTAACCCCAATTCACCCTTTAACACATACTAGTAGATAGATACATACAGTCTTGACCCTCCTTCTAGTGCCGAAATACAACATAGGGAGAGACCTCCCCTAACCTTGGTAATTCAAACAATTACGTTATTCTAGTTTCTTGTAACAATATTTCACAGAATCCCCTCTTTAACCTGTGGTTTAATTATCCAAGTTTCGGTTCCCCGAACCTTACCGACACCCTAGTCCTCAGATTTTATCATCACACAACACCCAATTAATCATAACAACCTGAAATGTCACAACAAATTATCTCAACTCAATCAATTCTAGATTAACAAATCCAACCACAACAATTCTGCTCCAGACTTCATGCTCGAGGGCCTAAACATGGATTCTCCTTTATAACTTATACAATAAGTAGAAAATAGAAGTGGTTCAATCTACTCAATAAAGAAAACCTAGCCTACTTGGATGCCAAGAAGCTGCACCATACAAATTTATGGCTCTGTGAAGGTGTTCTCTAATGATTGACAAGCCCGAATCTGTGGTTTCGCGTCCTTTTAGACAGAATCTCTCCTCCTCATGGATCCCAAGCATTGGAGCAGACTAAGAGGGTTCTTGGAGTAATCTTTGCCTGTTTTGAGGCTGAATGGGAGAGAATGATAATATAAAATCCATTTTTGAGTTTTTTTATTCTGTCGCTTCGCTATAGCGGTCCACGCTCCGCTATAGCGATACCGTCGTAGCGAAACTTACTGCTTTAGCAGTGCTGACTGACATTGACTTCCACTATAGTGGTAATTTCTTTGCTATCGTGGAGGCTGCTATAGCATTGTGTCAATCGAACATAACCTCAAAAAATCCCCAAAAATGACTCATTTCACAACACACTTCACATCTTGATATTTCAAACCAACTCTTTCACGTCAACTTCGATACCGGAGTTCTACAGACCCGAATTCATTTCTGAGAAGTCCCTCGGACTCCTTAAGGTCTTGGCTAATGGAAAAACTAGCTCGACTCAAGTTATAATACCTAATCTGCACTCGAATTTCCCTAGACCTTACCTTGCTCAGAATTCATCCGAGACTAGCCTAGCCCAAGATTTCTAACTCCTCAATCTGGAAGTTTTCTAACCCATTTCTTCACATGAATAACCCACCCGATATGAGGTTATTTTTAATAACAACTGAATAGGTCACTATAGTTGAGCTAGTCTTTCCATTAGCTAAGACATTAAGGAGTTCGCTGGACTTTTTGGAAGTAAATGCGGGTGAGTAAAACTTTCGATATTGAAGTTGGCATAAAAGGGTTGGTTTGGAACGTCAATATTTGAAGTGCATTGTAAAATAGGCAATTTTGGGAATTTTCTGAGGTTCTGTCCTATGTCAACCGCTACAGTAGAGAAATTCTCATTGTAGTGAAAGTTAAGGCGGTCAACTCCCCTATAGCGAGCTGCTACCACTATGACAGTGTTGCTATAGTAGGATTGGGCTGCTATAGTGGGATGACGGGACTAGAATACCCAAAAATGGGTTTTATAATTTTATTCTCTCCTCTTCAATTCCAAACAAGCGAGGGTTGCTCCAAAAATCCTCCTAGGCTGCTCCAAACCTGGGGAGCAATAGAGAGGAAGGATTCCCGCTTGAATAGGGTAAAACCTATGTATTCCAGGTCCATTTTTCATCAGGATTCGCTTTCACGGAGAGATAAGTTCTTATTTAGGCTTCTGTAGCAGATGTTTGGCGTCTAGGTAGGCTAGGTTTAATTGAGTAGACTTAGACCTATAATTCATTTCATATTATTGTTATAGAATGATGGAAAAATTCATGCCTAGGCCTTTGGGCACGTAGTCCAGAGGATTAATTTATGGGTTGATTGGTTGACTGAGGTGGAGTAATGGTGTCATGAATAATGTATTTCTAATTCGTGTCTTATTATTGATACTAGGATTTTACATCCTAGGGAGATTAGATTCATGGGTGGGTTCGAGAAACCGGTAATATTTATGTGTGAATGGATTGTTAGGTTGTAGTGGGTTCTTGGAAGTGATCTAAATAAAGAAATTGGGGTGAACAAGGAAGTTCCAGAATTATTAATGTCGGGGATGAATTCCCTACAATGTGTGTACTCATCTAATGAGGTGTAGGATTAGAAGCAAATGAGTCATGTGGTTAGTTGAATAATCCAGGGGTTAGTCTTCAGACAGGTTAACAAGGTTAGAATAATGGACCATGTTTATTATGGTAGGTGATGGTTGTTGTTTCCCATTCATAATATATGTGTATTGTAACTATTGCTTGTTATTGTTTGCACATTACATGGCTTAGGGAATTAAATGAGGAATGTCCATGATATCCGGTTGTCAATCATGTGAAATAAACTTGTCTTTATTACTTGTTGGTTTACAAGTGTGGTTGTGTTTATTATTGTTGATTTTTCGATTATGTGTGACATTCAATTGTCTCGGGTACTATGCCTAATACGATTCATTGGTTAGCTCGAATACCATGCTTGGTATGGGATACATATATCGATTAGCTCGGGTACCATGCCTAGTACAGGTTCTATAATAGTTGGCTCGGGTACTATGCATGGTACAGGTTCTATAATGGTTAGCTCAGGTACCACGCCTGGTACAAGTTCTATAATGGTTGGCTCGGGTATCACGCCTGGTATGGGATTGATTGTTATATATGTGTTGGTTCATTTAGTGAACCGGGCTTATTGTTATTGGTGTTCATTACTTGTTGATTCCTTGAGTAAACTATGCTTATTTGTTATTCATGTTCATTACATGTTGGTTCCTTGAGTAAACCTGGCGTATTTGTTATTGGTGTTCATTATATGTTGGTTTCATGAGAGGGCCAGAATTTAGTATTACTTGACATATATATTGGTCCTTGAGAGGCCGGGTTGGTGTGCTTAAGTGATAAGGTGGTTTCATCTGTAAAATAAGGTTGTATGTTAAATGGCATAGATGATGTCCTAGGGATCCTTAGGAGGTCCGAGTAGCTTGCAAGCTATGACACAATTATATGTGGTCTTGTTACTTGCATAGTTAGGCATGATTTATATGGGTGTTGAGTTCGGTTGTTGACTGGGGTCTTATTGATAGTCATATGGACTTGGTTATTTCATATTTTCTGGTAATATTAAGTTAATGTCATACTCTTGCAATTTCAATTTTTGTAAGAGTGACGGGCTGGTTAGCGGTGATGTCTGGGCTAGTTGGTCATAAGACTAAGGATTGTAAGGCGTATTGCTTGATGGATTCAAGATAGGTGAACTTGGGGAGCCTAAGTTCCTAAGGAGTCAGTTTGACTGGGTTAGTGAACCAAGGCTAGTATTCTATGAGTGCATGAACCGGTGGGATGTCAAGGGTAAGGAACCTAGGAGGTTGAATATGCAAAACTCGCAGGTAGTTCATTGTTGGTCTAAGGGCTAAAGATCAAGGTGGTTGACTTAGGATCTTAAGAGAGGGTGACAGACCTACTAACAGGGTTAGTTAGTAAAGTGATTTACGGGATCGGAACTAGTATGGTATTTATAGTGTTAAGTGTGACTTGGGAAGTCTTACTTTTATGTTGACCATTTGGTTATAACCAGGATAGAATGATGGAAGGGCTCCAAGGGGTGGAGTTGGCAGCGGAATGGGATAGGAAGGCTTGGGACAGAATGTATAGGTTCCTAGACGTGATACCATGGTAGTAAAGGTGGTTGATAAGGGAATGGATTTGGTAACTTCATATTGTATGTTTCTTCAGATTTCTGCATGATAATATGTAGTGGATTCGGATCGATCGATGATGTCTACCAGTATGTGTTATTTGACTGATACTACTCTTGCTATACCTTTTTGGTATAGTCTGGTTGCAGGGTCAATGATGTTTCTAGTAAAGAGACGGTGATCTTCAGCATCTTCTACTCCTCTCTTTCCTATGGTGGGAGCTGTGTCTTATTTTACTTGCATCTCTTCTTAGAACTCTTGTACCTATTTAGACTAGTTCCTAGGGAAGGGTTCAGCCTATTTTGAAAATATTTCTTTGTAATCAAGTTTGGAAATTGGTTTTGTTTTTGTTTTTTTATTTACTTTTGCATACATATTTTAATCGGGTGGTAAGGTTTCTCCTATCTAAGTGCTTAGAGTAGGTGCCCGTGCGGCTCGGTAGTTAGGTCGTGACAATTTGGTATCAGAGCCTAGGTTACTGGTCTTACAATACATGAGCAAATCTCAAATAAACTCCTGCGGATTGGTGTGTTAACGTCCACATTTAATCTTCAAAAAATTATGAAGCGTTATAAGAAATTGTTCCAATTCTTTCATTCCTTTCGTGCGGTCTGTTGCCTACTAGTATGGGTTGAGTTCAATTGATATCTCTTGATTCCAATTGGTATCACAACAAGGTAAAAGGGTGTTGTTGCCTCCGATTGAAATGACACAAGCAAGGGAATTTGGAACGGGAAAGGTTCCAATTAGTATCTGGCCTAGGAGGCTATAAAAAGGCATGGATAAATCGACTAACAGTCATCCATGAAATGAATAAAAGATAATGAAGTTGATTTGATTGAGTGTTGAGGCTTAAGACTTGTGATTGTATGAATTGAATTGTTTTAATGACTGCGAATGTGTGGTGTGTAATTCCTTGAGTTACTTTGAAATTTATGGTTAGTGAAGAGTTTTAATTTGGTTATATGTGATGGGTTAAAGGGTTAACTATTATGTGATTTAACTGAAATTTTGTGCTAAGTTTTGGGCATGGGCTTACCGTTGGTAAAAATGGTAACAGGACATGATCTTTTGTGATAGTGGGGAAACTCTGATTTCAGGACAGTCGAGATTGGTTGGGAACCATGGGGAAAAGGGGCTAATCTTGTCTGATAGCAGGACTGTGATGTTATGAATAGCTTTCTAGTGTGTTTCGTAACTGATTTTATGAAAATGTGGTGCTAAATTCTCAATTATGCATTGATGGGATGGTCTTGGGGTTGTGTTTAAGACAATGACGTGATTCCAGGGGTTAACATTGATAACAAGGAAGGGGAATGAGGGAATTTTATAGAAAATGATAAATTTTCTGGGCTGCTGTTGTCGGGGGTCATCATAGCGGTATGCAAGCCATTATAACGAGAGGGGCAGGGCAGAATCCCTGTCCTATTTTTCATTCCTGGGTTATTTTAAATAGTTAGTTGAGTTGCGAGTTATTGCATGAATTATAAAATTTAGCATCCATGTGTGATAAAAAGAAAGGGTAGAAATGGTAGCTCGGGGCATAAGGGTTATTGGCTTGATGTGAGTGATGTTGCCTATTTGAGGTAACCTATTCATATTTGAATATCAGACCTTGTTTGACGCGGTGATTTTTACCCTTGATTGAGTAACTACTTGCATTGTAATAATATGTGTAGTTAGTGAGGAACCGTGAGATTATGGTAGAACCAAGTTTTCGGGTATTGGTAAAATTATGATTGCCCATTAGTGGAAATAATCGCTCATTCCCAAGTCACACCTTACACTAGACTTCCCAAGTCACACCTTACACTAGACTTCCCAAGTCACACCTTACACTAGAATTCCCAAGTCATGCCTTACACTAGACTTTCCTAGTCATGCCTTACACTAGACTTCCCAAGTCACCAATCTTACCAACCACTATAAGCACCTCAGTGGTTCCAGTCTCAACAATCAGGCTTACTATCCACCCCTGCTAGCCAGTTGAGAGGCAACCTACAAAACCTTGACTTACCACCCAGACTTAAGTTAGGATCCTAATTCAAACACCTTGACCCTTAGCCCTTATCCAAACAATGGACTACCAGAGAGTTCTGCATATTCCACCCTTAAGGTTCCTTACCCTTGATATTTCATCAGTTCAGGCACTCATTAAATACTAGCCTTGTTTCACTAACCAAGTCAAACCTGACTCCCCAGGAACCTTAGTCCCTCCAAGCTCACCCATCTTGAACCCGTCAAGTAATACACCTCAACCCCTTTAGTCATGTGCCCAACTAGCCCAAACATCACCGCTAGCCATCCTGTCACTCTTGTCAAAAATGGGAAATTCGAGTGTATGCCATTAATTGAATAAGACAATATAAACAACCAAGTCCATGTGACTATAAATAATACCCCTAGTCATCAACCAGACTCAACAACCTTATAAGTCATATCCCACTATGCAAGTAAGCAGACTACATATAATTATGTCACAACTTGCAAACCACCCAGACCTCCCAAGGATCCCTAGAACATCATCTATGCCATTTAACATACGACCCCAATTTACAGAAGAAACTACCTTATCACTTAAGCACACCAACTAGGCTCTCAAGGACCAATATATATATTAAGTAATAATAAATCACAGTCATCTCAGGAACCCAACATGTAAAGAACATCAACAACAGATAAACCCGATTCACTCAAGGAACCAACATGTAAAGAATATCAATAGAAGATAATCCCCTTTCTCTCAAGGAACTAACATGTAAGAAATATCAATAGCAGATAAGCCCGGTTCACTCAAAGAACCAACTAGTAATGAACATCCATAACAGATAAGTGTGGTTCACTCAAGGAACTAACACACATACAGAAATCAATTATCTACCAAGCGTGGTACCCAAGCCAACCATAATAGACCTTGCACCAGGCGTGGTACCCGAGCCAACCATTATAGAACCTTTACCAAGTGTGGTACCCGAGCCAACCATTTAGAACCTATACCAGGCGTGGTAGTCAAGCCAACTGTTATTATCTCGTACCAAGTGTGGTACCCGAGTCAACCAATGTGTATCCCATACCAAGCGTGGTACCCGAGCCAACCGAATGTCACACCAACTCCAACAGTCAATAATTAAGTGAACAAAAACACACTTGTAAAACCAACAAGCAACTAAACCAAGTTCATTTCAAATAATTGACACCAGGATACATAGACATTCATAATTTCATTTCCTAAGCATGCAAGCATATACCTCACTAAGCTAAAGTTACATGTACACATATTGCATTTGGAAAGACAATAACAATCACCTACCCAAACGTTGGGGTTCATACCACAACATTGGAATCCTGTTCAAAGACTAGTTCTCGGTTCACCCCCTAGACACATATACATCAATTCAGGAACCCTCATTTTAAGACAACACAGTACTGAGAACGTCCCCCCGCCTAACGTTGAGGCTTCAACCATTCTTGTTCACGCTATTTCCTTTAATCAAATTATTCCTGAAGTCTATCTAGCCATTAATTTTACCCATAACATTTTCGATTCCCAGAACCTACCCAATAGTCTAGTTCCCTAGAATCTAGCATCACACACAAGTTAACAAATATAAACTAACCTAGAATGAAACACGTCACCTCAACACCATCATTCCCTATTCAACAACCAATCAATAACACAATATTCCTCCAGAATCCATGCCCAAAAGCCTAAACATGAATCCTCCAATCATTCTATAACAACAACATGAAATGAAATACAAGACTAAGTCTACAAAATGAAAAATCTAGCCTACCCTGATGCCAAGCAGCTGCACATGCTATATTTTGGCTCTATGAAGGCATTTCCTGACAGAGAACAAGCCCGGAATCCAGGGTTTTTCACCTTTTTAGTCGAAATATCCTCTCCTCATGGCTCCCAAGCTTTGGATTAGCCTCGGAGGGTTTTTGGAGCAACCCTCGCCTCTTTGAATTTGAAGAGGAGAGAATGAAATTATAAAATCTATTTCTGGTTTTTTTGGTCTCGTCGTCCCACTATAGTGGCCCAATCCTGCTATAGCGGTATCGCTATAGCAGAGTTGACCGCCTTGACATTCGCTATAATGGAAAATTCTCTACTATATTGGTCATCGCAAAAGCGCATTGTCAATTGCTATAGCGGTTGACACGGGATAGAACCTCGAGAAATCTCCCAAAATTACCCATTTTACAACACACTTCAGATCCTGATGCTTCGAACTAACCCTTTCATGCCAACTTCGATATCGGGAGTTTTACTCACCCAAATTCACTTTCGAAAAGTCCTACGGACTCCCTAACGCCTTAGTTAAAAGAAAAATTATCTCAACCTTAGACATTTTACTCAATACTTTCCCTAATTTCCCTAGACCTTACCTTACTCAAAATTTATCCAAGACTAGCCTAGCCCAAAATTTCTAACTCCCGAACCCAGAAGTTTTCTATCCCATTCTTTGCATGAATAACTCACCCATAACGAGGTTCCTTTTAATAATGACTGACATGTCATTATAATAGATACCAATTTACCTATCGTTCATTCCTAAATGATCTCTACGGCAAAAGGAAAAAAATGAGCCAGCTTCTCTAACCTTAACGCTTTACCATGATGTCATAATTATAACCTTACGCAAACCACCAAAACTTCCAAATTACTCGGTGTACCCAAACTCAATCGTAATTAAATTCTATCCTTCTCTGTTAAGGAATCCTTTCCTTTGAGCTGCACGAGACCAATAAGAGTACTCCTCCCCGAGTGCCCAAGAAATCCAGGGCTTCATTGAAATACTTGAGCAAGGAAATTCAAACATAACTGACCAAAATAATTTTCCATGCCACGAGGAACCGAGACCTGTTGTGGCAACCCCCTTCCCTCAACTGACCCTACCACTAAGGATCATCGATCATGCACAAGCCAACTTAGTTTAAAATTCTCCACAATTCCACTATACTCTTCCCATGAGTTACAATTAGTCAAAAAAATTCTCATAGAACAAGCCTATGAGCAGTGTCCCACACTACTCAGTCAATTACGAGTTATTTTTCCAAATACAGTATGAGCGACTATTCCCACCAATGGACAATCATAATTTTACCAATGCCCGAATACTTGGTTCCACCATAACCTCACGGTTCTTCACTAACTACACATTATCATTACAATGTAAGTAGTTACTCAATCAAGGGTAAAAGTCACCGTGTTAAACAAGGTTTGATATTCAAATGGGTATAGGTTACCTCAAACAGGCAACATCACCCACATCAGGCCAATAACCCTTATGCCCCGGGCTACCATATCTACCCTTTCCCTTATCACATTTGGATGCTAATTTTTATAATTCATGTAATAGCTAGCAGCTCAACTAGTGATTTAAAATAACGCGGGAATGAAAACAAAACAAGGGAAAGCAGGACAGGGATCCTACACTTCCCACCCCACTATAGCGGCTATCTCCAACAATAATAGCCCAGAAAATTTACCATTTTCTGCAAAATTCACCTATTCCCCTTTTCCTGTTATTAATGTTAACCCCTGAAATTGCGTCATGGTCTTACACATTACCCCAAGACTATCCCCAGCAATGCATAATTGAGAATTTAGCACCACATTATCATAAAATCAGTTATGAAACACACCAGAAAGTTATTCATAACATCACATTCCCGCTATCATACAAGATTAATCCTTTTTCTCCATGGTTCCCAACCAAGCCCGACTGTTCTGAAATCAGAGTTTTCCTACAGTCACAAATGATCATGCACCCATACTAGTTTTACCAACGGTGAGCCCATGCCCAAAAGTTAGCACAAAAATTCAGTTAAATCACATAACAGTTAACCCTTTAACCAATCACATATAACCAAGTTAAGACTCTTCACTAACCACAAATTTTAAAGTAACTCAAGGAATTACACACCACACATTCGCAGTCATTCAAATAGTGCAACGCATACAATCACAAGTCTCTAACTTCAGCACTCAATCAAATCAGGTTTATTATCTTTTACTCACCTCATGGATGAACGTTAGCCAATCATCCATGCCTTATCGCAGCCTCTAAGGCTAGATACCAATTGGAACCTTCCCGATTCCAACTTCTCTTGCTTGTGTCCTGCCAACCGGAGTCAAAAGACATCCCTTACTTTGTTAAGATACCAATTGGAATCAAGATATACCAATTGGACTCAACTCATACAAGTAAGTAATAATCTGTACAAAAGGAATGAAAAAAGAGAGATGTTTCCTAGAATATTTCATAGCTTTTTAAAGATTAGATGTGGACATCAACACACTAATTCGCAGGACTTTATTTGATATTTTACTCTTGTATTGGGAGACCGGTAACCTCGGCTCTAATATCATTTGTCATGAACCAACTACCGGGCTGTGCGAGAACCTACTCTAAGAACCTAGATAAGACAACCTTTACCACCTGATCCAACAAGTAAAATGCAAAAATTGACAATAAAACATAAGAATTAGCCCTCTTTGCTCATGAAAAAACATTTACAAAGTTTAAATACAGTAAAACCTTTACAAAACTTGAATACGACCCTCTCTAGGAACTAGTATAAATAGGTACAAGAGCTCTAAGGAGAAATACACAGATAAAAAGAAGACACAACTTCCAACATGAAGATAAAGAGTAGAAGCTTCTGGAGATCACCATCGTCCTGTACCTAAGAAATATCACTGATCCTGCAACTAGACTATACCCAAAAAAGGTATAGCAAGAGTAGTATCAGTACAAACAATACATACTGGTAGGCATCATCGGTCGACCCAAATCCATCCATACCATCATATAAAAATTCAATAGAAAAGATGTAATAAATTACAATAATCCAGTCTTTTGTTATCTTACCACCATAGTATCACCACTAAGAACCTGTACATTCCACTCCCAAGCCTTCCTACCCGGCTTCGCTGCCAAATTCATAGCTAGGAAAATTTGTACCATCCCATCCTGGTCCAACGTAACACCTAGGACTTTCCCACAACCACATTTAATACTTGGACCTCTCAGGCCAAACTTAACTCTAAGACTTCCCAAGTCGCTCTTAACACTAGACTTCACAAGTCACACCTTACACTAGACTTCCCAAGTCACCCTTACACTAGACTTTCCAAGTCACCCATCTTACCAACCACTATAAGCACCTCAGTGGTTCTATGCTCAACAATCAGGTTTACTATCCACCCCCGCTATCCAGTTGAGAGGCAACCTATAAAACCTTGACTTACCACCCAGACTCAAGTTAGGATCCTAAGTCAAATACCTTGACCCTTATACCTTAGCCAAACAATGGACTACCTGAGAGTTCTGCATATTCCACCCCCAAGGTTCCTTACCCTTGACATTTTTTCAGTTCAGGCACTCACAAAATACTACTCTTCTTTCACTAACACAGTCAAACTTGACTCCCTAGGAACCTTAGTCCCTCCAAGCTCACCCATCTTGGATTCGTCTAGTAATACACCTCAACCCCTCTAGTCATGTGCCTAACTAGCCCAGACATCACCGCTAACTGGCTGTCACTCTTGTAAGAAATAGGAAATTTGAGTGTACACCATTAACCGGATATTACCACACAATATAAACAACCAAGTCCATGTGACTATCAATAATACCCTAGTCAACAATCGGACTCAACAACCTTATAAGTAATATCCCACTGTGCAAGTAACCAGACCACATATAATTATATCACAACTTGCTAACAACCCGGACATCCCAAGGATCCCTAGGACATCATCTATTCCATTTAATATACGACCCTAGTTTACAGAAGAAACCACCTTATCACTTAAGCATACAAACTCGGCCCTTAAGGACCAATATATATGTCAAGTAACAATAAATCTCGACCCTCTCAGGAACCCAACATGTAAAGAATATCAATAACATATAAACTCAATTCACTCAAGGAACCAACATGTAAAGAATATCAATAGCAGATAAACCCAGTTTTCTCAAGGAACCAACATGTAAAGAATATCAATAGCAGATAAACCCAGTTTTCTCAAGGAACCAACATGTAAGGAATATCAATAACAGATAAGCCCAATTCACTCAAAGAACCAACTAGTAATGAACATCAATAACAGATAAGTCTGATTCACTCAAGGAACCAACACATATACAGAAATCAATCTTGTACCAAGTTTAGTACCCAATTCAATCATAATAGAACCTATACCAGGCGTGGTACCCAGCCAACCATTATAGAATATGTACCAAGCGTGGTACTCGAGCCAACTATTATAAAACTTATACCAGGCGTGGTACCCAAGTCAACCATTAGTATCCCATACCAGGTGTGGTACCCGAGCCAACCAATGTGTATTCTGTACCAGGCATGGTACCCGAGACAATCGAATGTCACACCAAATCCAACAGTCAATAATTAAGTGAACAGAAACACACTTGTAAAACCAACAAGCAACAAAACCAAGTTCATTTCACCTAATTGAAACCCGAATACTTAGACATTCATAATTTCATTTCCTAAGCATGCAAGCACATACCTCACTAAGCTAAAGTTTCATGTACACACATTGTATTTGGGAAGACAATAACCATCACCTACCCAACCATCGGGTTCATATCCCAACATTGGAATTCTGTCTGAAGACTAGTTCTTGGTTCACCCCCTAGACACATATTTAACAGATACATCTATTCAGGAACCCTCCTTTTAAGACAACACAGTACCGGAATGCCCCCCCAATATTGAGGCTTCAACCATTCTTGTTCACCCTATTTCCTTTGATCGAATTATTCCCAAAGCCCACAATATCTAGCCATTAATTTTACCCATAACATTTCTTGTTCCCCAAACCTACCCAACAGTCTAGTTCTTTAGAATCTAGCATCACACACAAGTTAACAAATATAAACTAACCCAGAATAAAACACCACACCCCGACACCATCATTCCCTATTCAACAACCAGTCAATAATACAATATTCCTCTAGACTCCATGCCCGAAGGCCTAAACATGAATCCTCCTGACATTCTTTAACAACTATATGAAATGAAATACAGGTGTAAGTCTACTCAATGAAAATTCTAGTCTACTTGGACACCAAGCAGCTGCACACGCCATATTTTGGCTCTATGAAGGCGTTTCTTGATGGAGAACAAGCCCAAAATATTGAGTTTCGCACCTCTCTAGCCAAAATATCCTCTCCCAATGGCTCCCAAGCTTTGGAGCAGCCTAGGAGAGTTTTTGGAGCAACCCTCGCCTCTTTGAAACTAAAGAGGAGAGAATGAAATTATAAAATCTATTTTTGGGTTTTGTGGTCCTGTTGTCCCGCTATAACGACCTAATCCTGATATAACGGTACAGCCATAGTGGAAGCCGCTCACTATAGCAGATTTGACCGCCTTGACTTCTGCTAGAGTGGGAATTTCTCTGTTATAACGGTCATTGCTGTAGCGCAGTGTCAACCGCAATAGTGGTTGACAGGGGAAAAAACCTCAGGAAATCCCTCAAAATTGTCCATTTTATAATACACTTCCAAATTCTGACATTCTAAACCAACTCTTTCACGTCAACTTCGATATCGGGAGTTCTACTCACCCAAATTTACTTTTGAAAAGTCATGTTGACTCCCTAAAGCCTTAGCGAACAGAAAAATTAGCTCAACCTTAGACATTTTACCCAATCTTTTCCCGGATTACCCTAAACTTTACCTCGCTCAGAATTTATCCGAGACTAGCCTAGCTCAAAAGTTTTAACTCCCTAATCCAAAAGTTTTCTATCCCGTTCTTTGCATAAATAGCTCACTCATAACAAGGTTCCTTTTAATAATGACTGAACAGGTCATTATTGGTTTAGTATAGGGTAATCCAGGAAAGGATTGTGTAAAATATCTTATGTTGAGCTAGTCTTTTTGTTAGCTAAGATGTTAAGGAATTCGGGGGAGTTTTTAGAAGTGAATTCGAGTGAGTAGAACTCTCGATATCAAAATTAACGTGAAAGGGTTGGTTTGGAATGTCAAGATTTGAAGTGTGTTATAGAATGGATAATTTTGAGGGATTTTCTGAGGTTCCATCCCGTGTCAATCGCTATAGCAATTGACATTGTGTTATAGTAGAGAAATTCCCACTGTAGCGGAAGTCAAGGCAGTCAAACCCGTTATAGTGAGCGACTATCGCTATGGCAGTGCCGCTATTGCGGGATTGAATCGCTATAACGGGATGACAGGACTAGAAAACCCAGAAATGGGTTTTATAATTTTATTCTCTCCTCTTCAGTTCCAAATAGGTGAGGGTTACTCCAAAAACCCTCCTAGGCTGCTCCAAACCTGGGGAGCAATAGAGAGGAAGGATTCCCGCTCGTGGAGTAAAACTCATGGATTCCAGGTTCACTTTCCATCAGGATTCCCCTTTACGGAGCCAGAAGTTCTTGTTCAGGCTTCTGCAGTAGATGCTTGGCGTCTAGGTAGGCTAGGTTTAACTGAGTAGACTTAGACCTGTAATTCATTTCATATTATTGTTATAGAATGACGGGATAATTCATGCCTAGGCCTTCAAGCACGAAGACTAAAGGATTAATTTATGTGTTATTTGGATGACTGGGGTGGAGTTATGGTGTCATGAATAATGTATTTCCAATTCGTGTCTTATTATTGATTTTAGGATTTTACATCCTGGGGAGACTAGATTTACGGGTGGGTTCGAGAAACCAGTAATATTTATGTATGAATGGATTACTAGGTTGTAGTGGGTTCTCGGGAGTGATCTAAATAAAGGAATTGGGGTGAATAAGGAAGTTCTAGAATTATTAATGCCAGGGATGAATTCTCTACGATGTGTGTACTCTTCTAAAGAGTTCTAGGATTATAAGCAAATGAGTACATATGGTTGGTTAAATAATCCAGGGGTTGATCTTCGGACAAGTTATCAAGGTTAGAATAATGAACCATGTCTATTGTGGTAGGTTATTGTTATTGTTTTCCATTCATAATATGTGTGTATTGTAATTATTGCTTAGTATTGTTTGCACATTACATGGCTTAAGTAATTAAATGAGGAATGCACATGATATACGGTTGTCAATCATGTAAAATGAACTTGTCTTTATTACTTGTTGATTTACAAGTATGGTTGTGTTCATTATTGTTGATTGTTGGATTGTGTGTGACATTCGGTTGGCTCGGGTACCACGCATGGTATAATTCATTAGTTAGCTCGGGTACCATGCTTGGTATGTAATATATAGCTCGAATACCACGCCTGGTACAAATTCTATAATGGTTGGTAAATCAGGCTTATTGTTATTGATGTTCATTACTTGTTGGTTCTTTGAGTGAACATGGCTTATTGTTATTGGTGTTCACTACTTGTTGGTTCCTTGAGTGAACCGTACTTATCTATTATTGATGTTCATTACATATTGGTTCCTTGAGTGAATGGGGCGTATTTATTATTGGTGCTCATTATATGTTGGTTTCCTGAGAGGGTCGTGATTTAATATTACTTAACATACGTATTGGTCCTTGAGGGGCTGGGTTGGTGTGCTTAAGTGATAAGGTGGTTTCGTTTGTAAATCAGAATTGCATGTTAAATGGCATAGATGATATCCTAGGAATCCTTGGGGGGTACGAGTAGCTTGCAAGTTGTGACACAATTATATCTGGTCTGGTTACTTGCATAGTTGGGCATGACTTATATAGGTGTTGAGTCTGGTCGTTGACTAAGGGTCTTATTGATAATCATATGGACTTGGTTATTTCATATTGTCTGGTAATATTTAGTTAATGTCGTACTCTTGCAATTTCCATTTTGGTAAGAGTGACAGACCGGTTAGTGGTGATGTCTGGGCTAGTTGGTCACAAGACTAAGGATTGTGAGGCGTATTGCTTGATAGGTTTAAGAGGGGTGAACTTGGTATGCCTAAGGTTCCTAGGGAGTCGGTTTGACTAGGTTAGTGAACCAAAGGTAGTATTCTATGAGTGCATGAACCAGTGGGATGTCAAGGGTAAGGAACCTAGGAGGTTGAATACGCAGAACTCGCAGGTAGTCCGTTGTTGGTCTAAGGGCTAAGGGTCAAGGTGGTTAACTTAGGATCTTAAGTGAGGGTGACAGACCTGCTAACAGGGTTAGTTAGTAATGTGAATTACGGGATCAAAACTGGTAAGGTATTTCTAGTATTTAGTGTGACTTGGAAAGTCTTACTGTTATGTGTGACCATTTGGTTATGACTAGGATAGAATGGTGGAAGGGCTCAAAGGGGTGGAGTTGGCAGCGGAATGGGATAGGAAGGCTTGAGGAAGAACGTATAGGTTCCTAGATGTTATACCGTGGTAGTAAAGGTGGTTGATAAGGGAATGGATTTGGTAACTTCATATTGTATGTTTCTTTGGATTTAAGCATGATATTATGTGGTGAATTCGAATCGACCAATGATGCCTACCAGTACGTGTTATTTGTACTGATACTACTCTTGCTATATCTTATTGGTATAGTCTAGTTGCAGGGTCAGTGATGTTCTAGTAAAGACGACGATGATCTCCAGCAGCTTCTACTCCTCTTTTTCCTATGGTGGGAGTTGTATCTTATTTTACTCGCATCTCTTCTTAGAGCTCTTGTACCTGTTTAGACTAGTTCTTAGGGAAGGGTTCAGTTGTATTTTGAAAATATTTCTTTGTAATCAAGTTTAGAAATTGTTTTTTTGTTTTATTCGAGGTAGATTTTTTTTTTACTTCTGAATACCTGGTTTAATCGGGTGGTAAGGGTTCTCCTATATAGTTGTTTAGAGTAGGTGCTCACACGGTCCGGTAGTTTGATCGTGACATTTGCAATGCCAAACAAGATAGGCTTGTTAAAGATATTTGCTTAGTTGGCGTTATTAGGACTTGCATCTAAGCAAGCCTTTTGACCATTGTCATTTCTTATATTAGTATCAATTTATCATTAGTTAGGATCATAAATCGAAAAAATCGAACCAAACTGAATCAAACTGACAAGAACCAAATCGACAGTTATTATTTTATTTAGTTTGATTTGGTTTTAAAAATTTAAAAACCGACTTAATTGGTTTGATTTTGGTTTTGACCAAAACCCGACCCAAACCGACCCGTGAACACTCCTAGAAATAACTTTCCCCTTGAGCTAAGTCAAGAGAGAGCTGATGCAAAAATGGTCCTTTACACGAGAAATTGTCAGGACAGGCAAAGATAGTAAATTAGCCCGTTCCGCGCCATCACTATAGTTGAACTTGTTTGTTAGTTCTTTATGGGTCTGAACATAGGAGCTACTCTTCGCCATTTTTATGCACTTCTGGCGAACCATCGATTCAGATACTAGTTTATTGGGCTAAATCAGCCAAACAACTCTTCCAACTGTGTGATACTATGCTTGGGCGGCCAATGCTGGATGATGTTTTTTTTTCTTTTTGAATGATCTCATGCCAATTAAGAGTATTACTACACTTTATATATAACTATTTTCTCTTTCTTATCAACTTTTAATTACTCCCTCTAATCCAAAATAATTCATTTTTTAGCCTCTTAAAATTGATAAAAATAATTGATGTTTTATGAAACTAAGAAGATATTCGGTTCTTTTTCCCAAATTTGCTAACGTTCCTAATCTTCATGATAATTATATCAACCTAAAAAGAAAAATGGACCATTTTAAAAGGAAAAGGGAAAAAAATCATAATTATAGGTATTTTAGTCTAAATCTTTCTTAATTTTAAGGAATAAGTGAAACCCTTAATCCTTGTGCCCAAACCTAAATCATCAATTATTTTGAATTGGAGGGAGTATTGAATTTTGTTTGCACGCTCAACCCAATCATATTCTTCCAAAAATCAGTAGCAATTTTCAATTAATTAGGAGTATCTTATTAGGAAACATGTATGATGTAAGGCAAGGAAGTTGGTTTTGAAATGAACAGAAAAGTAGTATCTTATATATAATGATGAAAAATGGTGTAACAAGTTGATCCTTCGAGGTGTTTCCTCAAAATTAACATCTAATATAAATTAAAACTACATTTATTAACTATCCAAATTACGTATAATGGTTTTGACATTGGTAAATTTGGGTTTTACCCAATTTGATTATTAATCAAGCAATAAGAATCTTGATAGATTAAAGGTTGATATAACCATTCTTGATCATCCACTCCATACTCCAATGGTTGTTCACATTTTTTAATGTCCAATAAGCCCAACCAAATGTTGCACGTCCAAACACTTCCAATTGAGCCTTGGCAAACTTTTGGTAATCCTCTTTTGTTGCATCTCTAACTTGCCATTCAGCAACCCATTCCCCTGAAACGAATTTAAAAGTAGATTAACATGTTAATTCTCATTTAAAAAATATGTAATCTCGTTCAAAGTTATGATACATATATATAATAATTCTTTCAAGAGATAAATCCATGATTTTATATCAAAAGATTGACACCAAAATAACCCTAAAAAGATATCTCCTGAATTTTGTATTACGTACTGATCTCCTTTGAGATTTAATGATGTATCTAAGAACATTTATAATGGGCCATATAACGAATGAACTCAGAAACTTTGTCAAAAATGTGATATATATGATTAGGGGTGTCAAATGAGCAGATGGGACAAATCATAAAAATGGGCTGAGTTAATAAATATGCATCTCAGTCTGGTTGAAATTGATTAGATCAACTAAACAATGGACCATAACGCCTAACTTTTATCAATTTTTTTTTGTTTGCTTTCTTATAATTTTATGATTTTATCTAATAACTTTTTTTTTATTATGAATATATATAACATATCACACAGAAAGAAAGTATTTTTAAAAATATTTTGACAAGGTTTCTGATAGATCAATTTGAGCTATATATCATATCAACATTTAATTGAGTTAAATTAAGCAGATCAAAATGACCGAGTTAATAAATGGCGGGTCATTGATCCACCCAACTTTAAATGAAGGGATAATTATAACCCAATGCCTTTGGGTGATCTAATTTACAAAATAACTAATAAATGTGTATGTTTTGTATATTTTAATATAAATATACATAATCAGTATATAAATTTTGTATATTTCGACTAGTGCCGGTAATTAAGTTTGACATAAGCTAATTTATATGTTTTGATGGACTAATTTTGTCATCCCTACTTATGAAAAGCTGTGCTGTAACTTTAGTGTCATGTAATCAAGGAGGGAATTACACTAAAGAAAATTAGGATCCTAATCAAGAGAAGGGACAATATATGTTAGTGTCATGTAATCAAGGAGGGAATTAAGTAGAACTTAATAAAAAGATTTAAAAGAAATAGAAAACATACCAACAAAAGTGAGAGGTCCATTAGATTGGGTAACAGCGTTGAGTTGAGCAGAACGGTTGGTGTTGACATAATCAAGATTTTGTTGGACAGACATGTTGTCAAACATGTTAGAGAAAAGGTTGTAGTAATGAACATCAATAACAGACCCCTTTAAGCCACTTGCAAATGTCAAAAGCTCTGTTGCATCTGCAGATAATCTGTTGGACATGACAACATATGCTGTCAACGAATGTTTGCGGACAGCATTGTAACCTGCTTCGTAGAATCTTTTAACCATGTCTAATGTAACTTCAGGGGCTAGTGGCTCATTGATTAATTCCACTGCATAAAGGCTTGGATTCTTGGCATACCTATAATGCATCAGTAAGAAAAAATGATTAGTCATTGTAATGAATTTTAACTTATATACTTTGACGCTGTAAGAGAAATTTCATATATCAAAATTATCATAGGCGGATTTAGGATTTAAATTTCATGAATTTTTGCCCGTCTAGTTAGCAATGAAGTGTTGGGGAAGTCTGTCTAGGGTCCTTCCTAAATTTGGAAAGGAAATTTCTCATTCTGGCCCATGGGCAATGGACCTGGTAAAATAGGAGGGACACTTACGTAAATGTACACTTCAGCTATTTAGTTAACTAACATGGCCAAATAACTAAATGGCCGAAGTATACACTATCTATACACTTTGGTTGTATATGTTATGTATAGTGTATGTATAGTACATATATTTAGTATTAAGTATACACTATCTATACCATGTATACATATTTTGTAAATTAAATGACCTAAAGACATTAGGCTGTAAATTTCCCAAATTAGGAAGTATTAAATCGCGAAACAATGTGTCGACTAGCTCCTTCATATAATCCTTTTGAAACAAACCAAATTAAATCAATTTCAAATATTTTTTGCCTGCTTAAATGATAACTATATGGGACCGTCCATAAAAAAATACTGTGATTAGTAAAAGAAAAGATGAGACAATTTACGTGTTACAACGTGTTAAAATATACTAATGGTATAATTAAAAGTTCTACACTGTTAATATATATAAATTAAATCCTATTGTTATTACCTGGCAGTTAGGAAGTCGATTACTGCAACTGTCTGTTGAATGGTGTCATCAGTTTTTCCCCATTCTATAGTACCATCTCTATTGGAACTGTGCTCCCAAGGATTTTGGGAACCAGGTGCAGCATGTAGATCTATTATAACTTTAAGTCCGTATTTCCTGCATAAGTTTCAAACTTTCCATTAAAACCCAATATAGCATCAAAGTTCACCAGCTTATTATGGACTTGTCATGTGAATAATTCTTATACTATTAGTGTATTTAACATGTTATAGTAAGGTTGTCTACCTTATTTTTTTTAGGTAACTTTTTCTGCTTAATATGGACAATTATACCAGTGTTATTTCTAGGTGATCTAATTATGTAAATATTTTCTTTACACTAACGGACTAATGGTAAGCATATGAAGAAAATAGTGAAAAAATTGCAGAGACAGTTTTGGGCATATATGTCTGAAACTTCAGATATACATGTTTGAAGTTCAGTCTTGAAAAGTCAAACTTCGGGCAAAAATGTCAGAAGTTTACACTTGACAAGATAAACTTTAAGCAAAAATGCGGGAAGTTTGTTGGCAAATTTCAAAAACAAATTTTGCAACTTCGTCTGTGTATGCTTGAAGTTGATTCTGAAGTGCTTAAATTTGACAGTTTATACATTATGGCTATAACTTAAATGGTGATCCTAAAATCAACTATATGTGTACATGTGTACCTGGCCCAGAGAAAGGCATTGTCTAAGGCTTGCAAAGAACCTCCAACATAGGGCTTTGGAGGTGTTGGGTCACTTGCAATCCACCATCCAACTGGAATTCTCACTGCATTCAGTCCATTGCTTGCTATGAATTTGAAGTCTTCTTCTATTATAAATGTACTCCAATGTTCCTGTGATATGAATATATGTTTTTTCATATAATTATTTCTAAATATAATCATACATTTTCCTAACGATGTTGTTTATCGGAATATTTTTTGACTGCTATAGAGAATTGAAATGTAGTTACAAAAACCATACTAATATAACATAAACATGAGACTTGTCGAGAATTTTTTTTGCAAGAAATCTGTGATTTAAACCTGACTGACCAACTTTCCAAATGGTTGTACATGAAGAAATTGGTTCCAAGAAAATTGTAACCGTTATGATGAAATATTATTATAAAAAGGTGTGATTATATAAACGTGTCATTCTTTTTGGAAGGTATTAAAAAAGAAGGTGTACATACTCTCATAACTTGTGGTGCCATGATTGGACCATAGCCATTGGTTACTTGAAATTCTCCTTCAAGTTTTCCACTAGTTTGCATGATGAAAACAGAGGGATCATCATCACCCCATCCCCCATTTCCTCCATTATCAGCTGTCACAAGTTCCTCTGTTTTTACCTGCAAAAATTAATAATTTTAGTATCACTTTCCATGGCTAGAGAATATACACTAACGGGTCGTTTGGTACACCGGATAGGATAAGTAGGGATATCCCATGAGTTGGAATATCTATGAGATTATTTTATCCCACTCCCCACATGGGGATAAAATAGTCCCGGGAGTACCTCATACCAAACATGAAATAAAGTTAATCTCAAATTTTATCCCGAGATTATTTTCCTTATCCGATGTACAGACCCCTAATTAAGTACATGCACAAATTAATCAAGGCCATATTTAATTACTCTATATGCTCATTGTTTTTTGCAGTTTTTAGGGTTACTATTAGAGAAGAAAAAAATTTTAATAGCCTAATATGCTTCAACTTCAAGATAGACATAAAGAAAAAGATATTATTCTCTCCTTTGTGGCAATAGGATGCTATTTTTAAGAAAAAAAGTTGGGGTAGGAAAAGGGGAAATGGGGAGGGGATTACAAGGTGAAAATCACACTCTCGACAACAAAGTGAAAGTTTAGCTAGCCAACCAACTGAGCTACTAAGATTCTCCGATATAAATTTAGTATAACATACATTTTTGAAAAAGAGAATCAAAGGATTTCGATTACATATGTATAGTCTAAGTCAAAGGTAGTGAGTATGTTATAGAAATTATGCTACTCTTCGTTACTAACAATCAGCTTTCGATTAAAGGTGCTTTTAGGAAAAGTCAACAGGACAATTAAACTCTTATTTAAAGTCCATTTACACATTTCAGCTGATTCTTTTTGAACTAGTCAAGCAGGCTGAATACAGATTAAGACTCTACCGCCTCTTTGATAGTAAGTCTTACACTTCACGTCTAATCTCCTCATTTGAAAATGTAGATAAAAGTATTTTTTTGTCGGCTATGTTACTTTTAGAGCCTGATTGAATTAGCTTATTTTAGGTAATTTTAAATCAAAATAGCTTTTAAGTAATTTTATGGTGTTTGATTAAAAAAAATGAAAAAATTTAGCACTAAATCAAAAATAATAAGTTAAAAAATTTTATTTATGACTTTTGACTTATAAGTGATATACATTATATAAGCTACCTAAACAGGCTCTTAGCCTACTATCTCCACATAAAAGTAAAAAGTTGCCTCCTATCAATGCATAAATTTGTCCTTTGGAATAAAACAATATTCCTTAGGGAGATATTTTTATTGCCAATATATAGCAGCACTCATTTAGTGAATGAAGTCCACTTAACTTTTTCATATGGACCTATTTTTGGTACCAAAATTTTGGTCCAAAGTTCCCCCCCCCCCCCCCCCCGGCTAACAGGAATAGCTTGCTAGTTACTACCACAACTTTTATGCCCTTTTGAAATTAAATTTTAGAATTGCTTTGAAAAAATTGGTTTTACATTTGATTTTCTTGAATTTAATTTTGAATGAATTAGTTTCTAAGAAATACATTTTCTTGATTTTTATAAACCTAGTAGCTATAAGAGAATAGCAAATTTGGGCCTATAATCACGACCTATAACAATACTTTAAAATAATTATGATTTAAAGCAAAAATAATAATATTTTGCATGGGCCCATATACCGGTCCAAATACAATTAGAAAAGTATCAATTTCTTCCTGATATCAAGTTGGGATCTGAGGGACCTCCTTCTCCCTTTTCTCTCTATCACTCCTTCTCTCGCCGCTTTCCTTCCTTTCCCCCAATTTCGTTCCCTTCTCTTGTCATCTCCCCTTTCTGGTTGCCTCTCTCTCTCTTTCTCCCTCCCTCTTGTTCTTTTTTTTTTGTCTTTCTTATCTTTCTTTTTTTGTACTGTGGCTACTACTAGATCTAGCTCTCTATTTGTGGATCAACAATTATTCACTAGAACATTTGTATCTACTACTTTTATTCTAGACGTTGATAAGTTCACAATTTGTTTATTGTGGAGCTCTACAAAACATGTTTGTTAGTAGATGTGTTGTTTACTCGGATTGAGAAAAGAAATGTCAACTATGATAGTTGGACGATTGTTGATAGTTGTACCCATCAATGGTGAAATAGAGATCAATCAATGGTGAAGTAATTTGAGACCCATCAATAGTGAAATTGGATGAAGATCTGGGTAAGTAATATTCATATCCATCAATGGTGAAATTGAGACTCATCAATGAAGTAATTTGAGACCCGTCAATGGTGAAATTGGATGAAGATATGATTAAGTATAGATCTGGGTAAGTAAGTTGAGACTCATCAATGGTGAAATTGGATGAAGATATGAGTAAATATAGATCTGGGTAAGTAAGTTGAGACCCATCAATGGTGAAATTGGATAAAGATTTGACTGTTAATGATAAATTTGAAGGCAGAGATTTGGAATTGAAAAGGAAATTGAACTGTTGATTTGATTGAAAAAGAGATGAAAAAGATTGACAAAGACCTGTTGATTTATTTTGTATTTGTATTTTGTAGTTGACTGCATATATGTATTTTAATTGTATATCTGTATTTAATTGCCTTTATTTTTGTATTCTTTGATACTTGTATTTGTATTCATGATACGAATTGTATTTGTTGATATATTTGTGTCAAATGATACATTCAACGATATGTATTTTTTGTATATCGTTGATATGATACATTCACTTGAACACAAGTACATATGTTTACTCTCTGTATACAAAATGTATTTATCTTTTTGTAGATTTGACACTCTAGAAATGTATTTTTTAGTACAAAATGTATTTGAAACACAATTTGAATACAAAACACAAATGATTTATTTTTTGACTGATTTTATATATACAGTGAAAATACAAATGTATTTTGTCTTCTTAATTATATGCAATGCCAATACAAATACAAATACATATTATATGTAAATAAATGAATATAAATACATATTACTCAAGGTCAAATACATATTGTACGTAAATAAATGAATACATATTGAACTGTATATATATATATATATATACATACAATACAATACAAATATATATTGTATGTA
This sequence comes from Jaltomata sinuosa, assembly GCA_003996215.1. Lineage (NCBI taxonomy): Eukaryota > Viridiplantae > Streptophyta > Magnoliopsida > Solanales > Solanaceae > Jaltomata > Jaltomata sinuosa. The sequence continues at coordinate 810,895 of QJPP01004356.1, forward strand.
AATAAATGAATATAAATACATATTACTCAAGGTCAAATACATAATATCTTTTTTTTATAAATAATATTTGCAACACAGACTTGTAAAAAATTTATAAATTGATTCATATTGTCAATATATTGAATTTCAGATTAGAGATTTTATTATTGAATAATTTTCCTTAAAGTTCCCCATTTAGAAATGGAATCTAAAAAATTCAACCGCGTGATATAAGGAGGAAAACCTGCTCATTAAAGATCCTTTCATTTTTAATCGTAATAATCTAGCTAAAATACAAAAAAAATTGCAATATTTTAGCTTACAAACTACTATCTCTTGTAATTAGCAAAATTATGCTATCTCCTCCTTAATTATGGGCTCAAATTTACTATTTGAGAAATTTTCTCCATAAAGAATCATTAAAACCTTAAAACACTGGCCTCACTTTGTCCGGTCAAATCAAGAAGTATTGGCTAAACATCATAATTTACTACTTTTCCCGGTCTACTTTACTAAAAAATAGTTGTTCATTTTTACTTGTTCAATTTTAAAAAATCAAGAGATAATTTATCATTTAGTTGCTAATTTATTCTTATCATTAACTATAACGATTTTCCAATACACATTTAATTTATTATATTTAAAAGATGATATAATAAAATTGTAATTCTATTTATTATTCTTTAAGAAGTATATCAAATCAATACTGGACAAATAAAATATACAGAGAGAGTACTTAGAGGCCGTTTGGCCATGAAAACCAAATACCAAGTTGGAGTTGGAGTTGTGTTTGACCATGAATATAAATTGGAGTTGTTTTTGACTTTTTGTGAGAGAAGTGAAAATGGAAAAAGTGAACACTTTTTTCTTGTTTTTCAAATTCCGGAATTTTTCAAATTTTCATAGCCAAACACTATTTTCGGAATTTAACTTCGAAAAAAAGTAAAAAAAATTCATGACCAAATGCCACTTAATTATTCCATCTAATTATTCCCATCATGCTGAAAAGTACTACTGTAAAAGATTTAAAAAGAAAAACGAAAAAGAAAATCAAAGACAGAGGGGATCGAAACATAAATAAAAAGAAAGAAAAGGAGGATGGGCGTGTAACCATATGATACAAACAGTACCAATTCCATAACTCAAATCTAATCCCCATACCAATTAAAACACTTACTATGATGAGTGTCGATAAGTTGAATTAATTTGATGTATATTTTTTTGCGCAAATAATAATAGTATTCAAACAATATTGTGTCTCGAGATTATCACAAAGACCAATATTTCAAGAAAATAATAAGTTACATAGATTTGGCGTAAACATGCCACGCGGATAACAATATTATTGAAACATGATTGTATCATAAAGAGCAATATTTGAAGAAAACTGACCTGTAAGAAGAAACCATTTGTTGATTTAATCCTAACACGGTTTGGATCATTAGAATTCCTCACAATCTCAAAAGTCTCTGTATTTCCAGCTCTGTTTTCCACTGCTACCACATTTCCACTCCCATCAATTCCCACAAATTCTTTATTAAACACCCTTAAGTTAAAAGTGCTGCTATTTATCCTCCAAATCTGCACAGAAAATAGCCCATATTAATCATCTAATAATCATGAAAATTAGTTTTTTTCTTTCTTTTACTTCATTAGTTTTCATGAAATATATCTCTAAACCCAAGGATGTCAAAGGCGGTGCTACGATCTTGAGTTTATATTGTCTGAATTATAGAAAAGATAGCTTATAATTGAGTTTTGAATGAATTATTTATAAGACATTAAGTAAAATTTTAAACACAAATAGGATATAGCCCAAAGCTACTAAATTCTACTGAACTCGTACAAATAACTGTTGCTCCGATGATTAAAAAATAAAAGGTGAAAAATAGTACAGCAGTGTTCTAATCTATGCTTAGACAAGAAATGCTAAATGAATTTTTTTTTAACCTACCTAACTCTTGGTGCACAGGTTGAGTTACCAATATCTACATTGGTGGAAAGTAGCACAAGTACTCGATAGAATAATTAAGGTGAACGCGAATTAAATCGGTCATTAAGAAAAATGAAAAATCTATCTCTGAAATTCTTGAAAGCAAATTAAATTAATAAAGGGTACCTACTTTAAAAGTTTCCCATCCAGAAGCAGCTGTTCTGTTAGCAACAATAATTGTTCCTCCTCCTAACTCAGCACACAAATACTTCCCCACTGTTACTGATTTGAATTGCAGTCCAGTCCCATCCTGCAGATCAACGTCATATTTTACACACTGTCAGTATATAAAAGTTAAACTCTCTCAAGTACGAAAATGAACTTGTAAGAATTAACGTACCAGTAAATCTTTGTTGGGGATGGCATCAAAAAGAGAAGGTTTAATCCATCCTTCAGTAAGAAGCCAGCCACCAAGATTAACAGCTTTAACTCTGAAATTAGGATTTAAAGTTCTTCCATATGAAAAATTAAATATGCAACAAGAAGAAATGATGAACAAGTAGTAGACAACAAGTAATGATGAATAAGTCGCCATATTTATGAGTTGCATTGATTCTATACTTGATAATGCCCTTTATATAGAACCAAAAATGTTTGACCAACTTATTTTAAGCAATCTGAACTCAATAATAAAGAATGTGACAAAATATATACTATATACATCTTGATTTTGGATCAATGATGAGCTGCTTATTCAACCTTTTGACTTTTTAAATTAGATCAGAATGGGTTTTATATAAAAAAAAATATTTCGTATCTTGGTGCAAATTTTAATTAATTAGACCTGAGCACCTTCTCAAATACTTTCTCCGTCTCAATTTATGTGAGTTAATTTGACTTGATACGAAGTTTAAGAAAGAAAAAAAGACTTTTGATATTTATAGTCTAAATTAAGTCATAGATATTTGTGTTGCTATAAATATTTCATTAAGAGTAAAATAAACATTTTCAAATTAAATTACTATTAAATATAAAAATGTATCATTCTTTTGGGATTGAACTAAAGAAAAAGTAAATCATATAAACTGGGACAAAACAAGTACTAAACTACTAATTTTATCCTTTTTGTAATTGCACCAATTAACTTAAAGCAAATTAAATTTTATCAACTTCACTTTTAGAGCCCGTTTGGATTGATTTATTTTAAGTGCTTTTAAGCACATTTGAAGTGTTTGGTAAAAACCAAATAGCTTTTAAGCACTTTTTTTAAAGCTAAAAGGGCAAAAATAAGCCAAAAGACAAAAGTCAAAAGCCAAAAGCTACCAATCCTAGCTTTTGTTTTTGGCTTATAAGTCAAAAAATAAAAGTCAATCCAAACACCCACTTAATTACTAGCTTTATTTGTTGTAAAGATAAAACAAATAAGTAAAGTATGACATTTTTAATCATGTAGTATTTGAAATTTATTGATTTGACTAATTAGTGAGCGGCAAATGGATAATGTGGGCTGGGGGATCAAAATGGGCTGATCTTACACAAATATACCGGCGACAAAGAAAAAATTCCAGTTAATGATCGCAGGTATATGTAAAGTATTTATATTGTATAAATAATATATAATTGTGCATATATATAATGTATAACTATATATAAAAAATGTATATACATTCATATACAGTGTTATACAATATTTATACATTATTATATAATGTATATGTAATGTATCTATAATACATAGATAGTGTGTAACTATATATATATATATATATATATATATATATATATATATATATATATATATATATGATGTATAAACAATGTATCAACACTATTCACAAAATCAAACAAAGAGGGAAAAAATGACCATTGATTCGAATATCAATTTAATGGATGACAATTTTTTGAAATAAATATAAGAAATTCAAATTTAGAGAGAGAGAGAGGGGGAGGGGGGAGGGAGGGAGGGAGGGAAGGGACCAAAACTTGGGCCATTTTAGGTAACTAGTTGATTATTGGGTCACCTTTTGTTAAAACAATGACCGATTGGCCATTTCCTTTAATTTTCTCATTAATAAATGGATCATTGTTCCGCCAAAAAGTTAGTTGGACTAAGATGAGCTAAGTTAAGATGACTATAATGAGTCACAATCAAATTCGCTAACTCTTATCAAGTTTTAATCTTCTTATTTGTTTTCTTGAAATTTATTTAGTTACCAAATAAAATTAATATATATTTTTTTAATTATAGTTATATATAACTTCTCCGAGTTTTTTAAAATAGTCTGAAAATTATTCAACTTTCAAATAAGCTGAATTTGGGTAGATTAAGCCTTAAGATGGCCTAAGTTAAAAAGTGTGCAAATTGAACTAGTCATATTTTTATAGGTTAATTTAACAAAATATTACGCCTAATAACGTTAAAATAGATAATTTTGAACATTTGATCGCCACTTGCTCCATCGTCACACCTTCAAACATTAAGAATTGTTAGATTTAAAGTTTTGCTCATAGGGTAAAGCGGGGTCATAATATTAATAATAACTACCTCTAAAATTATTTTTCTAGATCGCCCTATTTTATCATTATTATAAATTATAATTAATCTGAATTCACATCAAATAAGCTTATTAAACAGGTAAAACACTCTCAACAAAAAAAAACATCAACCTCGTAACATTTTTAACAATTAATTTCTCCTATATAAGAAGTGGGAGTAGAGTTGTTCAAGCAAACTCTACTCCATCGACATGCCTAGTTAGTGGGGCTTCACTTTAGAAATTTTTGTATTGTGGTCTATTTTAATTTATTTGTCTTACTTTTTTTTTAATCCATTATATATTTTTAAAATACAATAAATCACAATGTTAACAACTTAAAATATTTTATTATATATTTGACACTTATGTAAAAAGTACTATAAATCAAAAAAATTAACAACTTCAAATATTTTTTAAAAAATATATAAAAAATTTAATTGAATCTCAAAATTTTGTTGTTGCTACATAAGTTGGGACAGAGAAAATAACATATATTATTTGAAAATTACATAAAAGTACTATAAATTACAATAATTAGCAACTGAAAATATTTAAAAAATCATTTAAGAAAGAAAAAATTACATAAAAGTGCATATGACAACCTTATATTGCAAAATATGACTAGTTTTTTAAGCTCTTACCAAAAATGGCCCAATGTTTATAGAAAAAGAAAGGGGAAATGGTTCAGAACACACTTAAACTATGACCAAAATTATTGTTACACACTTCAACTTTGTGGGGGTCCTATGACCCTCCTGGACTATTTAATAGTGTAATATTGAGGGTATTATCAACATAGTTGGACGTGCAAGTGAACACACGTATAAGCAACAACTTTAAAACAATAGATTGAAAGCAAAAATCACAAGAAATTTGAATGATTTGTGTTATTTGATCAATAATTCTGAAGATAAAGTTAGAGAGTTTTAGGAAAATCATAAGGTTAATGGAAGATAAACTAACATTAATGATAATTGACTCCTCTTTTTGGTAGCGTGTGGAAACACTCACTTTAGTTTGAGTGATTTAATGATCCAACTAAGCTGATAATACCCTCAATATTACACTATAAAATAGTCTAGGGGGGTCATAAGACCCCTACAAAGTTAGAGTGTGTAATAACAATTTCGGTCATAGTTTAGGTGTGTTTTGAGTCATTTTCCCAAAAAGAAAGTTACTTTACATCTTTAGCCATATTATTACTCTCTCTCTCTCTCTCTCTCTCTCACACACACACACACACACACACACACACACACACACACATCTTCAATCTTCATAGTTGTTCATTATTGCTACAGCTAATAAACATCTAAGAGAATACAGGTCTATAAATTTTGTAGACCAAATCTATAGTAAATTTACATTACAATTTCACAGTCATTACATGAATTTTTTGGACGTTCAACAATTATTGAAGCTCCAAGCTTCAAAAGTTGAAAATTAAATTTTCGTAAATTAGTACTGTTTCAAGTGGATATGATTGCAAAAGATCGGTTATGTATTGAGGAACACAAATGTGAAATTTTGAATGATTTGGTATAATTTTGAAGTGATTTTGAATGAATTTGTTGTTTGAATTCGAGGAAGAAGACGAAGTCCATTTTTTTATATAATAGTGTATAATATTATACATGAGTGTATTATACACCTCTTATAATTTTGCATAATGTTATATATATATATATATATATATATATATATATATATAATATTTAAACAATATATTTACATTGTATAAGTGTGTATAAATTGAAGAGGAAGAAGCAAATCACCTAAATAAATAGACTATTGTGTATATAATAATATACAATACAGTTATACATACATTATATATATATATATATATAATATAATATATATATATATTATATATATATATATATATGATATATATATTATTATATAATGTATACAAAAAAAAAAAGTTACATTGCACTTTTAGGCCAAATTCAGGTTCGGGTTATAAAATATAATGTATTTTTTGACCACAAAATTGCAACATATATTTGTTATGTGTATTTTTATTTTATTTTTTTGTAATTTTTCCTTTAAAAAATTTGATTGACACTTCAAATTTTATTTGAACTATATAATTTGGGATAAAGGAAGTAACAACTTAAAATATTTTAAAAAATATATAAATTTTTTGATTGACTTTCAAAATTTCATCCGCATCACATAAATAAGAATAGAAAAATATTATATATTGGACTCGTAATAACACAAACGCATGTATCTAGTTTATAGATGAATCGTACATTTGAAACTTTCAATGCCGAAAAAGCTAAAATTGCAATTTTTTCCCTTTCATTTATTTTTTCAATGATAGTTGAACTTTTCAAAGGTTCAACTCCGACAAAATCACCTTCTTCCCTTTCCCACTGAGGTCTTCCATTGATTGTGGGTTGACTCAGATTACCATCATACTATCTCCCTTCTTAATAGAAATTCATATTTTATTTTTCTAGAATCAAATTATACAATTTTTTTGATTAATAAATCCAATTCAATTTAGTTTTTCAAAAATTAATTTTCACTCGAGAAATAAAATATGACAATTAATATAAAATAGAGGGAGTATACTATATATGAAATTATGAATATTCTTTGCCTAATTAATCAGGTATGGTTTCAATTAAATAGTTCCTAATTACTAAAATAAGAAATGTGAATTTATCCTCTCTGGCTTTGCTTCCAGCCTTTAGTTTTCAGAAAATATAGAAAAATAATTGCAAATAATGACGAAGAATAATAATTTTGTGATTCGGTCTCGCCTTCTAGAGATTGATGTTCCGTCCATTTCACCGTTACACACCTAAGGTTGCCCATTATCAATTTAAATATACATTCTCACTATCTTGAAATTTTGCATTCTTGAATTTAGTTTTTTTAATTAATATTTGGTAATCAGTATGTTTTGAAACTCGATTAATCTCTAATATTATTTTAAAAATAAATCATACTCTTTTAAAGACGACTTCTTTATCAAAATTCAAACTTCAAACCTCTAATTAAAGTTGAAGGGATACTTACCAATCCATTACATATCCTCTGGTTAAGAGTGAAAGTGGTACTTACCACTCCATCATAATCTTTGTTAATTTTTTTTAATTCAGTTTTATTTTAATTTGTAATTTCATTTTAAAGATAAAATAATCCCTGTTAAAGATGATTTCATTCTCATGACTCTAACCCGAGACTTCTCGTTAAGGTTGAAGATATACTTACCACCCTCATATCACATATCCTCTTATAAAGTGGTACTTACCCCCCATCATAATCTTTGCTGATTTTTTTGAATTCAGTTTTGCCTAGTAATAGGGTACGGTCTGATGATTGATACTCGTATTGAGATTCAATTAAGTTCGAATTTGAGCATTCTAGGGCCTATTTCTAGGAGCAGTGCTTGCAAAAAAATTTTTATTTTTATTTCTAGGAGCTCGAACTTGAAACTATCTATTAAGAACGAAAGAATCTCAATCGATTTCACCGCAATCCATATGGATGAAGATCAGTTTTTTTTTTTTTTTTAAATTATTTGTTTTAGGCTACACATCTTGTTTAAGTTTTAGTGCACAACTTGCCGGGGAGTGGCACTTTAACGAAGTGCCTATGGCTGCGGTCTGCGGATTAAGTAATAATTATCCTAAACTTGTATTACTAATGCTAGATTACGTGTTGTAGTTCCAACTTCCAATTAAGATATTGATATATCCAAATTTGGCTTCATCAATTTCGGTATAAACCAACTAGCACCCATTTTCAAGAAGACAAATGCCTACCTACCATTATGAGACTAATGCCCAGTGACTCTTATTTGGTGGTGATTTCTAGTGGAAGTTAATTGAATGAATATATTAATTTGGCAACTGATGAGGAAGAAATTAAACCTCAGGTCTAACTCAATCATAAAAATTAATTTATTAGGTGAAGATTACCCACGATCATACGAGAACACTCATTTTTAAATTTTCAAACGACGTGATACTCAACATCCTCTCACACTCAAAATTGGACATCTGAAGCGTGGATAATATAAGATGAGAATCTAACATCAGATAAACCAAGATTTGAGATGAATCGAGCTCTGATACCATGATAAAAAAAATGAATCATAGACCTAACTCAACCTCAAATGCTAGCTCATGAAGTGAGAATTGTCCAACTAGTGGAAGAAAAATTCTCCTTTCCTTAAAGCCATAGATCTACACTCAATCCTTCTTTCTTCTTTCTCAATTTAAAGAGACGAAAGGAAGGAAGAAGCGACAGGTTTTGATCTTTTTATTGATGAAATGTTCAATAAAAAGCATAGAACTTGGAAAGCTCGAATCCGAACAAAATCTAAAAAATAATGAAAAATAAGAAATTAACATAAAAAGAAGATTATTCTTGCCGCTTTATTAAAATTACTACGAACTTGGTCATGCAAAATCAGTAAGATAATTTATTTTGAAGGTGAGTGGCATTTTAGGCGATAGAATACGAAAATGCTATGAAAAAAGATTGTTTACCCGTAAAACGGTATAGTTGAATTTCTAACTTCTAAGTGTAGATTATTTACTTATAAAGTGGTAGAACTGAATTTTTAAGTGTGGTTCAAGGGTGCAAATTAAATTGACCTCATAATGAAATAACAAAGAAATAGATAGCAGCAATTGAATGACAAATCAATCAAAGAACAATAATAGGGAGAACAATGTATTAGATCTGGATAGTGAGCATGTGTCGTAGCCTTAGAACAATGTTGAATAAAAAGCTTGAGAACAAAGAGATTTTATAATTAAGTAATAGTAGTAAATATTAGGTCTTTCTCAAAAATTGCAGAACCTCCTTTACAAATGATTATTTGACTATTTATAGTGAAATCCTAGGGAACACCCTCTGTCAGACTCGCTCACATAATACCTCTACTCAATCACGATATCTTCATTTGCGTGATGATCGATGAGAATCTTGGCCTCTTTCATGATAGACGGGCTTGCAAGATTATCTCATTCTTATCCTACTTGTTTATGGTTCAAATTCTAATCTCGTGTCTTCGAAGCTAGATGGTCCTTATAGGCATAGTACTGGTCACAAAAGTGTCAACTTTGGATTCTTTCCAAATTGGGTTGCCTTTGCCGGTCTTATTCCAAAGATGTAATTCAATGCTCTTCGTGGCGATGATTTAACCAATTACTCTTGCCACATGTCACTACCTCATTCATCCACCTACTCAAAACTGTTTTCAGCTCATACAAATAGTCCTGCCACTTTTCAATTACTGATTGATTTGAAGCCAAAAGTGAAAGAGTTTTTCAAATTTTTTGGCGAGAAAGTAAGTGAAACATCTTTCGACATCAGATGGCAGGCTCGTCTCTTTGCATTTAATTCAGCGCTACGTGTCTTCCTGTGATTGATTCAGAAGCATACCTGACCATAGGTAACAATGAGCTTTTACATTTTCATACTCTATTTAAGCCACCCTTTCCATTTCTTCACCTTTCAAACCTTTAAATTTGAAACCACATATTCTTCTCTACAACTCCCTCTTTGTGTTACATCCTCTTCGAAGCTTCTCCTGGAACCATCCTTCTTAATCTTTGTTCCTCCTTATCCTCTCTTTAATAACCTTTCTCATTGTATCTTCTTTACCTTCACTGTGCCAAGATATGCTACCTGCTGGTCAGGGGAAATTATTCAAATTACCTGGCCGCCCTGCCAGCGTCTAGTCCCTCACCGATGAAGGTCCAAGTAAATCTAAGTAGAAGAAACTACTAAAAAGAGCAACCTGGTCGAACCTATCATCGACACGATCTTATCGTACCCCTGATCTTATGGAAAGACTTACAAGCTTAGACCCTATTGAAAGAGTAGACCGGACCGTGATAAGTTGGTCGGTGAGTATATTTACACAATCAAGAATTCCCATATCCCCATAGTCTGGACGTATTGTAAATAGGAAGACTAATTCCGGTATAAGGCTCCTGACTCATTTGAGAGGGTGACAATCACAAAATTTGGCTACTTGTACATTTACATGTACTATTTCACAGTCGAATTCGATAAGTTGAAAATTGATCTCATTTTTCTTGGGTTCTGTAGATCCTATCAGGTTTGCTTAGCTCAAGTTGGTCCCCCTATTTAGAGAGAAATCGCATGCCTCCGATAGCTGGCCAATAAGGCCAAATCAAAGTTTATCCTTGCGCACCTGATCCTACTCTACTCCCTACAACTTTTTAAAGGTAGAGCTTTAAATTTGACTTATCGAGGAGTGAGAGACCTCATCTCCTTTCTAGATGACGGTCATGACCACGATTAGATAAAGATATTAATGCTCGTCCCTATGAGAGATATATTTTCAGATGCTGAAACTAGCATGAAACTATTCTCGTAATATTTACACCAAATCCAATTTTGATACCTTTTTGTATTACTCTATCCATTTCTATTTGCTTGTCCTATTTTGACTTGACACAAAATTTAATAAAGTAAATAAGATTTTTGATTTTGTGATCTTAAATTAAAGATATGTCAAATGTACTAATAATACTCTTTAATATAGTGTCTAAAATATGTCATGTGGAAAGTTGTAGTTAAAGACTTGCTAAAAAGGGAATGAGACACTCTTTTTGATCCGGACTAAAAAGAAAAGTAGGAAAATAAATTAAAACAGATGAAGTGTTATTATTACTTGGGTTGTAAGTTATTTACTCAGCCACCTTCTGAAAACTTCCGACAGATCTCAAAATCCGCAAGTAGGTTCGACCATCCTAGATATTTCCACAGCAGAAAACAAAACTTGGAATGAAATTTTTGAAGGCGAGGGTTGGAAAGACAAGAACCACAATAACATCTCTTACTTTGATGTGTCCGTTTTTCCCATTCTCTTGAGTCCCACTTATACTTGATCACTATTGTAGGTCTTCTAAAGGGCTCCTCGCCCTCCATAGTCGTCGGAGTTTCAACTGACCAGTGAAAGCTCAAAGGTGACTTCAATTAGTCTGGGATCACAAAATGTCTCATGATCCAGCGGATGCAACCAAGAAAGCCCTTTCTTCTTCGAGCCCCTAACCTAAAGAGGAAAAAGCAAAGAAAAACACTATTGATGACCTCGTTTGGGTCAGTTTCACTTTCTCTTGAAACCAGTCCTCGATTACCAATAATGATTAACGTTGAAAGTTGAAGACTCCATATCAAGAAAGTTTTGATAATAAGGCAAAACCTATTTTTGGTAAAAGTTTATTTATGGTAGTAAAGTATAGAAGGTGGTGTCCATGTCAAAACAAGGAAAGGATCTTGGCTTTAAAGGCGTGTCAGTGTTAAACAAGGAAAGGATCTTAGCTTTCCTATCAAGGTGAGGACAACTTGATACATCTATAAAATCAAGAGAAGAAGACAATTTTCAACCATCTATTGCACACGCAGAGAAAGAACTATTCTCAAGCAATAGGAGATCATCATCAAGCTGGCTCAAGGAGATTCTTTAGAAGTTATTCTCAATACTGCTTTTATGTTCTAAAAGTAGTAGTGGTTAGATATAGTCTATGAATTCGTGAGGCTTGAAAGAAGAAGTAAGTTTGGCTTCTTGAGAGAGTCATTGAGTAGAAACAACTGTAGGTAAATATTTCAGGCTAGGTACTAGAGTTAGTTCCTTGGATTATTGAGTTATAATCATAAAAAGTTGTTAAAAATAGTGAAGTTGAGTTTGTGGTTTTTACTCCTTGTGAGAAGAGGTTTTTCATGTATATTGTGTGCGAATTTATTTACTGCTTTTAGTGAAACTGTCCCAAGGACCTGGACCCTAGGATAAGTGGTGGGAACCAACTTTCTTCAATTGGTATCAGAGAAGGTCTTTTTTAAAGGCTAACACCTTAAAAGGATCTTATGGCTTCCCTCCAACTGCTCAGGAAAGCTCTTCTCAAACAAGACCACCATTGTTTAATGACAAATACTATGGCTGGTGGAAAAATAGAATGATGAATCACCTCATTGGTGAAAGTGCTGATTTATGAAATGTCATATTAGATGGTCCTACTATTCCTATGAATGTATATATTGATGGGAGGGAACAAATTCCCAAGGATAGGAAAGAATGGGATGCTACTGACAAGATAGATATCCAAAATAATGTCAAGGCTAGGAAAATTCTGATCTGTGGTATTGGACCTGATGAATACCATAGGATCTCTTCTTGCCAAGATGCAAAACAAATATGGGATATTCTTCAAACTGCTCATGAAAAAGATACTACTGCTGTGAAGAAAGCTAAGATAGACAATCTAAACATGCAATATGAACTATTCAGGATGAAAGAAAGAGAAAGTATTTAAGACATGCATACTAGGTTCACTCCTATTCTCAATGAGATCTATTCCCTAGGAGAATATATTCCCACTAGAAAGGCAGTCAGAAAACTCTTAAGGGCCTATTTGGAAAGCCACCATGGGAATTGAATTTGATTTAATAGAGTGTAATTATACTGTTTGACTTGTTTGGTTGGCCAGGTAATTACTTGATCAGCAGGTAATTCAACTCTCCAATTCACAGGAGGAAGCTGTGAATTGCTGGTAATTCCATGGTGTAATTACAAGCTAGTTATTTTTTAATTTCGTTCTTTTATTTCTATTTTTATATTTTCATTTTAATTTATTTTTTATTTCTATTATTTTAAATTCTTTTTATTTTTATTATTCTAATGATTTTTTAAAATCTATTTTTTATTTTATATTATTTATATTTTATTTCCTTCTCATTTCCCAACATTTACTTCTTGTGATTCCATACAATTGTTCGTATTATCTATTCTATATTTATTTTATGTTTATTTTTTTTATTTAGCATAATTTAGTTAGTATTCTAATTTTTAAATTAAAGAAGAATTCATTGTTGAATAAGACTGTAGACTTAGGTTTTTCTTTTCTTTTGAATCATATTTATGTAGGTTTTTAACATAAGAGTATTATGTTAACTTTTTTGTTTTGAATTTTGAACTTAGGTTATATTTTCAGTTCTAATTTATTTATTTTACTAGTATTGACTTGATATTTTACATTGCAAGTCATTCAGTTTTTAGTTAGAATTGATAGATTATCTTTTTGTCAAATATTTTAATAATTTTATGACATTATATTTATAATATTAATCTTTTTATCAAACATACATTTCATGCTATTTTTATAAATCATGTACTTAAAGTTTTTATGATTAATTTAATTAAAATATACTAATTTAAAAAATATAAATCAATTATTTTTATAATATTAGTTAAGAATATATGTTTATTAATTAATATATTTTAAAAGACAATATATATATCTTAAATATTTAATTTAATATCATTTATAAAGGCCTTTATTTATTTAAGGGAAAATGGTTCAAAACACACATAAACTATGGTCAAAATTGTTGTTACACACTCTAACTTTGTGGGGGTCTTATTACCCCCCTGAACTATTTTTTAGTGTAATATTAAGGATATTATCAGTATAGCTGGACGTGTAAGTGAACACACGTATAAACAACTACTTTGAAATAGTAGATTGAAAGTGAAAATCAAAGAAAATTGAAATGATTTGTGTTATTTGGTTAATAATCATGAATATAAAGTTAAAGAGTTTTAGGAAAATTCTAGGGTTTAATGAAAGATAAATTAACATTAATGAGAAGCGACCCCTTGTTTTGATAGCACGTGTAAGCATTCACTTTAGTTTGAGTGATTTCGTGGTCCATCTAAGATTATAATACCCTCAATATTACGATATAAAATAGTTCAGGGGGTCATAGGACCCCTGCAAAGTTAGAGTGTGTAACAACAATTTTGACTATAGTTTATGTGTGTTTTGAGTCATTTTCCCTTTATTTAATATATATTTTTAGTTTTTAATAATTAGCTTTTATTTTAAAATTTTAATATAATCATGTGATTACACTTGTGCAATCAAATATTACACTTGTAATTACATTGTGGCAAACAAATATGTCATTGTAATTACTAGGCTTTGTAATTACTTGGCTGGTAATTACTACCCTAGTAATTACACCAATTCCAATTACCAGATGACTTTCTAAACAGATCCTAAGTGTACTGCCTGAATCCTGGGAAAGCAAAGTGGAAGCCATTACTGAAGCTAGAGATCTAGACACCTTAGCAATGGATGAACTCATTGAAAATTTGACGACCTATGATCTGAAGAAAAATCAAGAAAAGGACATTGGAACTAAGAGGAAGGACAAAATATTTCTCTTAAATCTACTGGGATTGTTGATTATGAAGAAGAAAATTTAGCTTTAGTGGATAGGAAATTTCAATGAATGTTCAAAAGAGATCAAAACTTTCAGAGAAAATCTTTCAAATTCCAGGAAAAGAATGCCCAGCTATGGCATAAATGTGGTTGTCTAGACCACTTTATCAAATTCTGTCCACTATGAGCTGCAGAACATAAGAAAGCTATCACTGGGAATACTAGATATCAAAGCAAAGAACTCACCCTCCCATCACATAGAAAGATGACTTCTCAAGAGGCTGACATACCTGTTCAAAGGGCCCTAGCTGCTATGGGAGAACTCACTGATGAGTCTGATGAAGAACATCCCAACAATCAATCCTTGCTAGCCATGATTGAAGCAAATGAAGGAGACACTCAAGCCCTTCTAGCTATAAGTGACACTGAAGATGACTCTGAAAAAGAAGACTCAGAAGGGATAACTCTTGCCCTCATGGCTGGATCAGAGTCTGACAATGATACTGAACAAGAAGAAACTAAGGTATGTTTCTATGATCTTAGACCAAATTTACACGCATACACTAAAAGAAAGCTTGAATCTCTCTCAGTCGTTCTCATAGATGCATATTATTTTGTATGTTCTGAGAAAGAGAATTTAATGAATGATTATGCATCTCTAAGAATGGAATGTGAAAGTCTTGAGGAAGACAATATTTCTTTAACAAACTCCCTTAAAGTGTTCTCAGACAAAGGAAAAAATCAGGCTACTTCTCTCCAACAAAGTTTGAAAGAAGACATTAAGAGACTCAATACAAGCCTTTCAGAGTTGACTGAGAAAAACAACTCACTAATAAAAGATCTAAGTAAAACCAAACTTAAGTTAAAACACAATTAAAAGTGGACAAAATCCTCAATTCTTCTCACTCACATTTAAAATAGACCTCAAAACATGGGCTAGGATTCAAACCTGAGTCTTGCAAAGCAAACTACTCCATGAATATGGTGTGCATTACTTGTGGCAAGGAAGGGAATCTTAAAAATCAGTGTCCTGAACAAATGAGAGTTGAGCAAAGAAACTTGGACTTTGTCAATAAATTCAAAACTAAAGAGTTAAGAAACATTCTCTCCATCAGAAGGGAACTTCCTCACTGGGCTAAGAGAAATTTAATTACCCCTTTCACTCATAAAAAAGGACCCAAGTTAATCTGGGTACCCAAATCTAACCCTTGGTTTATTTGCAGAAAAAGAAAAGAGAAAGGAGTAAGCCTTGGTACCTTGATAATGCCTGCTTTAGACACATGATTGGAAGCGAAGAATTTTTTTCTCTCTAACAAACTTTCAAGGTGAAAGTGTTGCTTTTGGAAATGGAAAAACTGGAAAAATTGTTGGTATAGGAAAAGTAGGAAGGATTGATTCTCATACTATAGAGAATGTATACTATGTTCATAGGTTGAAACATAATCTGTTGAACATTTCACAGATGTGTGATAAGGGAAACAATGTGTTATTCACTACAGCTGACTGTACTGTGATAAATGCGACTACTAGAAGTTTGGTGTTGAAGGAAAGGAGACATAAGAATGTGTACAAGGAATACATCATGTGCCTCTTGGAATCTGAATTAACCTGCCTCAGTGCCATGAAAAGCAGTTCACTACTATGGCATAAAAGGTTGAGACATGCAAGCTTCTCAACCATCAACAAATTGGTGTCAAAAGATCTGGTGTTAGGACTTCCAAAAAGCAAGCTAGATTAGTCCCTTGTATGTAATGCATATGCAAAAGAAAAACATATAAGGTCCTCATTCAAACCCAAACGGTGATAAGTACTACTAAACCTTTTCAACTGCTACATATGGATCTGTGTGGTCTTTTGAGAGTACTTAGCTGAGGTGGGAAGAGGTATGTCTTTGTGATTGTTGAGGATTTCTCAAGGTTTACATGGACACTCTTTCTAAACTCTAAGGATGAAACCTTTAACGTGTTCCAAATTTTTGTCAAATTGGTACAAAGAAGCTGGATACTGAGGTAATGGGAATAAGGTCTGATCATGGAACTGAGTTTGAGAATACAAATTTCCTTACCTATTGTGCTGAAAATGGTATTAATCACAACTTTGATGCACCAAGAACTCCTCAACATAATAGTTTGGTGGAAAGAAAGAACAGATCCCTGAAAGATATGGCCAAAACTATGCTTATAGCCAGTGGGCTTCCCAAAAGCTTCTCGCAGAAGCAGTAAATATACCATGCTATTTGCTGAACAAGTGTATAATCAGATAATTTCTAGACAAGACTCCTTATGAATTGCTAAAAGGAAGGAAGCGAAATCTAACTTATCTAAGATCTTTTGGCTGTAAGTATTTTGTCCATAACAATAGAAAGGAGACACTGTGAAAATTTAATGCTAAAAGTGATGAAGGCATATTCTTGGGATACTCTTCATAAAGTAAGGCTTACAAAGTCTTCAAAAAAAGAACAAGCTGTGTAGAAGAAAGCATTCATATCATATTTGATGAAGATAACTATGATAGAAACTCCAGTGATGATGATCAAAGGATTGGGCTAGCACATGATTCAGAAGATGAGCAAGCCAGTGAAGAACACAGGGATGTCATCTCAACTGATAAGCATGGCTCTATGAACCAGAGAGAGTTGCTGGTTTTAGGGGGAACTGCTCATGAAAAAGAGTCTTATCACCTAAATGCACCTGTTCGCTCTTAATCTGTTGTTGGAAGGAACTGGAAGCATAAGAGTTCATATCCAATAGAGAATATTATTTCCCCCATGGACTCCGGAATGCAGACCAGGAATAAAGTAAGGAATATATGTGCCTACTTAGCATACTTGTCACTAATAGAGTCCAACAACATTAAAGAAGTCCTACAAGATGCTGATTGGATTGTGACAATGCAAGAGGAATTGAACTAGTTTGAAAGGAGCAAGGTGTGACACTTGGTTCCTAAACCTGCAGACAAGACCATCATTGGAACCAGATGGGTTTTCAGAAACAAGTTGGATGATCAAGGAGTGGTGACTAGAAATAAAGTCAGACTGGTGGTACAAGGTTATAATCAAGAACAAGAAATTGACTATGATAAAATATTTGCACTTGTAGCTAGAATGAGAGCAATAAGGATGTTGATTGTCTTTGCTTCTTATATAGCATTCAAGCTATTTCAGATGGATGTGAAGAGTGACTTTTTGAATGAATATCTGATGGAGGAAGTATATATGAAGCAATCTCTAGATTTTGAAAGTATTAAGTTTTCTAATCATTTCTACAAACTTAAAAAGCCCTTTATGGACTCAAACAAGATCCAAGGGCTTGGTATGATAGGTTATCCTCTTTTATCTTAGAGCATGGGTACAAAAGAGGAAAAATAGATAATACTATGTTCATAAGAAGGGAAGAAGGGAAGATCCTCATTGTGCAAATATATATGGATGAAATAATTTTTGGAGCTACTGATGATATACTAAGTAATGAGTTTGCTTCCCTAATAAGTAGTGAATTTGAGATGAGCATGATGGGAGAGTTGACCTTTTTCTTAGGGCTGCAAATAAATCAAACCAAGGAAGGAACATCAATACATCAACAGAAGTATGTTAAGGAACGGCTAAAGAAGTTTGAGATGGATGGGGCCAAAACAAAGAATACTCTCATTGCTACTACTACAAAGTTGGACAAAGGGAGAGTTCTTGACAAAGAGGTACTACACAATCCCTTTATTCAACAGTTACTTGATAGGCTTAGGTTCCAGGGGTGAGATCTTCTCTTTAAAATAGATATATGTACTGCATAAGGAGGAGGTAGTAAAGTTCTTTGCCAACTTCAAAATGTTGGATGGGTGGGTAGTGAGTTCTAGTGTTAAGGGTGTGGAGATTGTGTTTGACCCTGTCAAATTGGGAGAAATCCTAATTGTGCCATCTGAGAGGTTAGAGGAGTATGTGTGAAGGATAGATGAAAACTGTCTAGTGACTAGGCAATTCACTAAGGGGAAGGATAAGAAGAATGACAGAAAGGTGCTTAAAGGCAAAATGTCTCCTGATTACAAGCTCTTGTTTGAGATTGTAAACAAGGAGATACTGCCTAGAGGGGGTAAGAGACATGAGTCTTGCCTCAGGGACCTGAGGTCATGAATGTCGTAGATATGAATGAGAGAGTAAACCTCCCTACTCTTATGATCAAGCATATGATAAGGGTGACCTCCTCAAAGACTGGTCCTCATAGGTTAGCCTATAGGTTCCTGCTAACTGAGGTCTTTAGGAGCTTTGAGGTGCCTTTGGGAAAAAGGGTTACAACCACAAATAATGATAGGATCATTCTTTACACTTTGAAGGAGTGTAACTTTTTGCCTGCACAACCTGCTAAGAGGAAGAGTTCCATCCCCATAACCCAATCTTTGCTGGACCTGAAAGCTTCCCATAATGAAATTGCCCAGCTTAAGAAAGAAAATACTAGGTTGAATGAGTGTCTTGTAGCCTCCTAAGCTCAGGCGAATACTCTGAAGACTGAGATGATGATGCAACAGGCCAATCATTTTGAGAACATTCAGCCACTCATGGACCTCCTCCCCAAGTCCAAGCCTTCCTTCTGATCCTCCTAAGCTTCTCCTTGATCTAGTCCTCTCCCTTTTTGCAAATATCTCCTGTTATGGTTCTTCATGACATACAATATTTTTTTTGTAACTAACTTTTGAATTGGGCCAATGGATGGCTTAATCTTTGTTTATCTTGCTATGCTTTTTCACTCTTTGCTTTGTGATATTGTCTTCTGCTTAATTAGATGCTATCATTTGGTATTGGTGATGTCTCTCTTGGTTATGGCTTTATTGCCCCAGTGGCCATGAGTACTTTGGATGCTATGTTCACTATATAGCTTGCATTGTCTTAACCCTGTTTTTAATGATGTCAAAAGAGGGAATAGCTAGCTTGTTTGTGTTAAAATTGTTAGAACTATGGTGGGAGTTGATACTGTTGTTTGTGGTTATGTCGGTGCCATGGGGTGCTATTGTTTCTTGGTGCTGGCACTGTGTAAATAAAGATCACCTATTAAAACTAGGACTTTCACTCAAAAATTGGATAGGTTTGCCATCATAAAAAAGGGGGAAATTGAAGACTCCTTGTTGAACAAGTTTTGATAATAAGGAAAAATCTATTTTTGGTAAAAGTCTATTTATGGTAGTAAAGTGTAAAAAGTGGTGTCCATATCAAAACAAGAAAAAGGATCTTGGTTTTAAAGGCATGTCAGTGTTAAACAAGGAAAGGATCTTGGCTTTTCTATCAAGGTGAGGACAACTTGATACATCTATAAAAGCAAGAGAAGAAGACAGTTTTCAACCACCTATTGCACACGCAGAGAAAGAACTATTCTCAAGCAGTAGGAGATCATTATCAAGCAAGCTCAAGGAGATTCTTTAGAAGTTATTCTCAATATTGTTTTTATGTTATAAAGGCATTATTGGTTAGATATAGTCTGTGAGTTCGTGAGGCTTGTAACAAGAAGTAGGTTTAGCTTCTTAAGAGAGTCATTGAGTAGAAACAGTTGTAGGAAATTATTTGAGGCTAGGTGCTAAAGATAGTTCTTTTGATTATTGAGTTGTAACCATAAAACGTTATTGAAAATAGTGAAGTTGAGTTTGTAGTTTTTACTCTTTGTGAGAGAAGGTTTTCGACGTATATTGTGTGCGAATTTATTTACTGCTTTTAGTGAAACTGTCCTAAGGACCTAATTTCTGCGATAAGTGGTGGGCCCTAACTTTTTTCATAAATGATAAGGCAAATAAAGATGATCCTTTCTCTAAGAGTGGTCTTCAGCTATCAGGGCTAATGCGTTTGAGGAGACTTTGCAACTCTTCAATGAATTCAAACTTTTAGAGCAAGCTAATTCTTTGCATAGGCCCCTTTATGTTCCATCAAAGCTTAGGGGAATTTATCTAGGAACCACTCTCATTGATGCCTCAACTATTACATGTTCTACCTCCTCACTTCTGCTTCTTTACCTGTTCTAAACTTCCCGAGATTATCACACCTCTAGCTTGGTCAATATTTTTTCTACGTCAATCCAACACCTACCCCCATGTACAATAACACTATTACGGTCCCTAAGGATACCTATCTTCTTTCCAAACCTATCAATGTGGCCAACTACATGAAGGCCCTATTACTGATAAAGACCAGGGGAAAATGAATGCAGTGTCTTCTGAACGCCTTCTCAATGAGGCAATGCAAGCTGATGACCGAGTAAGATTTTTTTGCTACCACATCTTTTTAAACTTTCCTTCTTGTTTTTGTACTTAAGCCCTACTCTTCTTTTTGTAGGCCAATACTTTGCCTGCGAAAGGAATTCACAAGATGATCACAAAATAACTCGAGCTGAGGTCTAAATGGGATAAGCTGAAGAAGTGCATCCCGACCTTTTAATCTAAGCTTGCCGGGATAGAGGCCTTGGAGGCTAAGTTTGCCTAAATAGAGCAAGAAAAATAGGCGTACATCCAAGAGCCCGATAAACTGAGTTCGAAGCTGGTTGAATTGAAGAAGGAATGGGAGCAAAGTTTTTGCATTGGAATTGCATAAGACATGAATTATTGATTTTTTTGGGGTTAATCATGATAATTAAATCCTAAAATTTTAAAATAATTATCTTAGAAACTATAAGGATGAAAATTATGATATACATATCATCGAAAAGCTCTCGAGGAGATTTATAAAATCTCTAACGTTTTATGCAAAAATTAGGTCATCACGAACATGAAATAATGCAATTAAGTTACAGGTTTAATGTTAAAATCCTAAAAAGACATTTAGCATACTAATCATGTCAACCATTGAACATGAGCGTATAACACTAATACCAGTGTAGTATTTGAATCAGTAAAAACTAGTTTAGGAGACTTACGAGTTTTTTCATAGCTGTGATGATCTGCAGTAACCACGATTCCTATCACCGATCGTCGAAAATCCTCCCAAGGTGGATGAATCCTATGTTTCCACATCCTAAATATCCTTTAGAGTATGCATAATGTGTTTCTCTCTTGTAAACCCTAGACGTCAAATGATGTAAAAAATCTCTCTTTCCTAAACACATAATGGTATATTTATACATTAAAAATTAAGATTAATGAGGAGGACAAGTTAATGGCTTGATAGGCTAATTAAGACCCCTTATGAGTGCACCCAACTCAATAGATATTTCCAACACCTCCGGCCATGATCAAGTACAAAAAATTGTAATATTATAAACTTAAAACAAAAATAATATGCGAAAATTTTCAAGATTGTGTCAGCTGAAAATAACAGTAGTCTTATGTGGCGGTAACACTACCTTAAATAATTAGTAAGTTCTGAAACCCCAGTTTATAAGATCTGTTAACCTCTCTATAAAAAAATAAGCCACTCAAGAGTTCAACCTCATCTATAATCTTTCCAAATAATTATTTTAACTAATATATATTGATCAAATCAATTATTTAGTAATATGTGAACCATAATTTAAATAATTCTTAACTAAAAATCTAACATGTGTAATGTATGCATGTACTTATTCATCTTGATTACTATCGTAGACTTTTTAGATTGCATTTTAAAGTCGATTAAGTTACATGGTCTATGATGTACTAGAATGAAGTAGTCGGTGACCACAAAATTACAATTCACACTATCTGTTTGCCTATCAACTATCTGTTTGGAAGTGCTACGCTTTACACGTGATGTTTAATCTACATATGTACATATTTGAGCTAGCCTAAGCTATGTGTATTTGGTATGTAAGGAATTTTTTGTCTTTATGGTCCTATCTATCGAAAATATCCTCTTTATATATACAAAATAGGGGTATAAAAGGCATACACATCATTCTATGTAAACCTCACTTATAAAATTATACTGGGTATGTTATTATTGTTGTAAGCTCTAAAGTAATAGAACTGCATTCCTTGCATCATTTTTGCAAGTTCATAATTTTTAATATAAGATAAAGGATAAGTTTGATTCTATTAATGAAAAAAGACCAAAATTACCCTTAAACTATTCAATTTGGACCATGTATATCCTCCATTTCATTTTTATAGCAAAAGTACTCTCGCCGTTAGTCCAAGGAACTACAAATACCCTCCTACTTAACAATTCATTATTTTAATGGCATGACGCCTATGTGACAGTTCAACTAGAAAAGGGTCACTCCACCTTCACAAAAATATACCCACTAACCCATTTATTTTTAACCCATTTTTAGCCCAACTCGGCTACTAATTAACCCACCTTGGGAAAAAGTGACTCATCCCATATCAAAATTTAACCCTATTTGTTATCTTTGTAAAGTAGTTTATACTGTGTAGGAAATTTATCCCACATTGATGGGAAAGGAAGGTGTGAGAAGGTCTAAGTATTTTGACCCTTGATATGTACTTGAATATGTGAACCCACCAAATATTTTATATATATTATAAATTTAATGATTTGAACTTGGAATTGGCGCTTGGGCACGGGTTGGGTTGGACCTTCAAATAAAAGACTATTTTATTTTATTTTTTAAATTCCTGTTACAGATTTAATTTATTTGAAATTAAAATTTCAAATTTTAGTTTTAACAGAAACACCTACTCAGATAAGACACCTTTTCAGAATGGTCTTTGTCACGACCCAACCCGTCGTGAGTGGCACCCACCTAACCCCCGAATGAGCGAACCAATAGAGTTCAACCCTTGTCTAGACTAACAGCCTAAAACCAATAACAGAAAGTAAACTAGCTCATGAATAGTTATTATCATAATCATTACCCTGCCAAAAATCCCTCCTAGGAACTGAAAGTCATTGTAACAAACATCAATACCAAATATCTAGAATACGGTGATGCAACCCCAAAAGATAAAATAAAATAGTTTTAAGTACGAAACAAATGAACTGAAACTCTAAGAATAACCCAAGGTAGCTCGAAACAAGCAGCTCACCCTTGAAAGTCAAAATCGCCGGTGCTAAATGCAAGGTCGCGTCTCAGTCGCTGGTAGATTTTCTGTAATCACCAAATACAAGAAAGTGCAGTAGCAGTACACCACCACTGTGTATTGGTAGGATCATCAGCCGGTTTTCAAGTAAACAACATATATAACAGTACAACATATTCAAGTAAATATATGGAAAACATGCAACAAGTATATAGGCCCTAGACTACAAGTCTCTACCTACCTTGTACCAGCATGAAATCCATCTCTTACAGTTCTATACCACAAACATGAGACATTAACTATACCTTTCCGTCTAGCCCGGACCCACCCTGGAATCCCTCTAGACACATACCAAAAGTAATGCTTCAACCCAGCCTAAACTAAGGCCAACATAGCAGTTATACAAAGTTCCCGACCACTCAAGGACCACCAGCAATAACACATTTAAATAGATAACCCGGCCCACTCACGAAACCAATATCAAGTATTACATTTAGTAAAATTACCCGGTCCACACATGGAACCAATATCAAGTATCATATTCAGTAAAACAACTAGGCCCACACACGAAACCAATATCATCCAATGCAATACAATAATCAATAAAACAATGCAAGATGCAATAAAGTAAACGCGTACCAGGCGTGGTACCCATGCCAACCGAATGTTATACCCGTACCAGGCGTGGTACCTGTGCCAATCATTTGTTATACCCATACCAGGTGTGGTACCCGAGCCAACCAAATGTTAACAATCACAGTTAATATATGAACACACACAACTTGTAAAACAACAAGTAAACACCATTCAATCACAGACTGTAAACAGGAACCTAGACATTCCACACGACTTCCCTAAGCAATGTAATGCATACAATCACTTAGACATGAGTACACGAATATACACATTCACAGAAAGTCATAAGCCATCACCTACCTCGAAATATTCCAAGCTCTATTCGGCCTGAGCTTTCTCGTGTTTCGGATTCCTCTCTCATTCTTGGTCTAAAAACAACAACACAGTACATATAATTAACACACAAGGCCTGTACATTACCTAGATTATACCAAATCCCCAAACCCCAGGCCACCCATGATTATCCCACCCTTTTCCCGGGCTTTTTCACCGTTAATTCTCCTAGTTCTATCATTTTTTACGTATAAAACAGGGAATTAAACAACCTATGATCATAATAATGTACTTTATTCCATACCCAAGAACACACATACTTGGAATCCCCTTCCTTCCCCGAATTCCACCATCCCTAGGTTATTCTAACCTTTCTCAAAATTCCCTCCTAGCAATTCTACCGTATAGAAAATGTAATACAAAGATTGGGGAACGAAAACCTTACCTTAGGGAAGAATTTGACGGAAAGAGGAAGAGAAACGCCTGGAATCGCCTAGCCCTTCTCCCAAAATAAACTTGTGAAAAACTGAATGTTTTGGGAGCTGTTTCTGCATTAAAATCCCGTCGACCCGCTATAGCAGTCCCCGCTCCACTATAGCAGTCCCGCTATAGCGGTAGGCTGCCGCTATAGCGGTCTTAAGTAGGTTGACCGCCCTTTGACCACCGCTATAGCGGTAATTTCTACTACTATAGCGGTGGCCGCTATCGTGTGTGACCTGCTCATCACGGACAGAATATCTGGAAATCTACCAGTTTGGGCCATTTCATAACACACCTATTTCCCCTGACATCCTGAAATAACCCCTTCACGTCAAACGCGATTTCGGGAGTTCTACTTACCCAATTGTGATTTCAAAAAGTCCCCCAGACTTCTTTATGTCTTGGCTACGTGAAAAACTAGCTCAATATAAGACACCTAAACCCATCTTTACCTGGATTTCCCTAGACTCTACCTCGCTCTAAAACTGGCCGAGGCTAGCCTAGCCCAGAATTTTAAAATCCTAAACCTGGAGTTTTCTAACTCTAAAACTTGGCACGATTGGATTATCCATAACGACGGACCCAATCATTACAACATATACCAATTTACCCATTGTTCATCCCCGAATGATCAAACCCGAAATTACGGAGATAAAAAGAAAGAAGTGTAGTACCTGAATCCTCAAATAATTGAGGGTACTTGTCCCGCATGTACTTTTAGGTTTCCCAAGTGGCTTCCTCAATCGAACGATGCTTCCACTGAACCTTTACCATATCAATCACCTCTGTCCTCAACCTCTGAACATCCCGAGCAAGAATCAAAATCGGTTCTTCCTCATAACGAAGATCCTTATCGAAAAGTATCTTATCCCACTGGATGATGTAATCCCCATCCCCATGGTATCGCTTGAGCATGGATACATGGAATACCGGATAGACTCGCGACAAACTAGGTGGCAGTGCTAACTTGTATGCCACTGGTCCCACAATTTCAAGCACTTCAAACGGACCGATGAACCGAGGGCTAAGCTTGCCTTTCTTACCAAACCGCATAACCCCTTTCATGGGTGATACCTTTAACAATACCTGCTCACCAACTTGAAAGTCCATGTCCCAGACCTTGCGATCTGCATAATCCTTCTGCCTGCTTTGAGCAGCCAACAACTTGGTCTGTATGCCTCTTACCTTTTCCTGCGCTTCCTTCACTAAGTCTATGCCCAGAGGCTTCACATCATCTTCTTCAAACCACCCAACTGGTAATCTACAATACCTCCCATATAGGGCCTCAAACGGTGCCATTTCAATACTGGAGTGGTAGCTATTGTTGTACGAGAATTCGCACAGTGGTAGAAACTGGTCCCAATGACCCCCGAAGTCCATCACACATGCTCTCAACATGTCTTCCAATACCTGGATAGTCCTTTTCGACTGACCATCAGTCTGAGGGTGGAAGGCTGTGCTAAAGATAAGTTGTGTACCCAACTCTTCGTGTAACTTGCCCCAGAACTTAGAAGTAAACTGCGTACCCCTATCTGAAATGATGGACAGTAGTACCCCATGCAGTCTCACAATCTCTTTCACGTAGAACTTAGCCAATTGCTGTGAATTGTAATCTACCCTGACCGGAATGAAATGAGCGGACTTGGTCAGCCTGTCAACAATGACCCAAATTGAGTCATATTTTCCCAATGTCTTGGGAAGACCCATCGCAAAATCCATGGCTATCCTTTCCCATTTCCACTCTGGAATAGGCATTCTCTGAAGTAGTCCTGCAGGTCTTGGATGTTCATACTTTACCTGCTGGCAGTTCTGACATTTGGACACAAAATCCACTATGTCCTTTTACATCCCGGGCCACCAGTGACGCTGCCTCAGGTTCCTATACATTTTTGTCACACCCGGATGAATTAAATACCGTGAACCATGAGCTTCTGCCAAGATTTTCTGTATCATATCATCCACTCGAGGAACACAAATCTTCTCCCTGAAATGCAACACTCCATCCGAGTCTAACATGACGTCTCTGGAATCCCCGGATATTACCTTACCTTGCAACTTACTCAGTTTCAGATCCTGAAACTGTTTTGCCTTTATTTCCTCTATGAAGGTGACCTTGACCTCAATGCTGGCCAACAACCCACCTTGATCTGAAACACCCAAGTGCATGAACTTGGCCTCCAAAGTCCAAATCTCCTTAGCCAATGGTCATTTAGATGCCCCTAAACAAGCCAAGCTACCCATGCTAAAGTTTTCCGGCTCAATGCATCTGCCACCACATTAGCCTTACCTGGATGGTACTGAATTGTCACATCATAATCCTTCAATAACTCCATCCATCTCCTCTTTCTCAGATTCAAATCCTTCTGAGTGAAAACATGCTGCATACTGTGATTATCAGTGAATACCTCACACTTGACACCATAAAGATAGTGTCTCCAGATTTTCAATGCAAAAACCACCGCTGCCAACTCTAAATTGTGAGTCGGGTAATTCCTCTCATGCACATTCAACTGCCTGGATGCATAGGCTATCACATTCCTATCCTGCATCAACACAACACCCAAACCAGAATGTGAAGGATCACAGTAAACAACAAAGTCTTTACCTTCAACCGGCAAGGACAAAATAGGGGCTGTGGTCAAAAGTGTCTTAAGCTTTTGGAAGCTCTCCTCGCACTTGTCAGACAACACGAACGCTACCTCCTTCTGTGTCAGTTTGGTCAGGTAAGTAGCAATAAAAGCAAAATTCTTAACAAACCTCCGGTAGTACCCCGCAAGCCCAACAAAACTCCTCACCTCGGTCGCAGAGCTAGGCCGAACCCAACTCTTGACTGCCTCAATTTTCTAGGGATCCACCATCACCCTTTGTTCCTACACTACATGCCCCAAGAATGCCACAGAAGTCAACCAAAACTCGCACTTAATGAATTTTGCATAAAGCTTTTGGTGCCTCAAGATATCCAACACAATACGAAGATGATTAGCATGCTCCTCCCTACTCTTAGAGTAGATCAAAATATCATTGAAGAACACGATAATGAAGGAATTCAAGTAAGACTTAAACGCCCCATTCATCAAACTCATGAATGCTGCCGGTGCATTGGTCAAACCAAATGACATTACTAGAAACTCGTAATGTCCATACCGAGTCCAAAAAGCAGTCTTCAAAAGGTCCTCAGGTATAATCTTTAATTGATGGTACCCCAACCTCAAGTCTCTTTTTGAGAACACTGGTGCACCCTAAAGCTGGTCAAACAAATCATCTATACGGGGTAGAGGGTACTTATTCCGGATGGTCACCTTGTTCAGCTGCCTATAATCTATGCACATCTGCATACTACCATCCTTTTTCTTTACAAATAAGACCAGAGCACCCCAAGGTGAAGTACTGGGACGCATAAATCCCTTATATAGGAGTTCCTGCAGCTGAGTCTTAAGTTCCCTTAACTCTGCCGGATCCATACGATACGGAGGAATGGAAATGGGACGAGTGCCTGGCTCTAAATCAATACAAAAAACTATGTCCCTATCCGGAGGTATACCAGGCAAGTCCGCTGGAAACACCTCTAAAAATTCAGAAACCACTGGAACTGACTCAATAGGAGGAGACTCCTCACTATCATCCCAAAGATGAGCCAAAAAGGCTAGACACCCCCTCCCCACTAGCTTCCTAGCCCAGACAAATGATATTATCTTAACTAGCTTAGACCTGTACACACCTTCCCAATCTAGTCTATCCTTACCTGGAATCTCTAGAGCCACAGTCTTGATGTTATAGTTCAACACAGCATGATAAGGAGATAGCCAGGTCATACCCAAGATAATATCAAAATCAGTCATATCTAGAATTACCAAGTCTACCCAAGTATGTAACCCCATAAAAACAATCGAACAGTCACGATATACATGAGTCACAACCACCGACTCTCCGACTGGAGTAAAAACATAGATAGAGGAATCAAGGATATCACAAGTCAAACCCAGCCCCAAAGAAAAACTCATAGACACATAAGAATACGTAGAGCCTGGGTTAAATAATACTGAGGCCATTTTATCACAGATAAGAATAGTACTTGTGATAACCGCATCTGAGTCTTTCGCCTCAGTACTCCCTAGAAAAGCATAGCAATGAGCTCGATCATCAATCTGGGTGACTTTCTGGGCCGGCTGCGCTGCACCCCTGCCTGCGCCACCGTTTCCTCGATCTCCCCGGCCTCCCTGAAAATTACCTCACCCACCCTGTGGACGATCCCTGGCATTACTGTCTCTGCTTGCCAGAACCACTGCTCTAGTCTACTGCTAACCCTGATTACCTGTCTGCCTATGTGGACACTCCCTCTTAAAGTGGCCCAACTCACCATAATGGAAGCAACCATGGTCCAGAGTAGGTCTGCTAGCTAATCTATAAGATGCTCCCTGGCCTCTAGGACCTGAAGACTGAGCTCCCTGACGACCATCTGTAGTAGCTGGCAGAGCTGACTGAATAGGACGGGCCAGATAAGCCTGCTGATGCTGGCCCCTGGAGTATGAACCACTATAATTTCCCTCATTTTGGGGTTTCTTGGCTAAAGCCTTAGCCTGCCCCACTTGTCTAACTCCCTCAATCTTCTTCACATAATCCACCACATCATTAGATCCCTTTCCCGAAGAAGTCATATGCACCGACAGTACCTGCAGTTCACTATTCAGACCCTTGACAAACAACCGAACCCGTTCCTCCTCTGAACCCAACATCTGTGTAGCAAAACTAGATAACACATGGAACTTAGCCTCATAAGCAGAGACCGATATGCTACCCTGCTCCAAGTTTAGAAACTCATCCTTCTTCCGATCCCTCAAAGTACGGGGAACGTACTTCTCTAGAAACAATATGTGGAACTGGTCCCAAGTCAGTGGAGGTTGGATAGAAGACCGATACTCAACATGAGACCTCCATAACTGCTTGGCATCACCTGCAGCTGAAAAGTGACAAACTCCACCCCATGCTGACGTACAATACCCAATTTGTGCAACCTCTCATGGAAATCCAGGATGAACTCATAGGCATCCTCTTTGTATGCACCCTGAAACATCAGAGGTTTCAGCTTAAGGAACTTAGTCAGCATCTCATGCTCATTACCTGTCATCACTGGGCCTAGCATTGGCCTGAGGATATCATTTATGCCCAAAGCTGCATCCATCCTTGGTGTAGTAGTAGTCGCTGGCTGAGTATCCAAGGCCTGATTTGCATAAGATGCGGGTATGGTTCCAGCACCAACCAACCCACTCAAAAAATCCCACGCCTTCTTACAAGCTTCCGGTGTCATAGTAGGAAGGCCTGCACCCCCAACCAGTGACGCCTCCATTCTCTACAACCACTTCTTCTACATCCTCAGCCACATGATCCTGAGGTGGGGGAGGGGTTACCTCACGTGCAGAAGTAGCTCAAGATCCACCCCTGGCGGGTGCGACTCTAGCTCATCCCCTGCCCCTTCCCCTACTTCTGCCATGAATTGTCGGGCCCACTGCAGGGACCGCTGACCTTGCTCCATTATTTCTTGTAGTGACCATCTGTGGACAGAAGAGGGAACGAGGTTAGATACTAATTTGTATGACCATATACCAATTGGAATTGAGTTATAGCACGAAGGAAAGAAGGAAGAGATAGGTTTTCCTAAAGACCCATAGCCTCCCGAAGAAAAGTATGGACATCTCCGCACCGTTCTGCAAGACTCTACTAGTCCTGTCTGGTACAACGAGATCAATGAACCTAGGCTCTGATACCATCTTTATCACGATCTAACCCATCGTGAGTGGCACCCACCCAACTCTCGGATGAGCGAACCAATAGAGTTCAACCCTTGTCTAGACTAACAGCCTAAAACCAAAAACAGAAAGTAAACTAGGTCATGAATACTTATTATCATAATCATTATCCTACGGAAAATCCCTCCTAGGAACTAAAAATCATTGTACCAAACATCAATACCAAATATCTAGAATACGGGGATGCAACCCCAAAAGATAAAATGAAATAGTTTTAAGTCCGAAACAAATGGACTGAAACTCTAAGAATAACCCAAGGTAGCTCGAAACAAGCAGCTCACCCTTGAAAGTCAGAATCGCCGGTGCTAAATGCGAGGTCGCTTCTCAGTCGCTGGTAGATTTCCTTAATCACCAAAGACAAGCAAGTGCAGTATCAGTACACCACCACTGTGTACTGGTAGGATCATCAGGTAGTTTTCAAGTAAACAATATATATAACAGTACAACATATTCAAGTAAATATATGGAAAACATGCAACAAGTATACAAGCCCTAGACTACAAGTCTCTACCTACCTTGTACCAGCATGAAATCCATCTCTTACAGTTCTATACCACGAACATGAGCCATTAACTATACCTTTTCATCTAGCCCAGACCCACCCTGGAATTCCCTCTAGACATATACCAAAAGTAATGCTTCAATCCGGCCTAAACCAAGGCCAACACAACAGTTATACAAAGTTCCCAGCCACTCAAGGACCACCAGCAATAGCACCTTTAAATAGACAACCCGGTCCACTCACGTAACCAATATCAAGTATTACATTTAGTAAAATAACCTGGTCCATACACGGAACTAATATCAAGTATCATATTCAGTAAAACAACTAGGCCCACACACGAAACCAATATCAGCCAATGCAATACAATAATCAATAAAACAATGCAGGATGCAATAAAGTAAACGCGTACCAGGCGTGGTACCCATGCCAACCATGCTTGGAATCCCCTTCCTTCCCTGAATTCAACCATCCCTAGTTTATTCTAACCTTTCCCCAAATTCTCTCCTAGCAATTCTACCGCATAAAAAACGTAATATAAAGATTGGGGAACGAAAACCTTACCTTAGGGAAGAATTTTGACGGAAAGAGGAAGAAAAACGCCTGGAATCGCCTAGCCCTTCTCCCAAAATGAACTTGTGAAAAACTGAATGTTTTGGGAGCTGTTTCTGCATTAAAATCCCGTCGGCCCGCTATAGCGGTAGGCTGCCGCTATAGCTGTCTTAAGTAGGTTGACCGCCCTTTGACCATCACTATTGCGGTAATTTCTACCACTATAGTGGTGGCCACTATCGCATGTGACCGCGCTCATCACAGACAGAATGTCTGGAAATCTACCAGTTTTGGCCATTTCACAACACACCTGTTTCCCCCGACGTCCTGAAATAACCCCTTCACGTCAAACGCGATTCTGGGAGTTCTACTTACCCAAATATGATTTCGAAAAGTCCCCCAGACTCCTTTATGTCTTAGCTACATGGAAACGTAGCTCAATCCAAGACACCTAAACCCATCTTTACCTGGATTTTCCTAGACTCTACCTCGCTCCAAATATGGCCGAGGCTAGCCTAGCCCATAATTTCAAACTCCCAAACTCAGAGTTTTCTAACTTTAAAACTTGGCACGATTGGAATACCCATAATGACGGACCCGGTTGTTATAGTCTTCTTCACACCTATTCAGATAAGACACCTTTTTGGAATAGTCTTTTTCCTTTTTTATAAATAAAATTATTCTGGAGTGACTAAATATTCTCCAGTAACATTTTTGGCTTTGAGAAATCCTTTAGAAACTTGTTTGTATTTCCCTAAAGAAGATATCATCAATATTTTTTAACGACAATAAATATATTCACGCCTCAAAGTTTTCTGCTCTCTTCTTTTTTTAATAATCTTAAAGAAATATTCTGCTATGGAGATGTAATGACCGGGTCCGTCGTTAAGGATAAACTTTTCGTGTCAAGTTTTAAAGTTAGAAAACTTTGAGTTTGGGAGTTTGAAATTCTAGGCTAGGCTAGTGTCGGTCGGTTTTGGAGTGAGTTATGGTCTAGGGAAATCCAGGTGAGGATTGGGTTTAATATCTTGATTCCAGATAGGTTTCCTCATATCTAACATATAAAGGAGTCCAGAGGACTTTTCAAAATTGAATTCGGGTACGTAGAACTCTCGGAATTGAGGTTGATGTGAAGGGGTTATTCTGAGAGGTCAGAAAAATAAGTGTATTGTAAAATGGGCTTGTTTTGGAGATTTTACGACTTTATATCCCATGTCAACTGCTATAGCGGTTGATACTCCACCACGACGACCTCCTCTATAGCAGAAAAATTACCGTTACAGCAGAAGTCAAGTCGGTCAACCTCCGCCATAGCGGCTGACTCCGCTACGGCGGTACCGCTATAGCGGAGCCTGGCATGATTTAATGCAGAAACTTCCCCAAAAATATTCAGTTTTCACAAACTCGTTTGGGAGAAGGGCTAGGGCGATTTCAGGCATTTTTCCTCTATTCTTCATCATTTTTCTTCCCTAAGATAAGGTTACTACTCCCCGAACTCTATAATACTTTTTTTATGCGGTAGAATTGCTAGGAGTGGACTTGGGGAAAGGTTTGGAATGACTTAGAGAGGATAGAATCTGGGGGAAATGGGGGATTCTATGTGTAGATGTTCTTGAGTGTGCTAAATTTACTGTTTTATGATCATGTGACATTAATTTCCTAATTTTATCAGTAAAAATGATAGCACTAGGTGAATTAATGGTAGGGAAGCCCAGGAAAAAGGGTGGAATGATCATGGGTGGCCTGGAGTTTAGGATTTTGCTTAATCCAGGTGAAAATTAGGCTATAAAGTTTAATTATTGGTTATTGTGTATTGTTTTAGACCAAGAACCGGCAAGAACTTTGGGAAACGGTAAAGCTCTAGTTGTGTAGAGCTTTGGATCATTTTGAGGTAGGTGATGGTTTCTTCGTATATGCTTTGTGTGTTTAAGTACTCTTGTCTAAGTATTTGTATGAGATGCATTGCTTAGGGAATGATTAAAAATGTCTAATAG
Source organism: Jaltomata sinuosa (assembly GCA_003996215.1). Taxonomy (NCBI): domain Eukaryota; kingdom Viridiplantae; phylum Streptophyta; class Magnoliopsida; order Solanales; family Solanaceae; genus Jaltomata; species Jaltomata sinuosa. The sequence continues at coordinate 844,736 of QJPP01004356.1, forward strand.
TTCTGTTAACAGTCTGGTAAATTGAATGTTGTATTATGCTTGTTGGTTTACAAATTGATTGTTAATTTTTGTGACTGTGGATTGTTTGACTTTGGTTGGATCGGGTACCACGCCTGGTATGAGATAATACTAACGGTTGGCTCAGGTGCCACGCCTGGTATGAGATAATACTAACGGTTGGCTCGGGTACCATGCCTGGTATGGGATGATACTAACGGTAGGCTCAGGTACCACGCCTGGTATGAGTTTACTTTCTTGTATTTCTGCATCTTTATTTAATGGTTTCCTGTGTGGACCGGGTTGTGAACTTGAATTGTGGTTATGTATTTTGGTCCTTGAGAGGCCGAGTTGTTACATTGCTTTACGAGCTGGTCTTAATGTAGTCCGGGTTAATAATGGACACTTAGGTGTTGTCTAGAGGGGATCCCGGGTGGGTCTGGTATATGTGATGAGGCATAATTATTATTGTTGTGGATTGTTGATCATAATTGTGAGGTGGTTTACATGTGGAACAAGTTAGGTAGAGACTTATAGTCTAGGAATACCTGTTGACTTGCCTATGTGTTTCTGTACTCTTACTTAATTTCTGTACTGTTTATACATTGTATATTTTAGAACTGGCTGATGATTGTACCAGTACACGGTGGTTTTGTACTGATACTACACTTGCTTGTCTTTTGTGAGTACATGAAATCTTCCGGCGGTTGACGTATGACCTCACTTGTAGGCCAGACTTTTCGAGATATCAAGGGTGAGCTATTCGACCGATCTGCCTTAGTGTCCATCTAGTTTGAGTTATGGCCCATTTCTTCGGGCTTTGACTATTTCATTTGTTTGGGGGTTGCATCCCCATACTCTAGTATTTGACAGATGTTTGGTACGATGACTTTCAGATTCTAGGGAGGGATTTTCGCAGATTATTTATTATAAAGTTGATTTATTGATGAATGATTGCTAGTTTACATTCCTGCACTAGTTTTAAGCTGTTAGGATAGTCTAAGAGTTAGACTCTATTGGTTCGCTTATCCGGGGGTTGGGTGGGTGCCACTCATGACGGTCGGGGTCATGACAAAGATGGTATCAGAGCTCTAGGTTCATTGATCTTATCGTACCAAAACAGGTCTAGTAGAGTCTTGCAGAATAGAGCGGAGACATTCGTACTTTTCTTCGAGAGGCTATAGGACTTTAGGAAAATATCTCTTCTTTCTTCCATCGTGCTATAACTTGATTCCAATTGGTATCTGGTGATACAAATTGGTATCTGACTCTTTCACTCTTCTGTCCGCAGATGGTTAATACAAGGAACAATGGAGCTAGATCGGTGGTCCAAGTAGCGAGCCCGACTGTCCGTGGTAGAGGTAGGGGAAGGGGAAGAGGATGCGGTAGAGCCACGCCCGCCAGGGGTGGAGCTCAGGCTGCTGCAGAAGGGCGAGAAGAAACCCCTCACCCACCTCAGGAACAGGTTGTCGAAGATGTGGAAGTTATTGTGAAGGATGATGGGGTGCCGACTGAGGCAGAGGCGGCACCGGCTGGAGGTGTAGCCCTTCCTTCTATGACACCAGAAGCATTTCAGCAGGCTTGGAATATCTTGAGTAGTTTGGTTGGTGCTGGAGCCATACCCGCGGCACTTCCGAATCAGGCTCTGGGCACTCAGCCAACAAATCCTATGACTCCTAGGATGGATGCAACTTCTGGTACAGGTGACTTCTTCAGGCCAATACTAGGCTCAGTGATGACAGGGAATGAACATCATCTAGTTGAGGAAGCCACTTGGGAAACCAAGAGGGACATGCGGGACAAGTATCCTTACTTGTTTGAGGATACATGTACTACTCTTTCCTTCTTTATCCTTTCGTATTTTTGGGTTGATCGTTCGGGGATGAACAATGGGTAAATTGGTATCTATTGTAACAACCGGGTCCATCATTATGGGTAAACTTTTTATGCCAAGTTTTAGAGTTAGAAAACTCCGGGTTTGGGAGTTTGAAATTCTGGACTAGGATAGTCTCGGCCAGTTTTGGAGCGAGGTATGGTCTAGGGAAATCCGGGTGAGGATTGAGTTTAACGTCTTGATTTGAGCTAGTTTTCATTGTAGCTAACACATAAAGTAGTCCAGGGGAATTTTTGGAATCGAATTCGGGTAAGTAGAACTCCCGAAATTGAGATTGACGTGAATGGGTTGTTTTGGGATGTCGGAAAAATAAGTGTGTTGTAAAATGGGCTAGTTTTGGAGATTTTATGACTTTCTGCGGTTGACACTCTGCCACGGCGACCTCCGCTACAATGAAAAAATTACCGCTACAGCGAAAGTCAAGTCGATCAACCTCTGCCATAGCGGTTGACTCCGCTACAGTGGTACCGCTATAGCGGAGCGGACCGCTATACCAGAGCCTGATGGGATTTAATGCAGAAACTTTCCCAAAAACATTCAGTTTTCACAAATTTGTTTTGGAGAAGGGCTAGGGCAATTTCAGGTGTTTTTCCTCCATTCTTCATCATTTTTCTTCCCTAAGGTAGGGTTTCTACTCCCCGAACTCCATAATACTTTTCCTATATGGTAGAATTACTAAGAGTGGACTTGGGGAAAGATTTAGAATGACTTAAGGAGGGTAGAATCCGGGGAAAAAGGGAAATTCTATGTGTAGAAGTTCTTGGGTGTTGCTAAATTTACTGTTTTATGATCATGTGACATTAATTTCCTAATTTTATCCGTAAAAATGATAAACTAGGTGAATTAATGGAAGGGAAGCCCGAGAAAAAGGGTGGAATGATCATGGGTGGCTGGGATTTAGGATTTTGCATAATCTGAGTGAAATTTAGGCCATAAAGTTTAATTATTGGTTATTGTGTGTTGTTTTAGACTAAGAACATGCAAGAACTTTGAGAAATGGGAAAGCTCCGATTGTGTAGAGCTTTGGATCATTTCGAGGTAGGTGATGGTTTGCTTCCTGTATGCTTTGTGTGTTTAAGTACTCTTGTCTAAGTATTTGTATGAGATGCATTGCTTAGGAAATGATTAGAAATGTCTAATAGTTCTATTAATAATCTGGTAAATTAAACGTTGTATTGTGCTTGTTGGTTTACAAGTTGATTGTTCATTTTTATAACTGTGGATTGTTTGACTTTGGTTGGCTCGGGTACCATGCCTGGTACGAGATAATACTAACGGTTTGCTCAGATAACACTCATGGTATGGGATAATACTAACGGTTGGCTCGGGTACTACGCCTGGTATGGGATAATACTAACGGTTGACTCGGGTACCACGCCTGGTATGAGTTTACTTTCTTGTTTTTCTGCATCTTTATTTAATGGTTCTCTATGTGGACTGGGTTGTGAACTTGAATTGTGGTTGTGTATTTTGGTCCTTGAGAGGCCGGGTTTTTACATTGCTTTATGAGTTGGTCTTGGTGTAGACCGAGTTGATAATGGACACTTAGGTGTTGTGTAAAGGGGTTCCAGGGTGGATCCGGGATATGTGATGAGGCATAATTGTTATTGTTGTGGATTGTTGATCATAATTGTGAAGTAGTTTACATGTGGAACAAGTTAGGTAGAGACTTGTAGTCTAGGAATACCTGTTGACTTGCCTATGTATTTCTGTATTCTTACTTGATTTTTGTACTGTTCATACATTGTATATTTTGAAACTGGCTGATGATCGTACCAGTACATGGTGGTTGTGTACTGATACTGCACTTGCTTTTCTTTTGTGAGTACAGGAAATATTCCGACGGTTGACGCACTACCTCACTTGTAGGCCAGACTTTTCGAGATATCAAGGGTGAGTTATTCGACCAAGCTGCCTTGGTGCCCATCTAGTTTGAGTTGTGGCCCATTTCTTCGGGCTTAGACTATTTCATTTATTTGGGGGTTGCATCCTCTTACCCTAGTATTTGATAGATGTTTGGTACACTGACTTTCAGATTCTAGGGTGAGATTTCCGCAGATTATTTATTATAAAGTTGATTTATTGATGAATGATTACTAGTTTACATTCCTACACTGGTTTTAAGTTGTTAGGCCAGGCTAAGAGTTGGATTCTATTGGTTCGCTCATTCGGGGGTTGAGTGGGTGCCACTCACGATGATTGGGGTCGTGACAGGAGAACATCTGATCTGTCATTAAAAATCCTAAAGAGATCATCAAATTTAATTATTTTGATGGATCAAATTTCAATTGTTGGAAGGACAAGATGATTCTCCTATTAAATGCCTTGAAGATTTTTCATGTACTTGATCCAAAATTGAGTGCCCTAACCAAATTCACTCCCCGAGGATTTTGAAGATGCGATTGCAAAGAGAAAAAAAACGTAAAAATGATGAATTACTCTGTCAAGGACATATTCTGAATATATTAACAGATCGTCTCTATGATGTGTATCAAAATTTAAAGTCTCCTAGGAAAATTTAGATATTATTGCAGATTACTTATGAAAACAAAAAGCGAGGTATTGATAAATTTTATCTTTATAATACTTTAAATTTAAAATGGTTGATTCAAAGTTCATTATGGATCAAATTCATGAACTACAAATCTTAATTTCAAAACTAAGTGATCCTAAAGTTTAAATTCCCGATGCACTTCAAATAGGTGCTATACTTTCAAAACTGCCTCTTCTTGACATGACTATAGAAAGAAAATCCTTCATTCTTATGATAAATTGACCGTATGACAGTTTTGAACTCATATTTAAATTGAAAGTGAGACTCATGTTCGTGATGCTATTTTAAAACCTTCAAATTTCACAGTTAATGTTGTTGATCAGAATGATACAGAAAGTGAAAAAAAAATCTGAAAGTTTTCAAGAAAATTCATTTTAAAAAGAAAAATGATATTAAATGTCATCACTGTGGAAAGAGAGGCCACAAAATTGGTGACTGCAAATTAAAAAAAAAAATAGAAATTAATTTTAACCATGGAAAGCCTGAAAATTCGAGAAAGCCTGAAAATTCAGAGAAAGCAAATATGGTCGAAAGTTCTTCTCAAGAATTTATTGCAATGGTTTATGTTGTATCATGTACTATGATCACAGAGTAAACATGACTGCTGCTACTACTAAAAGTCAAGACTGATAGTTGAATAAGGTTCTGATGGTGAATCATGTGACTGCGAATGTTACTGTAAAGAAAAGTGTTAAAATTAATTTTACATCCGGATAAAAGCTAGCGTTGCTAAATGTGTATCATATTTTTGACATGCAGAAGAACTTAATGTCTGATAGTTTGCTATCTAAGAGAGGCTTTAAAATAATTATTGAATCTAATCATGTAATAGTATCTAAGAATGATGTATATATCCAAAAAGGATACACTTGTAATGGCATGTTCAAGCTCAGTATTAATACAATAAATTATATTTCTGCTTATATTATTGAGTCTAATTTTTTTTATGACATACTAGATTAGCACATGAAATTTTAATTCGCTAAATTACATGTCCAAAAATAATTATATTGCTTACAATAGTAAATATGTAAGAAAATATAAAATATGCATACAAGCAAAAATGATCAAAAATCTTTTTGAAAAGTTGAAAGAGTTTCTAAATTACTAATATGTGAATTAAACAAAGAATTAACTCGAGATGGTAAAAGATATTTTATTACCTTTATTTATTTACTTAGGACAAAAGATGAAGCTTTTAAAAAAATTTAAGGGGTATAAATCTATTGTGAAAAATTAAAAGACTTAAAAATTAAGATATTTCGTAGTGATAGAGGAGACCAATATTTTTTTTATTGAATTTAATAACTTTTGTGAAAAACATGGTATAATACATTTAAAAAAATACTCCTTACACACCACAATAAAATAATTTGACTGAAAGAAAAAATAAAACTCTAATAGACATGATTAACGTTACATTAATAAACTCACATTCACCCCATAATTTATCGGGTGACACATTATTAACAGCATGACACATTAAATAAAGTGTCTTCTAAAAGTATGAATTTTTTATCCTATGAACTTTGAAATAACATAAAGGCGAACTTGAGTTATGTTAAAGTGTGGGAGTGTTTAACATATTATAAGGTTTCAGATCATCAAAGATCTTAGTTGGGAGTTGGGACCTAGAGGAATCAAAAGTATTTTTATGGGATATGCACAAAATTCAAAAGCTTATAGGCTATTGGATCTAAAATCTAATGTAATTGTAGAATTCATTCATGTTGAGTTTATTAAAAATAAATTCATAGATGATTCTGCTAATGAACCATCGACTGAACCTATTCAAAGTGAAGTTGGTACATATGAGAAGTCATATTTTAAAAATATTACGAACAAAGAACAAAGGGGCAATAAGCAGTTAGAATCGAAAAAAGACAAAAGAATTAGAAAAAAATATCTTAGCTCTGATTTTATTTCTTCACAAGCTATAATTTTTCTTGTTGAAGGAGATAAAACAACTGTCTGTAACATCATGCCTATCTTACTTGATGTGACAGATGACCCAAAGACGTACCAAGAGGTTATGTCTTCAAGAGACGCTGCCTTTTGGAAGGAGGCCATTAATAATGAAATGGACTCAATCATGTCGAACAACACCTGAATTTTAGTTGATCTCTCTCTTGGATCATAACTAGGTTGTAAATGCGTTTTCAGAAGAAAATATAGAGCCTGTTTGGTCTAGCGATTGGGAAGTAAAAAAGTACTTTTTTTTTTTGAAAAAAGTACTTTTTTTGCCAAAGCAGGGTGTTTGGCTAACTACAAAAAATACTTTTAAATAGAAGAAGAAGCAGAAGCAGAAATGATTTTTCTGCTGTTCGGAAGAAGCAAAAAAAATTTACTTTTTAAAAAAAGCAGAAGCAGAAGCAGAAGCAGAAAATTTATTTTTTCAAGATCAAAATATCCCTATCATTTATACATATTTACCAATATCCCTTGTTAAATAATTTACATATTTCATAAATTTGATTAACTTTTATTTATTCTTTATTTTATTTTATGTTTTATATATTATTATTATTTTATATTTTATATATATTATTTTACGTTTCTATTAGGTAAGCATTTGAATATGCTAGTGAACTTAGAAAAAAGGTAACAAAGATATAAATTTGTCATTTATTTATATTATTTTACATATAAATTTTAGTAATTGTGAAAGTTTTACTTTTGTAAATAAGAATAATAACAAAACGAAAAATAACAATCATCAATATTATTTAATATTTTAAATTAGATATTATTAGATTATTTATGCAACTAACAAAATATTGTATTACCTTACAGGTGAAATTGTATATGTTAAAATATTACTTATTCCTATACTATTAACATAAACAAGCAATTAATATAATTAAATTTTTTATAATAGATATTTAAAATAATTTCTCTCGAGAAAATAATCTTAATAGTAAAAGTTCATTAATACCTGCCCTTTTCGTAATTTGTCTCTCAAAAGCACTTTTAGAAAAAGATTAGCCAAACACAATTTGTTTATCAAAAGTAATTATTAAATGAATTAGCCAAACACAAACTATTTTTTTTCAAAAGCACTTCTCTGAAAAATTATTTTATAAAAGTACTTCTTAAAATAAGCAGTTTTTCAATCACTAGGCCAAACAGGTACATAATTCAGATGGTACCTTCAAAGCAAGATTAGTGCTAAAGATTTCACTCAAAAAGAAAGCATTGACTATTTTGACGAATACGATTTAGCAAGAATAACATCCATTAGAGTACTTTATCATTAGCATATATATATATATAATTTATATGTACATCAAATGGACGTTAAGACTGCCTTCTTAAATAAAAACTTAGATGAAGAAATTTATATGCGTCAACCTGAAGGATTTGTTTTTTCGAAAAATAAAAGTAAAGTGTGTAAATTAATGAAATATCTTTATGGCTTGAAACGAGCCCCAAAACAGTGGTATAATTATTTTATAATACAATATTATTAAATAATTTTGTACATAATCAAGCAGACAAATATATCTTTTTCAAGTTCACAAATAAATATGAAGTTATTATTTATTTTTACGTAGATGACATGTTGATTTTTGGTACAAACATGCTTGAAATCTCTTAAACTAAGAAGTACCTAACTTCGATATTTAAAATGAAAAATTTGAATAAAGTAGATACTATCTTAGGAATAAAAGTTACAAGAGATAGAAATAAAGTGACTTTATCACAATCACACTATATAGACAAATCCTTAACAAGTTTAGTCATTTGGACATAAAGGAGTTTAATACTCCTTGTGACTTTAGTATCAAATTGACTGAAAATACTGAAAAAACTGTAGCACAACTAGAATATGCAAGTGCCATAGGTAGTATGATGTATGTTATGCATTGTACTAAGCCTGATATAGCGTTTTCTGTTTGTAAACTTTCAAGGTTTACTAGTAATCCAAGCAATGATTATTGGAAGGCAATAACTAGAGTACTTGAATATTAAAAAGAACAAATTAAACAATTTGATATATGCTATAGTGATTTTCTTATTGTGTTAAAAGGTTATTCTAATGCAAGTTGAATTACTAGGGTTAATGATAACAAATTCACTACTGAATGAATATTTAATTTAGGGGGTGACACCATTAGTTGGGCATCTAAAAAATAAATTTGTATTTTTCATTCTACAATGAAATTTAAATTTATTGCGTTAGCAATTGCTACAAAAGAAGCGAAATGACTCAAGAACATGTTATTAGACATAAAGTTGTGGCCACAACCTATGCCATCCATTTCAATATTTTGTGATAGTGGCACTACAATATGGTGTAGCTCACAATAAAATTTATAATGAAAAACCAAGACATATAAATTTAAGCTAGGAGTTCGATTTCGAAGTTGATAGGCCTAGGCGCTTCTACAAATAAAACTATTTCAATAGTGTATGTGAGATCTAGAAAAAATGAGGCAAATCTACTTACAAAAGCATTAAAAAGAGATGTAGTGCAAATACATCATCAAAGAATGTCATCATTCAACTACCAGACCATGCGGACACCTACTCTAATCCACCTAAATAGGAGAACCCTTACCACCCGATCCAACAGGTGATGCAAAAAATAAAGTAATATCATAATAAACCCTTTTATACAAGAAACGCAAATTGGGAAAATCCCTTACAAGATTTAAGACGGTAAAACATTCTTACAACTTGAAATAAGCCTCCCTAGGATCTAGTCTAAGCTGGTACAAGAGCTACTACAAGAGTAATATAAGAAAATGTAAAAGGACACAACTCCCACCATAGAAACAAGAAGTAGGAGCTGCTGGAGATCGCCATCATCGTGTACCTATAAAATATCACCAATCCTGCAATCAGACTATATCCAAAAAGGGATAGCAAGAGTAGAATCAGTACAAACATACGAACTGATAGGCATCATCGGTTGACCCGAATCCACAACATACCATCAATATAAGAAATCAAGGGAAATGATGCAATAATTACAGTGATCCATCCCCTTCAACATCTACCTTTACCATTTCGACATAGTCACCAAGAACTCATCCGCTCTGCTCCCTAGCTTTCCTACCCTGCTCCGCTGTCAACTCCACAGCTAGGAGACTCTGTACCATCCCATCCTGGTCCAACATAACACCTAGGACCTTCTCACACTTACATTTTATACTAGGAACTCTTAGGCCACACTTAACCCTAAGACTTCCCAAGTCACCCCTCTTACCAACCACTATAAGCACCTCAGTGGTTCCAGTCTAAACAATCCGGTTTACTATCCGCCCCTGCTAGCCAACTGAGAGGCAACCTATAAGACCTTGGTTTACTATCCTGACTCAAGTTAGGATCCTAAGTCAAACACCTTGATCCTTAGCCCTTAGGCAAACAATGACAGACTACCGATGAATTCTGCGTGTTTAACCTCCAAGGTTCCTTACCCTTGACACCTCGTTGGTTCAAGCACTCATAGAATACTAGCCTAGTATCACTAACCAGTCAAACCTGACTCCCTAGGACCTCAGAACCTCCAAGCTCTTCCATCTTGAACCCGTCAAGCCATATGCACCACCACCGTACGATATTGACATAATGTCACCAGACCATATGAGTAGCCAAGTCTATATGACTACCAACAAGACCCCCAGTCATCAACCAGACTCAACAACCATCTACGCCATGCCCCTCTATGCAAGTAACTAGATCACCTAATATTGTGTCACAACTTGCAAGTTACCCGGACCTCCCAAGGATCCCTAGGACATCATCTAGGATATTTGACACGTGACCCCAGTTTACAGAAGAAACCACCTTATCACTTAAGCACACCAACCCGGTTCTCTCAAGGACCAACATATATGTCAAGTAATAATAAATCCCGACCCTCTCAGGAACCCAACATGCAAAGAACAATAAGTAAACCCGTACTGAGTAAAGCAGTACAACATATAATAACAACCAGTAGTATAACTCCAGACTCTCAGTCTACCTTCTGACTTATCAACCACAGGGAACAGGTTCAACAATCATTTAACAACAACAATAAACATGACATTTACCCTTTTTCATTACCCGAATCAATCAAGGATCTCTAGACTAGCACCTAAGTGTTAACATGCGATGCCCGGTCCACTAAAGGACCATTCCCACATTTAAGTGTAGCAACCCGACCTCTCAAGGACCAATGTTATCAATCATAGATTTAACAATCAACTCGGTCCACTCATAGATCCATCGACAAACACAGTCAATAAAGCATAATTTAAATCCGTACCAGGTGTGGTACCTGTGCCAACTGATATAGAAACTATTCCAGGTGTGGTACCCGAGCCAACCGTTAGTATCCCATACCAGGCATGGTACCCGAGCCAACTATTAGTATCACATACCATGCGTGGTACCTGAGCCAACCATTAGTATCCTATACCATGCATGGTACCCGAGCCAATCGTTAGTATCACACAAAACCAACAGTCAATATTTAAATAAGCAAGAACCACCCTTGTAAAATCAACAAGCAACAATTCAGTTTATTTCACATATTAACATCCTAAATTATGTAGACATTCATTATTCCTTTTATAAGCACGGAAACACGTACAATACTAAGTTATAGCTACAAGTATGTTCATTGTATTAAGTAAACATTAACCCTCACCTACCACCCCCGGGTATGTGACCCCAACCTTGACAATCCTGTCCGAAGACTAAATCCCCGTTTACCCCTTAGACACATAACTAATAGACACCTCATTTACGGAATTCTCCTTGTAAGACAACACAACATGGGGAAGACATCCCATAACATTAATACCTCAACCATTTCTTTTTACTCTGGCTGGCACCGACACCGGTACCGGTACGACCGGACATGTATTAACCGGAACCGGATCGGTACCAGAGTAATCATCCGCCGGTTGACCGGGAACCAGGACGGTACCGGTACCGGTAGTACCAAGAATGTTTCCCTTTTCGTCCCGCTCCGGTACCTACCGGGATCGGACCGGACCGGTATACCGGGTCGCGCTTTTTTTTTTTAAATTTTAATTAAATTAAAATTTGGTTATTTATAATTGAAAAAGTTTCAAAATATATAAGTTATTTTATATTTCTTTTAAAAGTATAACTTAATAAATTAGACTTTTTTTAGAGTTTAAATTTTAAACTCTAAAAAAAGTTTAAAACTTTAAATTTCAAATTTTAAACTCTTAAAAACTTTTTAAACTCTTAAGTCTTAAGTCTTAAAAGTTTAAATTTAAATTTTTAAACTATAACTAACTTAATAACTTACTTACTTAAGTTTGAAACTTTTTAAACTATATCAAACTTTCATTTGTTAAACTTTTTTAAATTTCAAATTGTAACTTAAGTTTGAAGCATTTAAAAATTGAAATATATAAAAAAGACTTGTATTAAATTGAAGACAATAATTAAAAAAATTCAAGGCGAATAGCCTATAATTTTATTCATAAAAATTAAATAATACAATTTGTATTACAAATATTAGAAGAGGACCTAATCTACGCAGCCACCTTCTAGGAAGGGTTCTGTTTGAATTAGGCCTCGAACTATCATACTAATATTTGAATCCTTGAAAATAGTCTTGACGTAGAGTTTCTAACAATTCCCTGGTAACATTTTCTGGAAGTGGTTGTTGTGCTTGATCCTCCAATGCATCCATGCCGTCTTCACTAGAATTTACCAAAATATTATCTATATCATATTCAAATTGGACAGGTAAACTAGGACGCCCATAATTCCTTCGCTCGGCATTGATCCAATCTCTAAACAATACCGATATCTCCAAGCTGTCTGATGCTAATGAATACCTATGCTCCCCAATTTGATATCTTGCTTCACTAAAAGCGCCCTCCGAAGCTACTGAAGATGCTTGAATATCTAGCAAATCTCGAACCACCGGTTGAAGTTTTGGAAATGACTTGCCGCGAGTCTTCCACCATTCCAAAAGTTGAGGTTTGCCTTGTGCATCCTTAATGCTTTCCATTCCCTGATTAAGATATTCATCAAAATTATTCCTTTCATTAGAAGTAAGACCAAGATAATTTTCCATCATATCATCAATATCATCTTCATTTGAATATCTACGCCTAGAACTTGAAGGTTCTACATTATGTACTTCATCATTTATTCTACTAGAATTATACAAGTCATACAATTTTCTAGCTTCAATTCTTATGCTATCTTTAACATCGGACAAACTAGGTATTTTGTCCTCTTCGGCAACTTCGTCACCTTGGATACTTTGCTGATATATAATCTCTAAAATATCTAAATTTGAATATATTCTTTCAATCATTCGTGATGCACCTATTTCTTTGTAAGTTGGGTTTAATAAACAAGCAGTTAAATAAATTTGAGGAATAGGAATAAAATATTTTCTAAATTTTTTAATCATTGCATTAATAGAATCTTTAAACCGTGGAATATTTTTGTATTGAAAAAATTTATCAGAAATAGCACATATATTTGGTAAAACTGAACAAATAGTTGGATAATAAAGTCCAGATATTTGTTTTGTAACTAAATAAAAAACTTTTAAAAATTCTTTAAGTTCATATACTTCTTTCCAATCAGTGTCAGTAATTCTATAATCATTATCTGAATTGTGAGCATTCCAAACCATTTGTAAAGGCTTTCTATATTCATAAGCAACTTTAAGCATTTCATATAAAGAATTCCATCTAGTAGACACTGTTTTTGGAATTTTTCTAGGGGGGAGTTCTAATTCACGACACCGATTTTCAAACTCTACACGTCTAGACTTTACTTGACATTTAAAAATAAAATGGCATGCAGCTTCACATTTTATACAACCATTATTATACATTGCTATACCATCTCTAACAATTAAATTATATATGTGTGCAACACACCTAATATGAAAACTGTCATTATAAATAGGGCAAATTGTCGGTTTTAGTTTATCAACAACATTTTTATTATTAGAAGCATTATCAAGGGTGACACTAATTACTTTATTACAAATTCCATAAAATTGTAAAACATCTATAATAGTTTGAGCTATGTAACTACCGGTTTTCAGCATTTCACAACATTTATAACCTAAAATTCTTTTTTGCATGTTCTAATTTTCGTCAATCCAATGACCAGTAATAGTGAAATAATCGTTACCATTAGGACTACGACCCATATCAGAAGTGATAGCCATTCTACAAGTATTATAGTTAAATAAACAACGAAGATATTGTACATGTTGTCCTTGATAATCAAAAATAGCTTTTTAATAGTATTTCTTAAAAAACCTGTGAAAGAAGGATTATACACTATTTGAATATAAAGAACAAAACCAGGATTTTCAGCAAAACTAAAAGGCAAGCCACAAAGAACAATCATTTTAGCTAATTCTTTAAGATCTCTTTCTCTACTATAATTGCGATGTGTACTAGGGCCAGCAACATTAGAAGGGTTTAACTGTGTTTGGATCATGTTAGAGGCCCCTACTCCTACAGATGCATCGGGAAGGGGAGTACCATATTTTTTTGCATCGGCTATAGCATGAGCTTGCAAAAATTCATATTTACAATATCCCATTAAATGATTTCTTAAATATCCCATCCCACCCGACTTTCCCGTAGTTTTATGATTCAAAATATATTTACATATTTTACAAATAGCTTGAGTTTTATCCTCACTTTGAATCATAAATTGCCACACAACAGATTTTTTAAGACGTTCAGCCTTTGGCTTAGCCCTAGTAGGATGTACAGGGGGAGTGGGAGTGGGAGCGGGAGCGGGAGCAGGAGTGGGACTAGTAGCCGTAGGAGGCTCTGTTTCATCATCATCATAAGTATCATTACCATCATATTCATTATCATATTCTACTTCTTCATCTAGTTCTTCATTAAAATTACCAAACCTTGTCTGTAAAAATTCATGATCTAATTGAGTATTGCTATCAATATTAAAAGGAGTTTCATCAACATGTGTAAAATCATCCGTATTTATTCTTAATTCAGGCTATTGTCTAGTTTTTGATTTGGATTTAGAAGAACTACCGACTTTAGTTTTTCCGGTTACTGCATTAGTCAACCTACCAAAAAGTGTTTTTTTACCTTGGCTGACATTTTTATCACCGGATTCCATATTAAAATATTAAAAGTAAGCAAATAAATAAGTACAAAAATTAAATGCAAAAAAATAAATAAGTAAAGAGATGAAAGTTGGAACGAATGTACCAAACGTCTGCGTAAAAGCAGACGTGTATAACCAAAAGCCGAAATTGATAGATGAAACTTGAAGCTTGAAAATTGCTCCAAAATAATCCAACAAATAAAATTAACAATTTAATAGAGACTATTAGAGAATAGAGAGTAGAAGAGTAGAAGATTGAGAGTTGAGAGAGTAGATGAAGAAGAAGAAATTTTGTGTAATAAATAATGAAGGGGTGGGGGGTTTTTATAGTTAAAATTTAGGACTAAAATGTATTTTTAAAAACTTTGGAGTATTAAAAAAAGTTTAGGGGGTAGGGGGGTGTTTTGGGGGGGAGGGGGTTTGGCTGAAATAGCCGTTGGGTGGGGCCCACTGGCCGTTGCCAACGGCTAACCCAATTAATAGAAATTTTCCACCGGATCGAACCAGACCGGACCGGACCGGTACCGGGACGGACTGGACCGGGACGATCCGGTAATTTTACCCCTTCCGTCCCGTTACCCCTACCGGCCAACCCCTACTTCGGACGGAACCGGAGTCCACCGGACCGGAACCAGACCAGTAACGGACCAGGACGGTCCTGAACCGGTACCGGCACCTCCCGGTTTCGTTGCCACTCTTACTTTTTACTCTACTTCTTTTATATCGAAACATTCCCGTAATTCTTTTCAACTAGACATTTCCTTACCCAAGGCATTTTTTGGTTCCCCGAACCTGCCCCAATAATCTAGTTCCTGGATTCCGTCTTCACACATCACATAACAATTAATAGAAATCCAAAATATGGCAATTCCTCATCCCTAACCCTATCAATTTCTTTTTGAATCCAGCCAACCACAATACTCCTCCAGACTCCGTGCCCGAAGGCCTAGACATAGTTTCTCCTTTTCGTTTATACAACAATATGAAATGAAAGAAGGTCAAATCTACTCAATGAAAGAAACCTAGACTACCTGGATGCCAAGCAGCTACACAACACATATTCTGGATCTGTGAAGGCATTTTTTGGTGGATGACTTGCTCGAAATCCATGGTTTTGCATCCTTTTAGCCAGAATCTCCCGTCCCCATGGCTCCCAAGCCTCTGAGCAGCATAGGTGGGTTTTTGGAGTAACTCTCATATATTTTTAGGGTTGAAGAGGAGAGAATGAAATTATAAAACCCATTTTTGGGTTTTCTGATCCCGTCATTCCTCTATAGAAGTCATGATCTGCTATAGCGCTACCACCGTAGTGGAACCAACTGCTATATTAGTGCTAACCGGCGTTGACTTCCGCTATAGCGATAATTTCTCTACTATAGTGGAGGTAGCGATAGCGCTGTATCAACCGCTATATAGCGGTTGACACGGGACAGAAAGTCCTAAAGTTCCCCAAAAGTGTTCATTTCACAACACACTTCTAATCTTGACATTCTGAACAAACCCTTTTACGTCAACTTCGATATCGGGATTCTACTCACCCGAATTCACTTCTGAAAAAACCTATGGACTCCTTAACTCCTTAGCTAATGAAAAAATTATCTCAACCTTAGAAATTTTACCCAATCCTTTCCTGTATTGCCCTAGACCTTACCTCGCTTCGAATTTGTCTTAGACTAGCCTAGCCCAAAATTTCCAACTCCCCAACTCGAAAGTTTTTCTAACCCGCTCTTCGCACGAATAGCTCACCCATAACGAGGTACCTTTAATAACAACTGAATTGGTCATTACAATAGATACTAATTTATCCATCGTTCATCCCTGAACGATCTCTAAGGCGGAGGAAAAGAATGAGCCAGTCTCTTTAACCTTAGTTCTCTACCATGATAGCATAAATATAACCGTACACAACCACCAAAACTTCCAAATCCCTTGGTGTACCCAACCTCAACCAAAAATTAATTTGATCCTGCTCCGTTAAGGAATTCCTTCCTTCGAGCGACACCAGGCCAATGAGAGTACTTCTCCTCAAGTGCCCCAAAAATACGGTGTCTCGCTGAAACACTGGAGCAAAAGAAGTTCACACTTTATGAATGAAACAATTTCCCATGCCACGAGGACTAGATCCCACCATGGCGACCCCTTTTATACTATACCCGGAGTTCTACTAACCCAAACTCTATTTTGAAAGCTTCCTATGGGGTATATGCCCCTCACATATCATAGTATCACCTTACTTCTATCAACACTATGCCATGAGACACCACGTATGTCTAAAATACACAACACTGAAATTCCAGTGGAACCCATCCTAGCTTGAGATTTTTGTCAACTCTCGTCTTAGAGGGAATTCTACCCGAGCACTTACACCCTTACCAATGCTATGAAGAGAAACCCCCACCACTCAATGAGCGGTAACACCAAGTATTATCATGACAGACAAGAGGGACAATAATGTTAAAGAATCCATTTAATAATCCCACTCCCTCAACCGACCCTACCACTAAGGATCATTAATAATAAACCATCCCCTTCAACATCTATCTTTACCATTCCAACATAGTCACCAAGAACTCATCTGCTCTGCTTTTAACTCCACAGCTGGGAGACTCTGTACCATCCCATCGTGGTCCAACGTAACACCTAGGACCTTATCACACTTACATTTTACACTAGGAACTCTCAGGCCACCCTTAGCCCTAAGACTTCCTAAGTCACCCCTCTTACCAACCAGTATAAGCACCTCAGTATTTCTAGTCTCAACAATCCAGTTTACTATCCTCCCCTGCTAGCCAACTGAGAGGCAACCTACAAGACCTTGGTTTACTATCCTAACTCAAGTTAGGATCCTAAGTCAAAAACCTTGATCTTTAGCCCTATCCAAACAATGACAGACTAACGGTGAATTCTGCGTGTTTAACCCCCAAGGTTCCTTACCCTTGATATCTCATCAGTTCTAGCACTCATAGAATACTATCCTAGTATCACTAACCAGTCAAACCAGACTCCCTAGGACCTCAGGCCTTCCAAGCTCTCCCATCTTGGACCCGTCAAGCCATACGCCCCACCACCATACAATATTGACATAATGTCACCAGACCATATGAACAACCAAGTCCGCATGACTACCAACAAGACCTCCAGTCAACAACCAGACTCAACAACCATCTAAGCCATGCCCCTCTATGCAAATAACCAGATCACTTAATATTGTTTCATAACTTGAAAGTTACCCGGACCTCCCAAGGATCCCTAGGACATCATCTAGGCCATTTAACACGTGACCCCGGTTTACAGAAGAAACTCTCTTATCACTTAAGCATACCAATTCGATCATCTCAAGGACCAACATATATGTCAAGTAATAATAAATCTAGGCCCTCTTAGGAACCTAACATGTTAAGAAAAATAAGTAAATCCTTACTGAGTAAAGCAGTACAACATGTAATAACAACCAGTAGTATAACTCCAGACTCTCACTCTACCTTCTGATTTATCAACCACAAGGAACCGGTTCAACAATCATTTAACAACAAAAATAAACATGACATTTACCCCTTTTCATTACCTGGACCAATTAAGAATTCCTAGACTAACACCTAAGTGTTAACATGTGGTACCCGGTCCATCCCAAGACCACACACATATTTAAGTGTAGCAACCCGGCCTCTCAAGGACTAATGTAATCAATCACAGATTTAACAATCAACCTGATCCACTCATGGAACCATTGATAAACATAGTCAACAAAGCATAATTTAAACCTGTGCCAGCCGTGGTTTCCGAGCCAACTGATATAGAACCTGTACCTGGCATGGTATCCAATCCAACTGTTAGTATCTCATACTAGGCGTGGTACCCGAGCCAACCATTCGTATCCCATACTAGGCATGGTACCCGAGCCAATGATTAGTATTCCATACCAGGAGTGGTACCCGCGTCAACCGTTAGTATCAAACAAAACCAACAGTCAATATTTAAATAAGCAAGAACCACCCTTGTAAAACCAACAAGTAGAAATTTAGTTCATTTTACATATCAACACCCCAAATTACGTGTACATTTATTATTCCTTTCCTAAGCACAGAAACACATACAATACTAAGTTATAGCTACAAGTATGTATATTGCATTTGACAAACATTAACCCTCACCTACCACCCCTGGATACGTGACCCCAACCTTGACAATCCTGTCCGAAGACTAAATCCATGTTCACCCTTTAGACATATAACTAATAAACACCTCATTTCTGGAATTCTCCTTTTAAGACAACACAACATGGGGAAGACATCCCCTAACATTTATACCTCAACCATTCCTATTTGCTCTACTTCTTTTATATCAAACGTTCCTGTAATTATCTTCAATTAGACATTTCCTTACCCCCACGTTGTGGGAATACACTGGGTATATTGTTGTTGTTGTTGTAGACATTTCCTTACCCAAGGCATTTTTGGTTCCCCAAACCTGCCTTGTCATGCCCCGAGACCACCCCTGGATGTAACACAGTGCTTAGTGTCACAGGTAATTCCAAGTGAACCCATGGTCTGGCATGGTTAGATAATTCTAATATAATTTACTATGCAGAAAACTAAGCTGATTTAAAACACATGGAAATGGGAAAAGAATCCAAGCCAGTCTAAATATATAAGAATATGTATTAAAAAGTGATAAATTTGAACATAATCGAAATACTCAAGCTGATTCTAATCTATGCCTGAGAGCCTCTAACTTAGAAAGTTGCTGGGATAAGCCCCCAGCTAACTCTAAAAGTCTGAAACTGAACTAGAAATACTAAAGAAATCAAAGCTAACTATCGTCCTTGAATCTATGAGGAATCACCACTGAGCTGCTGAGTAAGGACTGAAAATCGATCTAAGCGCAGTCTGGATACTGAACGCCTGAACCTATGGTAGGCGATTTTCCACTCACACGCAAGTGTACGTGGTTGTCCAAGTAATAGAGACTGGTTAGTTCGGATATCGTACCCAAGAGACTTATGACTTAGCAAATATCCCACTTGATTCGTATTCAGCTGAAATAAACAAGTATGGTAGTAACTAAAAATATGGTTTTATAGTAATTGACGAATTAAAGTAAATTGATAGAATGAATTGCAAATAAGTAATGATTTTGTTGCTTCCAAGTTTAGAGAGAATTCCAGGGTTACAGGTTTATCACGCAATCCTAAGTAGTAATCACTTGAATCGACTTGTTCATTCACCTAGTTGTTGATTCCGGGGTTGATATTACAACTATGGTCTCTCGAGCCTCTAGTTGCCTATTCAAAATAGCATCACAACTACATCGTTGAGCGGGGATATGACATCTTATTTTAAAAGAATTTATAATTCTTCCCGTATGAACCAAGCAAGGCGTTCTAGGTATATCTCTATCCTAGTCGCTAACCTACCCCTTACGTTACAAAAGAGAGGTCTTGCTCCTTATATTCCTTGATCTACCTTGTTGATTCTTCTCTCGAGTTCACAACAAGGTTATAAATTTATCTTAATGGCGGCCAAGAATCAAAATACTAAACACAGGAATATAAGAACAACTACTAATGGCAAATGAATAATTAATCCAACTTTATACTAAATATTCATGCGTTTGTAGCCGTAACCCCAGCACAAGGGTTCTTAGCCACTCATACTATTCAAAAACAAAGATAATATTGTTTTCTTACAACGTTATGACTAAGAAAAGGAAGAAGAAAAGAAACCTAATGGGGAAATCTATTCTTGCCTCTTGCTCTCCAAAAATATGATAGAACCCTTTTAAAAAATGCACAAGGTTCTATTTATAGGGTTTGGGAAATAACCCCTTTTCCTTCTTAAAATCGGACAAGATAAAAGCTGAAAATTCTGTCGGGATAGCGCCTGGCGTGCCGCGCTCTGATGCACCAGGATTGCTCTGCAGTAGTTTAGGCATTGGCGCGCTGCGCCAGTGATGTATCTGTCCTGGGCATCAGTAGTTTCCCTACTGGCGCGCCATGCCTGGAAGGCGCCTGGTGTACGCTGTGGTTGGTTGGGGCCTGGGGCACCGGGCCAAGTGTGCTCCTGGCTGCCCCCGACCTATTCACACTTCCTTGGTTGCTCTCGAGCATCCCTCTACGTCACTTTCATTCTTTACCCTTCCATTTCGTCTTTCTATGGTCATTTCCTGCGTCATTTCACCTGCAAGTATCTAATCATGTGTCTTAGTACAACATATAGCAATTCAACTATAAACACACAATATATAGTAAGTAATGTTCTTAAAACATAAGGTAAACATGATAAACGGGCGTATAAATATGCCCAAGATCACCACCCCACACTTAAACCTTTGTTCGTCCTCGAACAACTCACTATCATCCATCCTAAGGTTCACCATAAACACCTAAGGAACTTTCCATCCACACTTGTGAGCGGCTACACACTTTTAATCATGCTAGTGTAGTTCATTTAGCAAGCAATATTCAAATACCATTTTTCACTCTAAGACCTTTCACTTGAAACAACACACCCTCTATAACCGACTCATTATCAAAACATTGGGCCAACATACCCATGTGTGAACAACGCAAGTAATAACACTACCAAATACATGTCATGTGTCCCCTCACAATTTAGTATTGCCCCCGTTTTCAATCACACACTTTTCTTTTAATGGGGGGCATTTTGACTCATTTAAGTGCTCACTCTCTCAAAAGATGTTTCAAACATATCACAACATGCCATAGGTTTTCCCTTAGTGTATAGTAAATTCGACAAAGCAATCACATTCATGGAATCAAAAGGACTTTCATTTGGTTGTAATATCGGCTTCGGGACGGGTAGGATACTTTTAGGTACAAAGTGACTCTTTTCCTTATTGCACATGACACTACATTTTCACTCCTTTCTTCACCCTTCTTTTTAAGTTTCTCCTATGTTCACGCTCTCTTGTACTACCACTTTTTTCTATTTACTATTCACACCTTGATATGATGCGTACTTGTTGCTAGCATAACCCTTATTCTTTTTTTTTTTTGAATGCTTTGGGTACCTAACAACAAGCACGTTACAAGCTTTAACTGGGCTCTACATCTTTGATAGTTACTACACTCACCTTCACTTTCATCTACCCTTCTCCTTTTGTTTCACACCTTTTTAGAGGTCATAGTGCATTAGGGAGTATCATTAGGATCAAATTCATGGGGTATCAATAAAGTGGATCGGCTCATTATGCGGCTTAACAAAGAAATAGGCTTCAAGGCTCAAAGGGGCTTCACTAATGGTAATGTCAAGGTGGCACAAACAATCATCAAAGAAACAAACAAAATGGGGTTTTTTCAAGAAAATGCCTTAATCATATTCCATAAAATTCATGCTTGTACAATTTACACACACACGGGGCAAGTTCTAGATGCTATTTTAAGCAATAAACCAATCAAAAACTCTCACACACATGGCACCATGATACATGTATAGGGTTATCACACTTGCATGCTCATACACAAACATATTGAGTGCACTTACATATTTAATCCCGTTTTCTCCATCTTTAGAGTCTAGTTAAAGAGCCTATGTGTCTCTTGTGAAGTTCTCACTCACTTTCTTGGATTCACGTGAACTACCCATGATGTTTAGCTATAGCTCCAAGTGGGATTTCTACGTTTCCCAAGGAAAGTCTTCTAATTCTACTTCCTATGACTAATTTTCCCTTAAGACGATCGTCATCCATGGTTGGTTAGCGACTAGGATAGAGATATACCTAGAGCGCTTTCCTTGGTTCATACGGGAAGAAATAAAAATGCTTTTAAAATAATATGTCACATCCCCGCTCAACGATGTAGTTGTGATGCTCTTTTGAATAGGCAACTAGAGGCTCGAGAGATCATAATTGTAATATAAACCCCAGAATCAACAACTAGGTGAATGAACAAGTCGATTCAAGTGATTACTACTTAGGATTGCGTAATTAAGCTGTAACCCTAGAATTCTCTCTAAACTTGGAACCAACAAAATCATTACTTATTTGCAATTCATTCTATCAATTTACTTTAATTCATCAATTACTATAAAACCATATTTTTAGTTATTGTCATACTTGTTTATTTCAGCTGTATACGAATCAAGTGGGATATTTACTAAGTCATAAGTCTCTTGGGTACGATATCCAGACTAACCAGTGTCTATTACTTGGATAACCACGTACACTTGCGTGTGAGTGGAAAATTACCTACCAAGTTTTTGGCACTGTTGCCGGGATTTGAACTACCGAGGGCCAGGTCTGGCGCATCTTGGGCGTGCTTCCCTACACAGATTCCCAGACGGGTACGCTACAGGCATGTCTCCCCATGCTGAAACCCAGTTGGGCACAGCAGAGGAGCACCACGCCAAGGAGGGAACTACCGAGGACCAAGTCTGGCTCCATCAGGCGCACCGTGCCAAATGCCAAACTTTCACGGGAAGATTCTGGCGCTTTAAGGGGGCACCGCCCCATGAAGGAACCCACTCTAGCCCGTCCCAGGTTCACCATGCCACATGTGAACCCGGCGTCCAAGTTAAGTTAAAAAATAGGGCGGATCAAGGGTCAACCAACCTAAGACCTGAAATTCTTAATATATACTCTCTTAAACCCCTAAATTCACTATTTTCTCTTCATTCCAAAGCTTGGAGCGCCGCCCCTCCTTCCTTCTGTCCCAAAATTTTCTCTATTCCTCCATTGTTGTTCTTCTCAAGCTCAAACAAAGTCCATACTTTCTCAAGGTAAGATCTTCCCTCACTTTCTAACACTCTCTACTTCTTATTTATGCTTTTCATGGTCAAGATTGGTAGGTGTTAACTTTGTTATGTTGTTGGAAGAACTAAATATTTTTCCACCATTGATGAAAGCTTGAAAGCTTGAAATACACCCTCAAAAGAAGTTACACCAATGTTGGTGGATTTCGAATTTTGTCTCTTGTTTTGTGTTTGGTCTTGGTTTGTGGAAAGCAAAATAAGTAGTAAAAAGAGATGGGTCACCCTAAAAACTTCAAGAAAAATTATGATAAATGTGTAGTACATGGAATGAAGTGGTGACCTTGAATATTGTTTAATCTTCAAAAAAGATAGAGAATCCTTGAGAATTGTTTGAAATGTACTTGTGTAAATTATTTGGTGGATATGGTGTCTTAGGTTGACAGAACTAAACTTGTGTTGAAAGAGGAAAGTGTGAGTACCTCATGTTAGCAACCTATAGACACCATTGCTAGAGAAATAAGTGTGGGGTTGTCATGATCCTATGAAAAACACTAATTCAGCTAGCTGAAATTGTACGAGGCTGATTTGTGTAACTTAAGTGTTATAGGTACAATGCCGCCAAGAGGAAAGAAACTAGTTACCGAAGGGACAGGGAGCAAACGGTCCCGAAAAGGGGAATCATCTAGAATAGCAGCCCCCTCAAATCCGCGTGCACCCCCGCGACAGTTCGAGAAGAGAATAGTAGGTGCTTGGGGGATTGACTTGTTTGAATCCCAAAAAGAAGCAAAATATCACAGACATTAGCATGTTGATGAGGCTCGGTTGCAAGCAAAATTCCCTCAAATCTATGAGATGGTCTACAAATTGGGCCTTCAGTACATCTTCCAGGATCAAGGAGATTGCAACCTCACTATGGTGAGGGAATTCTACGCAAACTGGAAGACAGAGGAAGGGCAAAGCCAAAAAGTGAGAATCTGAGGGAAGGTTGTCCGGTTTACCATGCGGGTGCTAAATGAGTTCTTGGGAACACCTCATGTGGATGCAGTGCTGTACTTGGAAATGAAAGAGGAGTCGCCATACAAAGACATATGCCACACACTTTATGGGGTAGACTCCACAGCTCGGTGGGAAAGAATGAAAGATACGAAGAGACATTCAACCCTCCACTATGCATATTTCAGCCAGTAGGTGAGAGTTTGGCTAAAATTTATGTGTAGCAATCTTCTCCCATGCACGCACACCACTGAGGTAACCAAAGATAGGGTGGTGCTGGTGTACATGCTCATGAAGGGGATGCCAATCAATACAACATTGGTACTGAGCACAACATGGTCAAGTTTTGTGAGAACAAAAGGTGGCGCTACTACTATGGGGGATTGGTGACCCGTTTCCTTAGGCAATTGGAGATTGAGGAAGAAATTCATGATATGGTTCCACCGCAGGTCCCATACCTTGTGAGCCAACTGGTTGATCTAATGAAAATAAAGCCCCAAGATGTTGTACATGGGTTGGTGCTTTCCAATGCTGACCGAAAGGCTCGAGATGAGAGCTGTATGGGGAGGATGTATGGTATGGAAGATTTGTAGCTGAGAATTGGTTGTCAGCCTACGACCGAGGAGGAGATTTTGGCATTGAGTGATCTATACCTGTTGACTGAGAGTGCGATGTATATGTTAAAGATGAGTCTATCTTTTCAGGATCCCCTTGGATGATAACGAGCCTACTGTACACGACACTCATGATGATGAAATGAAGATGATGATGCTGGTACCGCACTGATGGCGGTAGTTGATGGTAGTTGATGAGACAACTGACCAGGATCAGGAATTCATTCCTAATGATGATGATGATGATGCTTAGAGGCCGAGGGAGTTCCTTATCTCACTCATTACTTTTGTATTTATTTGAAGCACTGGGAACAGTGCCATGTTTTAAGTGTAGGGTGGAGAGTCGATGGAGAATTACTTCCTATGTTTTTCATTGCTATATCTTGAGGGTGATGAGCGTCGTGTGACTGGTTTTAAGCTGATAGTTTGAATTTGAGCTGACAGTTAGTTTTATTTATGTTAATTGTTTTTCTTAGGTTGGGTTCCTCGGCTTTTGTTTTCGGTTCTTTTCTCGAGGATAGTCCCTTTGAACTGGGTAGAATTTTGTTTAGGATAGATATTTTTTTAGGATTCGTCGTAGTAGTAATGCTTTGTCCCGATGATGGATGGATGACGACCGTCTTAAGGGAAAATTAGTCATAGGAAGTAGAATTAGAAGCCTTTCCTTGGGAAACGTAGAAATCCCACTTGGAGCCGTAGCTAAATGTCATGGGTAGTTCACGTGAATCTAAGCAATTGAGTGAGAACTTCACAAGAGACACATAGGCTCTTTAACTAGACTCTAAAGATGGAGAAAATGGGCTTAAATGTGTAAGTGCACTCAATATGTCTGTGTATGAGCATGAAAGTGTGATAATCCTATACATGTATCATGGTGCCATATGTGTGTGAGTATTTGATTGGTTTCTTGCATAGAATAGCATCTAGAACTTGCCCTGTGTGTGTGTAAATTGTACAAGCATGAATTTTATGGAATATGATTAAGGAATTTTCTTGAAAAAAACTCATTTTGTTTGTTTCTTTGATGATTGTTTGTGCCACCTTGACATTACCATTAGTGAAGCCCCTTTGAGCCTTGAAGCCTATTTCTTTGTTAAGCCGCATAATGAGCCGATCCACTTTGTTGATACCCCATGAATTTGATCCTAATGATAGTCCCTAATGCACTATGACCTCTAAAAAGGTGTGAAACAAAAAGAGAAGGGTAAATGAAAGTGAAGGTGAGTGTAGTAACTATCAAAGATGTAGAGCCTGGTTAAAGCTTGTAACGTGCTTGTTGTTAGGTACCCAAAGCATTCAAAAAAAGAAAATATAATAAGGGTTATGCTAGCAACAAGTACACGTCATGTCAAGCTGTGAATAGTAAATAGAAAAAAATGGTAGTACAAGAGAGCGTGAACATAGAAGAAACTTAAAAAGAAGGGTGTAGAAAGGAGTGAAAATGTAGTGTCATGTGCAATAGGGAAAAGAGTCACTTTGTACCTAAAAGTATCCTATCCGTCCCGAAGCCGACACTACAACCAAATGAAAGTCCTTTTGATTCCATGAATGTGATTGCTTTGTTGAATTTACTATACACCAAGGTCAAGCCTATGGCATGTTATTCTATGCAAGAAACCAATCAAAAACTCACACACACATGGCACCATGATACATGTATAGGATTATCACACTTGCATGCTCATACACAAACATATTGAGTGCACTTACACATTTAAGCCCATTTTCTCCATCTTTAGAGTCTAGTTAAAGAGCCTATGTGTCTCTTGTGAAGTTCTCACTCAATTGAAGTTCTCACTCAATTGATTGGATTCACATGAACTACCCATGACGTTTAGCTACGACTCCAACTGGGATTTCTACGTTTCCCAAGGAAAGGCTTCTAATTCTACTTCCTATGACTAATTTTCCCTTAAGACGGTCGTCATCTATCCATCATCGGTATAAGTCATTACTACTACGATGAATCCTAAAAAAATATCTATCCTAAAAAAAATTCTACCCGGTTCAAAAGGACTATCCTCGGGAAAAGAACCAAAAACAAATGCCGAGGAACCCAACCTAAGAAAAAACTTACCACAAATAAAACTAATTGTCAGCTCAAACTCAAACTATCAGCTTAAAACAATTCACACGACGCTCATCACCCTCAAGATATAGCAATGAAAAATATAAGAAGTACTTCTCCACCGACTCTCCACCCCACACTTAAAACATGGCACTGTCCCTTGTGCTTCAAATAAATACAAGAGTAAAGAGTGAGAGAAGGAACTCCCTGGGCCTCTAAGCGTCATCGTCATCATCATCATCATCATCATCATCATCATCATCATCAGGAATGAATTCCTGATCCTGGTCAAATGTGTCATCATCTACCACCATCAGTGCAGTACCAGCATCATCATCTTCATCTTCATCATCATGAGTGTCATGTACAGTAGGCTCATCATCATCCAAGGGGCTCCTGAAAAGCTGGACCCATCTTGCACATGTACATCGCACTCTCAGGGTATTTATCACTCAATGCCAAAATCTCCTCCTTGGTTGCATGTCGACCACCAATTTTCAGCTGCAAATCTGCCATACCATATATCCTCCCCATCCAACTCTCATCTCGGGCCTGTCGGTCAGTATTGGAAAGCACCAACCCATGTACAACATCTTGGGGCTTTATTTTCGTTAGATCAACTAATTGGCTCACAAGGTACGGGACCTGTGGTGGAACCATATCATGAATTTCTTCCTCAATCTCCAATTGCTTAAGGAAACGGTCACCAATCCCCCATAGCAGTAGCGCCACCTTTTGTTCTCACAAAACTTGACCATGTTGTGCCTCAGTACCGATGCTGCATTGATTGGCATCCCCTTCATGAGCATGTACACCAGCACCACCCTATATTTGGTTACCTCAGTGGTGTGCGTGCATGGGAGAAGAGTGATACACATAATTTTTAGCCAAACTCTCGCCTCCTGGCTGAAATATGCATAGTGGAGGGTGGAATGTCTCTTCGTATCTTTCATTCTTTCCCACCGAGCTGTGGAGTCTACCCCACAAAGTGTGTGGCATATGTCTCTGTATGGAGACTCCTCTTTCATTTCCAAGTACGACACTGCATCCACATGAGGTGTTCCCAAGAACTCATTTAGCACCCGCATGGTAAACTAGACAACCTTCCCTCAGATTCCCACTTTTTGGCTTTGCCCTTCCTCTGTCTTCCAGTTTGCGTAGAATTCCCTCACCATAGTGAGGTTGCAATCTCCTTGATCCTGGAAGATGTACTGAAGGCCCAATCTGTAGACCATCTCATAGATTTGAGGGAATTTTTCTTGCAACCGAGCCTCATCAACATGCTTATCTCTGTGATATTTTGCTTCTTTTTGGGATTCGAACCAGTAGATCCCCCAAGCACCTACTGTTCTCTTCCTGATTTGTCATGGGGCTTCCATTCCAGATGATTCCCCATTTTGGGACCATTTGATCCCTGTCCCTTCGGTAACTAGTTTCTTTTCTCTTGGTGGCATTGTACCTACAACTTGATATGCCCTTTTTAGCCTCTTTTTCTTTCTTTTTTTTTCTTTTTTGCTCGAGCCGGGGGTCTATCGGAAATAGCCTCTCTACCTCACCTCTGAGGTAGTGGTATGGTCTGCGTACACTCTACCCTCCCCAGACCCCACACTGTGGGAATATACTGGGTATGTTGTTGTTGTTGTTGTTGTTGTTGCATTGTACCTACAACACACAAGTTACACAAATCAGCCCCGTATAATTTGAGCTAGCTGAATTAGTGTTTTTCATAGGATCATGATAACCCCACACTTATTTCGCTAGCAATGGTGTCTATAGGTTGCTAACATGAGGTACTCAGACTTCCCTCTTTCAACACAAGTTTAGTTCCATCAACCTAAGACACCATATCCACCAAATAATTTACACAAGTACATTCCAAACAATTCTCAAGGATTCTCTACCCTTTTTCAAGATTAAACAATATTCAAGGTCACCACTTCATTCCATGTACTACACATTTATCATAATTTTTCTTGAAGTTTTTAGGGTGACCCATCTCTTTTTACTACTTATTTTGCTTTCCACAAACCAAGACCCAACACAAAACAAGAGAAAAAATTCGAAATCTACCAACATTAGTGTAACTATGAAAAATAATCTTCTTTTGAGGGTGTATTTAAAGCTTTCAAGCTTTCATCAATGGTGGAAAAATGTTTAGTTCTTCCAATAAGATAACATAGTTGACACTTACCAATCTTGACCACGAAAAGCATAAATAACAAGTAGAGAGTGTTAGAAAGTGAGGGAAGATCTTACCTTGAGAAAGTATGGACTTTGTTTGAGCTTGAGAAGAACAACAATGGAGGAAGAGAGACTAACCCTTGGTAAGCCGCATTGATATGACGCGTATCATAAGGGTAAGGGAGTATCATAAGGGTAAGGGTTACCGAAGAAAGTATGGACTTTCTTCACCCTTCTTTTTAAGTTTCTCCTATGTTCACGCTCTCTTGTACTACCACTTTTTTCTATCTACTATTCGCACCTATAGCATAACCGTTATGCTAGCATAACCCTTACGCGTACTTGTTTTCGTACCCATAAGTGAAGCCCATTTGAGCCTTGAAGTCTATTTCTTTGTTAAGGCGCATAATGAGCCAATACACTTTATTGATACCCCATGAATTTGATCCTAATGATACTCCCTAATGCACTATGACCTCTAAAAAGGTGTGAAACAAAAGGAGAAGGGTAGATAAAAGTGATGGTGAGTGTAGTAACTATCAAAGATGTAGAGCCCGATTAAAGCTTATAAGGTGCTTGTTGTTAGGTACCCAAAACATTCAAAAAAAGAAGAAGATATTAAGGCTTATGCTAGCAACAAGTACGCATCATATCAAGGTGCGAATAGTAGATAGAAAAACTGGTAGCACAAGAGAGCGTGAACATAGGAGAAACTTAACGTGGTCGTCCAAGTAATAGAGACTGGTTAGTCCAAATTTTCAGCATGGAGAGTCGGTGGAGAAATACTTCCTATGCTTTTCATTGCTATATCTTGAGGGTGATGAGCATCGTGTGACTGGTTTTAAGCTGATAGTTTTGAGTTTGAGCTGACCGTTAGTTTTATTTTTGTTAAATTATTTTCTTAGGTTAGGTTCATCAGATTTTTTTTTGGTTCTTTTACCGAGGATAGTCCCTTTGAACCGGGTAGAATTTTGTTTAGGATAGATATATTTTTAGGATTCATCATAGTAGTAATGACTTGTCCCGATGATGGATGGATGACAACCGTCTTAAGGTTAAATTAGCCATAGGAAGTAGAATTAGTAGCCTTTCCTTGGGAAATGTAGAAATCTACTTGGAGCCATAGCTAAACGTCATGGGTAGTTCACGTGAATCCAAGCAAGTGAGTGAGAACTTCAAAAGAGACACATAGGCTCTTTAACTAGACTCTAAAGATGAGAAAACGGGCTTAAATGTGTTAGTGCACTCAATATGTTTGTGTATGAGCATGCAAGTGTGATAATCCTATACATGTATCATGGTGCCATGTGTGTGTGAGTTTTTGATTGGTTTCTTGCTTATAATAGCATCTAGAACTTGCCCCGTGTGTGTGTAAATTGTACAAGCATGAATTTTATGGAATATGATTAAGGCATTTTCTTGAAAAAAACCCATTTTGTTTGTTTCTTTGATGATTGTTTGTGCCACCTTGACATTACCATTAGTGAAGCCCCTTTGAGCCTTGAAACCTATTTCATTGTTAAGCCGCATAATGAGCCGATCCACTTTGTTGATACCCCATGAATTTGATCCTAATGATACTCCCTAATGCACTATGACCTCTAAAAAGGTGTGAAACAAAAGGATAAGGGTAGATGAAAGTGAAGGTGAGTGTAGTAATTATCAAATATGTAGAGTCCGGTTAAATCTTGTAACGTACTTGTTGTTAGGTACCCAAATCATTCCAAAAAGAAAAGAAAAAGAAAGAGAATAACGGTTATTCTAGCAACAAGTACGCGTCATATCAAGGTGAGAATAGTAGATAGAAAAAAGTGGTAGTACAAGAGTGCGTGAACATAGGAGAAACTTAAAAAGAAGGGTGAAGAAAGGAGTGAAAATGTAGTGTCATGTGCAACAGGGAAAAGAGTCACTTTGTACCTAAAAGTATCCTACCCGTCCCGAAGCCGACATTATAACCAAATGAAAGTCCTTTTGATTCCACGAATATGATTGCTTTGTCGAATTTACTATACACTAAGGGCAAACCTATGGCATGTTGTGATATGTTTGAAACATCTTTTGAGAGAGTGAGTGCTTAAATGAGTCAAAATGCCCCCCATTAAAAGGGAAGTGTGTTATTGAAAATGGGGGCTATACTAAATTGTGAGGGCACACATGATATGTATTTGGTAGTGTTATTACTTGCACTGTCCACACATGGGTATGTTGGCCCGATGTTTTGATAAAGAGTCGGTTATAGAGGGTGTGTTGTTTCAAGTGAAAGGTCTTAGAGCGAAAAATGGTGTTTGAATATTGCTTGCTAAATGAACTACACTAGCATGATTAAAAGTGTGTAACCTCTCACAATTGTGGATGGAAAGTTCCTTAGGTGTTTATGGTGAACCTTTGGATGGATGATAGTGAGTTTTTCGAGGAAGAACAAAGGTTTAAGTGTGGGGTGGTGATCTTGGGAATATTTGTACGCTCGTTTATCGTGTTTTACCCATGTTTACCTTATGTTTAAAGAACATTACTTACTATATATTGTGTGTTTTGAGTTGGATTGCTATATGTTGTACTAAGACACATGATTAGATACTTGCAGGTGAAATGACGCGGGAAATGACCATGGAAAGATGAAACGGAAAGGTAAAGCATGAAAGTGATGTAGAGGGATGCTCGGGAGCAACCAAGGAAGTGGGAATAGGCCGGGGGCAGCCAAGAGCACTCCTGGCGCGTCGCCCCAGGCCCCAAACAACCGCAGCACACACCAGGCGCCTTCCAGGCGCGTCACGCCAGCAGGGAAACTAAAGAAGCCCAGGACGGGAGCATCACTGGAGCAGCGTGTCAATGCCCAAACTACCACAGAGCCATCCTAGTGCATCTGAGACGCGACGCGCCAAGCGCTATCCCGATCAAATTTTCAGCTTTTCTCTAGTCCGATTTCAAGAGGGAAAAAGGGTTATTTCCCAAACCCTATAAATAGAACCTTGTGCGTTTTTTAAAAGAGTTCCATCATATTTTTGGAGAGCAAGAGGCAAGAATAGATATCACCATTAGGTTTCTTTTCTTCTTCCTTTTCTTAGTCATAACGTTGTATGAAAATAGTATTATCTTTGTTTTTGAATAGTATGATTGGCTAAGAACCCTTGTTCTGGGGTTACGGCTACAAACGCATGAATATTTAGTATAAAGTTGGATTAATTGTTCATTTTCCATTAGTAGTTGTTCTTATATTCCTGTGTTTAGTATTTTGATTCTTGGCCGCCATTAAGATAAATTTATAACCTTGTTGTGAACTCGAGAGAAGAATCAACAAGGTAGATCGAGGAATATAAGGAGAAAGACCTCTCTTTTGTAACGTAAGGGGTAGGTTAGCAACTAGGATAGAGATATACCTAGAACGCCTTGCTTGGTTCATATGGGAAGAAATATAAATGCTTTTTAAATAAGATGTCACATCCCCGCTCAACGATGTAGTTGTGATGCTATTTTGAATAGGCAACTAGAGGGTCGAGAGACCATAGTTGTAATATCAACCCCGGAATCAACAACTAGGCGAATGAACAAGTCGATTCAATTGATTACTATTTAAGATTGCATAATAAAGTTGTAACCCTGAAATTCTCTCTAAACTTGGAACCAACAAAATCATTACTTATTTGTAATTCATTCTGTCAATTTACTTTAATTCGTCAATTACTGTAAAACCATATTTTTAGTTACTACCATACTTATTTATTTTAGCTGTATATGAATCAAGTGGGATATTTGCTAAGTCATAAGTTTCTTGGGTACGATATCCGGACTAACCAGTCTCTATTACTTGGACGACCACGTACACTTGCGTGTGAGTGGAAAATCGCCTACCAAGTTTTTGGCGCCGTTGCCGGGGACTTAGAAATTAGCAAATTTCTAAATTTTCTTATACGGCTTTATTATTCAAGTATTGACAACTTGATCTTATCATTTGGTAAAATCTGCAGGTACAAACTTTGAACTATCAACAAGCTGGAAAGGAAAAAAGACTTAGTAGAGCCACACCCTGAACCTGAACGATTATTCCATCAAAGGAGAAGGGCAACAACACTTTATCCTATTAAGTTTCAGGAGGTGGCTGGGGAGACAATCCAATTAGTTGAACAACCAGAAGTTGTTCTCACAGAAACGGCATCACCAAGGCCAGTGCGCGATGTGGCAATCCCACTCGTGACTAATGTTACCAACAACATCCAGAAACCCGCACCGAGCGGTCATTTTGAGCTCAAACAGAGTATGATGAAATTTTTGCACACTAATGGTCAGTTCACGGGCTTATCACACATGGACCCGCAGCAACATATCCAAAATTTTCTGGAAATCAGTGATATGTTCATACCAACTGAAGTCGACGAGGACTACGTGAGGCTGGTATTATTTCCGTTCTCTCTACTTAGGGAAGCAAGGAGATGGTTGAAAGCGGAACCATCGAACTCCATCACCTCATGGGATGATTTGGCATGGAAATTCTTGACGCATTTCTTTCCATCTGGGAAGACAGCCAAGCTGAGGAGCTAGATTTTGAGTTTCAGGCAGAAAGATGGTGAAAATCTCTACATGGATTGGGAAAGATTCAAGGTCCTCCTTGTAGCATGCCCTCATCATCAACAGACCAATGAGGTTTTGGTACACACATTCATTGAAGGGCTTGAGCCTCATTCGAAGATTCTACTAGATTGTGCAGCAAACGAGCAAGCACTTGAGAAGACATATGATCAGTTGTATACTCTTCTGTAGAGGATGACACAAAGTAATTCGGAATGGAATGGTGATGTTAGCAGAGCCACACCTAAAAAGGTATATGGAATGCTTGAAGTTGATTCTAACACGACTTTATTTTCCAAGATGTAGTCTATGGCTAATCAGATGAGCAACATAGCTACGATTCTAAACAAGTTAGCTCTTGGGAATAGTCAGGCACAAGTTAATGCAGTATAGCCAGTAACTCTTCAGTTTTGTGATACTTGTGGGGGAGACCATCTATCGGAAGATTGTGCAGCAAATCTGGATTTTGTAAACTTTGTTGGGTATGCTCAGAGAGGTGGAAATCATAATTATGGTAATGCATACAATGCAAACTTGCGGAACAATTTGTCATATGGGAACAACCAAGGCCATAATCAATTCAGACCACAAGGACAGAATCAATAATTTGCTGGAAACAACAAGCCTGCGGCCGTGCCTAGCAACATAGAGGACATGCTGAAGTCGATCATGGAAAGCCAAGATAAGTATGAAGCAACTGCTAAAGATCAGTAAACGGCCATCCAAAATTTAGAGAAGCAAATGGGGCAGCTAGATGGAGCACAAAATATGAGACCACAGGGTAGTTTCCAGGTGATACTGACCCAAATCCAAAGCAGGTGAATGCAGTCACTACTAGAAGTGGGTTAGAGTTGAAAGAGTTGGCACTGAAGCAAGCAGACCCCAAGGTAGTTGAGGTTGCGATCGGAAAAGCTAAAGCGAGGGAAGAGACAGAGGTGAAGGAAGATGAAGTTATTGTGAAGCCCCCTCCACCATTCCCACAGAAGTTGATCAAACAGAGAGAGGAGGTTGGATTCAAGAAATTTCTTGATCTCTTGAGGCAGGTACACATAAATCTCCCTCTCATAGATGTTCTTCAGGGAGTGCCAAAGTATGTGAAGTATATTAAGGACATTATGGCAAACAAAAATAGGCTGACCAAATATGCCACAGTATCTCTCATAGAGGTATGCACGTCTCAGATTCAGAATAGATTGCCAACCAAGTTGAAGGATCCGGGAAGTTTCACTATTGAGATCACCATTGGCCAGAAAGTTATAGCTCGAGCACTATGTGATCTTAGGGCAAGTATCAACCTAATGCCATCTTCCGTCTTTAAAAAGATGGGGTTGGGTAGTCCTCGCCCCACTAAAATTGTGCTGTAGCTGGCAGACAGATCTTTGGCTAGACCTGAGGGCATTATAAAGGATGTATTGGTGCAGATTGGTTCGTTGATCTTTTCGATGGATTTTGTGATCTTGGATTTTGAGCCAAACTTGGAAGTTCCATTTATTTTTGGAAGTCCGCTATTGCTTACAGGGAGAGCATTGATTGATGTGGCAGCAGGGCAGCTCACCATGAGAGCACATGACAAGGTGGAAGTCTTCAATGTGTATAAGGCAATGAAGTTGCCTGCGTTATATGAGGACTTATCGGCTATCACTATGGTGGACATAGACTCAAGGGTACCCCTCATCACCTCCACAGATCCATTGGAGAGAGCCCTCACAGAGGCATATTTGTATGGAGATGGAGCGGTGCATGAAATGATTCAATGCTTGGAGGCAGCTTGTGCATTGTCTAGCACCATTGAGTTTGAGCCTCTTATTAAACCATTGGGACCCCCTCTCAAGCCGTCTATTGAAGAAGCCCTGAAGCTGGATATGAAATAACTCCCACCTAATCTGAAGTATGCATATTTGGGTGAAGATGATATACTTCCGATAATCTTAGCAGCCCAGTTAAGTGAAGCACAGGTTAAGGAGGCACTAGCAGTATTGCGAAAGAGGAAGAGAGAAATTAGGTGGAAAATATCTGACATTCATGGAATCTATTCGTCATTCTGTATGCACAAGATATATATGGAGGAGGGATACAAGCCCATGGCACAGCATCAGAGAAGATTGAATCCTCCTATGAAGGATGTTGTGAGAAAGGAGGTGATCAAGTGGCTAGACGCAGGGATTATGTTTCCCATCTTAGATAGCAAGTGCGTTAGCCCTGTGCAATGTGTCCCCAAGTAAGGAGGGATGATTGTGATAAAAAAATAAGAAGAATGAGTTGATTTCAACACGTACAGTCACTGGGTGGAGGATTTGCATGGACTACCAGAAACTAAATGAAGCCACCCGTAAAGATCACTATCCCATCCCATTAATTGATCAGATGTTGGATCGGTTGGATGGACAGGAGTAATTTTTCATTCTAGATGGATATTATGGCTACAATCAAATAGCCATAGCACCAAAAGATCAAGAAAAGATAATGTTTACTCGTCCTTATGGTACATATGCTTTCAAGCGTATGCCCTTTGGACTTTGTAATGAGCCGGCTACATTCCAGAGGTGTATGATGGCTATTTTTTCTGACATGGTGGAAGAGATCATTGGGATATTCATGGATGACTTCTCAGTGTTTGGAAAGTCATTTGACACTTGTTTGCGGAATTTAGATAGGGTATTGGCGAGGTGCGAAGAGATGAATCTGGTGCTTAACTGGGAGAAGTGTCACTTTTTGGTCACGAAAGGCATTGTCCTAGGCCATAAAGTGTCAAATATGGGGCTTGAAGTAGACCGCGCGAAGATAGAGGTTATTGAGAAACTACCACCTCCAGTCTTTGTGAGAGGTGTCCGTAGTTTTCTTGGACATGCAGGCTTTTACAGACACTTTATTAAAGACTTCTCCAAGATATCCAGGCCAATGTGCAAGTTGCTTGAGAAGGAGGTGGAGTATGAATTTAGTGATGACTGTGTTAAAGCATTTGAAAATCTGAAGAAGTGCTTGATTGAAGCTCCTATATTGATTGCTCCAAATTGGGAGTTGCCCTTCGAGCTTATGTGTGATGCTAGTGATGTTGCGGTCAGAGCTGTGTTAGGTCATAGAGTTGACAAAGTATTTCATTCTTTATAATATGCGAGTAAGACTCTTGATTCAGCTCAGACAAACTACACAGTCACTGAGAAAGAGATGTTGGCGCTAGTCTTTGCTTTTGACAAGTTTTACTCCTATATTGTGGGAACGAAAGTGATTGTTTACATGGATCATGCTGCTATCCGATACTTATTCATCAAGAAGGATGCGAAGCCAAGACTAATTCGGTGGATTTTGCTATTGCAGGAGTTTGATTTAGAGATAAGAGACCGAAAGGGCACAGAGAACCAAGTAGCGAATCACTTGTCTAGGCTTGAGGATTGGTCTCATATGCCCAATAAAGGTCATATCAGGGAGGAGTTTCCAGATGAACAACTCTTAGCCTTGAGTATTACTGAGCTCCCATGGTATGCTGATCTTGTCAATCTAGTGGTGAGTGGGGTGTACCCCCCGGAAGCCACCACACAACAGAAGAAAAAGCTATATCACGACTCTCGATTCTATCTGTGGGATGAGCCTTATTTGTTCAATCAAGGTCCAGATCAAATAATTAGAAGATGCATTCCGGAAAGTCATGTAAGGGAGATCTTAGAGAGTTGTCATTCTTCTCCTTATGGGGGACATCATGGAGGAGAGATCACAACACATAAAGTGTTACAGTAGGGCTTTTATTGGCCTACGATATTCAAAGATGCGATAACTTTCATCAAGAGTTGTGATCAATGCCAGAGGGCTGGAGCTATATCTAGAAGGCATGAGATGCCTTTGCAGAATATCCTTGAGGTGGAGATTTTTGATGTATGGGGAATTGACTTTATGGGACCATTCCCACCTTCCTTCGGCAATAAGTATATACTTGTTGCGGTGGATTATGTGTCTAAGTGGGTAGAAGCATTCGCCCTTCCAACCAATAATGCAAAGGTAGTATTGAAGTTCATCAAGAAGAATATATTCACAAGATTCGGTACTTCACGAGCTATAATCAATGATGGTGGGATGCATTTTATCAATAATTAGTTCAGCAAATTGTTGGCTAAGTATGGGGTGCATCACAAGGTAGCTACTACATATCGTCCCCAAATGAGCGGGCACTTTGAGGTATCAAATCGGGAAGTGAAACAGATTCTGGAGAAGACTGTGAATGCACAGAGAAAGGATTAGGCTGAAAAGCTTGGTGATGCACTATGGGCGTACCGAACTGCCTACAAAATGCCCATTGGAGCTTCTCCGTATCGGCTTGTATATGGTAAGGCTTGTCATCTGCCAGTTGAGTTGGAAAACCAAGCCTATTGGGCCATAATTAAATCTGGATGACAAACTGGCTGGGCGGAAGAGGCAAATACAGCTTAACAAACTTGATGAGTTTAGATTACAGGCATATGAGAATGCCAAGCTCTACAAGGAGAAGACGAAGAGGTGGCATGACAAGCATATCCTTCCACGCTCATTTGAACCTGGCCAAAGCGTCCTCCTATTCAACTCGAAGATGAAGCTTTTCCCTGGAAAGCTTAAGTCTAAGTGGTCGGGACCATTTGAGGTAGTGCGGATGACCCCGCATGGCGCAATTGAACTCTGGAAGAACGGTGACACAGTTACATTCTTGGTAAATGGTCAATGGGTGAAACAATATTGGTCTGAGGATGTGGGAAGGGAGAAAACCTCAATCACCCTATCAGATGAGTGATCTTTGAGGTTGTGTTGTACCGCGATGTTAAATCAGGCGTTGTGTGGAAGGCAACCCACGAATGTATTGTAATAGTTAGGACACAAATATCAAAAATACAAAAATATGAGTCGTGCCACGACCATAACTAAGGCGCTAGGTGGGAGGCAACCCACTATTTTTAATAGTTTGTTGTTCTTTCAGGGAGAAAAAGGAAAATATGAGCCAAGAACGACATTGAGGAAAGTAAGTAACTAAAACTTTGAGTCCCAGGGGTCTAGCGGAGCCTTCGTGCACTGCCCTATGGAACGAAATACTGAGGGATAGGTCTGGCGCATCTTGGGTGTGCTGCCCTACACAGATTCCCAGATAGGCACACTACAGGCGCGTTACCCCATGCTGAAACCCAGTTGGGCGGAGCAGAGGCTTTCAGCTGGGCGCAGCAGAGGCGCACCGCGCCAAGAAGGGAACTACCGAGGGCCAAGTCTGGCGCCATCCAGGTGCACCGTGCCAAATGCCAAACTTCCACAGGAGGATCTGGCGCCTTAAGGGCGCACCACTCCATGAAAGAACCTAGTCTGGCGCGTCCCAGGCGCACCGTGCCACATGTGAACCCGACGTCCAAGTTAAGTGAAAAAATAGGGCCGGTCAAGGGGCAATCGACCCAACACCCAAAATTCTTAATATATACTCTCTTTAAACCTTTAAATTCACTAATTTCTCTTTATTCCAAAGCTTGGAGCGCCCCCCCTTCCTTCTCTCCCAAAATTTTCTCTCTTCCTCCATTGTTGTTTTTCTCAAGCTCAAACAAAGTCTATACTTTCTCAAGGTAAGATCTTCCCTGACTTTCTAACACTCTCTACTTCTTATTTATGCTTTTCATGGTCAAGATTGGTAGGTGTCAACTTTGTTATCTTGTTGGAAGAACTAAACACTTTTCCACCATTGATGAAAGCTTGAAATCTTGAAATACACCCACAAAAGAAGATTATTTTTCGTAGTGACACTAATGTTGGTGGATTTCGAATTTTGTCTCTTGTTTTGTGTTGGGTCTTGGTTTGTGGAAAGCAAATAAGTAGTAAAAAGAGATGGGTCACCCTAAAAACTTCAAGAAAAATTATGATAAATGGGTAGTACATGGAATGAAGTGGTGACCTTGAATATTGTTTAATCTTGAAAAAGGGTAGAGAATCCTTGAGAATTGTATGGAATGTACTTGTTTAAATTATTTGGTGGATATGGTGTCTTAGGTTGACGGAACTAAACTTGTGTTGAAAGAGGGAAGTCTAAGTACCTCATGTTATCAACCTATAGATACCATTGCTAGTAAAATAAGTGTGGGATTGTCATGATCCTATGTAAAACACTAATTCAGCAACGGGACTGATTTTTGTAACTTGTGTGTTGTAGGTACAATACCGCCAAGAGGAAATAAACTAGTTACCGAAGGGACAAGGAGCAAACGGTCCCAAAAAGGGGAATCATCTGGAATGGCAGCCCCCTCAAATCTATGGGCAGCCCCGCGATAGTTCGGGAAGAGCATAGTAGGTGCTTGGGGGATCGATTGGTTTGAATCCCAAAAAGAAGCAAAATATCACAGAGATGAGCATGTTGATAAGGCTCGGTTGCAAGCAAAATTCC
The DNA here is from genome assembly GCA_003996215.1 of Jaltomata sinuosa. Lineage (NCBI taxonomy): Eukaryota > Viridiplantae > Streptophyta > Magnoliopsida > Solanales > Solanaceae > Jaltomata > Jaltomata sinuosa. The sequence goes on from QJPP01004356.1 coordinate 884,776, forward strand.
CCCGAATCTATGAGATGGTCTACAGATTGGGCCTTCAGTATATCTTCCAGGATCAAGGAGATTGCAACCTCACTATGGTGAGGGAATTCTATGCAAACTGGCAGACAGAGGAAGGGTAAAGCCAAAAAGTGGGAATCCGAGGAAAGGTTGTCTGGTTTACCACGCGGGTGCTAAATGAGTTCTTGGGAATACGTCATGTGGATGCAGCGCCGTACTTGGAAATGAAAGAGGATCCTCTATTCAGAGACATACGCCACACACTTTGTAGGGTAGACTTCATAGCTCGGTGGGAAAGAATGAAAGATACGAAGAGACATTCCATCCTCCACTATGCATATTTCAGCCTGGAGGCGAGAGTTTGGCTAAAAATTGTGTGTAGCACTCTTCTCCCATGAACGCACACCACTGAGGTAACCAAAGATAGGGTGGTGCTGGTGTACATGCTCATGAAGGGGATGCCAATCAATGCATCATCGGTACTGAGGCACAACAAGGTCATGTTTTGTGAGAACAAAAGGTGGCGCTACTGCTATGGGGGATTGGTGACCCATTTCCTAAGGCAATTGGAGATTAAGAAAGAAATTCATGATGTGGTTCCACCGCAAGTCCCGTACCTTGTGAGCCAATTGGTTGATGTAACAAAAACAAATCCCCAAGATGCTGTACATGGGGCGGTGCTTTCCAATGCTGACCGACAGGCCCGAGATGAGAGATGGATGAGGAGGATGTATGGTATGGCAGATTTACAGCTGAGAATTGGTGGTCGGCCTACGATCGAGGAGGAGATTTTGGCATCGATACCCGTTGACTGAGAGTGTGATGTATATGTGCAAGATGGGTCCAGGTTTTCAGGAGCTCTTGGATGATGACGAGCCTACTGTACATGACACTCATGATGATGAAGATGAAGATGATGATGTTGGTACCGCACTGATTATGGTAGATGATGAGATAGTTGACCAGGATCAGGAATTTGTTCCTGATGATGATGATGATGATGCTTAGAGGCCCAGGGAGTTCCTTCTCTCACTCTTTACTCTTGTATTTATTTGAAGCACTGGGGACAGTGCTATGTTTTAAGTATGGGGTGGAGAGTCGATGGAGAAGTACTTCCTATGTTTTTCATTGCTATATCTTGAGGGTGATGAGCATCGTGTGACTGGTTTTAAGCTGATAGTTTGAGTTTGAGCTGACAGTTAGTTTTATTTGTGTTAATTTTTTTTCTTAGGTTGGGTTCGTCGGCTTTTATTTTCGGTTCTTTTCCCGAGGATAGTCCCTTTGAACCAGGTAGAATTTTGTTTAGGATAGATATTTTTTTAGGATTTGTCGTACTAGTAATGATTTGTCCCGATGATAGATGGATGACGACCATCTTAATGGAGGAAGAGAGACTAACTGGTTAGTCGATAACCCTTACCCTTATGATACTCCTTTCACTAATGGGTACGAAAAAAAAAGTGGGTACGATATTCGGACTAACCAGTCTCTATTACTTTGACGACCACGTTAAGTTTCTCCTATGTTCATGCTCTCTTGTACTACCACTTTTTTCTATCTACTATTCATACCTTGATATGACACGTACTTGTTACTAGCGCCTGGCAGGCCGTGCCTCTAATGCGCCAGGATGGCTCTGCGGTAGTTTGGGCGTTGGCGCGTTGCGCCAGTGATGCGCTCGTCTTGGGCTTTAGTAGTTTCCCTGCTGGTGCACCGCACCTAGAAGGCACCTGGTGTGCGCTGCTGTTGTTTGGGGCCTGGGGCACCACGCCAGGTGTGCTCCTGGCTGCCCCCGACCTATTCACACTTCCTTGGTTTTTCTCGAGCATCCCTCTACGTCACTTTCATGCTTTACCCTTCCATTTCATCTTTCCATAGTCATTTCCTGCGTCATTTCACCTGCAAGTATCTAATCATGTGTCTTAGTATAGGATATAGCAATTCAACTCAAAACACACAATATATAGTAAGTAATGTTCTTAAAACATAAGGTAAACATGGGTAAAACACGATAAATGGGCGTATAAATATTCCCAAGAACAACCTACATCATGAAATGATGTAGCACAAAATTTGTGTCAGCACTTCAGATGTACTGAGCATGCAGGATATAATCAAAGCTGTAAAACATGAATATTGATAGAGGAGTATATATTGAAACATGAACTAAAGAATAACTGTATGCAATGACCAAGTAACTTAACATGAATATCATAACATGCTGATCAGAACTGAATAACTGAACACATGGTCAATGCAATGATGAGTATGACTATGGGAGCTACTATTAACCGACATACCCTAAGCTGAGCTGGCTGTGGGGCCAACCTATAACCTTAGATGGAAGGGTGTTCATACCTTGCCAAGGGTACAAACTAATATGACATGGATCCACTAAACTGATGTCCACAAGGGACTAGGGTAACTAGCCTAAAGCTGATAACTGACCCCTTTCTGTCCTACGATGGCGCTGTAGTTTTGGGACTTAGGGACTGCTACTAAAGGTCCCAGCCTAAAGCTGATAGTAGAGACTTCATCCTTTAGTCTGCTTGGTACTAAGCCAACTCCCAACTGAATGTATAAGCAATAAATGCAAACAGAAATACTGGATAGCTCAAATACTAGTAATCATATGAGAATGCAATAATAATACTGGAACTGATAGCATTCTAATTCTAAAGCATAACTGACTAAATTTTTTGATTAGCAAGTATGGATTATGCGTACTGAAATCAACACATTCTAGGGTTACTGAGTTCTGTCAAATGATTATCCTAGGTTCCCAAGAAAATATATAGACAATATCATACAAGCAATATAATCTAAATTGCTCTGAGTTCATAAGGATTAGGAACCCTAGGTCTAAAGAACGAGTTAGAAACTTAAGAACTAGGCTGAGTCTAGGGACTCAATGGGTGTGAGGAACCCACTGATGAAATCCCACATATCTGAAAGAAGATTCTACGATTGAACCTTTGGATTTGGGGCTGAACTTGGAGAAAACCCTCTTGCTTGTTCTTGAGAGGAAATGCTTCTTTCTGATAGAATTAGCTAAATGTCAATTTAGTTTAGGATTTTTGAGGGACAGAGCATAAAACCCCTTAATTACTCCCAAAACGACTTAGGATTGGAGTTAGAAGAATTGGAAAAATACCAGAATGCCCCCAACTTAAAACTAAAAGTTACAAAAAAATCCTCGCTGGACGGGCTGCGTAACGGGCGTCAAACCTGATATGTACCATTAGCCAGGGTGTTGGAATAGGGCACACTGGGTTGGCCCTTCTAAACAATCCCTACGATGGATCCCATGATCTATCACATCCACGACGCCGTGGTGATTTTCCGTCAGGTCTAGGGAGGTTGTGATAGAGTGCTGGGCTCTTTTCATGGGATGCCCGATGGCCTGTCAGACCTCCGACGCCCATTAAGACCCCCATTTGGCTGGAGTCTGAGTGATAGATCCTCTAGGCTCTTCCCATGGGGACCCCGAGGGGCATGTCGTGTCCACAATGCCTGTGGGTCAGCCCATGAGGCTTGACTGCCAGATGCAATTTGCTGAGTTTTTTTCTGAGTTCTGGGTTTTAAATGCTGGTATGAATTTTGGGGTGTAACAATATCCCCCCTTGGGATCATTCGTCCTCAAATAAAGACTAACTAAGTTGAGTTTGAAGGGAAAGAGCTGCAATCCCTACCAACTGAATACTAGAAGCTGATATCCGATTGAGTCTAGTTCTAAGTACATGAGAGCATGTTTAGAATACTGGAATAGCTTGGAAAACATGATTCTGAGACTGACATGCATAAGAGGTGACTGAGAGACTGGAGAGGAACTATTACCTCAAACTGAAGTTGAGTCGGAAGGAAAGAGGTGAGGATACTTGGCCATCATGGCTACTTCTTCTTCCCAAGTAGCTCCCTCTACTTACTGGTTCCTCCACAAAACCTTTACTGAAGCGACTTCTATATTTCTCAACCTACGAACCTGACGGTTAAGAATTCCAACTAGAATATCCTCATAGGTGAGGCTATCCTTCACAACCACACTTTCTAAGGGTACAATCGATGTTGGATCACCAACACACTTCTTTAATAATGATACATGGAAAACTTGATGAACTACTGATAATTCTGCCGGCAACTCTAACTTATAAGCCACTTTACCAATCCTTTTAAAAATTCTGTAAGGACCTACGTATCTAGGACTGAGCTTCCCTTTCTTGCCGAATCTCATCATACCCTTCATGGGTGACACTTTCAGGAAGACCCAATCATCAATCTCAAATTATAAGTCCCTTTTCCTCACATCTGCATAAGACTTCTGACAACTCTAAGTTGTCTTAAGTCTTTCTCTGATGAGCTGAACTTTATCCATAGCCTCATGAACCAAATCTGGCCCAATCAAGGCTGCTTCACCTACTTCAAACCAACCAACCAGTGATATACACCTATGCCCATAAAGTGCCTCATATGGGGCCATCTGAATACTAGAGTGAAAACTGTTATTGTAGGCAAACTCTATGAGAGGTAGGTGATCACCCCAACTACCATTGAAATTGATCACACAAGCCCTATCTGAGATGATAGACAAAGGAACCCCATGAAACCTGACTATCTCACTAACGTAGAGTCTGGCATACTTCTCTGATGAATATGTAGTCTTAACTGATAGGAAATAGGCAGATTTGGTTATCCTGTCCACAATCACCCAAATGGAGTCGTACTGTCTGTGAGTACGAGGCAAATTTGTAATGAAATCCATGTTGATTACTTCAAAGTTCCAAGTAGGAATGCTAATATCCTGGGTTACACCTCCTAGTTTCTGATGTTCCACCTTAACCTACTGACAGATGGGACACTTTGCTACAAAATCTACAATGTCCCTTTTTTATGTCGTTCCACCAATAGACTTCCCGTAGATCACGATATATCATAGTGGCACCGGGATGAACGGAATATCTGGAACTATGGGCTTCCGAGAGGATCTGCTGTCTCAACTCACCCACACTAAGCACACATAAACGACTCTAGTAACGAAGTACACCATCTCTCTCTAGGAAGAAAACCTCTACCTTTTGCTGATAAACTGCACCTTTCAGCTAAAGCAATATGGGATCATTGTCTTGTTTCTCTTTGAACTCCGCTACCAATAAAGATTCTGACCCATTCTGGACTATCACACCACCCTTTGTGGTATCCATGAGGCAAACTCCTAGGCGAGCAAGCCTGTGAACATCCTTGACTAATTCTTTCTTTTCTTCCACAATATGTGAAACACTACCCATGGACAGTCTACTGAGGACATCAACTACTATGTTGGCATTACCCAGATGGTAGAGCACATTCATGTCGTAATCCTTGAGGAACTCAAGCCACCTTCTCTGACGAAGATTTAACTCGTTTTGAGTGAACACATACTGAAGGATCTTATGGTCTGTGAACACATCTACATGAACACCATATAAGTAGTGCCTCCAAATATTTAGGGCAAATACAACTGCTGCAAGCTCAAGGTCATGAGTCGGGTAATTCCTCTTATGAATCTTAAGCTGTCTGGATGCATAAGGTATGAACTTACCACGCTACATCAAAACATAACCCAAGCCGACTCTGGACGCATCACAATATACCACAAAATTATCCATACCCTCTGGCAGAGTTAGAACGACAGTTGTAGTCAACCTGGTCTTCAACTCTAGGAAACTCTTCTCACTCTCATCTGACCACTGATACTTAACTTTTTTCCGAGTCAACTTGGTCAATGGGGAAGTTATGGAGGAGAATCCCTCAACAAACCTTCGGTAATAACTAGCCAAACCTAAGAAACTTATGATGTCTGTCGGAGAGGTGGGTCTGGGCCATTTCTTTACTACCTAAATCTTCTGAGAATCAAATCGAATCCCCTCACTAGACACCACATGACCAAGGAAAGCAATTGACTGCAGCAAGAACTCACACTTACTAAACTTGGCGAACAACTGGCGATCCTTGAGAGTTTGCAACACCATTCTCAAATGGTCTGCATGCTCTTCCTTACTACGAGAATATATGAGTATATCATCGATGAAGACAATGAAGAACAAGTCTATGTACTGTTTGAACACTCTGTTCATCAAATCTAGGAAAACTGCAGAGGCATTCGTTAGTCCAAATGACATAACTACAAATTTGAAATGACCATACCGAGTTCTGAAGGTTGTCTTCGGAATGTCATAATTTTTGACTCTGAGCTGTTGATAGCCTGATATGAGGCATATCTTAGAGAAGAAACTAGCACCCTAAAGCTGGTCGAACAGGTCATTAATCCTAGGGATGGGATACTTATTTTTGATTGTGACCTTGTTCAACTGACGGTAGTCGATGCACATCCTGAGAGAACCATTTTTCTTATGCATGAACAATACTGGAGTACCCTATGGAGAGATGCTGGGTCTGATGAAGTACTTATCTAGAAGGTCTTTCAACTATTCTTTCAACTCCTTAAGCTCAACTGGAGCCATTCTAAGGAGGAATAGAAATAGGATGGGTATCTGGAAGGATATCTATTCTGAAGTCGATTTCCCTTTTAGGAGAAACCTTGGGAAGATCTTCTGGAAATACTTCTGGAAATTCATTCACTACAGGGACTGTCTCAAGAGTTGGGATCTCATAGTTTGAATCCTTAACCTGAACAATATGGTAGATGTATCCTTTAGAGATCATTCTTCTGGCCTTAAAGTAAGATATGAATCGACCTATAAGTACTGAGGTATTACCCTTCCACTCTAAGACTGGCTTATTTGGAAATTGAAACCAAACAATCCTAGTTCTACAATCGACTGAGGAATAATACGAATGTAACCAATCCATGCCTAGAATAATGTCAAAATCAATTATTTCTAACTCGATAAGATCGACTGAGGTTACTTTTTGGGAAACTGTGATAGGGCAGTTTTTGTATACCCGTCTAGCATGACTGGGTCACCAACTGGAGTAGAGACTGAGAAGGGTTCTGAGAGGACTTTCTAACATCAAAGTCTACTGCTATATAAGGAGTCACAAAGGAAAGTGTGGCTCCAGGATCTAACAATGCATAAATATCAGTATTAAAGACTCGTAACGTACCCATGACCACGTCAGGAGAATTCCCCTGGTCCTATCGAGCCTGAAGAGCATACAACCTATTTTGGCATTGACCACCACCTATATTGGAAGAGGCATCCTGCTAGAGTTGCTGTAGAACTAGCTTGATTCTAAGTGCGGGCATCCTTGCCCTTTTGAGAAGCTGCCGGACAATCCTTTATTCTGTGGCATGGCTTGCCACACCCAAAACAATTCCAACTACCTGCCATACACTCACCTTGGTGGTTCTTACCACACTTCTTGCAAGTTGGATGAGTGCACCCTCTAGTGACACTACCTTGGGACTTAGAGCCTGATGCCCTATCCCATTGGTCCTGTCTGAACTTGGGTACCGAAGCACTAACATAAGATGGGGCTGAAGCTGAAGATTTTTGACGGAAATGAGAGCAGTTGCCACACTCTGACCGTTACTGGGAGTAACTGTAGTCACCTATTCTAGCTCTCTTACTATCTCCTCCCCTTTCCTTGATCTTTTCCTCTTCGATCTGTTAAGCGTAAGTAACCAACCTGGAGATATCCATCTCCTCAATCAACATAGTAGTATTGCACTCCTTAACCACATCATCTGATACTCCTGACACAAACTTACTCATGTGGGCCCTGGAGTCAGCTACCATGCTAGAGAATACTTAGATAGCTGAGTAAACTTGAGGGCATACTCTTTCACACTCATATCATTCTGCTTCAGGTTGATGAACTCTTGGACCTTGGCTTCCTGAGCTCCAGTGGGAAAAACCTGTCCAGAAATGCAGTCTTAAAGTGGTTCCAAATCACCAGACCTGCATTAGTACAATGGGATTCCTTCCATTACTGGTACTAAGTATAAGTCACTCCTTTCAATTGGTAAGCGGCCAAGTCTGCACTTTTGACTAGAGTGACACCCATAATGTCTGTCACCTTCTGAATGTCATGCAGAAACTTATATGGAGGGTTCATCCAAGTTAAGTCTCGGATCCTTGCTGCAACAGTGTTGGGCGGAAGTGGAGCTGGTGCCACAACCTGCTGGTTGACCTGAGCGTTCATGGCCTGAGCAAGCACTTGAAATGGAGCAATGAATTTGACATGCGTGACTTTCTCATTCAATGGTTCTGCTGGAGCTGCAGGTGGTGGCTGATTTCTCGTGTTGGCTCTCCTGGGAGGCATTTTTCTGAAACGCGTAGAGCACGAGTTAGAAGGATATTAAATATAGTTCATACTCTATAGCACGAGATGGAAAAATGGAAGTGAAGTTCTTTCCTAATGACATCTCATAGCTTCTCCCCCATAAGTGTGGAGCATTTCACACCCATGAAGAAGACTCTATTTGATGCGGTTTTCAGACACCTTAGGACACTTGAACCTTATGCTCTGATACCAAGTTTGTCACTCCTCGAGACCACCCCCTGGACGTAACACGATGCTTAGTGTCATAGGTGACCCCAAGCTAACCGATGGTCTGGCATGTGTAGATAATTCTAATACAATTTACTGTGCAGAAAACTGAGCTGATTTAAAACACATGGAAATGGGAAAAGAATCCAAGCTAGTCTGAATAAATAAGCATATCTATTAAAATGTGATAAATTTGAACATAACCAAAATACTCAAGCTGATTCCAATCTATGTCTCAGAGCCTATAACTGAGAGAGTTGCTGGGACAAACCCCCAGCTAACTCTAAAAGTCTGAAACTGAACTAGAAATACTAAACAAATAAAATCTAACTATCGTCCTCAAATCTATGAGGACTCACACTGAGCTGCTGAGTAAGGACTGGAAATCGAACTAAGCGCGGTCTGGAAATTGAGCCAAAGGTATAAACTAATTTGATGTGGATCCACTAAACTAATGTCCACAAGGGACAAGGGTAACCAGCCTAAAGCTGACAACTGACCCCTTTCTGACCTACGGTGGCGCCGTAGTTCTGGGACTTTGGGACTGCTACTAAAGGTTTCATCCTAAAGCTAACAACATATCCTTCATCCCTTCGCCCGCTCGGTACTAAGCCTACTTCTAACTGAATGTATAAGCAATAAATGCAAACTGAAATACTGGATAGCTCAAATATTAGTAATCATCTGAGAATGAAATAATAATATTGAAACTGATAGCATTCTAATTCTGAATCATAACTGACTGAATTTTCTGATTAGTAAGTATGTTTTATGAGTACTGAAATCAACATAGGCTAGGGTTACTGAGTCTTGTACAAATGATTATCCTAGGTTCCCAAGAAAACATGTAGACAATATCATACAAGCAATATAATCTAAATTGCTCTGAGTTCATGAGGATTAGGAATCCTAGGTCTGAAGAACTAGTTAGAAACTGAAGAACTAGGTTGAGTCTAGGGACTCAATGGGTTGAAGGAATCCACTGATGAAATCCCACATATCTGGAAGAAGATTCTACGATTGAACCTTTGGATTTGGGGCTGAACTTGGAGAAAACCCTCTTGCTTGTTTTGAGAGAAAACACTTCTTTTCTGATAGAATTAGCTAAGTGTCTAATTAGTTTAGGAGTTCTGAGGGAAAAAGCATAAAAACCCCTTAATTAATCCCAAAATGACTTAGGATCGGAGTTAGAAGAATTTGAAAAAGACCAAAATGCCCCCAACTTAAAACTAAAAGTTGCAGAAAAATCCTCGCCCAACAGGCGTCGGACCTGAGATGGCCCATTGGCCAGGGCGTCAGAACAGGGCAGACTGGGCTGGCCCTTCTGAATAATCCCCACGATGGCTTCCACGGCCCGTCGCATCCACGACGGCTCTTATGGCCCATCGCGTCCACGATGGCTGTGGCGATTGCCCGTCGGGACCAGGGAGGCTGGATGGGGCGCTGGCATCTTTTCACGGGCTGCCCAATGGCCCGTCAGACCTCTGATGCCTGTTGGGACCCCCGTTTGGCTGGAGTCTGAGTGAGAGAGCCTCTGGGCTCTTCCCACAGGGACCCCAACGCGCCGTCGTGTCCACGACCCCCGTGGGTCTTGACTGCCAGATGGAATTTGCTGAGTTTTTTTCTGAGTTCTGGGTTTTAAATACTGGTCTGAATTATGGGGTGTTACATGCCCCAACAATCTAGTTCCTGGATTCTAGCTTCACACATCACATAACAATCAATAGCAATCCAAAATATGGAAATTCCTCATCCCCAACCCTATCAATTTCTATTTTAATCCAGCCAACCACAATACTCCTCCGGACTCCGTATCCGAAGGCCTAGACATGGTTTCTCATTTCCATCTATACAACAATATGAAATGAAAGTAGGTCAAATCTACTCAATGAAAGAAACTTAGCCTACCTAGACGCCAAGTAGCTGCACAACGCATATTATGTCTCCGTGAAGGCATTTCCTGACGAATGACAGGCCTGAAATCCATGGTTTCACATCTTTTTAGCCAAAATCTCCCCTCCCCATGGCTATCACCCAAGGGTGTGTTCTAGTGGTCAATGAAGAGGGTTAAAGAGCCTTGAAGCCTGAGGTCTCAGGTTCAAATCCCAGCAGAGACAAAAAATACTAGGTGATTCTTCTCATCTGTTCTAGCCTTGGTGGACATAGTTACCTGGTACCTGTTGCTGGTGGGAGGTGGAAGGTATCCCATGGATTTAGTCGAGGTGCGCGAAAGCTGGTCCGGATACCATGGTCATCAAAAAAAAATCTCCCCTCCCATGGCTCTCAAGCCTTGAAGCAGCCTAGGAGTGTTTTTAAAGTAACCCTTATTTGTTTTTGGGGCTGAAGGGGAGAGAATGAAATTATAAAACCCATTTTTAAGTTTTCTGATTCTGTCATTCTGCTATAGCAGTCACTCTCTGCTATAGAAGTACTGTTGTAGTGGAACCAACCGCTATAGCAGTTCTAATCGACGTTGACTTCCGCTATAACAATAATTTCTCCGCTATAGCGGAAGTCGTGATAGCGCTATGTCAACCGCTATAGCGATTGACACAGAACAGAAAGTCGTAAACTTTCCCAAAAGTGTCTATTTCATAAGACACTTTAAATCTTGACGTGCCAAACCAACCCTTTCACGTCAACTTTGATAACAGGAGTTCTACTCACCCGAATTCACTTTTGAAAAGTCCTACGGACTCCATAATGCCTTAGCTAATGAAAAATATTATCTCAACCTTAGATATTTTACCCAATCCTTTTCCGAATTGCCCTAGACCTTACCTCGCTCTGAATTCATCTGAGACCAGCCTAGACCAAAATTTCCAACTCCCCAACCCAAAAGTTTTTCTACCCACTCTTCGCACGAATAGCTCACCCATAACGAGGTTCCTTTTAATAACAACCGAACAAGTCGTTACAAAGAACGAGACTAAAATTCTTAAACTTAACACAAGTAATGAAAACTCAACTTTGAGTTAATATACACCCTAGTAATACAAGTTTAATGGGTAATAACAGGTTACTTCGTGTTGTTAATGTCACACCCCTTTTTTTGACGAACAATTTTTTTTACTTAAGTGACGATATTGAATAGTGATTATTTTTATTTATTTAACAGATTCGCCACTTGAAATTGAGTTCTAATGGTGTTCTAAGTCATCTTTTTGAATCTCTAATCAAAAGGAAATGACTTTTTATTTTGGTCTGCGAAAATAAAAGACCGGGTAAGGAATTCTATTGACCAGGGAGAAGGTATAAAGCACCCCTCGAGTCCTGTGGTTCTAGCACGATCACTTTTATCAGTGTCTACTTGACTTAAATTAATCTTTGATATTTACAATTATTAGTTATGCCTATGGTATGCTTTGACATTGTTGAACTTTTATTGGTCTTGGCTAAGACGCGAGGTTGCGACCTTAGCTTCCACATACACCGATCAAGACGCGTGAATGCGACCTCGACTTGCGTATCACACCTAAATATTGAGTCTAATCATTTTAGTTGAACCAAAAATTTATATTTCTTAAAAGGGTTTGGGTCAAGACACAAAGTTGCGACCTCAGTCAAGACGATATATTATTCGCGCTCTCATTAGAGCTTACCATTTGCAGGATGTATTCTACTAAATTGGGACAATATTTTGTCCCTTTTCACTCTTTTCTTTCAATTTTTGTGACGAGTTCAGAAATAATTTGCAATTCGTCTTGCTCCCTTACAATTGATTTTTTCTCTCTTTTCTTTTATTTATGCGATGAGGTTTAGAATAAAGTCGCACCCCATCTCGCTCTAACTCACACTAGTTAACAACTTAGGCCTTAGATAATGATTTAGGCCTAAGAAAAATATTTTTCAAGAATGAAAGAATTAATCCAACACTTATTATGACTCTCAAAAATAAGATACTAACCTTTCGAGCGTTACAAATTATATGCAAGATTCCAGAAAAAAAAACAACGAACTGACTAAAACAGTGGACGAAACTACAAATTCCAAGAAAACGTACAGCAACTATAATATATTCATAATATCAAAACTTTTCATTCCAACAAAACAAATTTGAAACAGTGTCTTTCAAACTCCACCTCTCAACAGATATTAAATTTATTTTAAACTAAACAAGCAAATGAAGAATAAATGAGCATTTATGAAGAGAACCATTCAATCTAACAGAGATCAGCTAGATCGTAGGTAGAGGAGAATTTATTTTTGTCAATTCAAAGCTTTTCCTAAGAATAGAAATCACGTACAAGGCAAAAGATGCTTCAACAACTAACCATAAAGTGCTTAAATCCAACATCCTCATTAAATTAGTTGTAAGGAGACAAATACACTATGTATATAGTGAATTACAAATCCAAACTCAAAAGAAATGCAAAGAAAGTTGCGGATTTACTTTTTCTCTTAAAAAACTGCACACAATATTATTAAATATACGAAAATTTAACTTAAGTCATTAGAACCAAATCTCATCCAAACATCAATTAATTACATAGTGGGGAACATTGAATTTTTATGTACTAATCAAGAACAAGGTAAAAATTGATCTCACATAAATAATCAACTTTACACACTAAAGAATTATGAAGCCATTTAAATAACTTTGTTCTTTTTTTTTTCAAGAAAAATTACTGGGTTACCTTCATTAACTAAGTAAAATTATTATTTATTTTTAAAAAGCTCAAAGACCAGCCCAAATAGGCCCGCTTCTTTTAATCAAATTAGAAAAAATAAAGAGACCAAAAAATGCAGATGTTTTCACAATTAGGAAATTAGCTGAACAACTGCCTCATCTTCTCCACATGAGCTTTTCCGATAGACCACCGGAGCAGCTATTTATGGTTGACAAGATGCATCATCTAGATCCTGAAGAAGGAGACATCTGTTGGGAGCTAGGATTTTTCCTTACAAACACATCCAGTTCGTGGTGGGAAGAATACGAAGAGTTTGGATTGATTACATCCAAGACAACCAAAAAATCTCACGGATGCCATGTAATCGAGTCCAGGGAAGACTTCTTCAACTCCAAGTATTGATAATCACCAGAGGAGAGCTCTCTGTGTGGGTAAGCAATCCTCCTTACTAACCGATAGTAGATTCAAAGCTTATTCAGCTGATTTACTCTTCTACTGGCTCTCTCAACCGCTTGAGCCCAACAAGGAGCTGATACCACTGTTAAAAAGATCTTCATATAGGGTCCATCAGTTGAGATTAGCTCAAGAAGACTACTACAGGTACAAAATCTGATATTGATGGTCAAAGATCTTGAGAATCTAAGCATAGTGACCGTGTTTCTAATTGTTTGATACCTTTTGACTGTTTTGTTAGCTTGTAGATGTGTTTACTCTGTGTTCCCGTGTTGTGAATTGCTGTGTTGTATTAGGTGCTTTCCTGATTGATTGTGAAATCTGAGTTTTGACACCTTGTGATTCTCAAATTTGGTGTGTGACTATTGTCCATTGATATAATTGTTTTGCCTTCTTGGGGGATCTCGAGGTCTGAATTATAGATTGTTGTACCTGCAAAATGAACAACTAAATTAGTGAAAAAGAATGCTAGTCGATTGACTTCTCTGTAAACATGCTCCACTGTCACATTGTGTTGCTCAATTAGACTGTTTTCACTCTTCACTTCCATGGCTATGCTCTAAGGTACTTCCCAACTCCCATCAAGAATCTTAGTAAGGCTAAGAGAGTCTGTTTCCATTATAAATGGCATAAACTGGTTGGCTATGCAATATTCTAATCCTGCTCTGAAAGCTTTAGTTTCAGCCACTAAGCTTGTACCATCATCGATTCCTTTAGTTTCTTCATATCTTAGGTTCCCATTCCAATTTCTAATACAAAATGCAATTGAGCTAGGTCTAGGGTTTCCCTTGGAAGCTCCATCAATATTGCATTTAAAGTATCCAATATTTGGCTTCTTCTATTGTACTACTTTCCACTCCAGCGTTGGGGTATATTCTTCAAAAAATTGCACTAAACTACCCCATTGAGAAAGGATATTCTTCAACCAGGGGTATATAGTTCTTGCCATAAGATAAATGTTTCTATTAATCTCATAGACCACCTTATGAAATGACATAGAATCCCCATGAACAATAGCATTCCTCCTTTTCCATATTTGCCACATTATAAAGGTTGGGACAGCTTTGCATATTGGTTTTAGTTTGTTTGAGCAATCTGTGGACCACCATTTGCTCAGAGTAACTTTAAGTTGTATGAAAGGTCCTTCCACTCCAGTACCTCTACAGAAAACCCGCCAAATCCTTGCCGTAAAAAGGCAACTAATGAATAGGTGTTCTGTGGTTTCCTGGTGAGAAGTGTCATAACAACAACACTGGGACTCCTGAATCGCTCCCATAGTTATGAGTACCTCTCCTATAGGTAGCCTTTTCATCCATACTCTCCATTGAAAAAAGAGACTTTAATAGGAGTACCAATGATCCAAATATTGGAGAAATCAGTTTGTTTCTCTTCACTTTGCCTAATTACTTCCTAAGCACTACTAACAGTGAAGTTTCCAGAGCTTGTTAGCATCTACCATGGCTTTTCCCACTCCACTGTGTCTACAGTCAACACCAAGTCCTTGATTATGTGATCAATAATATCCTGGGGCAATGCTTCCTGTAATTTATCTCTGTTCCACTCTCCCTGGTGCATCAGCTCTTTGACATCTACCAGAGATGTATCAAGGTTAATAGTAGGGGGAAGTACATAGTATAATGCTCCTTATTTGGTACAGTTATCAAACCAAACATTAGCATGCCCACTTTTAGGTTCCCACCAAATCTCTTGATCAAAGTTATTTCTAGCTTCCAACATGTATTTCCAGATTTGTGACCCTCCTTTCCACTCTACAACTTGTGGCATATGTCTTTTATAGTACTTGTTCTATATATAATTAGTCCACAAGTAATATTTTGTTCTGAAAGTCCACCAGAACTTTGCACATAGAGCTTTGGAAACATCAAAGAACCACCTGAACCTAAGTCCACCCTCCTCCTTAGGTAGGCACATATTAGCCCAAGATGCCCAATGTCTTCTTCTTGCTTCCTCCTTGTTATTCTAGTAAAATCTAGCAAAGAGCTTGTGTAGATCATGTATCACACATTTTGGTGGAACAACAACTGATGGAAAGTATATAGGCATACTCTGAAGAACACTTGTTATCAGAATTGCTTTCCCCCCAAAAGGTAGGAGTTTACCTTTCCAAGCTTGCAATCTGTTCCTGAACTTCTTGATGATTTCATTGTAATAACTCTTCCTCTTCCTAGCATGTGATATAGGGCATCCAAGATAGGTAATTAGGAAGTTACCTCTTGAGAAGCCAATAATCTCCTCCACTTGTTGAGTAATATTGTTAGCAGTCTTATGGTAGACATAAAAGAAGCTTTTATCTTTGTTTATCAATTGCCCAGATTGTCTCTCATATTCCTCAAGAGTGTACATAATCAATTCTAGAGATTTCTTATCTGCAGATACAAAAACAATAGTGTCATCAACATAGGATAGATAGTTAAGATCAAAACTCCACTTTGGTATTCCAAAGCCTTTGAATTGATTATTGGTAAACAAATTGTTCAAGGCCCTAGACAGTACTTCGACAGTAGTGATAAATAAAGCTGGGGATAAAGGGTCTCCTTGCTTTATTCCTCTGGTTGAGTGAAAGAAGCCATGACTTTGTCCATTTACAAGGACAGAGTACCAATTATTAGCAACCAATCTCCATATCTTATCCACAAAACTAGTGTTGAATCCCATTTTTTGCAAAACACTGATAAGAAACTTCCATGATACTCTATCATAGGCCTTGGCCATATCCAGCTTTATCACAACATTAGCAGGTTTTCCCCTTTTCCTGATGTATGTAATAATCTCCGGTGCCAATAGCACATTTTCAATGATGTTTCTACTCTTCACAAAACCAGTCTAGTTTTGTGAGATCAGTTGAGGAAGGTAGCTTTCCAGCCTATCATGCAGTAGTCTAGATATCACCTTATTTAGAAAGTTACTTAGATTGACAGGCATCATGTATGCAAAAGTTTGGACCCTTTTTTTTGGGAATCAATACCAAATTGGTATGCGTGATAGACTTAGGAAGGGTCCTTCCCTCAAAGAAATTTCTTACCATCTTAATGACTTTTGCACCTAATATTTCCCAGCAATATTGATAGAATAGTCCAGAGAATCCATCAGGCCCACTGGAACTGTCTCTATTAAGTTCAAATACTGCTTTTTTAACCTCTTCATCAGTTGGAGCTTCATTCAGACAATTGTTGATGTCACCAGTAATCAGTTCTGGAATATATTGCAGAAGTGAACAATCTGTAGTATTCCCTTCCTCTGTAAACTGATTTTTGAAAAAAAGAAATAGCCTATGTTGCCACTTGTTGTCCCTCTACCCACTCTCCATCAATAGTTAGAATTTTGCTAATATGCAACCTCTTCCTTCTTCCCTTCACTAAATAGTGAAATAACCTTGTATTTTCTTTCCCCTTCAGAGAACCAAGTGATTCCAGCCTTTTGCTTCCAGTACTCCTCCTCATAATGGATATATTGTTTCATCTCAGCTTGTACCCTTTGAAGAATTAATCTGTTGGCTGCAGTAGGGAATTCTTCAAACAGTGCTTCCTTGATTCTCACAATATCTTCTGTGATGATTAGCTGCTTAAATATGTCTCTAAAACAGTCTTTACTCCATGTTGAGAGAGCATATTTGGTCTTCTTCATTTTTTGTTTGAAGCTGATAAACACATATGTGTTTTCATCTTCATCTGAGACCCAACTTTCTCTGACCACATCCAGAAATCCTTCTTTTTCTGTCCAAAACTTCAAAAATCTGAAAGGTTTAACAAAATGAGTGGTCTGTTTTCCACAAGACAGCAGTAGTGGGGCATGATCTGATCCAGTCCTTGATAGATGTTCCATCTCTACAAAGTTAAACCAGTTCTTAAAAGCTTGATTAACCACCATTCTATCTAATCTCTTAGAAATACATTTTGCATATACCCTGCCATTCCACCAAGTGAATGGACTTCCTTTAAAGTTGATATCATCAAGCTCACAAGAGTTTAAACAGAAGGCAAAATCTTCATATTCAGAAGGGTAAATGAGTAGACCTCCAATCTTCTCTTCCTTATTTAAGATCACATTAAAGTCACATCCCACTAACCATGGAACAGACATGTTACTGGCCAATACATACAAATCATCCCATAGCTCCAATCTATCATTAGCTCCACATTTAGCATAGACCATGGTGACTATGAGTACATTACCATCGAGTAGAGTTAACTTGATAGTGATTTGTTATTTTGCATCTTGTAATACTTCTACATTCACTTCATCTTTTACAAAGAACCAGATATTTCCAATTTGGTTGAAATTAGCATATTTCATGCCTAGTCTTCTTTTGTATTTCTAAATATGAGTTGAGTTTTGAAAAGGCTCCATTAGAGCAATAAGAGTAAACTTGTGGTTCCTGTGAAGCATCTATACTCTATGAAAAGCCTGATGAGTATTTACAGACCTAATGTTCCAAAATAGGGTTTCAATATCATTTACTATTATTAGAGATACCCCTTTTTGGTCTTATTCTGGTAGGTTGAGTAGAGTCAGTACTCTCTTTCCCTTTTGTCCTTATGTTACCCTTGGTATTTGACTTGGGAGATAGGTCTGCCTCCCTAGATACCTGTTCCCAATTCTGTTAATTGTGTTCTTCCTCCTTGTCTTTAATACCCTGTTGCACTCCTTCTGGGATTTGATCAACAATACCCTCTGCATGTTCCTGGTGAGAGATAATGTCATTCAAATCTTTTAATGGGGAGTTCTTATTGTGTTTGGCTAATGGTTCACAATTATGTGAGATCACTATGGCTAATCCATCTTGCTCATTTTCCTTGAGCTGGTTGTTTTCCTGATTAATTGATGTATCAAGATAAGTACTCATCACAATGCCTTGATCTTTCTCCTCTGGAGAATGATTTGAAGAGGCTGCTGGCTGGTTCTTTTCATCCTCCAGGTATGTTATCAAGATGTTGTCAACTTCCCCTTCTTCCTCTCCTGTATTTGATGTTGTGCCTTCATCCTCAATCTCATCTTCTTTTGGCTCCACCTTTTCTTCCCCAATCTGATCAGTAGAGTTGTCTTCTAGACTTTCAGGTTTCTCCTTCTCTCTCTCTTCTTTACTCCACTTCAGATTGTGAAAGTTATGTTCCACCCAACCCTTAGTATTTATTTGGTCTTAAAGTTATCTGTCCACCCCTTGGATTCCTTGCTTTTCCTTTGTTACTGAGTCTGCAAACTCAGTGTCATGCTCCCCATGTGGAACATGTTTAATGCTTTTTTCCATCTCGCTGCTATTGTTATTATTGAGCCCATCTAGACTAGAACTTTCCCCATCTGTCATGTTGTCTTTTTTGCCTGCTTAATTGTTGTTGTTGATTTGTTCTTTGTTTCCCTCTCCTATTTTAGCTGAATCATTCTCCTCAAGATTGTCTTTGGTAGGTTGGTCCTCGTTGTCTTCATCTTCCAGTTCATCTGTGTCACTAAGAGTAGCATATTTATTCGGATCAACATTGTTCCTCTGCTTGTCAATTTGCTTGCCTTTGTCATTATTGTTAAGCTGTTTAAAATTATTAGTGCCATTGTTCTTTCCCTTCCTGTTTGTCACTTCATTCCAGTCTTCTGGATTACCAACTATCCTCCTGCTTGCTAATCTTCTTGGGAATGATCCAGTGTTAGTAATTCCTTTCAAATGCCCATGCGCCTCCTTCTTATTTTCATGATGGTTACTTCTTTCTCCGTTGTCTTTGTTGCCTTGATCTGCTTTCTCCTTATCGTTCACATCCTTCTTGTTCCCATCTTGCTTTTTAGGTATCAATTTCGGATGAATCACTCTACACTCGTAGACACTGTGGCCCTGTAATCTGCATTCTTTACAGTACTTGGGTAAGTAATCATATTGGATATGAACCTTGGCTGTCCTTATTTCTCCTGTTTTCTCATCTTCAATATCCATCCTGACATGATTAGGAAGTTTGTCTGATAGATCAACTAACACCTTTACTTTTGCACAGCTTGGTTGGGTTTTGTTGATGGTGGCCATATCCAGATGCAATGGAGTACCAACTGCTGAAGCTAGAGAGAACAACGCCTCCTTTACATAGTATATGGGTAAAAGGTTGGAGAACAAGATCCACGCCATGGCTTTAGTAGTCTCTTCTTCCAATGTGAAGCGTGAGTCATATATTAGTGGTCTCATTTGATATGAACTGCCATCTTTGGATTTTAAAATATAATGTTGCTGTCACGACCCAACAATCAGGTCGTGCGGACACCTACTCTAATCCACCTAGATAGGAGAACCCTTACCACCTGAACCAACAGGCATAGCGGAAAAGAACATAAATCATGAAATAAAATCCTTTTTCATACCTGGAACTTCTTTTACAAAATTTTCAGAAAAATAAATAACTTAAAGAACTTACGGAAAAACATTTACAATATGAGACAGCCCTCCCTAGAACCTAGTCTAAGCCGATACAAGAGCTACTACAAGATGATACAAAATTAAGAAGACACTACTCCCACCATAGAAGCAAGAAGTAGGAGCTGCTGGAGAATCACCGTCATCCTGAACGTGTGAAACATCACCAACCCTGCAACCAAACTATACCCAAAAAGGTATAGCAAGAGTAGAATCAATACAAACACACGTACTGGTAGGCATCATCGGTCGATCCGAATCCACTCCTACCATCATATAAGAAATCAAGGTAAATACATAATTCAAGTACTTCCACCCGTCAACATCCACCATTATCAAAACCCACTTCGGGACCACCCTTCCTATCCCTTAGACTTCCCAACTCACCTTGCCACCTAGACTTCCTAAGTCACCTTGACACCTAGACTTTCCAAGTCACCTTAACCCTTAGACTTCCAAAGTCACCTTGACACCTAGACTTCCAAGTCACATTAACCCTTAGACTTCACAAGTCACATTTATCACCTAGACTTCCCAAGTCACACTTACCATTGCCAACATCTATGCCCATACCTGGACTACCATTTTCTTACCCAAGTCAACCGCTATGACTCAACAACCCAGAGTAAACCCCACTACTTAGTGACGTAGACCACACCCGTCATATCGTCACCTACTAGTACAAAACTGTCCCCAACGACCCCCAGGTCCATTCTCAATAAGTAAAAATAACCAACATCACAACCAAACGAGAAGTCTCATCCTTATCTAATCAACCGCACGTAATAAGTCTAACCGACCTTGACAATTCTTAGTGACAACAACATATAACTTTTTTACATAACCCGGACTAAATAAGGATCCCTACGACAACATCTACGCCAATAACATGCGTCCCTGGTTCACAGAAGAACCACCTTATCACTTAAGCACACTAACCCGACCCTTTAAGGACCAACTATGCACCAAATAATAATAAATCCCGGTCCTCTCAGGAACCCAACATGCAAAGAACAAATACTACACCCGCACTGAGTAAAGCAGTACAACATATAGTAAACTTGACCTTTACCCTTTTTATATAGCAGGACCCACCCTAGGATCCCTTCTAAACAACACTTAAGTGTTGACATGCAACTCGGTCTACACCAAGACTAAACTCACGAATCAATACAATCATAACCCGGACTCTCAAGGACCATATGCACATTAACAATTCATAAACACAATCCTGTTCACTCAGGGAACCATTATTAAAATTACAGCAATACAATAAAGTAAACCCATACCAGGTGTGGTACCCGAGCCAATCGAATAGTAACCTATACCAGGCGTGGTACCCGAGCCAACCAAATCTCACACAGAAATCCAACAGTCAACAACAATGAACAATAACACACTTGTAAACCAACAAGCAACAACAACTAGTTCATTTCACAAGACTGGCAATCGGACCATTAGACATTCATAAATCATTCCTTAAGCATGCAACTCATACAACACGTAGAGATAATACATGTACACCTATCACATATTAGGGACCCATAACCATCACCTAACTGTTGAATCTGTCATCCCGGTCTATACTAAGACCAATTCCACACTTACGTTCAACTACCCGACCTCTCACAGGCCAAAATGCAATTATCCCAGTTTTAATTATTAACCAGTCCACTCACGGGACTATCAACAAATATGACCAATAATGTAGGATTAGACCCGCCCAAAGACTAATACCCGGTTCATCATATTAAACATGTATAATCATTTTCATCTAATCTGGACTCCTTCCCTGAAAAGTTAGTGCGTTCTAGGTATTTCACCCCTGACAATACAGACTCCGGACCCTGCCTGTGTGTCTCATTTACCTTATTTAAATATTTTCGGGAACCCACTACAACTTAGAAATTCCCTCATCCCACAAACATTACCGGTTCCCTGAACCTACCCAACCATTTAGTTTCCCGGAGTCTAGCATCCTACACAATCTAACAAGTAAAAGAATTACACTCGAATGAACATGTTGCCCCGACCCTATCATTCCCTATTCAATCAATAGCCATACCAATACAATAATCCTCCATACTCCATGCCCGAAGGCCTATAGCA
Source organism: Jaltomata sinuosa (assembly GCA_003996215.1). Lineage (NCBI taxonomy): Eukaryota > Viridiplantae > Streptophyta > Magnoliopsida > Solanales > Solanaceae > Jaltomata > Jaltomata sinuosa. The sequence continues at coordinate 906,859 of QJPP01004356.1, forward strand.
TGAATTATGCCGTTAATCTACACAACAGTTTGAATTGAAAACAGCTCAAAAGTCTACTCAATGAAAAACCTAGCCTACCTGGATGCCAAACAGCTGCACGATGCAATTTCTAGCTTTGTGAAGGCGTTCCTTAATGGCTGACAGGCCTAAAATCCATGGTTTCACATTCTTTCAGCCAGAATCCCTCCTCCCCATGGCTCCCAAGCTTTGGAGCATCCTAGGAGGGTTTTTGGAGTAACTCTCGTGTGTTTTTGACTAAAGAAGGGAGAATGGGATTATAAAACCCATTTCTGGGCTTTCTAGTTCCGTCATTCCGCTATAGCGGACTGCCAACCGCTACGGCAGTACCACTATAGCGACCTAAATCCCTCTATAGTGGACTCAATTTTTCAGCACGAACAGTTTTCAGTAAAACAACCATAACTCTTTACTCGGGAAGCGAATTGACAAACGGTCGGTGGCATTGGAAAGAAGACTCAGAGATATTTAATTTTGTGGGTATTGGTACCCTTAACTCCTTATATTCTAGGAGGAATGCACGTTTGAAGTTGACCCTAGTTTGAACTTAGCCCGAAACTAAATCGGTAAGGAAGCTTTCAACTTAACTTTGTGCTAGGAGTATTGTAAGACCTTAGTTCATTCCAAATGTACTCTCATACTAAGGAATTAATCCTAACTCTTATTACGAATTGAGAGGCACCTACCTTGATCACAGATATTTTCAGTAACGATGGAACAGGTCGTTATAACAGATATCAATTTACCCATCGTTCATCCCCGAACGATCTCAAAGGCAGAAGGAAAAGAATGAACCAACCCCTAGAACCTTAACGCTCTACCATGAAAGTGTAGAAATAGCCTTACACAAACCAACAAACTCTCAAATCCCTCGGGTGTACCCAAGCTCAACTGAAATTAAATTCAATTCTGCTCTATCAAGGAATTTCTTCCTTCGAACTCTACGAGACCAGTTAGATTACTCCTCCTCGAGTGCCCAAGAAATCTGGGGCCTCGATGAAATACCAAAGCAAAAGAATTTCAAACATAATAGACCAAAACTTAATTTCCACACTATGAGGAACCGAAACTCGCTGTGGTGACCCATTCCGCTATAGCCGTCAGCAGTCTGCTATAGCGGTAATTTCTACGCTATAGCGGAGGTCACAATAGAGATGTGTCAACCATTACGGCAGTTGACACGAGACAGAAAGTCGTAAAGCTCCCCAAAAGTGCCCATTTTACAACACACTTAATTTCTTGACGTTCCGGAATAACCCATTCACGTCAACCTTCATACCGAGAGTTCCACTTACCCGAATTCAATTCAGAAAAGTCCTTCGGACTCCTTTATGTCTTAGCTAAAAGGAAAACTAGCTCAATACAAGTCACGTTCCCCAATCTTCACCCGGATTTCCCTAAACCATACCTTGCTCAGAAATAGTCTGAGACTAGCCTAGCATTAAAATTTTAACTCCTAACCCGAGAAAAATCTTAACCTGGGAAATTACACCCTAAACAATGATATACTGAATATTATATTACCAAACTCTACACCGTGTTTTCCCTTTAGGACTCCTACCTTACGACCCTTTTCACCCTTCCATGATCAACACATAAGGATAGACCATCTAGAGTATAACCAATAAACCATACACAACTATGGGTTTCATTAACACATAGATTTTCCATCATATCTTACATTAGTCTATTTAACCCTCATCAATCCATCATTTATAACTAACCAACTTTTTAGTTATCTCCCGAGGTCAAAATATGCTTGTTTAGCCTCGCAACTAGCTTATAACTATTCAAATTACCGACTCAACATGTCTCAATTACTCAAGGAAAATAACAACTAAGTAATACCATATCCATCCATTCCTTTTATTGCACATGGATATTAATCCTTATAATTCATACACTAGCTTAACTAGCGATTTAAAATAATCCGGGAATGAAAATAAAACAGGGGAAACAGGACAGGGACTATGCCCTGCCCATCCTGCTATAGCAGCTTGCACACCGCTATGGCGACCCCCAATAATAACAATTCAGAAAATTTACCATTCTCTGCAAAATTCCCTCATTCCCCTTCTCTATTTTCATATTAACACATGAAAACACATTACGGTATTTAAACATAACCTCAAGACCAACCTCAACTATGCCTAGTTGAGAATTTAGCACCATATTATCATAAAATCAGTTATAAAACACCCCAAAATCGCACACAATATCACATTCCCGCTTTCGAGCAAATAATAGCCCTTTTTCCCATGGTTCCCAATCAATCCCGACTGTCCTGAAATCGAAGTTTCCCTACAGTCATAAACCTTGTTCCCTTACCATATTTACCAATGGAAAGTCCATTTCCAAATTGTAATACCACTTTACTGATCACTTCAAGTACACATAGAAATTTATTACCAACCAAAGCGCACAAAATCAAGTTATGACTCCTCCCGGACCAAAATATTCACAGCAAATCAAACAATTGCACACCACACATTTGCAGTTATTCAAACAACATCGATACACATAATCACAATCTCAAGTCTCCTGCTTAAACACTCAATAAAATTAGTTTCATTAACTTTTATTCGCCTCATGGATGACCGTTAGCCGATCCATCTATACCTTTACATAGCCTCCCTGACCAGATACCAATTGGAACCTTTCTGTTTCCAGTTTACCTTGCTTGTGTCATCTCAATCGGAGTCAAACGAAATCCTTTTTCCTTGTCGAGATAGCAATTGTAATCGAGAGATACCAATTAGACTCAACCCATACAAGCAAGTGACAAACCGCACGAAAGGAATGAAAGAAGAGAGATGTTTCCTAGAATGTTTTATAACTTCCCAAAGATTAGATGTGGACGTCAACACACCAATCTGTAGGACTCTATTCGACATTTTGCTCTTGTACTGGGAGACCAAAACCTGGGCTCTGATACCATTTGTCACGACCCAACTACCGGGTCGTGCGGGTACCTACTCTAATCCACCTATATAGGAGAACCCTTAGCATCCGAACCAACAAGCATAGTGGAAAAGAACATAAATCATGAAATAAAATCCTTTTTAATACCTGGAACTTCCTTTACAAAATTTTCAGAAAAGTAAACAACTTAAAGAACTTGCGGAAAAACATTTACAATATGAGACAGTCCTCCCAAGAACGTAGTCTAAGCCGGTACAAGAGCTACTACAAGATGATACAAAAATTAGGAAGACACAACTCTCACAATAGAAGCAAGAAGTAGGAGCTGCTAGAGAATCACCATCATCCTGAACCTGTGAAACATCACCAACCCTGCAACCAGACTATACCCAAAAAGGTATAGCAAGAGTAGAATCAGTATAAACACACGTACTGGTAGGCATCATCGGTCGACCCGAATCCACTCCTACCATCATATAAGAAATCAAGGTAAATACATAATTCAAGTACTTCCACCCGTCAACATCCACCATTATCAAAACCAACTTCGGGACCAACCTTCCTATCCCTTAGACTTCCCAAGTCACCTTGTCACCTTGTCACCTAGACTTCCCAAGTTACCTTGACACCTAGACTTCCTAAGTCACCTTAACCCTTAGACTTCCCAAGTCACCTTGACACCTAGACTTCCCAATCACACTAACCCTTAGACTTCCCAAGTCACATTTATCACCTAGACCTCCCAAGTCACACTTACCATTGCCCACATCTATGCCCATACCCGGAATACCATTTTCTTACCCAAGTCAACCGCTATGACTCAACAACCCGGAGTAAACCCTACTACTTGGTGACGTAGACTACACCCTTCATACTATAACCTACTAGTACAAAACTGCCCCCAACGACCCCCAGGGCCATACTCAACAAGTAACAATAACCAACATCATAACCAAATGACAAGTCTCATCCATAGCTTATCAACCGCACGTAATAAGTCTAATCGACCTTGACAATTCTTAGTGACAACAACATATAACCTTTTTACATAACCTTGAGCAAATAAGGATCCCTAGGACATCACCTACGCCAATAACATGCGTCCCCGGTTCACAGAAGAACCACCTTGTCACTTAAGCACACTAACCCAGCCCTAAGGACCAACTATGCACTAAATAATAATAAATACCGGCCCTCTCAGCAACCCAATATGCAGAGAACAAATACTACACTCGCACTGAGTAAAGCAGTACACCATATAGTAAACTTGTCATTTACCCTTTTTATAGCCCGGACCTACCTTAGGATCCCCTCTAAACAACACCTAAGTGTTAACATGCATCCCGGTCTACACCAAGACCAAACTCACGAATTAATACAATGATAACCCGACCTCTCAAGGACTATATGCACAATCAAAATTCATAAACACAATCCGATTCACTCAGGAAACCATTATTAAAAATGCAACAATACAATAAAGTAAACCCGTACCAGGCGTGGTACCCGAGCCAACCAAATAGTAACTTGTACCAGACGTGGTACCCAAGCCAACCGAATAGTAACCTGTACCAGGCGTGGTACCCGAGCCAACCGAATGTCACACAGAAATCCAACAGTCAACAACAATGATCAACAACACACTTGTAAACTAACAAGCAACAACAACTAGTTCATTTCACAAGACTGACATTGGACCATTAGACATTCATAAATCATTCCGTAAGCATGCAACTCATACAACACCAAGAGATAATACATGTACACCTATCACATATTAGGGACCCATAACCATCACCTAAGTGTTCAACCTGTCATCCCGGTCTATACTAAGACCAATCCCACACTTAATTTCAACTACCCGACCTCTCACAGGCCAAAATGCAATTATCCCAGTTTGAATTATTAACCCAGTCCACTCATGGGACCATCAAATAATATGACCAATAATGTAGGATTAGACCCGCCCAAAGACTAATACCCGGCTCATCATATTAAACATGTATAATCGTTTTCATCTAATCCGGACTTCTTCCCTGAAAAGTAAGTGCGTTCTAGGGATTTCACCCCTGACAATACGGACTTCGGACCCTGCCTGTTAGTCTCATTTACCTTATTTAAATATTTTCGGGAACCCACTACAACTTAGCAATTCCCTTATCCCACGAACATTACTGGTTCCCTGAACCTACCCAACCATTTAGTTTCCTAGAGTTTAGCATCTCACACAATCTAACAAGTAAAATAATTACACCCGAATGAACATGTCGCCCCGATCCTATCATTCCCTATTCAATCAATAGCCATACTAATATAATAATCCTCTAGACTCTGTGCCCGAAGGCCTATAACATAAATTATCCCGTCATTCTACAAAACAGTATAAAATAAAAATAGGTCAAAAATCTAGTCAACGAAAAACCTAGCCTACCTGGACGCCAAGCAGCTGCACGATGCAATTTCTGGCTTTGTGAAGGCGTTCCTTGACGGATGAAAGGCCCGAAATCCATGGTTTCACGTTCTTTCAGCCAGAATCCCTCCTCCCCATGACTCCCAAGCTTTGGAGCAGCTTAGGAGGGTTTTGGAGCAACTCTCATATGTTTTTGACTAAAGAAGGGAGAATGGGATTATAAAACCCATTTTTGGGATTTCTGGTTCCGTCATTCCGCTATAGCGGACAGCCAACCGCTACGGCAGTACCGCTATAGCGACCTAAATCTCGCTATAGCGGATTCAATTTTTCAGCACGGACAATCTTCAGTAAAACAATCATAACTTTTTACTCGCGAAGTAGATTGACGAACGGTCGGTGGCATTGGAAAGAAAACTCAAAAATCTTTAATTTTGGTGAGTATTGGGACCCTTAACTCCTTATATTCTAAGAGGAATGCCCGTTTGAAGTTGACCCGAGTTTGAACTTAGCCCGAAACTAAATTGGTAAGAAAGCTTTCAACTTAACTTTGTGCTAGGAGTATTGTAAGACCTTAGTTCATACCAAAGGTACTCTAATACTGAGGAATTAATCTTAACTCTTATTACGAATTGAGAGGCACCTGAATTGATCACAAATATTTTCAGTAGCGACGGTTAGGTGAGGTTGAGGAGATTAGGGTAGTTTAGGTTACTGGGTTAATTAGGGTTCTCTTTTTTTCTTCTTTTGCTTACTTTTTTTTTTTTGGAAAGATGAAAAATTAAAATATAATGAAAAGAAATATTAACTAATTACTTTATACCAATAAAATATTAAAAAGTGAAATAGCTAGTCTTAGATAAAATGAAATTAAGAAAACACTAAAATTCCTAGCTTAATCGGTAAAACCAAAATTTAAAGAACATATATATTTTTTGAAAATTTTTCTTTTTATTGAAAAGGTAAAACAACAAAATCTATTCTAAAATATAACTCTATTTTTTGAAATATATTTTACCAATTTAAAATAAAATCTACTAAAGATTAAAATAAATATTAGACTTAAAATAAATATTTAAAGGGGATAATGGTCCAAAACACACATGTACTATGACCGAATTTGCTATAACACACTCTAACTTTGCGGGGGTCCTATGACCCCCCTGGACATTTTTTTAGTGTATTTTTATGGCCTTTATCTGCTTTTTAAACCTATCACTATTTGCCACGTAGCAGTCCAACTCTTCTTTTTAAATTAATTTTTTAATTACCTCTGTTATACTTCTTCAGATAAAGGCCATAAAAATACACTAAAAAAATGTCCAGGGGGGTCATAGGACCCCCGCAAAGTTAGAGTGTGTTATAGCGAATTCGGTCATAGTACATGTGTGTTTTGGACCATTATCCCTATTTAAAGCTAAAAATGAGTTAAAACTCAAGAAGGGTCAAAAATCACATGTCTACAGTGAAAACTGTCACGACCCAACCCTTCGTGAGTGGTACCCACCCAACCCCCGGATTGAGCGAACCAATAGAGTTTCACCCTTGCCTAGACTAACAGCCTAAAACCAGCAAGCATAAATGAAAACTAGCAATAGACATAAGATCACTAATCAAAAACTTATCATTAATAGTAAACTACGGAAATTCCCCACCTAGGAACTGAAAGTCATCATACCAAACATCAACCAAATCTAGAGTACGGGGATGCAACCCCAACAAAAATAAGGAATAGTTTGTAAGTCCGAACAAATGGACTAAAACACCATAGATAATTCCAAGGTAGCTCGAATAATTAGCTCACCCTTGATGATCGAAATCGCCGGTGCTAAATCTGAGGTCTCGTCTCAGCCGCTGGAAGATTTTCTGTACCCACTAAAAGAAAGACAAGTGCAGTATCAGTACACCACCACTGTGTACTAGTAGGATCATCACCCAGTATTCAAGAAAACAGTATATAAATAGTACGCAAAATCAAGTAATAAGTATGGCAAACATACAACAAGTATCACAGGCATCTCTAGACTACAGGTCTCTACCTAGATCGTTACCGCATGAATCCATCTCTTACAGTTCTATTCCACCAACAAGAATAACCATAACCACACCTTACCGTCTAGCCTGGACCTACCCTGGAATCCCCTCTAGACAAATATCACGAGAGTGATTACCTGGCCTAAACCAAGACCAATTCAATAGTCATACAACAGTTCCCGGTCACTCAAGGACCACTAATCCATAGCACTTTTCAATAACAACCCGGTCCACTCACGGAACCAATATCAAGTATCACATTCAGTAAAACAACCCGGTCCTCTAAAGAAACTAATATCAACCAATACAATACAATAATCAATGAAATAAAGCAGGATGCAATAAAGTAAACTCGTACCAGGCATGGTACCTGTGCCAACTGAATGTTATACCTGTACCAGGCGTGGTACCCGTACCAACCATGTGTTATACCCGTACCAGGCGTGGTACCCAAGCCAACCAAATGTCAATAATAACAGTCAATAGAATGAATGCACACCCCTTGTAATGACAACAAGTAAAAACCATTCAAACATAGACTGTAAACCGAACTTAGACATTCCACACAATTCCCCTACGCAATGTAATGCACACAATTACTTAGACAACGAGTACAATGAATATACATATTCACAGAAATACGAAAGCCATCACCTACCTCAAATGTTCCAAGCTCTATTCAACCCGAGCTTTCCCGTGTTTCAGATTCCCTCTCGCGTTCTTGGTCTAAAAATAACACATAATACATACAATTAACATACAGGCCTGTACATTACCCGGATTATACCAAATCCCCAAACCTCAGGCTACCCATGATCATCCCACCCTTTTCCCGAGCTTTTCCACCATTAATTCTCCTAGTCTTATCATTTTTTACAGACAAAATAGGAAATTAAACAGTTTATGATCATTTTAACGTACTTAAATCAACACCCAAGAACATACATGTTTGGAACCCCCTTCTTCCCCGAATTCCATCATCCTTAGGTTATCCCAACCTTACCCAATTTCCCTCCTAGAAATTCTACCACATAGGAAATGTAGTACAAAGTGTGGGGAACAAAAACCTTACCTTAGGAACGATTTTTGGCGGGGGAATGAAGAAAATAGCCTGAATTCGCCCAGCCCGTCTCCCAAAACAAACTTGTGAAAAATTCTGATGTTTTAAGAGCTATTTCTGGATTAAAAACCCATCAGCCTGCTATAGCAGTCCCCGCTCCGCTATAGCGGTCCCTCTATCGCTGTCATCTGCCGCTATAGCGGTCTTAAGTGAGTTGACTGCCCCTTGACCGCCGCTATAGCGACAATTTCTACCGCTATAGTGGTGGCCGCTATCGCGCGTGAAAGCGCTCATCACGGGCAAAATGTCCATAAATTTGCCAGTTTTTTCCATTTCACAACACACTTGGTTCCCCCGACGTTCTGAAACAACCCTTTCACGTTAAACGCGATCTGGAGTTCTACTTACCCAAATTCGATTCTGAAAAGTCCCCCGAACTCCTTTATGTCTTGTCTACGTGGAAAACTAGCTCAATCCAAGACATCGAAACTCATTTTTACCCAGATTTCCCTAGACTCTACCTCACTCCAAAATCGGTCAAGGCTAGCCTAGTCCAAAATTTCAAACTCCCAAACCCAGAGTTTTCTAACTCTAAAACTTGGCACGATTGGTCTACCTGTAACAACGGACCCGGTCGTTACAACAGATACCAATTTACCCATCGTTCATCCCTGAACGATCAAACTCGAAATTACAGAATTAAAAGGAAGGAAGTGTAGTACCTGAATCCTCAAACAATTGAGGGTACTTATCCCGCATGTCCTTCTCGGTTTCCTAAGTGGCTTCCTCAACTGGACGATGCTTCCACTTAACCTTCACCATATTAATCACCTTTGTCCTCAACCTCCGGACATCCCGAGCAAGAATCAAAATCAGTTCCTCTTCATAATGAAGACCTTTATCAAAAAGTACCTCATCCCACTTGATGATGTAGTCCCCATCCCTATGGTGTCGCTTGAGAATGGATACATGGAATACCAGATGGACGCCCGCCAAACTAGGTGGCAGTGCTAACTTGTAAGCCACTGGACCCACCATCTCAAGGACCTCAAACGGACCGATAAACCGAGGGCTAAGCTTGCCCTTCTTACCAAACTGCATAACCCCCTTCATTGGTGACACCTTTAGCAATACTTGTTCACCAACTTAAAAGTCCATGTCCCAGAACTTACAATCTGCATACTCCTTCTGCCTGCTTTGAGCAGCCAACAACTTGGTCTGTATGCCCCTTACTTTTTTCCTGCGCTTCCCTCACCAAGTCTACGCCAAGAGGCTTCACATCACCTTCCTCAAACCACCTAACTGGTGATCTACAGTTTCTCCCATACAGGGCCTCGAACGGTGCCATATCGATACTAGAGTGATAGTTGTTATTGTACGAGAATTCGCACAATGGTAGAAATTGGTCCCAATGACCACCGAAGTCCATCACACATGCTCTCAGCATGTCCTCCAATACTTGAATCATCCTCTCCGACTGAACATAAGTCTGAGGATGGAAGGTTGTGCTAAAGGTGAGTTTTGTACGTTTCAGTTTAAGGAACTTAGTAAGCATCTCATGCTCATTACCTGTCATCACTGGGCCTAACATTGGCCTGAGAAGATCATTTATGCTTGAAGCTGCATCCAACCTTGGTGTAGTAGTAACCGCTGACTGAGTATCTAAGGCCTGATTTGCATAAGCTGCGGGTATGGCTCCAACACCAACCAACCCATTCAAAATATCCTACGCCTGCCTGAAAGCTTCTGGTGTCATATTAGGAAGGCCTGCACCCCCAACCGGTGCCTCATCCTCCTGAGCTCCTCCATCCTCTACCACTACTTCTTCCACATCCTCAGCCACATGATACTGAGGTGGGGGAGGGGTTACCTCACGAGCAGCAGTAGCAACTTGAGCTCCACCCCTGGCGGGTGCGGCTTCAGCTCATCCCCTGCCCCTTCCCCTACCTCTGCCGCGAACAGCCGGGCCCTCTACTGGGACTGCTGGCCTTGCTTCGTTATTTCTTGTAGTAACCAACTACGGACAAAAGAGTGAATGAAGTTAGATACCAATTCGTATCTCCAGATACCAATTGAATCGAGTTATAACACGAAGGAAAAGAAGGAAGAGATAGTTTTTCCTAAAGCCCCATAGCCTCTCAAAGAAAAGTACGGACGTCTCCGCACCATTCCGCAAGACTCTACTAGACCTATTTGGTACAACAAGATCAACAAACCTAGGCTCTGATACCATTTTTGTCATGACCCAACCCGTCGTGAGTGGCACCCACCTAACCCCGAATGACCGAACCAATAGAGTTCCACCCTTTCCTAGACTAACAGCCTAAAATCAGCAAGCATAAATGAAAACTAGCAATAGACATAAGATCACTAATCAAAAACTTATGATTAATATTAAACTGCAGAAATTCCCCACCTAGGAACTGAAAGTCATCATACCAAACATCAACCAAATCTAGAGTACGGGGATGCAACCCCAACAAAAATAAGGAATAGTTTGTAAGTCCGAAAAAATGGACTAAAACTCCAGAGATAATCCCAAGGTATCTCGAATCATTAGCTCACCCTTGATGATCGGAATCACCGGTGCTAAATCTGAGGTCTCGTCTCAGCCGCTGGAAGATTTTCTGTACTCACCAAAAGAAAGACAAGTGCAGTATCAGTACACCACCACTGTGTACTGGTAGGATCATCAACCAGTATTCAAGAAAACAATATATAAATAGTACGCAAAATCCAATAATAAGTATGGCAAACATGCAACAAGTATCACAGGCATCTATAGACTACAGGTCTCTACCTAGCTCGTTACTGCATGAATCCATCTCTTACAGTTCTATTCCACCAACAAGAATAACCATAACCACACCTTACGGTCTAGCCCAGACCCACCCCGGAATCCCCACTAGACAAATACCATGAGAGTGATTACCCGGCCTAAACCAAGACCAATTCAACAGTCATACAACAGTTCCCGGTCACTCAAGGACCACTAATCAATAATATTTTTCAATAACAACCCGGTCTACTCACGGAACCAATATCAAGTATCACATTCAGTAAAAACAACCCGGTCCTCTCACAAAACCAATATCAACCAATGCGATACAATAATCAATGAAACAATGCAGGATGCAATAAAGTAAACCCGTACCAGGCGTGGTACCCGTGCCAACCGAATGTTATACCCGTACCAGGCGTGGTACTCGTGCCAACCATGTGTTATACCCGTACCAGGCGTGGTACCCGAGCCAAACGAATGTCAACAACAACAGTCAATAGAATGAATGCACACCCATTGTAAAGCCAACAAGTAAAAACCATTCAAACATAGACTGTAAACTGAACTTAGACATTCCACACAATTACCCTAAGCAATGTAATGCACACAATTACTTACACAACGTGTATAATGAATATACACATTCACAGAAATACGAAAGCCATCACCTACCTCAAATGTTCCAAGCTCTATTCAACCTGAGCTTTCCCGTATTCCGAATTTCTCTCACGTTCTTGGTCTAAAAATAACACATAATATATACAATTAACATACAGGCCTGTACATTACCCGGATTATACCAAATCCCAAAATCCCAGGCCACCCATGATCATCCCACCCTTTTCCTGGGCTTTTCCATCATTAATTCTCCTAGTCTTATCATTTTTTACGAACAAAATAGTAAATTAAACAGTCTATGATCATTTTAACGTACTTAAATCAACACCCAATAACATACATGTTTGGAACCTCCTTCTTCCCCGAATTCCATCTTCCCTAGGTCATCTCAACCTTCCCCAATTTCCTTCCTAGCAATTCTACCGCATAGAAAATGTAGTACAAAGTGTGAGAAACGAAAATCTTACCTTAGGAACAATTTTTGGCGGGGGAATGAAGAAAATCGCATGAATTTGCCCAGCCCTTCTCCCACAATAAACTTGTGAAATTCTGATGTTTTGAGAGTTGTTTCTGCATTAAAAACCCGTCGGCCCGCTATAGCGGTCCCTGCTCCGCTATAGCGGTCATCTGCCACTATAGCGGTCTTAAGTGAGTTGACCGCCCCTTGATCTCCCCTTGACCGCCCCTCGTCATGGGCAAAAAGTTCATAAATTTGCCAGTTTTGGCCATTTCACAACACACTTGGTTCCCCCGACGTCCCGAAACAACCCTTTCACGTCAAACGTGATTTTAGAAGTTTTACTTACCCAAATTCAATTCCGAAAAGTCCCCCGGACTCCTTTATGTCTTGGCTATGTGAAAAACTAGCTCAATCCAAGACACCAAAACTCATTTTCACCCAGATTTCCCTAGACTCTACCTCGCTCCAAAACTGGCCGAGGCTAGCCTAGCCTAGAATTTTAAACTCCCAAACTCGGAGTTTTCTAACTCTAAAACTTGGCACGATTGGTCTACCCGTAACGATGGACCCGGTCGTTACAAAAATACTGATCTCCTTAAGAGAGCCCGATTCTAGTGTATTCCATATTTTTATGTAAGGAGTTAAGAAATTGTTAAATGTTTGTAATAACATGGGAATAATGACAAACTTCATAGTGCAAAATGTTACAAAGAGAGGTTGATTTTTTTTGTAACAGAATTAGCAAGTGTCTGGAGTAACAACGTCACAATATCTAGTTTCTCTTATATGAATATTGAGGTAATGCCACTTCAAATAAGATATAAAGGATTGATCTTATAAATATTTATGAAGTCAGGATTAATAGCACATGACCGTCAAAGTGCTAAAGCAAGATATGATTTACTTAGTCACATTATTGAGGTCACATGTGTGATACTTTCAATTTGACATAATAAATTGTGGTACAAATCTCCGGATACCATCAACTTCGTTGAATTTTAAAGTGTCTGCACTAACTGAAAGTTCAAATCTACTTAAGATACTTTCTGCTATGTGCGATATTATGAGAAATAGTACAAACTAGTGGGGATTGTAAAGTAATCTGTATTTGTAGGAAACTTATCCCACATTGGTGAAAAGAAAAAAGTGTGAGAAGGTTTAAGTACTTTGATCCTTTATGTGTACTTGAATATGTTAACCCACCAAGTGTCATATATATATATATATATATATATATATATATATAGTAACTTGAACTTGGGGCTTGAGCGTGGGCCGGGTCAAACCTTCAAATAAAAGACTATTTCATTTTTATTTTTTTGTGTTTATTTTTTTGTTATAGGATCAATTTTTTTGAAATTTAAATTTTAACTTTTAGTTTTAACTGAAACACCTATTCAGATAAGATACTTTTTTGGAATGGTCTTCTTCACACTTGTTTAGATAAGACTCCTTTTCAGAATGGTCTTTTTCTTTTTCTATAAATAAAATTATTCTGGAGTGATTAAGCTAGCGTTTGGCCATAGATTCCCAAATATTTTTGACAAGTCATTTTTGGGAGAAGTCTCACCATGTGTTTGACCATAGTTTTTAAGAAATATATTTCACTTTTTAAGAAAAAAATGTGAAATATAATTTATACTCATAAGTTTTAAAAATTATTAAAAATACCCATAAGTTTGTATTATCATTTTATAATGAACATGTTCCGTGATAACTGATAACGCCCAAACTACACCTCAAATAAACGAAGCGTAAGCGGTCGTAGTCAAATATAGAACCCAACAAAGGTTGGAGTCGAATCCCACAGAGAATATGGTGAAGATTAAGCCTTTAGTGAAGTATGTGACTAGTCGTCAATAGTTTTCGGTAAATAGGGGGGGGGGTTATGATAATCAATAGGAGAGAGAGAACTAGGGAAGTGTTTACCATGGCGTTAGTAACAAAGTCGATTCTAGGCTTAACGGGGTTCTTTATATATGCGTGTCACGATGCGATTGAATTAATGGTATCGTCTAAACGTTTCTCAACCAAATAGACAAATTTACTTTTCAATTCTCTCGAATTTGAAAAGGTGTGCTTTTAGATTTCAATCCTAAACATCAAGTAGATTAATCTAGTTACAGCATTAATCATAAGACGAGAGTTAGTAGTCTCGAATCCTCGTCGTTAATCAAATATCCCGGTTTTAATCTCTTTACTCAAGCAAATTAAACCTAGGCAAGTTCTAATATTTGCAACCACTAGAAAACGTGACATAATGAATGATTAACAACGTGACAACATATATATTGAACCCGACGCTACCCGGAATCTATCTTGCTACGTTTGCCATGGCTCCCACAACCCTAGTTGTGAGAGTTTTAGTTAATCATGCTTGAAGAAGAAGAAAAGAAAGTCATAATCATAATAAAGGGAAAAGATCCTTACAATATAATGAAAACAATCTTCAAGTATTCCAAGAACAAGAAACCAAGAACTCAAGAACAAATCAAGAACAAGATTGAGGAGGAAGAAAACGTGTATTGCGTGTTTTCCTCTCTCAAATCTCGACTTTTAACTCCTAAAATTATTGGGTAATGTATGTAAAAAGCTTGGTATGTAAAATAATCTTAACATAGGGTATTTATAGAAGTCTAGGAAACAAATCCCAAAAACGCTCGGATTTCGTGTAACCGACTGGCCAGGTGTGACGGTCAGGCTGACGGACCGTCACTGGCTTGACGGACCGTTGCCTGGACTGTCACCACTAGGCAGTGGTGCTGCCTTGGTGTGACGGTCACTGTGACGGACCATCACATGTGTGACGGGCCGTCACTCAGGCCGTCACTCTTATCCAGAACGCTCTTTTTCGCGTATTTCCTTCCGTTTCCACGTTTGTCTCCATTTCCTGAAAATACAACATAAAAACATCAAAAACGACAACGGTTGCTTGAAAACGTACGATTGTTCTTAGTTTAAAGGAGTCGAAAGTGCCGTAAAATGGCGGCACATCAACACCCTCAACTTAAGACGTTCGCTTGTCCTCAAGCAACATGACACAAAACAATAATACGATGACTCAACTAAGCAAACAAACTCGTGTCTTTAGCAACTCATGGTCATTCATTAGTTCATTAAATCAAGCTCCCTCGTAGCACACAAATGTATGAAACACTAACTTGCAAGGATCCAAACATGTCATTTCGATATGATAGAATATTATGCATACACATGCGCAGCTATCCTAACAATCAATAGGCAATACAGAAATCTTGGTGCCCTCACCACAAAGAAATCCCACACACAAGATTTGGGACTAGGTAAGCGCTCACACTCACAAACGATTTCAAACAATGCACATGCGATACCATAGGCTTGCCCTTACTATTCTATTTCGGTTCTTCAGAAAGCCGCTCAGGATCACTACAGGACTTGTTTAGGCTTGTAATGAGGCTTCAGGTGCAGGTAGGATACATTTAGGGGTTAGTGACTAAGCCCTCCTTGGAACTACCGACGTCTTCTTACCACATAACTTTACTTTTCCATCCTTATTCACCTTTTTATTTCCTTCTCTCTAGCTACAGGTGCGGCCTCTTTATTTTGACAATTCTTTTTATTACTTTTTCGATCTTTTTCATCTCTTTTTATTTTTCTTTTCTTAGGCACACACCCGGAATTTTCATTCTATTCACAACCAATCTTCTCCAACCTCTTTTTCTTATCATTCACCTCTGTAGTAGCCACCCTCAACTTAAGCTGATTGCCTGCGTTGAGGTGCACAATGTCCATGGAAGGACCAGGGCCAAAACAGGGTTTACCTCTATAGTAGCCACCCTCAACTTAGGCTGATTGCCTGAGTTGAGGTGCACGATGTCCAAGGAAGGACCAGGGCCAAAATAGGGATTCAAAGTTAAACAGGAATGGCGACAGGTTATTGAAAGAACAAGGTTAATTATGGCTCGAACAGGGATCAAAAAGAGATTATTTATATTTGGACGGTCTTTTAGGTTAAGTGGATTGCACACAAAAAGGCCTGTGATCCTTTCCTAAACAACCAAACTTTGAACTTAACAAAATAGACCGGGCAAGTTCTAGATGCATGCACAGAGTAAGAATTTATAACAATAATCTCACACGCTCTTGGCACCAAGAAACTATATCGCTACCAACTATCAAACAACCGCTCGGCTTAAGCATACCCATTCTAATCATAATCACACAATGACATTCGAGGATCCAGACAGTCAATCGTTTCAACATAAGTACAAAACCAGAAAAATTTAAAGGGGCCTCGTTTTTAAACAAGAAAAACGCCATGCTTGCTATAGACACTAAAAAAAATTTAAAAAATAACAACCTAAACATGCCGGTTCTACTAGATAGCACACCGGAGGGAAAAGAAACACGGCAACAAAAACCCTCGGTGGTGACTCACAGGTTTCCCCACACCCTCAACTTAGACTCATGCATTGTCCCCAATGCATACATATGAAACTAAAAACTGTGAGAATAAAGGAATACCTGTGAAGTCGATATGACTCAGATTCTGGAACGATGTTGGAGACCGCCAGGGTCTCCAAAACAGGAGAACTCGATGGAGTATGGCGTTCCAGCTTCCTCTTTGGGCTCCATCGCTAGTCGCGACAACTTCTTCGCTCTTTCTTTGCAGATTCTCTTGCGGTGTTTTTGTTTTCTTGATTTATTTTCACCGCTTTCCTTCACCTGCTCGTCCTCTTGCAATCGCGACCTTACTCTCATAACAGCTCGGGTTTCAACACAACCCTTCTCCTTACGATACACATCCGCAGGGACTTCCTCAATAGCCTTGATGACCGCGACCACCCTCATGTCACTTGGTTGCTTCATCAATTTGGACACATCGAACTTGACCACTTCATTGTTCAATCGGAAGGTCAGTTCGTTTCTCTCCATGTCGACCAGTGCTCTTGTTGTGGCTAATAATGGTCGTCCCAAGATTATGGGAACTTCAAAATCTACTTCGCAATCCAAGATCACAAAGTCGGCCGGGAATATTAGCTTACCAATCTTGACCAGCACATCAGATAAGATTCCCACCGGTCGCTTTACCGAATGGTCAGCCATCATCACTCTCATGGATGTCGGTTTAGGAGCTCCCAAACCCAATTGTTTGTAAACTGCTAGCGGCATCAAGTTGATACTAGCACCAAGATCGCATAATGCTCTTCCGAAGTTGAGCTTCCCGATAGTACAGGGAACAGTGAAAGCACCTGGATCTTCCTTCTTTTCGACTAACGACCTTGAAGAAATAGCGCTGCAGTGGTGGAGGTTGTCTTCCGGTTCAAAACTTACCGACCTCTTCTTTGTAATCAAGTCCTTCATGAACTTGGCATAACCGGGCATTTGTTCCAGCGCTTCCACCAATGGTATGTTTATTGAAATCTGCTTCAGCATGGTCATGAAGTTCAGGAACTTACCATCGTCAGCTTTCTTCTTGAGGCGTTGTGGGAAAGGAGGTGGTGGTCGAGGCATCATAGTTGGAAGCTTTTCAGCTTCCTTGCTTTTCTCCGCGAGCTTTGGAGTTTCCTCCTCTACCGCCTCTTCATCATCCGCAACATCACCTTGAGTCTGAATTACCGGATATGATTCCGGTAACTTTTTCCCACTTCTTGTTGTGATTGCCATACAGCTCGCGTCATTCCTCGGATTAATAGTATCGCTCGGCAAGGTACCTGTCTTCCTTGGGTTTAGAGATGCCGAGATGTGACCCACTTGCTGCTCTAATTGCTTGATCGCGGTGGAATGTGACTCCACTACCTGACTCAATGTTGATAACTCAGTCCTCATTGCCTTTACCCCAGAGTCAGTCGATTCCACCTTCAGCAGCATCTTTGCCATCATGTTCTCAAGTTTGGACGTCTCTGCCTCGTTGCCAGCTTTGTCCCGATTACCAGGTGGTATATACAACCCACCTCTATCGGTGTTATTCCTCCAGTTTCCTTGGTCGCGATCTTTGTAGCCGCCTTTCTCATAGTAGTTGTCTCTCTGATAGTTCCGACCTTGGTTTCCCTGGCCGTTGGCCTGGAAACCCCCCAAATAGTTGGCCTCCTCATCAGATTCAACCCCTGCTGCTCTACCTTGCGAACCCACGGCTTTCACCTTCTCAATACTTCCTGATATCAAGTGCTTGGTCAAGAGGTCCATCTGCGTTTTCAGATGCGCCGTGTCTTGGTTGCGTTCCTCCTCTTTTCTGCGTTGCTTTGCTGACACACCAACTACGTAAGTACTAGCTGCCACCTCTGAATCTCGTGTATGCCAGGCCCTGTTGGTTTTGGTGAGCCTGTCCAAAATAGCTGTGGCATCGGCAAAAGTGCGACCCATAAACGCTCCACCTGCTGCGTTGTCCAACGTCAGCTTGGTAGCCGAATTGAGTGCCCTGTAGAATATCTGCATCAAAAACTCATCGTTCAACTGATGGTTCGGGCATTGTGTTAGCTTTTTCTTGAATCGCAGCCAGGTCTCGTGCAATGCTTCGTGAGGTTGCTGCCTGAAATTGCTAATCTCGTCCCTCAACTGTATCATCCTAGAGGGAGGAAAGAACCTTTCTAGGAAATCTCCTTTCAACTCTCCCCAAGTTGCGATAGAGTCGGGGGTCAGTTCTATCAACCATAACGCTGCCTCATCAGACAGAGACAACGGAAACAACCTGAGCCTGATCGCTGTCTGACTCACGCCCGGCAGTTCAAACGACTTGCAGATACCCACGAAGTTCATTAAGTGACGGTTTGGATCGTCACCAGCTGCTCCACGGAATACTCCTCTCAAGTTCAACAGCTGAATCATCGTGCTAGTGATGTTGAACTTGGCTCCGGGCGGTAGCGGTGGAACAACAATGGCGCCCGTAGCGCCAACTCCATCTAAGTCGAGATCCTCATCATTCCGTGCGATCTCCTCCTGCAGCCCACCAGCATTCAAATTTTGTTGGGCCTGCAGTTCTGCAGCGATCCTTGCTGCCTCTAGTTGTGCGGCCATATTTCGCCTTAACGTTCTAGCAAGCTCGGGGTCGTAAGGTAATGTTGATTCACCCGAGCGCCGGGTACTTGGCATGCACAACTCTATACCCTGTCAAAAACAAAAACAACAGAAAAACGTAAAAGCAGGAAAGTATGACTAAGAGTCAAATAAACACACCAGACTTAATTAACAACCGTATTCCCCGGCAACGGCGCCACTTTTTGATAACGCCCAAACTACACCTCAAATTAACGAAGCGTAAGCGGTCGTAGTCAAATATAGAACCCAACAAAGGTTGGGGTCGAATCCCACAGAGAATATGGTGAAGATTAAGCCTTTAGTGAAGTATGTGACTAGTCGTCAATAGTTTCCGGTAAATAGGGGGGTTTTGTGATCAATATTTGTAAACAAAACAAACACTTAACGTATGAATGATAATCAATAGGAGAGAGAGAACTAGGGAAGTGTTTACCATGGCGTTAGTAACAAAGTCGATTCTAGGCTTAACGGGGTTCTTTCTATATGCGTGTCACGATGCGATTGAATTAATGGTATCGTCTAAACGTTTCTCAACCAAATAGACAAATTTACTTTTCAATTCTCTCGAACTTGAAAAGGTGTGCTTTTAGATTTCAATCCTAAACATCAAGTAGATTAATCTAGTTACAGCATTAATCATAAGACGAGAGTTAGTAGTCTCGAATCCTCGTCGTTAATCAAGTATCCCGGTTTTAATCTCTTTACTCAAGCAAATTAAACCTAGGCAAGTTCTAATGTTTGCAACCACTAGAAAACGTGACATAATGAATGATTAACAACGTGATAACATATATATTGAACCCGACGCTACCCGGAATCTATCTTGCTACGTTTGCCATGGCTCCCACAACCCTAGTTGTGAGAGTTTTAGTTAATCATGCTTGAAGAAGAAGAAAAGAAAGTAATAATCATAATAAAGGGAAAAGATCCTTACAATATAATGAAAACAATCTTCAAGTATTCCAAGAACAAGAAACCAAGAATTCAAGAACAAATCAAGAACAAGATTGAGGAGGAAGAAAACGTGTATTGCGTGTTTTCCTCTCTCAAATCTCGACTTTTAACTCCTAAAATTATTGGGTAATGTATGTAAAAAGCTTGGTATGTAAAATAATCCTAACATAGGGTATTTATAGAAGTCTAGGAAACAAATCCCAAAAACGCTCGGATTCCGCGTAACCGACTGCCCAGGTGTGACGGTCAGGCTGACGGACCGTCACTGGCTTGACGGACCGTCGCCTGGACCGTCACCACTAGGCAGTGGTGCTGCCTTGGTGTGACGGTCACTGTGACGGACCGTCACATGTGTGACAGGCCGTCACTCAGGCCGTCACTCTTATCCAGAACGCTCTTTTTCGCGTATTTCCTTCCGTTTCCACGTTTGTCTCCATTTCCTGAAAATACAACATAAAAACATCAAAAACGACAACGGTTGCTTGAAAACGTACGATTGTTCTTAGTTTAAAGGAGTCGAAAGTGCCGTAAATTGGCGGCACATCAATAACTATGTTTACGACTGCTGACTTGACCTATACGCATAAAGGAACACATTTTCATTAGTTCGTCAGGAGATAAGAATGAAATAATTGAAAGTTACAGCTCTTAAATTTTAATACTAGTTCAACAACTATATGATCACTTAACTGTTCTCATCGGCTATCGAAGGAATTTCGATAAATTTTACAAAGTTCCATCAAATTAGATATATTAGTTGAAAGTAATAGATAGTGGGGTTTTCTTATAAAATATAAAAGTTTGAGGTAAATATTAAATTTTTAAAAATTTTCAAAAACTAGAATTTAGTTCAAAAATTATTTTTTTCTAATTTTTGGGAACTTGGAGTTTTTGCCAAAAATTGACAAATTGTATGATCAAATGATTTCTGCCAATTTTTTTTCGAAAAACACCTTGCATTTTTTATAGCCAAACGGGTCCTAAATATTCTGCGGTAATAATTTAGACTTTTAAAGAATTCTGAAGAAACTTGTCTGTATTCCCCTAAAGAAGATACCGGCAATATTTCTTTAAGAAGATTGAATTTATTCACGCCTCAAAGTTTTGTATTCTCTTCTTTTTCTTACAATCTTTCCCTTAGTTGAACAGGGAGTAGCATGGCATTTAGTCATTACATATAATCCATCTGTTGGCCACACAGACACTGAACCCATTCACCCACCTTGCAAATTCCCTGCTCATTCTGAAGATTGTCCGTTTTCTTGCAAACCTGATTGTGGAATTGATGGGCCTGTTTTTATCATTATGATCGAGAACGATAAGGTCTGTCTATTATCATTTTCCCTTCCGTACTCATCTATTTTTGAATGCTGAAAGTTGAAGAATTGATAGTCATGGTATCATTGTAAATGTCAACCATCTGAGTCTGTGCAATAATTCGCAGCAAACTCAACTATCAAGGATCTGTTGGGGAGAGGGCCGTCGGCCGTGGCAAGATCTGTTGCCAAGGTAGAGTGCCTCCTTTTTAGTT
Source organism: Jaltomata sinuosa (assembly GCA_003996215.1). NCBI lineage: Eukaryota > Viridiplantae > Streptophyta > Magnoliopsida > Solanales > Solanaceae > Jaltomata > Jaltomata sinuosa. The sequence goes on from QJPP01004356.1 coordinate 928,662, forward strand.
GCACTGTCATGTGCGCCATGTCATTAAAAAAAATGGGTTGTCAAATAGGAGGACGTTTGTGGTTCTTGGACAGAAGGCGAAGGTACTTTTGTTACCAAAATAAAATGATAGATATATGTGGTCCAAATCGAATAGTTCAAGGATAATTTTAGGTCTTTTTCATTCTATTAATGAAATTAGCTAAATACACTATTTAAGGAATTAACCATTAAAAAAATCAAATGTATTTTCGTCAAAATCATTATTAATGGGATAAATCCCCTTATAATGAGAAACACTGTTCTTTTAATTTTGCATACCTGGTCATCATCTGCAAACACCAAATTCACCTTCATGTATTAAATCAACTACATTTCTTTTCCTGTTATTTCTTATTAGTACTTTGATAATTCATAATATATTTTATATTTTGTCAATTCATCATAATGGTATTTTACAGGTTAGTTATACTTTAAAATTTTAGTATGCTGATTGTCAAATTTTAATAGTATTTTATATAAAAATTAATTAATTGTCATTTTAATAATATTTTAATGTAATAATTGTCAAATATGAATAATAATTTGGACTAAAAAATGGTAAAAGACGAGTTAAACTTCTATGATCGTATTAGTATATGAAAATATTAATTAATGTTCATCTTCATCGTCTATTGTAACTAGACAGATGTAGTTAAACGGTTTTTCTAAAAAAATATATCTGAATTTATTTTGATGTTAACTAACTATCTTTGTTTAGAAAAACGTTTTATATAATACCACCATTCATTTAATCATATGATTCTTAATATATTTTTTATTGCTTAAATAGTGCACTTTTTCTTTTACCGTATTCCTATACTAGTAAAAAATAATAGTTTTCAAAAAACATTGTTACAAGAAAGTATTAAGCAAGATATAATCATATCACATGTTTACACATATAACATTAAAGTGAACCTTATCACACGTTATATTTACCTATATAAATTTAATTGTGCAATTTTACAAATTAAAACGACCTAATTAATTATTTAATTTCATAATTATGTCCATCTTTTTGACACACATCATTTAATTGAGCTTTCATATTTTCTCTTTCAAAATTCGTGTTCGTGTTATTCATCATAACTTAACTTCTTTGATATTATTAATTGTGTTTCAAAGTTTGTAGTGATAGACATGAGATACACGTGCGATGTATGTGTTCAAAAACTAATAGATTAAAAAAACAATGAAGAAGAAACATGAGAAATACTTTAAATGTTATATTCACATTTATAAAATCATGTCTAGATTAATCAAATCCCTTCAAAAGTACTACTTCCTTCGTCTCATTTTATGTGGCACACTTTATTTTTTAGTCCGTCCCAAAAAGAATGTCACATTTCTATAATTAGAAAAAAAATAACTTTGAAATTTCCCTTTTACCCTTAATGAAATGATTTACAACCACACAAATATTCAAGGATTATTTTAGACCACAAGTTTCAAAAGTCTTTCTTTTTTTCTTAAACACCGTGCCAAGTCAAAGATAGCCAAATAAAATGGGACGGAGGGAGTATAAGATTATAATGCCCAAGTGAGAAGGCTTCTAAAATTATATAAATTTGTAAAGACCTGTTCCGTCGTTACTGAAAATATTTGCGGTCAAGGCAGGTGTCTCTCATTCGTAATAAGAGTTAGGATTAATTCTTTAGTGTGAGAGAACATTTGGTATGTACTAAGGTCATACAATACTCCTAGCACAAAGTTAAGTTGAAAATTTCTTTACCGATTTAGTTTCGGGCTAAGTTCAAACTAGGGTCAACTTCAAATAAGCATTCCTCCTAGAATATAAGGAGTTAGGGGTTCCAACACCTACCAAATCAAAGATCTCTCAGTTTTCTTTCCAACGCTACTGACCGTTCATTAATCCACTTCCTGAGTAAAAAATTATTACCGTTTTACTAAAGATTGTCCGTGCTGAAAAGTTGAGGCCGCTGTAGCGGGAATTAGGGCGCTACAGCGGTACTGCGGTAGTGGCCTCCAGGCCGCTATAGCGGAATGACGGGACCAGAAAACCCAGAAACGAGTTTAATAATCCCATTCTCTTTTTGTCAGTTAAAATTAGATGAGGGTTGCTCCAAAAACTCTCCTAGGCTGCTCCAAAGCTTGGGAGCTATGGGGTGGGGAGATTTCTACTAAGGAAGGGCGAAACCATGTTCCAAACTCGTTCCCCATCAGGAATCATCTTCACAGAGTCAGAATATGGCGTTCAGACCTCTTTGTGCAGCTGTTTGGCGTTCAGGTAGGCTAGGTTTAATTGAGTAGCTAGACTCATACTTTCATGTATATTATTATGTAGAATGATGGGAGAGTTCATGTCTAGGACTTTGGGCACAGAGTCTGAAGGAATAATGTGGTGTTTGGGCTGCCTGATTTATGAAGGAATGATAATATTATGGGATTTTGATCCAATTCTTGTGTATCGTATTGCATGATGCTAAATTCTAGGGAACTAGATTGTTGGGTAGGTTCAGGAAAATAAAAATGTTGTGAATCAAACAAGTGACTGATTATAGTGGGTTTTTGGGAATAATTTAATTAAAGGGAATGGGATGAATGGGAAGAGTTGGAGTCTAAATGTTACGGGATGTTTTCTCAGAACTGTGTTGTCTTTAAATAAGAGTCTGAAGTTGTTGTAAACGACTATATGTGTCTATAGGGTGAAATCAGGAATTAGTCTTCGGATGGGTTAACAAGGTTGAGGTTATGAACCATGTTGCCGGGTAAGTGATGGTTAATGTCTTACCAAATACAGTGTATATTTATGTAACTATAGCTTAGTATTGTATGTGCTTTCATGATTAGGAAAGGAAGTTAAAAATATCCAAGGGTTTGGAGTGTCAATTATGTGAAATGAACTTGATTGTTGCTTGTTGGTTTACAAGAGTGTTTTCTATTCATTTAAGTATTGATTGTTGGCTTTGTGTGATATTCAGTTAGCTCGGGTACCACGCCTGATACAGGATACTAACGGTTGGCTCGGGTATCACGCTTGGTAGGAATACTAATCATTGGCTCGGGTACCATGCCTAGTACGGAATACTAATACTTGGCTCGGGTACCATGCCTGGTACAAGTTATGTATCGGTTGGCTTGGGTACCACGCTTGGCACAAATTTAATTATGCATTATTAACTGTCTTTGTTGATGGTTCCATGAGTGGACCGGGTTGATTGTTGAATCTATGATTGATTATATTAGTCCTTGAGAGGCTGGGTTACTACACTTAAATGTGGGGATGGTCCTCGGATAGACCGGATATCGCATGTTAATACTTAGGTGTTGGTCTAGGGATCCCTGATTGGTCTGGGTAATAAAAAAGGATAAATGTCATATTTATTGTTTGTTGTTAAATGATTGTTGAACCTGTTCCCTGTGGTTGATAAGTTAGAAGGTAGAATGAGAGTCTGGAGTTATGATAATGGCTGTTATTACATATTGTACTGATTTACTCAGTACGGGTTTACTATGGTTCTTTACATATTAGGTTACAGAAAGGGCCAGTATTTATTATTACTTGACATATATGTTGGTCCTTGAGAGGCGAAGTTGGTGTTCTTAATTGATAAGGTGGTTTCTTCTGTAACTGGGGTCGTATATTAAGCGACATAGATGATGTCCTAGGGATCCTTGGGAGGCCCAGGTGGTTTGCAAGTTGTGACATAATTATATGTGGTCTGGTTACTTGCATAGTGGGATATGACTTATAAGGTTGTTGAGTCCGGTTATTGACTGTGGATGTTATTGATAGTCATATGAACTTAGTTGTTTCATATTGTATGGTAATATTCTGTTAATGGCGTACACTCGAATTTCCCATTTTTGACAAGAGTGGCAGGCCGGCTAGTGGTGATGTTTGGGCTAGTTAGGCACTAGACTAGAGGTGTTGAGGTGTATTGCTTGACGGGTAAGGTTCCTAGGGAGTCAGGTTTAACTGGTTTATTGAAACAATGCTATTATTCTATGATTGCCTGCATCGGCGAAATGTCAAGGGCAAGGAACCTTGGGGGGTTGAATACACAGAAACTCACAGGTAGTCCATTATCGTAGGCTAAGGGCTAAGGGTCAACGTTGTTGACTTAGGATCTTAAGTCAAGGTGACAGACCTACTAACAGGGTTAGTTAGTAATGTAAACTACGGGGTTGAAACTGATAAGATAGTCCTAGTGTTAAGTGTGAATTGGAAAGTCCTAATGTTATATGTGACCATTTGGTTTGACCAGGGTAGAAGGTGAAATGCCTGCTAATGGTGTAATTGGAAGCGGAATGAGGTAGGAAGGCTTGGGATGGAATGCATGAGTTCTTAATATTAATATCATGGAGGGTAAATGAGGATTATGAAAAACTGGATTCTTATAACTTATTGCATGTTTTATCTAATTTCTTATATGATGGTATGCAGTGGATTCAGGTCTATCGATGATGCCTACCAGTACGTATTGTTTGTACTGATACTACTCTTTCTATACATTTTTGGGTATAGTCTGGTTGCAGGATCAGTGATGTTTCATAGGTACAGAATGGTGATGATCTCAACAGCTTATACTCTCTTACTCATGGTGGAAGCTGTGTCTTCTTTTCGTATTTGTATTTTCTGATGTAGAGCTCTTATACTTGTTCAGACTAGATCCTAGGGAGGGTTGTTTCCAAGTTGTAAAGGTCTTACTGTTGTAAATATTGTAAGTGTTATTTTGTATTAAAAAGACTTTCTATTTGTTGTTTAATTTTAACTTTCACATGTATGTAACAACTTGTTCAGTCGTTATTAAAAGACACCTCGTATCGGGTGGGTTATTTGTGTGAAGAAACGAGTTAGAAAACTTCTGGGTTGAGGAGTTGAAAATCTTGGGCTAGGCTAGTCTCGGACAAATTCTGAGCAAGGTAAGGTCTAGGGAAATCTGAGTGCGGATTGGGTATTATAACTCGAGTTGAGCTAGTTTTTTCGTTAGCCAAGACCTTAAAGAATCTAGGGGACTTTTGGAAAATGAAGATCGGTAAGTAGAACTTTCGGTATTAAAGTTAACGTGAAAGGGTTGGTTTGGAACTTCAAGATTTGAAGTGTGTTGTGAATTAGGCCATTTTAAAGGATTTTCCGAGGTTCTGTTCTGTGTATGGCAGTTGATACAGCGCTATAGTAGAGAAATTACCGCTATAGTGGAAGTCAACGCTAGTCAGCACTGCTATAACGGTAGGTTTCGCTACGGCGATACCGCTATAGCGGAGCATGGACCTCTATAGCAGAGCAACGGGATCAAAAAATTCAAAAATGGGTTTTATATTTTCATTCTCTCTCATTCATCCCCAAAACAGATGAGGGTTACTCCAAGAACCTTTCTAGGCTACTCCAAATCTTGGGAGCCATAAGGAGGAGGGGTTCCGACTGTAAGGACGTAAAACCACGGATTCAGGCCTGTCAATCATCAGGGAACGCCTTCATGGAGCCAGAAATTGCATGGTGCAGCTACTTGGCATCCAGATAGGCTAGGTTTTCTTCATTGAGTAGATTGACTCGCTTCTTTTTTGTATCATTGTATTGATTGGAATGGAGAATCCATGTTTAGGACTTCGGGCACGGAGTTTGGAGGAGAATTTTTGTGGTTGAATTGGTTAATCTACAATTGTTTGAGTGGTCATAATGTGTTGTGACATTTCAGGTTGTTATGATTAACTGGGTGTTGTGTAATGATAAAATCTGAGGACTAGGGTATCGGGAAGGTTCAGGGAACCAGGAAACTTGGGTAATTAAACCACAAGTTAAAGATGGGATTCTATGAAATGTTGTTATAAAGAAACTGGAATATCGTAAATGGTTGAATTACTAATATTAGGGAGGTCTGTTCCCATGTTGTATTTCGGTCCTAGGAGGAGGGTCAGGAATGGTGTATCTACTAGTATATGTTAAGGGGTGAATTGGGCTTAGTTTTTGAATGGGATTTAAGGTTGAGTTTATGTCCCTGGAATGGGGGTAGGTGATAGTTATTAATTTTCATATGCATTGTATGTTCGCGTGCTTTTACTTAAGTATTTTATGAGTTGCATGCTTAGGGAATAGTTATGAATGTCAAAATATCCGGTAATCAGTCTTGTGAAATGAACTTGTTTTGTTTGTTTGCTGGTTTTACAAGTATGTTGTTCATTGTTTGTGATTGATTGGACTTGATGTGACATTCGGTTGGCTCGGGTACCACGCCTGGTACGGGTCTACTAATGGTTGGCTCGGGTACCACACCTGGTATGGGTCTACTAATGGTTGGCTCGGGTACCACGCTTGGTACGGGTATACTAACGGTTAGCTCAGGTAACAAGCCTGGTACAGGAATGCATAATGGTTGGCTCGGTACCACGCCTGGTACGGGTTATGTTATTTGCATTGTTGTATTCTTTCAATGGTTCTATGAGTGGACCGAATTGTATATTGTTGAAATGTGATTGTTGCATATGGCCAATGAGAGGTCGGGAAATTATATTTGTATATGAGGTTGATCCAGGGGTGGATTGGGCATCGCATGTTAACACTTAGGTATTGGTCTAGGGATCCTTGATTGGTCCAGGTAATGAAAAAGGATAAATGTCATGTTTATTATTGTTGTTAAATGATTGTTGAACCTGTTCCTTGTGATTGATTAGGAGAGTCTAAATTATACTACTGGCTGTTATTATATGTTGTACTGCTTTACTCAGTGCGGGTGTACTATTTGTTCTTTATATGTTAAGTTCCCGAGAGGGCCAAGATTTATTATTATTTCGCATATAATTGGTCCTCGAAGGGTCGGGTTAGTGTGCTTAAGTGACGAGGTGGTTCTTCTGTGAACCAGGGTCATATGTTATTGGCATAGATGATATCCTAGGGATCCTTATTTGGTATCGGTTATTTAAAAATGATATATATATTATTGTCACTAAGAATTGTCAAGGTCGATTAGACTTGTTACGTGCGGTTGATAAGCTAAGGAGGAGACTTGTGGTCTGGTTATAATGTTGGCTGTTGTTACTTGTCTAGTATGGCCCTAGGGTCATTGGGGGCAGTTTTGTACTAGTAGGTGGCGGTATAACGGGTGTGGTCTACTTCACCAAGTAGTGGGGTTTACTCTAGGTTGTTGAGTCATAGTGGTTGACTTGGGTAAGAAAATGGTAGTTCGAGTATGGACATAGATGTTGGCAATGGTAAGTGTGACTTGGGAAGTCTAGGCGATAAATATGACTTGGGAAGTCTAAGGGTTAGTGTGACTTGGGAATTCTAGGTGACAAGTGTGACTTGGAAAGTCTAAGGGTTAAGTGTGACTTGGGAAGTCGTAGGAGTCAGAGCATGGAGTTGGTAGCAGAAGGGTTAGGAAGGTTTGGTTTCAAAGCGGGTTGATCAAGGTGGATGTTGAGGGAATGAGGTGTTATAGTTTAATTGTGTATTTCCCTTGATTTCTTATATAATGGTATGTGTGGATTTGGGTCGACCGATGATGCCTGCCAGTACGTGTGTTTGTACTGATTTTACTCTTGCTATATCTTTTTGGATATAGTCTGGTTGCAAGTTTGGTGATGTTTCATAGGTACATGACGATGGTGATATCTAGTAGCTCCTACTCCTTGTTTCTATGGTGGAGTTGCATCCTTTTATATTTTCCTTGAAATACTCTTGTAGTAGCTTTTGTACTGGCTTAGACTAGGTTCTAGGGAGGGCAGTGTTCATATTGTAAATGGTTTAATTATTTTGATTTTTGTAAATGATTTTCTTGTATTAAAAGGGTTTATTTTCATGGTTTTATTTCTTTTTTCGCATTACCTGTTGGATCAGGTGGTAAGGGTTCTCCTATCTAGGTAGATTAGAGTAGGTGCCCGTACATCTTGGTGGCACCCGGATGAATGGAATATCTAGAACTGTGAGCCTTAGTCAGAATCTGTTGTCTCAACCCAGCTACATCTGGCACACATAAGCGACCATGATAACGGAGTACACCATCCTGAGAACATTTGGATTAGAGAGTTATAAGTACATTCGTCTGGCCATGTCCCTTGGCTTTTCATTTGAAAAGCGAGAAGGCCCGATAGTTGGGTCGTGACAAATGATATCAGAGCCCGGGTTATTGGTCTCCCAGTGCAAGAGAAAAATATCAAATAGAGTCCTGCGGGTTGGTGTGTTGACGTCCACATCTAATCTTTGGGAAGCTATGAAGCATTCTAGGAAATATCTCTCTTCTTTCATTCCTTTTTGTGCGGTTCATTCACTTTCTTGTATGGATTAAGTCCAATTGGTATCTCTCGATTCTAATTTTGTATCTGAACAAAGTGAAGGATATCATTGGACTCCAATTGCGATAAGAAAAGCAAGGAAAATTAGGACCGAAAAGGTTCCAATTGGTATCTGGCCGGGGAGGCTATATAAAGGTATGGATGGATCGGCTAACGGTCATCCATGAGGCAAATAAAAAGTAAGGAAATTATTTTGATTGAGTGTTGAAACTTGAGACTTGAGATTGTGCTTATATGTATTGATGTTGTTTGAATGAGTGCAAACGTGTGGTGTACAATTGTTTGATTTGCTGTGAATTTTGTGATCAAGAAAAGGTCATAACTTGGTTATGTGTTAATGATTAACGAAATTCTTGTTTTGTGATTTTAAGTGGAAAACAGAATGCTAAATGTTGGGCAGGATCTTATTATAGGTAAAAATGATGAGGGAAAATGATATATATACTTGTGAAAACTTAGGTTTCAAGTGGTTGGTATGTGGATAAGTACCAGGGACAAGGGCTATTATTGCTTAATAGCGGGAATTATGGTAAGACATGGATAACTAATGGTCATCCATGGGATGAATAGAGAGTAAATTATGTGACTTGATTTCATTATAGCCTGAAGTTGAATTATTTGTGTGTTACAGTGCGTGTATGACTTACTTGGTTGGTATGTGATTGGTTGCCTTACTGTGAAATTGTAGGTATAAAGGTCATCATAATTTGAATTGATGATTTGTTTTGTGATAAAATGCTATGTGTGTGGAGTTAAAAATTTCATATTTCTTTCGGAAAAGGACTCGTCATTGGTTAAGATGGTGAGGGGAAAGGATTTACGACTGTAGGGAAGCTTCAGTTTCAGGACAGTCTTGACTTGGTTGGGGAACCATGGGAACAATGAGGTTATTTGTGTGCAATAGTAGGAATGTATTTTCGAGAACAATTTTCTTCTGTGAATCTTTTATGATTGGTGATAATTGGATGCTAAGTTTTGATCTGTGCATTGCCAGGAATGGTCTTGGGGGTTGTTTAAGACCATGGCAGGATTGACGGGGTTAGATAATGATAATCAGGAAAGGGGATGAGTACACTTTGCTGAAAATTTTGAAATTCTGGCTTGATACCGTCGGGACCGCCATAGCAAAACTGCACCGCTACGGCGATCCTGCTGTAGCCGAGTGACAACCGCTATAGCGGAAGGGCGCGGGGCAGAATGTCTGCCTTGTTTTTCCCCTGTTTTGTTTTTCATTCCTGGGTAATTTTAAATTGCTAATTGAGTTGTGAGCTATTGCACGAATTATTTAGCATCCATGCACGACAAAAGGAAGGGGTGGATATGGTAGCCTTGGTATTTGGTAAAATTATGATTGGCCATTGGTGGGAATATTCACTCATGTAGAATTTGGCAAAATGAACCGTAATTGACTGAGTCGTATAGGACATTGCTCATAGGCTTATGTTATGAGGGTGAGTAGTGGCTGATTTATTATTGATGATCCTTGGTGGTAGGGTTGGTTGAGTGGTGGGGATGTGCTTGCTATAGCATTGGTTAGGGTGTAAGTGCCTAGGTAGAATTCCCCCTCTAAGACGAGAGTTGACAAAAATCTCAAGCTAGGATGGGTTCCACTGGAATTTTGGTGTTATGTGGTTTAGAGATACGTGGTGCCTCGGGGCGTAGTGTTGATAGGAACAAGGTAACACCACAATATGCGAGGGGCATAGTATCCCATAGAAGCTTTCGAAATGGAGTTCGGGTTAGTAGAACTCCGGGTATAGCAAAAAAGGGATCACCATGGTGGGATCTAATCCCCTTGGCATGGAAAAATTATTTGTGTTCGTTAGTTGAGTTTCTTTTGCTCCGGTGTTTCAATGAGACCCCGATATCTTGGGCACTCGGGGAGTGGTAATCTAGTTAGCCTTGTGCAGCTCAAAGGAAGGAATTCCTTGATAGAGCAGGATAGAATTAATTTTTGGTTGAGGTTGGGTACACCAAGGGAATTGGAACGTTTCAGTGGTTTGCGTAAGGTTATATGTACGCTGTCATGGTAGAGCATCAAGGTTCAGGGGGCGGTCTCCTTCTTCTCTTTCCGCCTTAGAGATTGTTCGGGGACGAATGATGGGTAAATTGGTATCTGTTGTAGTTCTTGACACCCAAATTTTATCCTCCACATTACAAATTAATCTTGAGCCTATTTCAAATTTTTCACGACCCGATTTCTCAGTCATGATGGCACCTACAACCCCCGATAGACGAACCAATCCCCGTAGCCCAGAACGATTAGTAATGGGCTACGTTCTAAGAATTTAAGTGGAAGAACAGTTTGATAAGCAGAATCAAGGGAACAAGATGAAGAAATTAGATAACATGGATATATATACATATGCGGAAGCTAAACCAAAGCCAAAACCTGATATCATAGTATAGAGCCGGAACTACAACAAGTAGTACGAAATATCCAAAATAATATATACATAAATGTCTCCAAGTAGTAGTAGAGTACATAAGCAAAAGATACACTAAAATCTAAGCTCTGGTCACCAAGAGCTCACCCTTAGTCTGGAGTATCATAAAAGCAGCTCCTCGCATGAGTCTCCAACGAGCTAACGACAATGGCCCACACTAGAATCTGCATCAGAAGATGCAGTCTATTGGATGAGCACCAAATGCGAAGCAAAAGGTACCCAGTAGGTATCATAGGCCGACTGAGCACATATAAGATAAAAGTGTAGTAACAGATAGAATAGAAGCAAGTAGTCACGAAAATCCACGAAAAGTACACAGGAACTAGCCCAGAGGGAAGACAAGAGAAATAACACACAGGGCTAGCAAGTAGAATATATACACAACAGACAAATGTGAAAGTACGAAATGACGCACTTGGGATCCTTGCAATAACAATATATACATAATAAGTTTTAGAAGTGGACGGTATACCGGTAACCTCAAGTACAAGGGAGGGAAGATGAGAGTAAAGATAGACATGCTCGAAAAATAGGAATCTATGACCAAGCCAATCATACCAATCTCAAATTTAGAAGCTAACAACCTAGCAGTATACAATCTCATAATTACAACCGTAGCAGGGGAATACACCGTGATAAATTAACAAGAGTCTACCTACAGTCCCCCGGCTTCCCATACAATCGAGAAACGCAAACAAGTGAAAACAAACCCTCCGGCATCCCATACTACCGGAGCATATAATCAACAAACAGCAAACAAGGGTGGTACCTCAGACAAATGAATGATATGATGCCATGATAAGCCAAGAATGATAGTAGTACCGTATGTTACCCACTTTCGGCATCCTATAAGGCCCAGAAGATAGGATCCATGGAAGTTCACACCTATATACCCCCCCTCCGGCACCCGCAGCTCGTAGCCTCTGGTCTGGAATGGCAAGGTCAATGGAGGCCCCCGGCCAACATACTAGATGCCCAACAAATCTCGAAAAGTTCCCTAGTAAAGTTGCCCGGAAGGTATCCAGGTCTAAATCAGTAAGTCAACTAGTCCTAGCATACGGCCCTGCCGAGTCTAGCATCACCCCGAAGTTGTAGTAAAATAAGTCTAGCGCTCGACCCCGTCGAGTCTAGTATAAGTGAAACTAGTGATAAAACATCCTTGGATTCTCCCATACCCCAAGAAGACCCATTAAAATAATACCAAATCTCTTTTAAATCATTTCCACCAAAAATGGGCCCTACGACCATGCAAGGTTTAGAAAATAGTTCATGTAGACCCGAAGCCAAAACCATAGTAAAACGTGGATAAATTCTCTTTATATGCATGAAAATGATATGATCAAACACAAATAGCCGCCTAGCAGCTCCCAATCAACCTATCAGCCCTACACAGGCTCCAATCGCTCTACAACACAGATAGCCAACATAATATCATGATAACGATGCCCGGGACTCACGGACACCTCCGAATAACCCACCATCTATGGTCCAGAGTCAAAACAAGGCCACACAGGACCATAAGGGTGATAATATAATTTATGGAGAATACTACAAACAACGGAGGAAAGAAACTAGGTGAATCATGGAAAGCGGTCAAGGTCTGTGGTACCAACCTAATAACCCAACCCAAGGATGCCAGATAGTATAATTTTATCAGATATATGCTAAGTATAGGTAGTTTAAACCATAACCTACTTGTCATCCGACGACAAGCTGCTGGGACAATGAAATCCAACCCCAAAGAACTCCGAGAAACCCTGAACGATGATCAAACTATCAAAAACATGGACAAATTATTAAAACGAGTCTAACGATATCGATAACGCTATAATAATAGCCGGGTCAAAATTTGGGTCAAAAGAGAGCCTACGGGGCCCACAACCCTAAACCAAAAATGGAAAGAAACACGACGACCACAACGGTGCCAAGAAGACATGCTCCAAAATTGAGCACAATTGTCCAAGAGGAGGGCGTCAAAATAGCCCGCTCAAGAGAAGGCTTAAAGTTGGAATTTACGAACAATTATCACAACTTAGGCAAGGATTACTTACTACAAGGAGAGAAATTAAGCCAAGACGGTGAATTCCTTGAACCCACAAACATGCAAGAGCAAGAAGGCAGCCTTTACAACAATTTCCAAGATTTTGGAAATGAGCAACAATTGAGGTTTTAGAAAAGAACAAGAGGAAGCAAGTTGGGGAAGAAAGCTTACCTAAGTATCAAAGAATCACGAGTTATCGATGAACAATTGATTTCCCCAAGGCTAGGACTAATATGGAGCAATTTGGTAGTGAGTATAAGAGTTTTAGAGTTCAAAAAGTTAATGAACAAAGCTGGGAAAATGAAATGGAGAAAGTTATATACTGTCAGGGGTCCTTCATCGCGACCACGAAGGGACCCCATCGCGGTCGTGATACCAGGTTGGCTAGACCATCACGATCGCGATGGCTAGCCAGGCAGTCATGAAGAATAGCGGGAGGGGGGCCTTCATCGCAGTCGCGACAAAGGGCATCGTAATCGCAATGAACAGGAGTCCAGGTGCTTCATCGTGGTCGCGAGGGTAAGAGATCGCGATCGTGATTGAGGCTTAATGCCTACACCTACAATAGAAAAAGTCTACAACTTTCTAAAACTCAACGAGGCATTTCGAGCACAATCAAGAACCGATATACAAAAACCAATAATGCTAACAAAGTCAAAAAGACGTTCCGGACTCAACTGAATCGATGAAACTTCCATACGAGGTCGTTTCGGATAAATGTTAACCTAAGTCAAGACTAATCAACACGTAACCAACTACCCAAAATGATCCCGTCTCACCCGGAACCCGAACCAACCATCTACCTAACCCAAACTCAACATTTCGGAGCTGATGAAATTGTTAGATTTCAAATTCGACACTCCGATCATCAAAAGCTGACCAAGGTCACAATTTCAACTCCAAATGGCCTGAAAATAGAAAAGTTGAAACAAAACCCCCACCGAAAGTTCTCAGGCCTGGACTAAAGGTCCAACTAGACCAAACTCAACACTTCGGAGCTAACAAAACTATCAAAATTCAATTATGAGCACGTTAGCTAAGAATGTTGACTAAAGTCAGTGATATTCAAAGTTAAGGCTCTAAAATGGGCAAACGGACAAAACAACCAAATGAACGACCAGGTCACCAAACTACCAGCCCCAGCAAGCCATAAATGACTTGGGGTTGTTACAGGAAATATCTAACAGTACAATGAATGCGAAAACATGAAGATGACCGGAAGGGTCATCACAACATCCACTACTAAAAAGACTTTCATCCTCGAAAGTCAAGAAGAAGGGAGTACTTGATGGCTCGAACAACTGCAGATACTGAGCACACAACTCACTCTTGGTCTACCAAGTAGCCTCCTCAACCAGACGATGCCTCCACTGAACATTCACAATCGGAATCTCTCTAGATCTCAATCACCTGATATCTCTAGCCAGAATAGCTATCGGCTCCTCAAAAAAAGATAAACTCTCATCTAACTGAACTGAGTCCCAATGCAGCACATGAGACTCATTTGGAATATACCGGTGCAACATCGAGACATTGAAAACTGGGTGAACAGCTGAAAACACTAGAGGCAAAGCTAACATGTAGGCAACACTACCAACCCTTTGGAGAATCTCAAATGGCCCAATGAACCTGGGGCTAAGCTTGCCCCGCCGAACAAATCTCATCACGCCCTTCAAGGGCGATACACGAAGGAATACCAAGTCACCAACACTGAACTCCAAGGCACGAAGTCTACGATCAGCATAGCTCTTCTGCCTACTCTGGGCTGCCCTAAGCCTTTCCTGAATCAAACGTACTCAGTCTAAGGAATCTCTAAGCAAATTTGTACTGTGCGATCTGGACTCTAACCCATCAAACCAACCAATCAGCGATCTACAACTCCTATCATACAAAGCCTCAAAAAGTGTCATGCCAATGCTCGAATGAAAGCTGTTATTATAAGTAAACTTGGCCAAAGGAACAAACTGCTCCCATGAACCTCCAAAGTCAAGAACACATGCCCAAAGCATGTCCTCCAGGACCTAAATAGTCCTCTCGGACTGGCCATCTGTTTGAGGATGGAAAGCAGTGCTAAGCTGAACCTCTGTACCCAAATCCTTCTGTATAGATCTCCAAAACTCAGATGTGAAGTGAGTGTCGCGATCTAAAATGATAGAAGCTGGGACCCCGTGCAACTAAACAACCTCACAAATATAGATTTGAGCTAACCTCTTGGCGCTGTACAAAGTCTGAACCGGCAAGAAATGGGTTGACTTAGTCATCTTATCAACGATCACCCATATAGAATCAAACCTCCGAGGAGTTCGAGGCAACCCAACAACGAAGTCCATAGTAATCCCTTTCCACTTCCACTCAGGAATGGGAAGTCACTGCATTAGGTCATCCAGCCTCATGTGCTAAAACTTCACCTGCTGACAATTCAAGCACCGAGATACAAACTCCGCTACGTCCCGCTTCATACCACTCCACCAGTAAAGCTGTCTGAAATCTCTATACATCTTCGCTGTGCCAGGATGGATGGAGTAGCTAGAACAATGCGCCTCATGAAGTATCAACTGAATAAATTCTCCAACCCTCGGAACACAAAGTTGACCACTAAACCTCAGAATACCATCAAAACCCAAAGTAGTCTAGCTGGCCTCACCCCGAACTACCTGATCACAAAGGTCACACAAACTCTGATACTCAAACTATCGGCTCTGAATATGATCAACTAGAGTAGAACGAACCTCAACATTGGTGAGAACTCGACAAGGATCTGACAAATCAAGCCTAACTAAGCGGTTAGCCAAGGACTCAATGTCCAAGGCCAACGGTCACTCAGAAAATGCAAATAAAGCTAGGCTGCCCATACTTACCGCCTTCTGACTCAAGGCATCTGCTACTATGTTTGCCTTACCCGGATGGTATAGAAAGTGAAATCATAGTCCATTAGTAACTCAATCCGTCTCCTCTTCCTCGAGTTCATCTCTCGCTGACTCATAATATACTAAAGAATACGGTGATCGGTGAATATCTCACAATGAACTCCATATAAGTAGTGCCTCCAGATCTTGAGCGCAAAGACTACCGCCGCTAACTCCAAGTCATGAGTGGGGTAGTTGCGCTTGTGAACCTTTAGTTGTCTCAACGCATATGCTATCACTCGGCCCTGATGCATTAACACACAACCAAGACCAACCCTTGAAGCATCACAATATATGGCAAAACTCTGACGCTCGACTGACAAAGTCAAAACTGGAGCTGAAGTCAATAAAGCCTTAAGCCTCTGGAAGCTATCCTCGCACTGGTTCGACCACTGAAATGGAACATCCTTCCTAGTCAGCATAGTCAATGGTGTTGCTATAGAAGAAAATCCCTCAACGAACCATCTGTAGTACCCGGCTAAACTAATAAAACTGCGAACCTCGGTAGGAGTAGTAGGTCTATGCCAATCACGAACCACAGAAATCTTACCCGGGTCAACTCTAATCCCATCCTTAGACACCACATGTCCTAGGAATGCAACTTACTCAAGCCAAAACTTACACTTTGAGAACTTGGCATAAAGTCGATGATCTCTCAAAGTCTGAAGTACAGTCCTCAAGTGTTGCGCATGCTCGTCCCTACTCCGAGAGTATACCAGAATGTCATCAATGAAAACTATAACGAACATATCCAAGTACGGGCTAAGCACCCTGTGCATCAAGTCCATGAAGGCTGCGGGGGCATTAGTCAACCCAAAAGACATCACCAGGAACTCATAATGGCCATAGCGTGTCCTGAATGCTGTCTTAGGGATGTCCTCTGCCCTAATCCTCACCTAATGGTAGCCGGACCTCAATTCAATCTTTGAAAACACAGCTGAACCCTGAAGTTGATCAAACAAGTCATCAATCCTCGGCATTGGATAATTATTCTTCACTGTCACCTTATTCAGCTGCCGATAATCAATACACATCCGCATCAACCCATCCTTCTTCTTCACGAAGAGAATAGGAGCACCCCAAGGAGACACACTCAGTCTAATGAACCCCTTAGCTAACAAGTCTTGGAGTTGCTCCTTAAGCTCTCTCAACTCAGCAGGAGTCATACGGTAGGGAGAAATAGAAACTGGCCTTGTGCTCGGCTCTGAATCAATGGAAAAATCAACATCTCTCTCAGGTGGAAGGCCTGGCAGGTCGATAGGAAACACATCTAGGAAGTCTCTAACACAAAGGAATAGACTCAGGAGATGAAGGGTCTGCACTAGCATCTTGGACATATGCAAGATTAGCTAGACACCCACGGTAAATCTATTTCCTAGATCGAAGACAAGAGATGATCCCAGATGGTGCACAACTGACAGAACCCTGCCACACAACCGGGGATACACCAAGCACGACTATGGTAATGGTCTTGGCATAACAATCCAAAATTGTGCGATGAGGGGATAACAATTCCATGCATAGTATCACATCAAAATCTAACATATCAAGAATCATCAAGTCACCCCAAGTCTCCAAATCACCAACAAATATCATGCAAAATCTCACAATCTAATCCACTACTAAAGAATCTCCTATTAGGGTCAAAATAGAAATAAGAACAGATAATGGCTCACTAGCCAACCACAAACAAGACAGAAAGTAGGCAGATACATATGAACAAGTTGATCTAGGATCAAATAAAGCCATAGCAGACTGATGGCATACAAAAATCGTACCTGTAATCACAGCATCCGAGGCCTCTGCCTTCGGTGTCCCAGGGACAGCATAAAACTGACGATGACCTCCACCTGCCCGACTGCTATCCCTACCACCTGTTCTACCATGTGGAGCACCACCTCTACCCTGACCACCACCTCCCGGAGCCGGTGGCTAAACTGAGCGAATAGGCTGAGCCGGCAGAGCGACTGGCTGAACTGTACCCCACTGGGGGCAATCTCTAGCAAAATATCCACTAACTCCTCACTCCTAGCAGGTTGTACCCCCGCTGGGGGAAATCTATGGTAAAATGGCCACTAGCAACGAATATCTCTACAAGATTTCTAAACTCTCTCTGTAGCCCCCAAACAAATCTACGGATCCTGTCAGCCTTAGTAGGTATAATCATGGCCCTAAATAGAGCAAGCTGATGGAAATAGGTCTCGTACTCTGAGATGGTCATAGTATCCTGAGCAAGTCTAGTGAAATCCTCTCTCCGCCTCTCCCTGTCGCTCTGAGGTAAGCTTTTAGCCATGAAGGCCTCATAGAACTTAGACAAGGTCAAAGGAGGTGATGTAAAAGGTCTGCAAGTAACCTGTGCCCTCCACCATAACTTCGTTGAACCCTTCAGTTGATATGTAGTATAACAACCCCGTGAGTCTCTAGCAATCCCAGATGGTGTACTATCTCCTCACAGGTAGTAATGAAGTTATGTGGGTCCTGTCCTGATGTACCAGTGAATCTCGGCGATGCCAATCTCAGAAACCTACCTAACGTCTTCTGCTCCATCTCTGTCATAACCGGGCGAGTAGTAAGAGAGTGTACAACTGAGGAGACTGAAATGACCTCGGCACCGGGAGCCGTAGTAGCAGGTTGCACTCCTGAACTCTGAGAACCCAGGGCTGCCCCTGAGCGGGTGTTTGTGATACCTCCGAAGGTCTCTCTACAATCATACCCAGAAGCTGAACAAGTAAACCCCAAATATCCGAAGACTGAGCTGGGTTGAAGCTGGCACAGAAACTGGTACTAGAGCTGGTGGTACCTGGGCTATCCTCGGGTCCACATGCTAATGCTCCAGGATGAACTCAAGCTCTACCTCAACTCTGGCAGCTCTAGCAGGTGCCGCCGCTCTGGGATGCCCTCGACCCCTACCTCTACCCTTGCGACTACCCTAGCCACTAGCTGTGGTAGGAGGTGCAGGAGCAGGAGGCTCTCCTCCGCCAAAAGCCGAAGAGCTCGTGCGAACCATCTACGGAAGAGTGAACCAGAACAAGTGAGATTTCCAGAAACTTTCAAGGATACTATGCATGAGATAGAAACAAGAAAAGTCCACTTTTCCTAAGATGTCACCATAGCCTCCTAAAGATTGAGTACGGACATCTCCACCCCAATCCGCAGGACTCTTTGGCTTTTATCCTGATGACACCGGTGAACCTAGAGCTCTGATACCAAGCTGTCACGACCCAATTTCTCGGTCATGATTGCACTTATAACCCCCCGATAGGCGAACCAATCCCCGTAGCCCAGAATGATTAGTAATGGGCTATATTCTAACAATTTAAGTGAAAGAACAGTTTGATAAGCAGAAGCAAGGGAACAAGATGAAGAAATTAGATAACATGGATAAATATACATATGTGGAAGCTAAGCCAAACCCAAAACCTGGTATCATAGTATAGATCCAGAACTACAACAAGGAGTACGAAACATCCAAAATAATATATACATAAATGTCTCCGAGTAGTAATAGAGTACATAAGCAAAAGATAAACTAAAAGCTAAGCTTCGGTCGCCAAGAGCTCACCCTTAGTCTGGAGTATCACAAAAGCAGTCCTCGTACGAGTCTCCAATGAGCTAACGGCGATGGCCCACACTAGGATCTGCACCATAAGATGCAGTGTGTAGGATGAGCACAAAATGCAAGGCAAAAGATACCCAGTAGGTATCATAGGCCGACTGGGCACATATAAGATAAAAGCGTAGCAACAGACATAATAGAAGCAAGTAGTCACAAAAATCCACGAAAAGTACACAGGAACTAGCCCAGAAGGAAGACAATAGAAATAACACACAGGGCTAGCAAGTAGAATATATACACAACAGGAACAGGTGAAAGTAAGAAAAGATGCACCTGAGATCCTTGCAATAACAGTATATACATAATAAGTTTTAGAAGTGGATGGTATACCGATAACCTCAAGTACAATGGACGGAAGAGGAGAGTAAAGATAGACATGCTCGGAAAACAGGAATCTATGACCAAGCTAATCATACCAATCTCAAATTCAGAAGCTAACAACCTAGCAATATACAATCTCATAATTACAACCGTAGCAGAGGAATACACCGCGATAAATTAACAAGAGTCTACCTACAGTCCCCTGGCCGCCCATACAACCGAGGAAGGCAAACAAATAAAAACAAATGAAAACAAACCCTCCAGCATCCCATACTACCGGAGCGTACAATTAACAAACAACAAACAAGGGTGGTACCTCACACAAATGAATGATATGATGCCATGCTAAGCCAAGAATGATAGTAGTATCGTATGTTACCCGCTTTCGACGTCCTATAAGGCCCAGAAGATAGGATCCATGGAAGGTCACACCCGTATACCCCTACTACGTCGTATAGCCCCTCTCCGGCATCCCCAACTCGTAGCCTCTGGTCCAAAATGGAAAGGTCCATGGAGGCCCCCGACCAACATACTAGATGCCCCACAAATCTCAAGAGTAAAGTTGCTCGGAGGGTATCCAGGTCTAAATCAGTTAGTCAAGTAGTCCTAGAACACGGCCCCCCGAGTCTAGCATCACCCTGAAGTTGTAGTAAAATAAGTCTAGCGCTCGACCCTGTCGAGTCTAGTATAAGTGAAACTAGTGATAAAACATCCTTGGATTCTCCCTTACCCTAAGAAGACCCATTTAAATGACACCAAATCTATTTTAAAGCATTTCCACAGAAAACTGGCCCCACGGCTATGCAAAGTTTAGAAAACAGTTCCAGTAGGCCCGAAGACAAAACCATAGTAAAACATGGATAAATCTTCTTTATATGCATGAAAATGATATGAGCAAACACAAATAGCTGCCCAGCAGCTCACAATTAGCGTATCGGCTCTGCACAGGCTCCAATCACTCTACAGCATAGATAACCAGTATAATATCACGATAATGATGCCCGGGACTCACGAGCACCCTTGAATAACCCACTATCTATGGTCCAGAGTCAAAACAAAGCCATACAAGACCATAATGGTCATAATCTCAACTATGGAGAATACTACACACAACGGGGGAAAGAAATGAGGCGAATCATGGAAAGCGGTCAAGGTCTATGGTACCAACCTAATAACCCAACCCAAGGATGCCAGCTAGTATAATTTTATCCGATATATGCTAAGTCTAGGGAGTTTAGACCGTAACTACCTATCGTCCGATGACAAGCTACTGGGACAATGAAATCCAAGCCCGAAGCACTCTGAGAAACCCCGAACGATGATCAAACTATCAAAAACATGGACAAATCATTAAAATGAGTCTAACGATACTCATAATGCTATAATAATAGTTGGGTAGAAATCTGGGTCAAAAGCAGGCCCACGGGGCTCACAACCCAAAACCCAAAATGGAAAGAAACACGATGACCACAACAGTGTCAAGAAGACATGCTCCAAAATTGGGTACAATTGGCCAAGAGGAGGGCGTCAAAACAACCCGCTCAAGAGAAGGCTTAAAGTTGGAATTTAAGAACAATTATCGTGATTTAGGCAAGGATTACTTACCACAAGGAGAGAAGTTAAGCCAAGACAGTGAATTTCTTGAACCCACGAACATGCAAGAGCAATAAGGCAGCTTTTACAATAATTTCCAAGCTTTTGGAAATGAGCAACAATGGAGGTTTCAGAAAAGAACAAGAGGAAGCAAGTTGGGGAAGAAAGCTTACCCAATTATCAAAGAATCACGAGTTATCGATGAACAATTGATTTCCCCAAGGCTAGGACTGATATGGAGCAATTTGGTAATGACTATAAGAGTTTTAGAATAGGAAAAGTGAATGAACACAGTTGGGAAAACGAAATGGAAAAAGTTATATACTGCCAGGGGTCCTTCATTGAGATCGCGAAGGGACCCTATCGCGGTCGCGAGGACCAGGCTGGCTAGATCATCACGATCGCAATGGCTAGCCATGCGGTCACGAAGAACAGTGGGGGAGGGGCTTGATTGCGGTCGCGACAAAGGGCATTTCGATTGCGATGAACAGGAGTCCAGGTGCCTCATCGCGGTCACGAGGGTAGGAGCTCGCGATCGCGATTGAGGCTTGATGACTGCACCTGCGGCAACAAAAGTCTATAACTTTCCAAAACTCGACGAGGCATTTCGGGCACAATCAGGAAACGATATACAAAAACCAATAATGCAAACAGAGTGGAAAAGACGTTACGAACTCAATGGAATTGATGAAACTTCCATATGAGGTCATTTCAGAGAAAGGATGACCCAAGTCAACACTAACCAACACGCAACCAACTACACGAAATGATCCCGGCTCACCCGGAACCCAAACCAACCTTCTACCTAACCCAAACTCAACATTCTAGAGCTGATAGAATCGTCGGATATCGAATCCGACACTTCGACCATCGTAAGATGACCAAGGTCACACTTTCAACTCCAAATGGCCTAAAAATAGAAGAAGCGACACAAAACCCCCATCGGAAGTTCTCAGGCCTTGACTAAAGGTCCAACTAGACCAAACTCAGCGATCCAGAGTTAACGAAACTGTTAGAATTCAATTCTGAGCACGTTAGCTAAGAATGTTGACTAAAGTCAACGATATTCAAAGTTAAGGCTCTAAAATGGGCAAACGGCCAAAACAACCAAATGAACGACCAGGGCATTGAACTACCGGACTTAGCAAGCCATAAATGACTTGAAGTCGATACAGGAAAGCTCTAACAGTACAATAAATGCGGAAACGCGAAGATGACCGGAAGGGTCTTCATAAAATTTTAAACAATTTTTGAAATAATTGTTTTGTAAAAAGGATAAAAATATTTGCTAAAAATCAGCTTTATAGTAGTTTGTGAGTAAGGGTTTATATTTTTCATATTTAATAATGTAGAATTTATATAAGTGTACTCAAGAAACTATTTTAAAGTTTAATTTCATAAGAAAATCCTTTTGAAATTAAAAATGTTTGATTTTCCTCCAAATTGATTAAAATAAGAGATTCATTGAATAATTAGTTTTGTAATTTTAAAGGAAATAAATTATGCTTTGAACATAATAACTAGTTCAAATCATTTAAATTAAATAATCTCAAGAAATAATTTTGATTAATTCATCTCTATTCTAATTTTAGCCTAAATTTTCTAATCGTTCTAATGTGGTTACATTTTAAACAAAATTGGCCATATTTGCAAAGTAAGTAGCCATTTCCTAAACACCCTTATAACTCCCTTTGTTATCAGCCATTTTGGGCTAATTAAACCCAAACCCGCCTAAGCCCACTTTTAATTCCCCTGACTCGCTCCAAACCGGCCCAAACCCCACACTTATCACCCCTCTCTCTTTCTCTTCTTCTCACCAACAGATAAACTAAACAATCCCTAACTCTTCTCTCTCTCTCTCTCTTTTTCTCTTGAACAGACGAACACACCCAGATAACTCCATCCAAATACAGCTCCAAAGCGATGACAAAAACTCCAGCGAACGACGCCTAAATCTTCCCCAAATCCCTAGAAATCGTTGCCCTCTGTTAAAATTTCCTTTCGTCTCCATTGTTAGTACGAAAAGGGTGAGCTGTTTTGGTTCTAGAAGAACCCAGAACATCACAGGTGGCGTCTCAATGTTGCTCATCCTGAAAATGCAATGAATTTCTCTCTAAATCGTCGGTCTATGATCGAATTCGTACCCAAAGGTACATTTTTGTCTTAAACTGGGAGGTTTTTGATTTTGGAAATTCAAAATCCTCAACTCTTATCCTAAATCCCAAATCCCCCCCCCCCCCCCCAATTTCCATCCGTTAGAAACCCTAGAATTTCCCCTTATATAAACCCCTCACTCTCCATTGTGAAGGAGTGAGTTTTTGGGTAGCAAAAATCTTGGAGAGTCTTTTCTCTGATTTTTGAGAAAACCTAAGAATTCAAGCTGAAAGGAAGGCAAGAAATACTATTGTTCTTCGAAAATTTTCTGGGTCTGCTTATTGCATTTTGAAAAGGGAAGCTCGAACCCACCGAAAAACCTAACTCGATGTCCCAGTTGCTGCTCGGAAAAAGGTAAACTTCTCTTTCACCTTTATCTTTTTTTTCTCTTCTTTTCGTGGTTTGTTGAGGCTGACTGGCCATTATGGTCGTGTTGTGGGTAATGATGTTCGTTGGTTTTATGGTTGTCTGTTTGCTTGCTTATGATTAAGTAGCTAGAATGTTCGTTCTTGAGTGGGATAAAAGTAATCTTTCATGAAAGCTTATTTAAGAATTTCTTGTCATGATAGCTAAATGTTAGTTCTACAATCAGTTTGTGATCCCTAAAACTCTCCATTTTTCTCCCTTGATGGTTTAAGAATGTGTGATTGATATGTTGAATGCAAAAGGAACACATGAAGGCTATGTTGGATCCGTTTAAGTCCAGTAAATATTATGGTATATTGATTCAGGTGTTCTTTGTTGGTTTGCTGTTAACTCTTTGTGTATTTGAGTTTATGCTTTTCCTTTGGTTTCTTTACAAAAGCAGTGACAAAAACAGCCATCCAAATTAATAGATGATGCTATTTTGATTCTGGCCTGAAGAGACCTTCAAAGAATAAGAACGAAGCCTTAGTTTTTCTACTGTTTCGTGAATCCATGGGTCTTTAGTTTGTGTTACTAACTGCTCAAACTCAACATGGCTTGAGACAGACTCTAGTTTGAAATATGGTTTATCATGAAAAATCCTTCTGGATAATTATCACGAATTGATTAGTATCTTAGACTTAAAAACAGTGATGTTCTGAACCAATGAAGGAGGTAACTTAGATATTTGCTCTTGTTTGAGTCTAATTACGCTTGGGTGAGTAATTAAGTTCATTTTTAAAGACGTAGTTATTATTCATAGTAGAGATAATGTCAAAAGTGGTAAGAGGTTATGTTTGATTGATTTGTTCTAATAAGCTCATCCCCATTCAAGACTAACTAAGCCCTTCCATTTTCTCTTAGTTAATACATATCTAAATAAGGTAAATCATTCATGTTTGGGAACAAATTCCCTCCCTTAACTCCCTTTAAATAGTCATGATTCTCCCTGGGAGATTGCGGGTATAGTTCCAATCTTGATACAGGAACATTGTGATACTAGAGTCTATGGTGTTCTTTGATATTTTATTGGATAAGTGGTGCAAAATCTTCTTTCAATCTTTAGCATTTATTATGAGCGTGATTTCAGTGCTCATGTCTCGAGCAATTCTGGCATATGTGTTCATTGACAAGATACTTGTTAAGATAACCAAATCCTCTTCTTTTTTCACTCTCTGTTGTCTTGTTTGTAGTTAATGAGGAACTTATTTCGACTTGATTATGCCGAATGAATACTAATCTTTCACTTATATGTTTCTT
Organism: Jaltomata sinuosa; assembly: GCA_003996215.1. Lineage (NCBI taxonomy): Eukaryota > Viridiplantae > Streptophyta > Magnoliopsida > Solanales > Solanaceae > Jaltomata > Jaltomata sinuosa. The sequence goes on from QJPP01004356.1 coordinate 953,675, forward strand.
TGCATGAACACTTCTTCCATTGAGTCCACTTGGACTCCCCATCCTTGCATCTCTATCGGGGCTTAGCTAAGCCAATTCCTTCGAGTCAAAGAGCTAGTATACACTGATATACCTTCGCATATTTGTGATATACGGGTGGCATACAGCAACAAGAAATCTGTATACAGGGGCCAAAAAAGGAAGGAACAGAAAGGGAAGCTGATATACAGATTTTGGGAGCTGAAAATGCAAAGTATACAACTGATATACATAAGTATACACAGCTGATATACAAGAAAGAAAAATGGACTAAGTCCATTAAATTTTGAGTCCAAGTCTGGAAAGATTTGATAATGGGCCTGAAAGCCCAATTTCTCTACTCTCTCTTATTTTATGTGTATTTAATCTAGTTTGAATTATTTGTATTAACTTTAATTCTAACATTAATTTAATTAATCTATATAGATCCCTTAGAGTGTTGTTATTTTTAATTTTATCTTTATTTTATTTTTCTTGTAATTTGTTTTGTCTAAAATCTCGTCACTTAATTTAGCTTGGTTATAAAAGAGAGAAGATGGACTTTGTGTTAACTTGCCTAAAAATGAATTTTACAAATAAAATACTTTCTTTTTTCTCATTCATGTGTTGTTAGTCTCACTTACGCTCAACAATTTCTTGAATGTCATAAGGAATATATTTTCATGTTAATCAAATTTTCAAGTTAATTTAAAAATCTCATTGGCTATTAATTCTTTTAAATTAATGCATCTTTCTTTTAAAAATCTTTCACTCAAGAAGAAGCTTCTTTTAAAATCATTTTCTCATATGATTATTTTTATTCAAATGACCATTGTTTTAAATAAATTAGCAACTTTATTTATTTTTCACTCTTAATCGAAAAAGATAAACGTCGTTCAAACTTTTCTTCAAAAAATAGTGTTTTCTTTTCTAGTAATTCTTCTATCTCCTTTAACTTGATAAAAATGAATTTACATTTTTATTTGAAATCATGCCATTTTTCATGTCGTTTAATATTTTTCTAAATCAACTATTTCGGAAATTAGTCATTTTCATTTAAGTTAGTCAAATTGGTTTGATCAATCATTTTTAAAACGGAAGTTCTTAAGTGCCTTAAAACGCTTCTTAAGACGTTACTTGAACCCTTACCTATTTTTTTCTAAATTTTAAAGATTTATTTCTGTTTTCTAAGTCTTTAAAATTGTTCTTTTAAGTTTTCTTAATTTCTTTATAAAAATTAAGTGGCGACTCTATTTATTTTAAAATTATTTTAGAACTTCTTTTAAGTTTTGAAATGTTTTAAAAGTCAAAAGCTATTTTCTTTTAAATAATAAATTCTGAAAAGGGATAAAACAGAAATGGCGACTCCACTGAGATTTATTTAGGTTCTAACACAAAAATTTGAACTATTTGACTAACTATTCGGATTGTAATAATTAGTAACCTTTATTGCTTTCCTTACTTGTTTATTTTTCCGCAATTATAAATTATTCATGGCATCTTCCGCCTCTGTTGGCAAAGTATTAGATTGCATTAGGGGTAAAAAGGCGATTATGCAAGTATTTGCAATCGTTCTTCACTAAAAAACTAATTTCTCAAAACAAACGAGTGAAGTAGTTGACCCGCGGTCGGTTAAAGATCACTTGTTGTTTTAGCCCGAGGTTGTCCGCCCGGGTTCCCGATCATTTTCAACAAACCAACTCTAGTCAACTAGTGTAGAGCGAAACCAAATCCCTTGCTTAGGCATTGACCTGAGTTGATCCGATATCCAAAGGGCATCGGGTCCATTAGTGAGACCACCTTGTGTTCGAAAAGGCCCACGGTACGAAAGAAAAATCATCCCTTATGTGTCTAATTGAAGGATGTGATGTTGGATTGTATGAACCATTGTCCCCCGGGGTTGGAAATTTTTAGATAGTTCTTCATTATCAAGGAAAGATTGTCATCCGAAAGGCGTTCGGAATTCCAAAAAGTACAAGGAGTTCGAGAACGAAGGACCAGCCATAACGTCCTAGTTTAGAATTGTACGCCTGCGTGAGACTTATTTTGACGTACATTTCTTTTTTCCGCAATTTTGTACCCCCATTTCATTTAATCGGTTTGTATATAATATTTTTGGGGGCAATGAAACATTTACAAACGCCATACATATCCTTCAATTCGTTAGGCCTACCTTTGGCATAAAAAGGTCACATATCCATATAGGACGCGCTATGAATTGTTATGTGATATAAATGTCTTACGTGCTTATGTGTGTTGCTCAAATCAAAGGTGAATTGATCCAATCCTATTTGAATATTTTTAGAACCTATAGGCAGGATAAAATCCCACTATGCAAGGTCCGACCAAAATCGCTCTTGGAATTCTTCAAACTTCCCAGAAAAAATCCAAAGACTTCTTAAAATCCCTTTTAAATCTTGTTTCTACCTCTTCAAAAAATGAACTAACCCTATCCGAACTGCATCCTTTTAGGGTCCGTCCCCTATCCTTAAGAAATTTTCATTTCCCACTTTGACGAAGATACCGAAGGATTCAGAAGACACATCAAGTACTACAAGACAAGTATCTACAGACGAAGACTCAACAAGTCAACTTTCCTGATAGAACCTACTTATCCTAAATCAATGGGCAAATCCCTGTCCATTGAACGCTCGAGTCAATAATTACCCGTGGATCAATTTGCCTTGACGAAAAACAACTTTTATGTGTTTAAAGCAATTCTTATGTGTTTATTTCCTGTCGGATATTCTGTATTGTTTATCACTAACGGAATCTAACATATCGGCCTTTGAGTTGTTTTTCTTTCAACATGTAATAGAAATGGATCTGTGTTGACAAAATTGGCCGAACATCCCTACTTCACTCGCTCAAAGGCACACATAGATTCCCCCTCTAACCATCACTTTTCTAAGGGAAAAATGACTAATAATGAGGAAGAGAATGCTTTGGCTGTGAGAGACAATGTTATAGCTGAACAAAGTAAAATAATTGCAGAGCTTGCAAGGAAGATAGAAAAGATGCAATAAGAGGTGCAGAAAGCCAAGGATATGGCGAGCTTGGCTATTGCTGCTAATACCCCAACTCTGGGAAACTCCCAAACCCCTCTCCAAATCCCTCCACTCAATTCACCGTTAACAGAGAACCGTTCAATGGATATCACTCCCACCTCCGCACCTAGACCTTCCAACGAACCTCTCTCCAATAATCCTCTCCATATCGGGTCCTTATATTAAATCCACACTCCTCCTATCCAACACACTAACCTAAATAACAACCCAAGTGCCTACAATCCATAAAACCTCCCTCCAAACTACCAAAATACGCCACCAAACACCTATAACTCCCAGAATAACCATCCCAATGTCACTAACCCACACAAATATACTCCCACATACCCAAATATTGTTCCACATGTCTAGCCTCCACCTGTCCAAAATATGCCACCTCCTACCTTCCATGCTACGGTAAAGCCATATATCGCTCTCCCAGAAAGCCCCGAGCTTAACCATTACGAGGAGAAGGAGAAAGAGTTGAGGGCTACAGAGAAGAAGCATGATCATGACATAGCATAGATGAAATAGAAAATAGCTAGGATCAGGGAATCCCGAGGTTCATCTTGTGAGAAGGGATATGATTACGATGATCTTTGCATTCATCCAGAGTTGGATCTACCGGACGGATTCAAAACCTCCAAATTCGAGACCTTCAATGGTGTTGGGAACCCTGAGGCTCACTTGAGAAGCTATTGTGACCAAATGGTTGGCGCAAGGAAGAACGAAGTTTTGTTGATGAGGTTGTTCAGCTGGAGTTTGAGTGGGGAAGCTTTAGAGTGGTTCACCACTCAAGAGTTAAGGAAGTGGTCTAAATGGAGGGATCTAGCCAGAGACTTTGCTCAGATATTCGCATACAATGTGGAAGTGGTTCCAGACCGATACTCCTTGGGTCATATCAGGCAGAAATCAAATGAAGACTTCTGAGATTAAGCTTATCATTGGAGAAAGGAGGCAACAAGGGTCAGGCCCCTTATGACCGAAGAAGAAGTTAGCGTGGTGTTTATGCGCTCCCAAGAATCGAAATTCTACGACAAAATGATATCAGCAGTTAAAGCAAAATTCACCGACCTAGTTAAGATTGGTGAAATTGTCAAAGAAGGTCTTCGGAATGGCAAGATTACCAACAGAAAGAAGAGGGAAGAGGTGTCTTCAGTATCCCCCAGTCCTAGCCCGAAATCACAAAAACCGTTTGGAGCTAACTATAAAATCACTTACTTCAACAACCCCTCCCCTAGCTCCATAAAATCCTCAACCTGTTTTCTATACTCAGCCCATTTACCAAGCTCCACAACCAAATATGCAGCCCATTTACCAAGCTCCAAAACTAAATGTGCAGCCCACATACCAAGCTCCTCTCCAAAACTTCCAAGTGTATCAAAAGGCTCTCGAGAAACAGAATAATCGCTAGGTTCTCCCTCTCACCAATGCTAATCTCCCTCGTCCAAATTTGGAATAGAAAGCTCTTCAGACTTTCACCCTGTTAGCTGAAACCAAAACTCAGTTATATGAGAGATTGAAGGCTGCTGGATTTATTCAGCCCATACAACTTAAACCAAGCAATCATGACTCTCGTTTCTTCTGGGCTGACCGACATTGTGCTTATCATTCCTGAGGAGTCAGACATGATACCGATGATTGCATTAACCTGAAGCATAAAATTCAGGATTTGATTGATCAAAGAGTGGTCACACTACAAACAGCACCGCCAAATGTTAATAACAACCCGCTCCCGAATCACGGATGAGCCACTGTTAATATAATAGAGGTTGTTGAAGAAGGGGTTGTGAGCAAGTCAATAGTGTCGGTTAGTCCTAAAAAGTAGGAAATATTGGAAAAAGCTATAGCTGCTTTGAGTATTGCTGAACTACCCTTGGAAAGGTTAATGCGCAACAAGGCCTTCCGCGTCACTGTCAAATGTCAAGAGAAGATTGTGAATGGAGTTTTGACTGATGATGGATCGGGTCTGAATATTTGCCCGTTATCCACACTCACTCAGCTAGATTATGATTTGAGAAAGATTTGCTAGAGCAGGATCAATGTGAAAGCCTTCGATGGGGGTCACAGAGACACTATTGGAAAGGCCAGTTTGTATGTACAAATGGGACCCGCTGAATTTCACACTGAATTTCAAATCATGGACATCACCACCAACTATAATTTGCTCCTCGGGAGGCCATGGATCCACCAGGCTGGAGCTGTATCCTCGACTTTGCATCAGATGGTAAAATTTGTATGGGAATACCACGAGGTGGTCATTCATGGTGAAAGGAGTCATCCTAATGGTTATGTTCCCGTAATTGAAGAAGTCCCGAGGGGAAGCAACTTCTACACCATAGAGATTGTCAATGCCACCGAAGAGGATCTCGCTTCCCAAGTTTCAATACCGCCTATCTAAAAGATGCTTGCAACTACGATGTTGAGAAACAGATATGAACTAGGTTTTCGATTAGGCAAGAATTTTTATGGCATGACTGAGCCAATAAGCATCCCTAGCCAGCTGACCAAGCACGGGTTGGGGTATGTAGTCCAAGAAGACAAGGTGGAGAAGTAGTCAGGATTGCCAAAGCTGCTACCTCACCTATACCAGTCATTCCCGGTGCGTATTGGTCCCCCAAGTGATGGGTTAGAGGATAGAATATGAGATCTGTTCGAGGAATGTGATACTATAACAGAAGAAATCCCCGAATCAGCCATGATCAGGGATGCCAGGCCTGGTACAGAGTGTTTTATCGAAAAATGGTTTTATGTTTCGACTTATTTGAAAATTCATTTTGAAAACCAAGTTAAAGTTTCAAAATGTTTTCAAATAAAAACATGAGTTGCCACTTAGTTTTATAAAGGGAAAACCAAGAAAAACATTTAAAATTCTTAAGTCTAAAACAGTAAAAGACTTAGAAAAATAGAGATTGAGAGTAAGAGGTTCCTATTAATGCTTCGAGAAGGGTTTAAAAGCATTTGAGACGTCCGCTAACTCACGGTTATCCGGACTTTTTAAAAACATAACTTATTTTAGATTAACTTAAAAAAATTGTTTGCTTTTGGAAAATATGAAAATCATTTGATGAGCCAGCAAATTTGTCTAAAATAAATTAATCAATTATGGAAATGCATTTTCTTACAACAACTTTGAAGAAAAAACAGCGAACGTATTTCAAAGGAAAATAATGACCGAGTTTGTCATTTTTAGAACTTAAGAAAAACATTCTTTAGAAAATAAATTGATTAAAGATGTGGTATATCTATTTTTCAGGGAAAAAAGTTTTTAACTAGAAATGTTCTTCCTCTGGGGATTTCACTAAGTTGAATTAAAATAAATTAGAGCGTTAGAATTCAAACAAATATACATACAAAATAAAGGAAGAGTAAAATTGATCAAGCTTTGGGCTCAATCACCAATTTTTAGGCCTTTAGGCCCAAAAACCTGTCCTAAACTACTAAATTTGCTGCTGCTTCTTATGGACTTTTAAGTCCGAAATATCCTGCCATTTACATACTTTAGGCTTTTCCAGCCCTTTCTGATAGCTGCTAATACTGCTTATGGGTTTTAGCCCATTTCTTTCATTTCCAAACACATGTACATTAGGTTCCTGAATTGTGTTGGGGCTGATACGATATTGTCGAATTTTAACCCAACAGACAATGCAAGGCGGGAGGGTGAGTCCTTGTAGACTCAGGCAGGTTTTTACATGCATCAAACGAAAAAAAGGAATTCAAAATTATTCAAGAAGAGAAAATTAACTAATGAATTTTATCAAGAACAAGGCAGTGACAAACACGACATAGTGAGCAACCAGTGGGCTAATTATTTAAAAGAAACTGATTGAAGAATAGAAAGTTATTAATCTATTTGTAGATTTTAGAATCACAAACAAGACCTTGAGACGAAGATTAAAACTTATACCTAATTAAAACCGATACATCTTTGCTCAAATTAAATAGCAAATTCAAGGAACAGCCAAGAATAGTTTTATTACACTTAAATATCAACACAGAAAGAGCATAGCCATGGAACAGATCCAACATTCAATTATTAATTAGGAATCAGCATAATTCACATAGGTAGAGACAAAGCGTACAAGGGCACGCAGGATCGACGATCTCTAGTGTAGTCCGCTGTCTTAACGTGTGAAGAAAACTAACCTTTTGGATCAAACTAGATCAAATAAAGATGTGTTAATCAACATTCTAGGATAGATGAAAGAAGAGGACATAGTTTTCAATTTGGAAACAAGCACATGATCATGAAAATAGCATATTCAAAATGGAACTTTTTGAGTTAAACTTCATCTTATTTTACCAAAGGGCACATGTTTCTTATCATGATATTACTATCAGGTATACAACATCTTATGGGAACTTATTTTACAGGGAAAAGAGAAACATGAATGCATATTAGACTATCTCAACCATACTCGCTGAAACGTAAGCGGATACTTCAAAACAAGCATTTGTGTACATAACTTTATCATACAGGAACCTTTTTTAGACATTCTAGTGTATAATACTTGAGCAAAATCTTTTTAGGTTAACAAATCTGCATGTATGTCTCATCAGGTGCAGCTATAAGGAGGAAACTTGGTTTGGAAACTAGTACTATAATATGCACATACTTCTTGCTAAATTAGAAGGTAAAAGGATCATGCTAACATCTTTTTTTCTCAATTGATCATTGTAAGATGTATTGATACAACCACCATAATCAAAAGCTACTGCCTCAACATAAAGAGAAAGAAAATCTAAGGGAAAGTGTTAAATCTATCATATAATTTTCGCCTAAATTCATCAGGAGAACAAACTAGAAGCTTTGTATACCAAACTAAAACTTGAAAGAATATTATAAACACAAAGCATATTGATTCAAAGAGACCTACATTCTAGAAACTCATGGGGTTCGAATGTTCCATAAATTAGTGATTAGATCTTAAACCAAGGAAACCAACGTTTGAAAGATAATCAGAAACATACGGTTCTCTAAAGAAATAACATTGAATTAAAGGTGAAAGAACTAATAGTATTTATTAAAAACAAATCCTTCGGCTAAAGAAATATATCAACAACTAAAAGAACTCTAGGCTGACAGTAACCTTAAAGGTTGAAATAAAACATATGGCTCAAACTAACAGTTCAAGAGAAGACGATAAAATTTAAATCTATTAGATTCTAACAAAATTGAAATAAACTGAGTAAAAATGGAGCGAAGATCACCTGTTCCGGAGCAGCGAACGGGACTCGAACTTCATCGGAAAGCTTTAACACCATCGGAAAGCTTTAACACCATCAGAAATCGAACTTAGGGTTTCTTAGATAAAAATTCATGCTCAAAGGAGTCTTATAGAATTTTCGGCCCTAGAGACGCCCTTTTTCGCTTACCCATACTGTAAAAATAGTAGGGTTTATATAGGGGAAGATTGAGGAAATTTGGGAGTGTTGAGAGATATGGGAGAATAGGTTTTATAGGGGTTTTTGGGGATTTCGCTTGAGGATAAGGATTCAGCTCATGGAATTGTACCATCTTGGACATTTTTGAGCGAGATTTGAGCGAGGAGGATAAGGGATGAAGGAATTTGCTCCACGTTGCTTATTTATGGAGGCTTCTCGTACGAGTCTCTCATGTTAGTCACGCATAAAGGACGGGAGAGATGAGGGAGAGAGGAAAATCACTGGTGGAAGTGATTTAGGGTTCATGTGGAGTTGTTCGTCATTTTGAAGGAAAGAGAAGAGCTTAAGGCTATATGTCATCGGTTGTGACGTTTACGAAGGCCCCTCGGATTTTTTAGTTCTTGGCCTCTATTCACACTTAAACATCATATGGTGTTTTGGAAATAAAAGAGAAGAGGGAGTATAAGGGGTTGAATTAAAGGTGTGGACTGAACGGGTCAAGGGAAATTGGTGGAAAAGAAGTGGGTTGGGCGGATGTTTGGACCAAATGCAATCTGGTGCAGGAAGGATTAGGAGAAGGGAAATTTAGTTTAGGAAATGACCATATTTGTTTGCAAATGTGGCCGAATTTAGCCAAATTGAATTTAAAACATGGTCGAATTGAATAAAGTGAGAGAGTTTGAACAAAAATAAAAAAATGAAAAGAATTAATTCCACGATTAATTAGATGAGCTTCTACATTTAACAACCAAGAATAATTATTTTATAAAATATATTTAACCTATTTTAGAACCAAAGAATCAATTTTGAGGAAAACATAGCACTTTAAACGAGATTTTCATTAAAACATATTTTCAAATGTTTCTTTAAGTAAAATTTATATATCTCTACATAATTAAATATAGAGTATACATATTTCACCTAGAATTACCAAATCAATCCTCAAATTATTAAATTTTTTTTGAAGCTTTAAAATTTGTAAAACAATTATTTTAAAATTGTTTAAAATAGTAGAAGCATGAAATTAATCACGAATGTGGAGGGAAAAAATTGGGTGCCAACAACTGCCCCTCCCTTTGGGTAGGGTGAGTGCGATGAACCCTGGGTAAAGGGAATTGACAATCCTAATTTTGTCCGACCACTAATTTATCTTTCGAAAGCGGTTGGTTTTAGCACAAATTTTAAGGAATTATGGTTGAACTCCGGTATCGAGTTTCCTACATATCTCAGATTATATGAGAATTTAGGCAACTTGTAGTTCAAGACGCTTGATTTTATGCACTATTTCAAAGAATTCCAAACTATCCCGGTTTCAAAGTACGGAGAGACCGAAAAGTTAGAGAGTAAGAGGATTGGGGGGAGTTAGGAATGCAGCCGAGTTTTCAACATTGAGCCTGCCTACATATCCCAAGACTCAGGGAATCAGGTTGCTTGTAGTTCGACTCAATCGATGGAAAAGGTAATCTTTATGTTAAGACAACCTTTGGCTCGGGATGAGTGACGAATAATTTGAGCTATAGAAAAAAGGCTTGTAACCTTTCAACTATGAATATGGCGCACTTCACACCCATAGATAAGAATTTACCTAAATATAATTTCCAAAGCTCGAGGTGTATTTTCACCCGGATTCGAATAGAAGGAATATTGCTTCCAGTGTGAGTTCAGAAAGTACTCTAGATGCGATACTAAGACCCAATGATAGGAAATACCCACATGCCTTCTGACAGGGGTGTGGTTTGATGGTGGTGGAAGTCGTTCCTCAAATCCCGTTTAAAGAGTTTGGCATTCCTCTTCGGGCTATGTCCCAATTCGCTGCTAAGAAAAAGTTCTATGTTGTGATGTGTCCTTTTTGGTGTAGTCCGCACCTGTGATTTTGTTTAGAGAATTTCATCCTTCTCGGATGCTCTCAGCAAAATCTCAAAGAAAAATTGTTAATAGTAACATAATTTTGTTTGGAGAGATAGGTCTTTTGACATACCTCATCCTTGAATTATGTCCGACTCCTGTGTTATGACGTCCTTTTGACGTGATCTGCACTTGTTATTCTAGTTCGAAATTTTCATCCTCTCAGATGATCTCGATAATATTTTGAAATAGGATTGTTAGTAGTAAAGTAGCTCAATAAGGAGAGATAGCTTTTGTACCTCATTTTTGAATATATTGATTTATGAATAAGATGCCATCCTTTTTTGTCCCTATCTAAGGAAATAATGACTTTTGCGACAAGTAGATATGATAGTCTTCGTAGCCATCGAACAGGATTGCCTTTGTGGTAATTGGGCATGACGATCTTTGAATATGAAGACCTTTGTAGCCCTTTGCAATGTAGCGGTCCTCGTAATCGTTTGTAGCGACTTGGCAGTGTTGTACCTGGTGTGTATTTTTGTGTTGTGACTTGAACACTTTGCATATTCCCATTGTTGTGTCTTAGAATTGTTGAGATTTGCAGATTTTTGTTGCTGTGACTTGAACACTTTGCGTATTCCCGTTGTTGTGGCTTAGAAGTGTTGAGATTTGTGCATTCCCATTGCTGCGACTTGAACACTTTGTGCATTCCAGTTGTTGCATCTTAGAAGTGTTGATAATCCAACTATAACAAGGTGGACGGTTCAATAATAGGCGTCTCATAGCGACAGAGTTAGCCTAATAGTCACTTTTTAGGGCGAACGACTCAAAGTAGCAAAGTAAGCATCATATTGGCAAATATATAAATATACCAAGCGAAGTAGACGTCTCCACGTGAATATGCCACTTATGGGGTGGACCACCCAACACAAGCTTAAGTATAAGCCCTCAAATGTGCAAGCAAATATATAGACCGCTTATAGGAGGTCGACCCAAACACAATTGTAAGTATAAGCCCTCGAGTGGGCAAACAAATATATAGACCGCTTATGGTAGGTCGATCCAAACACAATTGTAAGTATATGCCCTCAAGTGGGCAAACAAATATAGAGACCATTTATAGGGGGTCGACCCAATGTCAAAGTGTGGCTCTCGTGGCCATTTGTAACTACTTTGTGATAATAAACATAATAGCCCTCGCGGCTGTCAGACATGATTCCTTCATGGCAATGAAGCGTAATGATTTTTTGAATGCGATGACTTTCTTGGCCGTTGAATATGATGGTCTTCGTGACCGCTTATAGTAGTCTCTGATATGATAACCTTCTCAGCTATTGGTGATAATCTTTTGCATATGACTTCGGGTAAGTCTAGCGCATCTTTCATATCAATGCAACTTATAGATATCCCTTGAATAGTCAAACCTCGGGTAATCTTGCACATAATCTAACTTTGGATAGAAGCGGCTTATAAACGTTCTTCGAATTGTCAGTCTTTAGGTAATCTTGCACTTTTATCTGATTTTAGATGTATCACAACTTATAGATTTTCCTTGATTTGTTAACTTTCGGGTACTCCTGCACGTAATCAACTTGGATATGACGCGGCTTATATATAAGCCTCGAACTATCAAATTTTAGTAGTCTTGCACATTTATCCAATTTCAGATATTGTTGCAACTTATGAATTACCCTTGAACTACCAACTCTTAGTTACTCTTGCACACTATCCGATGTCAGATGTTATTGTGTCTTACAGATAACTCTTGGGTCGTACAATCTTGGGCAATCTTACACACTATCCAGTTCAAACATAGTTGTGTCTTACAGACAACCTTTGGGTTACCAACTTTTTGGGAAATCTAGTTTATCGTCCGATTTGGGATGGCGTCTTATAGACTTCTCTTAGATGATATGTTTTCTTTAACCCTAGCGGCGAACATCATTTGATCCTGTGACTGTATGTGCATTCTTGTTGCTATGGTTAGAACACTCTGCACATTCTGTTGTTCTGGCTTACAAGTGTAATGCACATTTCTATTGCTGCAACTTAGAAGTGCCATGATTTGCATATTCCCATTGCTGCTACTTTAGACACCTTGTGCATTCCCGTTGTTGCGACTTAGAAGTGTCATGATTTGAGCATTCCCGTTGTTGCGACTTGAACACTTTGCACATTCCCGTTGTTGTGGCTTACAAGTGTTAGGATGATAATATGAATCCCATGAGGCGGTTTGCAAATGATGGTCCTATAAACATGTAAATGACTCTTCATGGTAATTGTCAGAAAATATCACCTTTAGCTTTTGTGTTGTCACATTGATTCCTTTGCGTGTACCTGCACTTTAAGGCAAATGATTAGTAGACACCATGTCGCTTTTACTAGCGACCACAGTCAAATTCAAAATTAAGAAAAGCTTTAAAGAAAGTATTCATCAAAATAACTTTGTTTGCAAGCTTCCTCTTTTTTCGAGATAGATAAAAAAAATAAGGAGTTATTCTGAATGTAAATGAATGGTTGAACCCATATCTGGGGACAATTATAAATACCATTTTTGAACATCGTGTGTTTATTGTGATCTCTGATCTGCTGGTGATTTGAGGATGTCGTCGACTTCTCCTTATCTGATAGTTCCTGTAAACTACAAGAAAACTTGTCAGTTCTAGGGAAACTCTGTCTCTTTCGGCCTCTTCCCATTGTTTCATCTTCTTTTGCCAATCTTGGGAGTTTAGTATCATCGTATTGCTTTGAATATGCTGAACAATGAGCGATTTTCGCTGATTCCTAGCACTCTTTAGGATAACCTGCATCCACAGAAATTTTTTTAGTTTTTGGCAAAACAGATCTGTGTTGACTTTCTTCGGTCTTGTGCTCTTGTTTTCTCATCTTCGGGTGCTCTTTATCCTCGAGAGCTTGACTCGATTTCTTGGGTCATGGTGGATGTAAGACAAATTTAATTTAATGAAAGAGAAATAATTTATAAGGATTTTTCAGCTAAGTTTTGAAAAATAGCAATTTTGAAGAAGTGGTTTGAAAAAATCTCTTCCAATATTGCCATGTCAAATACTAGCCAATGAACGTCCTTAACTCGAGGCCTTGATATATCTAACACATTGCTGGTGAAAAATGCTTCATCATCCTAGCTGGAAAGTTTGAAAATAGTCTTTGAGAAATCTGTCGTAGCTTGGGATTAGTCCGCCTTGGACCTTGTTGCTGCTGGGGATTTTTGAAGTAGAATCTGATTTCTTGGTGCTGTGAAATTCTTCAGAGTTTGTTTTTTGAACTCTCAGATGAATCTTGGTGGAAATTTTGAGGTCCTCCTCAAAATTTCTGCCCAGTTAAAGATTTCGTGATGAATCTCATATCGTTGATAGAGACTTGATACTCCGTGAAGATTATGGGATTCTTTCTCGAGATCCATTTCATTTGCTCTTTGGCATAGTTTGCATTATGACTCGTTGGAGTATGATCCTCGCCTTCTGAATTTTTTAGATTCCTTTCTCAAAAATTCTTCCCCAGTTTCCATTTTTTGGGGTGGTATGACTGAGTCGTTGTGTCTTCTACGTATCCACAAGCCTGCTCCTGTTTTTTTGGAAAATGACCTTCACCTTCTGAATTTTTGAGATTTCTTTCTCAAAAATTCTGCCCCAGTTTCCATTTCCTAGGGTGATATAACCGAGCCATTATGGTGCCTACGTATCCCGTTGAAGCAGGAATCAGGTCAAACGTAGTTCCCACACTTATAGTGGGATTTTATTGGAGATTAATAAAGGAGTGAACGAAGTTGATAAAGGCCGCCTGCGTATCACATTCTTGAGAATTCAGGTCAAACGTAGTTCGTACAAAGAGGATAGGGGAAATATTGTTAAACTACCAAGGATAGCAAATAGAAAATGTGATTACATGGAAAGAAACTAAAGGAAAAACTATCTTCAGGCATAGTATCTTTTGATAGCTTCTGAGTCGACTGATTTTATCCACACCTTGGTCATCTGCCACCGACAACACCTTTGGATAGTAATGTGTGGATGACATAATGTCTTTGTTAATTTGGTGAATTTTCCTTTGTGTTTATCTTGATGTGGGGAAGATCAACTGCTCATTTTTTGTACTTGAATTCCATTGGTTATGATTTCTTTGACTAGATTTCTCTTGATTCTCAAATTGTTCGAGGACCATAATTATTCGTCATACTCTTCACATTCATCATCTACATCAGTTGTTCATTCAGCTCATGACATGGCATAACATTGACAGTTTTTTTTAAATTATCATACCTAAACAAGGTTAGATAATATCATTTTAAACATGAAAGGTAAATAAAAGCAGTTGATTTTTTAGATAGGTGAGGCTTTTATTGAAATTGAAAATTTTCATAAATCTTGGCGATGGCTTGTATGAGTACAAATCTATGCCTTTTGGAAAGCAGGAAAATAGTACTAAGGAAAATAAAGAAATAAGGGGTGGGTCTCGGGCCTCATCCAAACCGTCATCGATTTTTAAATTTGTCCTCTCATCTACCACAGTGACCAAGAAATCATGAGTGGAGTGGAGGTCCAATTTTGCAATTGCTCCCCCAGATTCAGCTTTTTGATTCCTGATGCCTCAGGGAACTCTTTTAGGATATTATCACATTCTTTGAAGAGGTGTTCGATTCCATCCCCAGGACTGTTGCTTGCGGGCTTTACATATATGGAAAGTGACTGGTAGAGGTGACTAAGTGGCTTTGGTAGCTCCAGATCAATATTCTTCTTAACCTTGTCTTCAGAGTGGTTCTCTCTGATTTGGACGTAGCCTATACCATTCTTGAGAGGCTTTTAGGGGCATACTTGATAAGATGTGGTCATTAACATAAACTTAGACTCCTTGTTTATGTTTAGAGAGGCCACAACTTTGTTCAAATTTTTCACTCTGTTCGGACTGATTTGTGTTATGAACTTGCTTGCCACCCACTCTTCATCAGTCTCTATCATGTTGATAGCGGCTCCATTTGTTGATACTGTTTGAAGTGAGATAACCTTTTGATCAATTAAATCATGAATCTTGTATTTCAGATTGATGCAATCTTCTGTAGCATGCCCAGCACTTCCAGCATGGTATGCGGAATGTCGATCGGCTTTAAAAAATTAAGAGTTAGTATTGACAGATCTTGGCACAATGGGTTGAATCAATCCAGCTTCTTTGAGTATTTCAAAAAGTTGAGTCTGACTCTCAGCCAATGGTGTAAAGGTTTGGGGAGGTTTCTTTTCAAAGCTCGGAGATGGTGTTTGAAAATTTGGTTGGTAGTTTTGATAATTTCATAGAGGTGTTTGGTAATTTCGGGATAAGTTGTTATAGTTCAGAGGTGGAGTCTGATAATTTTGGTAACTAATTTGAGCATAGAAAGCAGGGCAAGGGCTTTGTGGAGCTGCGAGGTATGTCTCGGATGATGAAAGCTTCTGAGAGCTAAACTTGGATGGTTTTCTAGACCTTGTGCGCAAACCGAAAGATATGGAGGATACGTCTTCCTTTTTCTTCCTTTGAAATCTGAGAGACTCCGGCTCTGTAGAGATCCTGGTGATTTTCCCAGTCCTAATGCCCTCTTCGACTGTTTCACCAATTTTGACTAAAACAAAATATTTTGAATTGACTGTTGATAGCCTACTTTACCTACTTGACGAAAGGGAACGAACAACGTTTCATTTCCGAGTTTATGGATTCAGTCATCTTATTGTAGACTTCTAATTCTTGGGCTCGCATAAATATGGCGATAATTTCTTCCTCAGTCATAGGAGGTCGGGAACTCGCTGCTTCCTTTCTCCATCAAAAGCGTAGACACGCAAACACTCATCAGTTTTCTGCTTCATAAGATCTAGCGAATACCTATCTGGGACAATCTCCACATTGTAGTCAAATCTTTTAGCAAAATCTTTTGCCAAGGAATTCCATCCAGACCATTTCTTCAACTCTTGCGAAGCAAACCATTATAGCGCTTCACCGCTTAGAATTTGGCTAAAGAGCCTCATTAGTAGCGCTTTATTTTTACCCGCTCCTATCATTCGATCACAATAACTTCTTAAATAGACCATGGGATTTCCAGTGCCATTGAAAGCCTCAAATTTTAGGATTTTAAATCCTTCAGGCAGTTGCAAATTTGGGTGGATGCAAAATTATCATAGTTGAATCTCGCTTTGTCGGGCGAACTGTGCAATTCCTTGGTCTTGGCAATCTCACTTTTCATTAACATCATGTACTTATTATGCCTATCTTTCACGACCTTCCATTCTTTCTCCTTGGGATTTTCTGAAAAAGTGAGGTAGGGTTTAAGTATAGTGGCATGGAGGGTGGTGGGTGGCACATTTAGGATAGGTGGTAGGTGCGGGATATTTAGAGTGGAGTTTTGGTATGTGGAGGTAATGTGTTGTGGATTGTTGGAATTTGAATCGTTATTCTGGTACGTAGAAGGAATATAGGCATTTGGAGGGATGTTGTGAGTGCTTGGATTGTCACTTCGATTATCATGCTGGACAACTTGATGTGAGGTATTAGCAGAAAATGGATTTGGAGCGATCAAATCAGTGGCGGGTGGTCTAGGAGTTGAGGAAGCGGGTGCATTGGAGCGGGTAGAAAAACCTTTGAATTTCGGAGAACTTAGAGAAGGAAGATGGAGCGGAGGCCTCATTTCGTTAGGAACATTTGCAGCATTGGTCATCCTTGTTAATTCTCAGTTCTTGCGCATTTCTTCTTGCATCTCATCAATTTTTTGCATTAGCTGCACAATAAGCTCAC
The DNA here is from genome assembly GCA_003996215.1 of Jaltomata sinuosa. Taxonomy (NCBI): domain Eukaryota; kingdom Viridiplantae; phylum Streptophyta; class Magnoliopsida; order Solanales; family Solanaceae; genus Jaltomata; species Jaltomata sinuosa. The sequence goes on from QJPP01004356.1 coordinate 970,717, forward strand.
TCTGGTCTGCTAGGACTGGCTCTTGTATAGCCACATTGGTCAACCTAGTTTTCTTAGTGTTATCAGTCATTTTCCTTATCTTTTTATCAAGCAATGATCAGGAAAGGATGTTTTGAGGATGTTTTGCTATTCTTTCAACACAGATCAGTTTCTTAACGTTTACCTGTTACAGAAAAAAATAACTCAAAAGACAACCATGTTAGATTTTATTCATGATAAATAATGCAAGGTATTTGACAAAACGTAAACAAACAAATGTTGCTTCATTAGAGGCGAATCACTCCATGTGTGAGTTTTTAGAGAAGGATTCAAACGGACAGGACTTTGTCCGTTGATTTTGAGTGCTTTGATAGGTTAAATTGACTCGTGATGAATTTTGATCTTCCGATGTATATTTTTGAGTCAAGAAACAATTCTTTAATTTCTTTCGCCAAAAGAGCAGAAATGAGAATTTTTAAGATATAGGGGATGATCCCCGTAAGGATGTAGTTTGGATATGGTAAGTTAATTTTTCGAAGAGTTAGGAACAAGTTTTGAAGAGAATTTTAAGGAGGCTTTAGGGTTTTTTTTCAGGGAATTTTGGACTACTCCAAGAGCTATTTTGGTAGGACTTTTCATGGTGAGCTTATATCCTTCCTATTAGTTCTAAAAATATTGAAATAAGAGTGGATCAATTAACCTTTGATTTGGGCAACACACATAAGCACGTAAGTCAGTTATATCATATAACAGTTCATAGCGCGTCCTATACAGATATGTTGCCTTTTTATGCCAAAGGTAGGCCTAACGAATTGAAGGTATGCATATCGTTTGTAAATGTTCCATTTCCCCCGAAAATATTATATACAAAATGATTATGAAATGGTGATACAAAATAAAGAAAAAGGAATGTATATCAAAAATCAGTCCTACGTAGGGGTACAATCCTAAACTAGGTCATCATGGCTGGTCCTTCATTCTCGAACTTCTTGTACTTCTTGGAATTCTGAACGCCTTTCAAATAATAAAGAACTATCTAGAATTTCCAACCTCCGGGGACAATGGTTCGTACAACTCGACATCACATCCTTCAATTGAACACATAGGGGATGATTGTTCTTTCAGGCTGAGGGCCCTTTCGAACACAAGGTGATCTTACTAATGGACTTAACATCCCTCGGATATTAATACATCTTAGTTCAATGCCTATTTCAGGATTTGGTTTCGCTCTAACCTGGGTTTACTAGAATAGGTTTCGGAGTTGACCGGGAACCCTGACAGACAACCACGGGCTAAAACAACAAGTGATTGTTAATCAACCGCGGGTCAACTACTTCACTCGTCTATTTGGAAAATTGTGTTTTTGTTAAGAACGACTGCAAATACTTGCATAATCGCCTTTTTACCCCTAATGCAATCTAATGCTTTGCCAAGAGAGGCAAAATATGCCATGAACAGTTTATAATTGCGAAAAGTAAAAAAGTAAGAAAAATCAATAAAGTTACTAATTATTACAATTCGAATAGTTAGTCAAATAAGTTAGTTGTAAATAATGAGGTTAGAATCTAGTTGAATATTTCCCAGCAGAGTCGCCATTTCTGTTTTCTCGAAAAATGGTTTTATGTTTCAACTTATTTGAAAATTCATTTTGAAAATCAAGTTAAAGTTTCAAAATATTTTCAAATAAAAGCAAGAGTCGCCACTTAGTTTTATAAAGGGAAAAACCAAGAAAAACTTTTAAAAGTCTTAGGTCTAAAATAGTAAAAGACTTAGAAAATTAAAGATTGAGGATAATAGGTTCCTATTAATTCTTCGAGAAGGGTTTAAAGGCATTCGAAACATCCGCTAAGTCACGGTTATCCGAACTTGTTAAAAACATAACTTATTTATGACTAACTTAAAAAAATTGTTTGCTTTTGGAAAATATGAAAATCATTTGATGAGAAAGCGATTTTGTCTAAAATAAATTAATCAAGTATGGAACTGCATTTTCTTACAGCAACTTTGAGGAAAAAACAGTGAACGTATTTCAAAGGAAAATAATGATCGAGTTTGTCATTTTTAGAACTTAAGAAAAACATTATTTATGAAATAAACGGATTAACGATGTGGTATATCTATTTTTCAGGGGAAAAAGTATTTAACTAGAAAGGTTATTACTTTGGGGATTTTCACTAAGTTGAATTAAAATAAATTAGAGTGTTAGAATTCAAACAAATATACATACAAAATAAAGGAAGAGTAAAATTGATCAAGCTTTGGGCTGAATCATCAATTTTTAGGCCTTTACGCCCAAAAACCTGTCCTAAACTACTAAATTCGTTGTTGCTTCTTATGCACTTTTAAGTCCGAAATATCCTGCCATTTACATACTTTAGGCTTTTCCAGCCCTTTCTGATAGCTGCTAATATTGCTTATGGGTTTTAGCCCATTTCTTTCATTTCCAAACACCTGTACATTAGGTTCCTGAATTGTGTTGGGGCTGACACGACATTGTCGGATTTTAACCCAACAGACAATGCAAGGCGGAAGGGTGAGTCCTTGTAGACTCAGGCAGGTATTTACATGCATCAAATGAAAAAGAAAAGGAATTAGAACTTATTCAAGAAGAGCAAATTAACTAATGAATTTTATCAAGAACAAGTGTCACGACCCCGACCGTCGTGAGTGGCACCCACCCAACCCCCAGATGAGCGAACCATTAGAGTCCAACTCTTAGCCTAGCCTAACAGCTTAAAACCAGTGCAGAAAGTAAACTAGCATTCAATCTTGAATAAAACCAACTCTATAAATAAATAAAATAAACTGCGGAAATCCCTCCCTAGAATCTAAAAGTCATCGTACCGAAAACATCTATAAAACTAGAGTACGGGGATGCAACCCCAAAACAAAAGAAATAGTCTAAGCCCAAAATAAGTGGGATACAACTAATAACAAAGAAATCAAGGCAGCTCGATCGAACAGCTCACCCTTGATATCTTGAAGTGTCTGGCCTACAAGTGAAGTCGTGCATCAACCGCCAGATGATTTTCTGTATTCACAAAAAGACAAGCAAGTGCAGTATCAGTACACAACCACCGTGTACTGTTAGGATTATCAGCTAGTTCTAAAATATGCAATATATGGGTAGTACAGAAATCAAGTAAAAGTACAGAAAATACATAGGCAAGTCAACAGGTATTTCCTAGACTACAAGTCTCTACCTAAGTTGTCCCACATGTAAACCACCTCACAGTTATGATCAATAATCCACAACAATAACAGTCATATCCCGTTAAATATCTCGGACCCACCCTGGATCCCCTCTAGACAACACCTAAGTGTCAGACAAACAACCCGGTCTACGCCAAGACCAACTCGTAAAATAATATAACAACCCAGCCTCTCAAGGACCAAAATACACAACAACAATTCAAGTTCACAACCTGGTCCACTCAGGGAACCATTAAGTAAAGATGCAGAAATACAAGAAAGTAAACCCATAACAGGTGTGGTACTCGAGCCAACCGTTAGTATTATCCCATATCAGGTGTGGTACCCGAGCCAACCGTTAGTATTATCCCATATCAGGTGTGGTACCCGAGCCAACCGTTAGTATTATCCCATACCAGGCGTGGTACCCGAGAAAACCATTAGTATTATCCCGTACCAGGCATGGTACCCGAGCCAACCAAAGTCAAACAATACACGATCACAAAAATGAGCAATCAACTTGTAAAACCAACAAGCACAATACAATGTTCAATTTACCAGACTGCTAACAGGATATTAGACATTTCTAATCATTACCAAAGCAATGCATTTCATACAAATACTTAGATAAGTGTACTTAAACACACACAGCATACAGGAATCAAACTATCACCTACCTCGAAATGATTCAAAGCTCTACTCAACCGGAGTTTTTTCATTTCCCAAAGTTTGTGCCGGTTCTTGGTCTAAAACAACACACAATAACCAAGAATCAATTTATATGGCCTACAATTTACTCGAATTATGCAAAATCCTAAACCCCAGGCCACCCATGATCATTCCACCCTTTTTCCCTGGCTTCCCCGCCATTAATTCACCTAGTTCTACCATTTTTTTGGAACAATTAGGGAATTAAGGTCACATGATCATAAGATAGTAAAATTAGCAACATCCAAGAACTTCTACACATAGAATCCCCCTTTTTCCCCAGATTCTACCCTCCCTAAATCAATCCAAACATTTCCCCAAGTCCACTACTAGCAATTCTACTGCATAGGAAGAGTATTATGGATTTTGGGGAGTAGAAACCTTACCTTAGGGAATAAAAATGATGAAGAATGGAGGAATATGCCTGAAATCGCCTTAGCCCTTCTCCCAAACGAACTTGTGAAAACTGAATGTTTTTGGGGAAGTTTCTACATTAAATCCCGTCAGGCTCCACTATAGCAGTCCGCTCTGCTATAGCGGTATCGTCGTAGCAGAGTCATCCATTATGGCAGAGGCTGAGCAGCGTTGACTTTCATCATAGCAATAAAAAAAAATTCTTTAGTGGAGGTTGCCGTGGCGGAGTGTCAACCGCTATAGCAGTTGACATGATATAGAAAGTCGTAAAATATCCAAAATTAGTCCATTTCTCAACAAAATTATTTTTTCGACATTCCGAAATAACCTCTTCATGTCAACCTCAATTCCGGGAGTTTTACTTACTCGAATTTGATTCCGAAAAGTCTCCCGGACTTCTTTATGTGTTAGCTACAGGGAAAACTAGCTCATATCATGACATCAAACCCAATCCTTACCCGAATTGTCCTAGACCATACCTCACTCCAAAACTGGCCGAGGCTAGCCTAGCCCAGAATTTCAAACTCCCAAACCTGGAGTTTTCTAACTCTAAAACTTGGCACAAAAAGTTTACCCGTAATGACGGACCCAGTCATTACATCAGATACCAATTTACTCATCATTCATCCTCGAATGATCAAACCTAAAAATATGGAAAGATAAAGAAGGAAAGAGTAGTACCTGTATCCTCAAAGAAGTGAGGGTACTTGTCCCGCATATCCCTCTCAGTTTTCCAAGTGACTTCCTCAACCGGATGATGCTTCCATTGAACTTTTACCATACTGATCTCCTTTGTCCTCAATTTCCAGACATCCCGATCAAGAATTAAAACTGGCTACTCTTCATAGCGAAGATCCTTATCAAGTAACACCTCATCCCACTTGATGATGTAGTCCCCATCCCCATGGTATCGCTTTAGCATGGATACATGAAATACTAGATGGATACCCAACAAACTAGGTGACAGTGCTAACTTGTAATCCACTGGCCCCACAATTTTGAGAACCTCAAACGGACTGATGAACCGGGGGCTGAGCTCGCCCCTCTTACCGAAATGCATAACTCCCTTTATTGGTGACACTTTCAGCAATACTTGTTCACCAAACTGAAATTCCATGTCCCAGACCATGGGATCTGCATATTCCTTCTGCCTTCTTTGGGAAGCTAGTAACTTGGCCTGAATACCTCTTACCTTTTCTTGCGCTTCCTTTACCAAGTTTACGCCCAAAGGTTTCACATTGCCTTCCTCAAACCACCCAATCAGTGACCTACAACTCCTCCCATACAAAGCCTCAAATGGTGCCATGTCAATACTGGAGTGGTAGCTATTATTGTATGAGAACTCACACAATGGTAGGAACTGATCTCAATGACCCCCGAAGTCAATCACACATACTCTCAGCATGTCCTCCAATACCTGAATCGTCCTTTCTGACTGACCATCAGTCTAAGGAGGGAAGGTTGTACTAATGGTGAGTTGAGTGCCCAACTCTTCGTGCAACTTACCCCAAAACTTGGAAGTAAATTGCGTACCCCTGTCTGAAATGATAGACAGTGGCACTCTATGCAATTTTACAATCTCCTTCACGTAGATCTTAGCCAATTGCTGTGAATTGTAATCCACCCTGACCAGAATGAAGTGAGCTGACTTGGTCAGTGTGTCAACAATGACCCAAATAGAATCATACTTCCCCAAGCTCTTGGGGAGACCCACCACGAAACCATGGCTATTCTCTCCCACTTCTACTCTGGAATAGGCATCCTCTGAAGTAGTCCTGCAGGTCTCTGGTGCTCATACTTTACCTGCTGGCAATTCTGACACTTAGACACAAAATCATCTATATCCCTTTTCATACCAGGCCACCAATAAAGTTGCCTCAAATTCCTGTACATCTATGTTACACCCGGATGAATTGAGTACCGCAAACCATGAGCCTCTGCCAACACTTTCTGAATCATGTCATCAACTCGAGGAACACATATCCTTCCTCTAAAGTTTAACACACCGCCAGAGTCCAACATGGCATCCCCAGACTCTCCAGATATTTCCTTGCCATGAAGCCTACTCAACTACGAATCTTGAAACTGTTTGACCTTTATCTACTCTATGAATGTGGATTTGACCTCAACACTAGCCAACATCCCACCTTGCTCTGAAATACCCAAGTGCATGAACTTGGACTCCAATGCCTGAATTTCCCTTGTCAGTGGTCGTTTGGACACTCCTAAATAAGCCAAACTGCTCATGCTAGTTGTTTTCTGGTTCAATGCATCTGGCACCACATTAGCCTTACCCGGATGGTACTGAATAGTCACATCGTAATCCTTCAACAATTCCATCCACCTCCTCTGCCTCAGGTTCAAATCCTTCTGAGTGAAGACATGCTGTAGACTGCGATGATCAGTGAACAATTCACACTTGACACCATAGAGATAGTGTCTCTAAATCTTGAGTGCAAAGACCACCGCTGCCCACTCTAAATTGTGAGTCGGGTAGTTTCTCTCATGCACCTTCAATTGCCTAGAAGCATAGGCTATCACATTCCTATCCTGCATCAACACAGCACCCAAACCAGAATGTGAAGCATCACAGTAAATAATAAGGTCTTTACCTTCAACCGGCAAGGACAAAATAGGAGTCGTGGTCAGAAGTGTCTTAAGCTTTTGGAAGCTCTCCTCACACTTTTTGGACCACATAAATGGCACATCTTTCTGTGCCAACCTTGGAAAGTGAGTAGCAATGGAGGAAATATCCTTAACAAACCTCCGGTAATAACCTGTGAGCCCAACAAAACTCCTCACCTCAGTCACAGAGCTAGGCCGGGCCTAACTCTTGACTGCCTTTATATTCTGGGGATCTACCATCACCCCATCTTCTGACACTATATGCCCCAATAATTCTACCAAAGTCAACCAGAACTCACACTTGGTCAACTTCGCATAAAGCTTTTGACGCCTCAAAATGTCCAATATTATACAGAGATGTTCATCATGCTCCTCCCTACTCTTGGAGTAGATCAAAATATCATTAATGAAAATGATGACGAACGAATCCAAGTAAGATTTAAACACCCCATTCATCAGACACATGAATGTCACTGGTGCATTGGTCAAACCAAATTTTATCACTAAGAACTCGTAATTCCCATACCGAGTCTGAAAAGTAGTCTTAGGAATGTCCTCAGGCCTAATTTTTAACTGGTGATACCCTGACCTCAAGTCAATTTTTGAAAACACTGATGCACCCTATAACTGGTCAAACAGATCATCAATACGGGGTAGAGGGTACTTATTCTGGATGGTAACCTTGTTCAACTGCCTGTAATCTATGCACATCCGCATACTACCATCCTTCTTCTTTACAAACAATACCGGAGCACCCCAAGGCAAAGCACTGGGATGGATAAATCCCTTATCTAGGAGTTCCTGAAGCTGATTCTTAAGTTCCATTAACTCTGTTGGAGCCATACGATACGGAGGAATGAAAATGGGATGAGTGCCCGGCTCCAAGTCAATACAAAAGCCAATATCCCCTGGAGGCATACCAGGCAAATCCGCTGGAAACACCTCTCAAAACTCTGAAACAAATGGAACTGACTCAATAGAGGGGGACTCCACACGATCATTCTGGAGATGATCCAAAAAGGCTAGACACCCTCTCCCTACTAACTTCCTAGCCCGAACGAATGATATAATCCTGACTGGCTTAGACCTGTACACACTTTCCCACTCTAGCCTCTCCTTACTCGGAATCTTGAGAGCCACAGTCTTGGTGTTACAATTCAATACAGCATGATAAGGGGATAACCAGGTCATGCCCAAAATAATGTTAAAGTCAACCATATCTAGGATTACAAATCTACCCAAGTATGCAGCCCCATAAAACAACAGAACAGTTGCGATAAATATGAGTCACCACAACCGACTCTCCAACCGGGGTAGAAACATAGATAGGGGAATCAAGGATATCACATACAAAGTCCAGACCCAACACAAAATTCACAGACACATAAGAATATGTAGAACCTGGGTCAAATAACACCGAAGCCATTTTATCACATATGAGAATGGTACCTTTGATTACTGTATCTGATCCATCAGCCTCGGTCCTCCCTAGAAATGCATAGCAGTGAGCCCGATCATCAATCCGGCCACCCTCTCTGGCCGGCTGCGTCGCACCCCTGCCTGTGCTACCATTCTCTCTGTCTCTCCGGCCTCCTGAAAAGTTACCTCGCCCACCCTGTGGACGACCTTTAGCATAACCACCTCTACCTGCCAGGACCACAGCCTTGGGATGCTGCTGAACCTGATTACTGGTCTGCCTGTGAGGGCACTCTTTCTTAAAGTGGCCCAGATCACCACAATAAAAGTAACCACGATCAAGTACAGGCCTGCTAGCAGATGAATAAGAAGCTCCCTGGCCTCTAGGAGCTGAAAACGGTTGATTAGCTTCTGGATGACCACCTGTAGAAGTTGGTAGAGCTCACAAAATAGGACAGGCTGAGTATACCTGCTGATTCTGGCCCATGGGGTATGAACCACCATAATTTCCCTCATTCTGAGGCTTCTTGGCTAACACCTTAGCTTGCCCCGCCTGCCTGACTCCCTCAAGTTTCTTTCCATAATCCACCACATTATTAAAGCCCTTCCCTGAAGAAGTCATGAGCACAGACAGTACCGAAGCTCAGTATTCAAACATTTGATAAACAATCAAACCCGCTCCTCCTCGGAACCCAGCAACTGCGTAGCAAAATAAGACAAGGCATGAAAGTTTGCCTTATAAGAAGAGACTGACATGCTACCCTGCTCCAAATTCAAGAACTCATCCTTTTTTTCGTCCCTCAAAGTAAGGGGTATGTACTTCTCTAAGAAAAGAGAATGGAACTGCTCCCAAGTCAGTGGAGGTAAAATGGATGACCGATACTCCATATGAGATCTCCACCACTGCTTGGAATCACCCTGCAGTTGAAATATGATGAACTCCACCCCATACTGTTGCACAATGCCCAGCTTGTACGGCCTCTCATAATAATCCAGTATGAACTCATAAGCATCTTCCATGTCAGTACCCTAAACGTAGGAGGTTTCAACTTGATAAATTTGGTCAGCATATCATGTTCATTCCCTGTCATCACTGGGCCTAGCGTTGGCCTGAAGAAGTCACCTGTGCCTGAAGTTGCATCCATCCTAGGAGCCATAGGATCTGTTGGCTGAGTGCCCAGAGCCTGATTTGCAAGTGTCGCAGGTATGGCTCCAGCACCAACCAAACCACTCCAGATATTCCAAGCCTGGTGAAATGCTTCTGGTATCATAGAAGGAAGGCCTGCACCTCCAGCCGGTGCCGCCTCTGCCTCAGCCTGCGCCCCATCATCCTCCACAACAACTTCCATATCTTCAACAACTTTTTCCTGAGGTGGAGGAGGGTTTGCTTCTCGCGCTCCTGCAGCATCCTGAGCTCCACCTATGGCGGGCATGGCTCTACCACGTCCTCTTCCCCTTCCCCCGCCTCTACGATGGACAATTGGGCCCGTTGCTAGGATCGTCGGTCTAGCTCCATTGTTCCTTGTGTTAACCATCTGTGGACAGAATAGTGAAAGAGTCAGATACCAATTTGTATCACCAGATACCAATTGGAATCAAGTTATAGCACGATGGAAGAAAGAAGAGATAGTTTCCTAAAGTCCCATAGCCCCTCGAAGAAAAGTACGGACGTCTCCACACCATTCCGCAAGACTCAACTAGACCTATTTTGGTATGACGTGATCAACGAACCTAGGGCTCTGATACCATCTTTGTCACGACCCCGACCATCGTGAGTGGCACCCACCTAACCCCCGGATAAGCGAACCATTAGAGTTCTACTCTTAGCCTAGCCTAACATCTTAAAACTAGTGCAGAAAGTAAACTAGCATTCAATCTTGAATAAAACCAACTCTATAAAAAAAAACTGCAGAAATCCCTCCCTAGAATCTGAAAGTCATCGTACCGAAAACATCTATCAAATTAGAGTACGCGGATGCAACCCCAAAACAAAAGAAATAGTCTAAGCCCAAAATAAGTGGGCTACAACTAATAAGAAAGAAACCAAGACAGCTCGATCGAATAGCTTACCTTTGATATCTTGAAGTGTCTGGCCTACAAGTGAGGACGTGCGTCAACCATCGAAAGATTTTTTGTACTCACAAAAACACAAGCAAGTGCAGTATCAGTACATAACCACTGTGTACTGGTAGGATCATCAGCCAGTTCCAAAATATATAATATATGGGTAGTAGAGAAATCAAGTAAAAGTACAAAAAATACATAGGCAAGTCAACAGGTATTTCCTAGACTACAAGTTTCTACCTAAGTTGTCCCACATGTAAACCACCTCACAGTTATGATCAATAATCCACAACAATAACAGTCATATCTCGTTACATATCTCAGACCTACCCTGGATCCCCTCTAGACAACACCTTAGTGTAAGATAAATAACCCGGTTTACGCCAAGACCAACTCGTAAAATAATATAACAACCCAGCCTCTCAAGGACAAAAATACACAACAACAATTCAAGTTCACAACCTGGTCCACTCAGGGAACCATTAAGTAAAGATGCAGAAATACAAGAAAGTAAACCCGTAACAGGCGTGGTACCCAAGCCAACCGTTAGTGTTATCCCATACCAGGCGTGGTACCTGAGCTAACAGTTAGTATTATCCTATATCAGGTGTGGTACCCGAGCAACCTATTAGTATTATCCCGTACCATGCATGGTACCCGAGCCAACCAAAGTCAAACAATCCACGGTCACAAAAATGAACAATCAACTTGTAAAACCAACAAGAACAATACAATGTTCAATTTACCAGACTGCTAATAGGATATTAGACATTTCTAATCATTCCCAAAGCAATGCATTTCATACGAATACTTAGATAAGTGTACTTAAACACATACAGCATACAGAGAGCAAACCATTACCTACCTCAAAATGATTCAAAGCTCTACTCAACCGAAGCTTTCCCGTTTCCCAAAATTCATGCAGGTTTTTGGTCTAAAACAACACACAATAACCAAGAATAAATTTATATGGCCTACAATTTACCCGAATTATGCAAAATCCTAAACCTCAAGCCACCCATGATCATTCCACCCTTTTTCCCGTGCTTCCCCACCAATAATTCACCTAGTTCTACTATTTGTTTGGAACAATTAGGGAATTAAGGTCACATGATCATAAGATAGTAAAATTTGCAAAATCCAAGAACTTCTACACATAGAATCCCCCTTTTTCCCTGGATTCTACCCTCCCTGAGTCATTCCAAACCTTTCCCTAAGTCCACTCCTAGAAATTCTACCGCATAGGAAAAGTATTACGGAGTTTGGAGAGTAGAAACCTTACCTTAGGGAAGAAAAATGATGAAGAATAGAGGAAAAATGCCTGAAATCCCCCTAGCCCTTCTCCCAAACGAACTTGTGAAAACTGAATGTTTTTAGGAAAGTTTCTGCATTAAATCCCGTCAGGCTCTACTTTAGCAGTCCACTCAACTATAGCAATACCACCGTAGCGGAGTCATCCGCTATGGTGGAGGTTGACCGGCGTTGACTTTCGCTGTAGCGGTAATTTTTCTGCTATAGCGGAGGTTGCCGTGGCGGAGTGTCAACCTCTATAGCGGTTAACACGGGACAGAAAGTTATAAAATCTCCAAAACTAGTCCATTTTATAATACACTTATTTTCTCGATGTTCTGAAATAACCTCTTCATGTCAACCTCGATTTCGGGAGTTCTACTTACCCGAATTCAATTCTGAAAAGTCCCTCGGACTTCTTTATGTGTTAGCTACGGGGAAAACTAGCTCATATCACGACATCAAACCCAATCCTTACCCGAATTGCCCTAGACCATACCTTACTCCAAAACTGGCCGAGGCTAGGCTAGCCCAGAATTTCAAACTCCCAAACCCAGAGTTTTCTAACTCTAAAACTTGGCACAAAAAGTTTACCCGTAACGACGGACCCAGTCATTACAACAAGGCAGTGACAAACACAACATAGTGAGCAACCAGTAGGTTAATTACTTAAAAGAAACTGATTGAAGGATAGAAAGTTATTAATCCATTTGTAGATTTTAGAATCCCAAACAAGACCTTAAGACGAAGCTTAAAACTTATACCAAATTAAAACCGATATGTATTTACTCAAATTAACTAGTTAATTCAAGGAATAGCCAAGAATGGTTTTATTACACTTAAATATCAACACAGAAAGAGCATAGCCATGGAACAGACCCAATATTCAATTATTAATTGGGAATCAACATAATTCTCATAGGTAGAGACAAAGCGTACAAGGCCACGCAGGATCGACGATCTCTAGTGTAGTCCTATGTCCTAACGTGTGAAGAAAACTAACCTTTTGTCTTAAACAAGATCAAATCAAGATGCGTTAATCAACATTCTTGGATAGATGAAAGAAGAGGACATAGTTTTCAATTTGTAAACAAACACATGATCATGAAAATAGCATATTCAAAATGGAACTTTTTGAGTTAAACTTCATCTTATTTTACCAAAGGGCACATGTTTCTTATCATGATATTACTATCAGGTATACAACATCCTATGGGAACTTATTTTACTGGGAAAGGATAAACATGAATGCATATTTGACTATCTCAACCATAGTCGCTGAAACGTAAGTGGATACTTTAAAACATGCATTTTTCGTACATAACTTTATCATACAGGAACCTTTTTTAGACATGCTAGTGTATAATACTTGACCAAAATCCTTTTATGTTAACAAATCTGCATGTATGTCTCATCAGGTGCAGCTATAAGGAGGAAACTTGGTTTGGAAACTAGTACTATAATATGCACATACATCTTGCTAAATTAGAAAGTAAAAGGATCATGATAACATCTTTTTTTCTCAATGGATCATTGTAAGATGTATTGATATAGCCACCGTAGTCAAAAGCTACTGCCTCAACATAAAGATAAAGAAAAGTTAAGGGGAATTGTTCAATCTATCATACAATTTTCACCTAAATTCATCAGGAGAACAAATTAGAAGATTTGTATACCAAACTAAAACTTGAAAGAATATTATAAACACACAACATATTGATTCAAAGAGACCTACATTCTAGAAACTCATGGGGTCTGAATGTTCCATAAATCAGTGATTAGATCTTAAACCAAGGAAACCAACGTTTGAAAGATAATCAGAAACATACGGTTCTCTAAAGAAACAACATCGAATTAAAGGTGAAAGAACTAATAGTATTCATTAAAAACAAATCCTTCGGCTAAAGAAATATATCAACAACTAAAAGAACTCTAGGACGATAGTAACCTTAAAGGTTGAAATAAAACATATGGCTCAAACTAACAGTTCAAGAGAAGACAATAAAATTTAAATCTATTAGATTCTAACAAAATTGAAATAAATTGAGTAAAAATGGAGCAAAGATCACTTGTTTTGGAGAAGCGAATAGGACTCGAACTTCATCGGAAAGCTTCAACACCGCCAGAAATCAAACTTAGGGATTTCTTAGCTAAAAATTCATGCTCAAAGGAGTCTTATAGAATTTTTCGCCCTATAAACGCCCTTTTTCACTTACCCACACCGTGAAAACTGTGGGGTTTATATAGGGGAAGATTTGGGGAAATTTGGGAGTGTTGAGCGATGTGGGAGAATGGATTTTAGAGGGTTTTTTGCTTGAGCATAACGATCCAGCTCATGGAATCGTACCATCTTGGATGATTTTGAGCAGGATTTGAGCGAGAAGGACAAGGGATGAAGGCATTTGCTCCATGTCGCTTGTTTATGGAGGCTTCTCATACGAATCTCTTGTGTTAGGCACACATAGAGGATGGGAGAGATGAGGGGGAGAGGGAAATCACTAGCAGCGGCAATTTAGGGTTCATGTGGAGTTACATCATTTTGAAGGAAAGAGAAGATCTTAAGGGGTCGTTTTGTTCGCTGGTGTAGTGTTTTGGAAAGAAAAGAGAAGAGGGAGTATAAAGGGGGTGAATTAAAGGTGTGGGTCGAACGGGTCAAGAGAAATTGGTGCAAAAGAAGTGGGCTAGGCGGATGATTGGCCCAAATGCAATTTGGTGGAGGAGGGATTAGGATAAGCAGAAGTTAGTTTAGGAAATGGCCATATTTGTTTGCAAATGTGGCCGAATTGAATTAAGGGAGAGTTTGAACCAAAATCAAAGATGAAAAGAATTAATTTCACAATTAATTAGACGATCTTCTACATTTAACAACCAAGAATAATTATTTTATAAAACATATTTAACCTATTTTAGAACAAAAGAATCAATTTTGTGGAAAACGTAGCACTTTAAATGAGATTTTCATTAAAACATATTTTCAAATGTTTCTTTAAGTAAAATTTATATATCTCTACATAATTAAATATAGAGTATACATATTTCACTTAGAATTACCAAATCAATCCTCAAATTAATAATGTTTTTTGAAGCTTTAAAATTTGTAAAACAATTATTTCAAAATTGTTTAAAATAGTAAAAGCTCGAAATTAATCACGAATGTGGAGGGCAAAAATTGGGTGTCAATAAAGAGTTGCAGAACTGGGACGCAACTCCCCTCATGACTCTCCACTTGTTTGGGTATCCAAAGAAATTTTTTATGAAAAAATCGGTGATGGTCTGGATGAGGCTCCCTGACCCACCCTTTGTGTTTTCAATTTCCTCGTACTGTTTTACCTCTTTCCAAAAGGCACAGACACGCATTCATGCGGGTTATAGCCATAGTTTGTAAATATTTTTGGATTTCAATGAAAGCCTCCTTTGTTGTTTATTTTATTTACTTGGTACCATCTAACTTGTTTTATTTATGGTTTCAGTAATAGTAACTTAAAACCTGCTAATGTCATGTCACGCCAAGAGTTGAATGAACAAGTCAGAGGATACGATATTGGATCCAAAGGGTATGTTGAAGAAATCATGGTCCCGGAACAAACAACCAAGAAGTCTAAGAACTTTGAAGACCAGAAAAGGACCCACCTAAAAGAGTTTGAGGTGGTCGATCTGGGAGGCAATGGTCAAGTTGAAGAAATTAGCGTCGGTGTTCATTTGTCAAAAGCGCAAAAGAAAAAACTTATCAGCCTGCTCAAGCCATACATCGACATCTTTGATTGGTCCTACAATAATAGCACAGGAATGAGCATAAACATCATCTCCTAAAATTTATTGGTCAATCCAAAATTCAATCCAGGGAATGGACAGTTAATCCTTCCCTCCCCCGAGACAAAGGAAAGTTTGCACCAAATTGGCAAGGATCGTATGTTGTCCATAAAGTGCTATTTTGAGGAGTTTTAATTTTTTCCAAGATGTATGGCTAAGTGTGGCCCAACCCGATCAACTCCAATGCCGAAAAGAGATATTGCGCCTAAAGACAATTTCTTTTCCTTTCTTTTCCTGTAATCGTATTTCTGATTGTAACCGTTTTACACTTTGTAATAGCTTAAAATTTCCCTATCCTGTTTGTACGAACTATGTCTGACCTGAATTCTCAAGAATGAGATACGTAGGCGGCCTGTGTCGGCTTCGATCAACCCTTTAGGAAAATCTATCTTTCCCCTTTTTATCTTGAACTACGTTCGACCTGAATTCTCAAGAATGAGATACATAGGCAGCCTTTGTCGGCCTCGATCACCCCTTTATTTATTTCTAATATTCTCCCACTTCAAGTATGGGAACTAAGTTTGACCTGATTCCTGCCTCAACGGATTATGTAGGTGCCACAACGGTTCGGTCATATTACCCAGGAAATGGAAACTGGGAAAGAATTTTCAAGAAAGGAATCTCAAAAATTCAAAAGGCGAATATCGTCTTCAACAAGTCAGAATGCAGAAGGTGGTAAAGAGCGATTGAGATGGATATCGAAAAAGAATCTCAAGGTCCCCAAGAGTGTCAAAACTCTTATCAATGGAATAAGATTCATTATGAAACCTTTAACTGGGGCTGAAATTTTGAGGAAGACCTTAAAATTTCCACCAAACTTCATTCAAAATTTTGGAAACAAACTCCGAAGAAATTTCCCCAGCACTGGGAGATCAGAGTCTACTTCAAAAATCCCCAGTTGCAGCGAAGTTTGAGGTGGATTAATCCCCAGCTATGACAGATTTCTCAAAAGGTCATTTTTAAAACCTTCATCTAAGATGTCAGAGGATCTCCAGAGTCCGCCAACAGCGTATCAGAGATGTCAAAGCCCCAAGTAAAGGACATTCATTGAGCTAGTGCATGACATGATTGGCATAGACCTTTCCAAAACTATCCTTTTTCAAATCTTTGTTTTCCACAGAACTTGTTTACAAAAGATTAGTTTAATCCTTTATAATTTGATTTTGTCTTATTTCTACTGTGACCCGAGGGGTCGAGGACGAAGAGTATCCAAGAGTGGAAAACATCCAGAAAAGACAAAGTAAGGAGCAGAGGATCGAAGGAGGTCAACACAGATCAATTTTGCCAAAAACTAATAATTTTTTTTGTGGAGGAAGGTTGTCCTAAAAAATATGTTAGAGATCAGCGAAAGTCCCTTGTTATCCAATGTGCTCAAAGCAACAAGACCAGATTTCCAAAATTGGCGAGAAAAGCCAAAATGGTGGGAAGGAGCCGAAAGAGGCAAAAGTCCCTAGAATGGACAGATCTTCTTGTAGTTGCAGGAACTACCAGATAAAGAGAGATCGGCAGCATCCTCGAATCCCCAAGCAGATCAGAACGCTGCGGCCAACCTCAAAAGTAAATCACCAACTGAGAGATCAACAACGTTCTCCACAAATCCCTAGCAAATCAGAAATCATCACGAACAGACGATGTTCGAAAATGATATTTGTGGCTCTCCCCAGAAATGGGCACAATCATTTCATTCACATTTTAAATAAAAGTTGTTTTGATTTGCTTCATAAAATGTCATCTTTTAAGTTTTTCAAATTTGATTGTGGTCGCTAGTAAGAGCGATGCTTGTGTCTACTAATCGTTTTCCTTGAGCACAGGTACACACAAAGGAGTCAACATGACAAAATAAAGACCAAAGGTGATATTTTTTGCAACTGTTGCGCATGGCATTGCACGATCATCCTCGTCATTATCATATTTGTATGTCACATGGACCATGTCACAAAGAACATGTCACAAGGACTATGTCACAAAGAACATTTCACAAGGACCATGTCACAAAGACCATGTCACAAGGACCATATCGCAAGGACCATGTCTCGAGGACCATCATTATTCATTACCACAGATACACATTTGTTGCGAAGATTATTTCTCTCTACCGGCCGGTTTCAAAGAGGATGACATTCAGAGGCATCCCTAAGTCATACTTGGTGCGCAAAATTGACCCAAAATCATTTATATCCAAGATCGCGTAAGATGACGGAGTATGACATTGAGGATAAATGCACATGCATATTTAAAAGATATTTATTCATTCTTACTATTATTCCAAGACAACAGAGTCTGGCATTCAGTATATTTATATCCGATATCGCGTAAGACGGTGAAGTCTGACGTTGAGGATATCTTTGCTTTATTACTATGTCAAGACAACAGAGTCTGGCATTCAGCATATTTATATCCAATATCGCATGAGACGGCAAAGTCTGACACTGAGGATATCTTTGCTCGCTTATTATTATTCCGCCAGGAAAACAGAGTATGGCGTTCAATATATTTATAGCTAATATTGCGTGAGACGGCAGAGTCTGACGTCAAGGATATTTATGCACCCTTATTTATTATTGCATTGAGACAAAAAAGTCTCACACTGAAGGATGTTCTTACATTTAAAAGCATCGATCACCAAAGGATACAACAATATTTGATCATGTGGCAAAGGCCTTGTCACTCTCGATAATCAAATACCGCTTGCTGTCAAGGTCGAAAGAACATAGTCTGAAGGATGTCTGTAAGATGTCGTCCAAATCAGAAGATGAACCGGATCTCCTAAATTGGAAGGCCAAAGGTCATCTATAAGTCACAATGATCTCTGAAATCGGATAGTGTGCAAGATTACTCAAAACTTGATAGACTAAGAGTTATTTGTAAGACGCAGCAATATCTGAAACTGGATAGTGTGCAAGATCACCCAAAGATTGACAGTTCAAGGGTAATGCGTAAGTCGCAATAATATTTGAAATTGGATAAAAGTGAAAGACTACCAAAAATTGATAGTCCAAGGGTTATCTATAAGTCACGACATATCCACGTTGATATTGTGTAAGACTACTCAAAGATTAGCAATTCAAGGGAAATCTCTAAGTCGCGTTACATCCAAAATTGGATAAAAGTGCAGGATTACCCTAAAAACTGGTAATTCGAAGGACATCTGTAAGCCGCCTCTATCCAAAGTCAGATGATGTGCAAGATCACTCGGAGGCTGACAAATTAAGGGATGTCTGTAAGCTGCCTCAATCCAAAATTGGATAATGTGCTAGATTACCCAAAGCTTGACGATTCGGGGAATATTTGTTAGTCGCGTCAATATGGATGATGCGTGAGACTTATCCCAGAGTCATATGTAAAGACCACTACCGATATCTGCAAGGGCTATCACATCCAGGAGTAAATTATACAGGAATGCCTAATGCGCAAGGAATATTTTCTGACTAGGAAGCAGAGTCATAGATACAACATAATAGGGAAAATTTTAACAAAAAATAAGTATTTTTGTTATAAATCTAATGCCCGTTGGGGTATTAGTTTGTCCCTACTTTTATTATCAATTAGTCATAAACATAATAGGGAAAATTTCATAAATGACTATAGTTTAGGTCCATATTATATAGCTGAAAATTTCATAAATGACTATAGTTTAGGCCCATACTATATAGTTTAGCAATAGTTTTGATATTTACGTAATATAACTCACTTTTAAGTCACTATTTTGAGTATCAGGTATCGAGTATCGTAGTTGTGTTTGAGAACATGTATTTATGATACAATTCTGATGATAATCGTTGTATTATTTTTTGTGATGCGCAAATGAAAAAAATTATTGATACAATATTTGAATCATTGTATCACTCCCAAAATAAATATATAGATATAATTTTTTTGATAATAGATGTATCAATTTATCAATTTTTCTGATACACATACAATCTTATAATAACTGCATCAATTTTTTCGGATACACATATAATTTTTTCTGATACATAGATATAAGGGATATTTTCAAAAATATACACTTTAAGAAAAATAATTACATTTATGTAGCCCATAAAAATAATTATACTAGCATAGCCCATTTTTACATGATATACAAATTTATACATTGTTATACAAGTTTCTACCACTTTATATAACTTTATACCACTTTATATACAAATGTATAAACTTGTATAATAGTGTATAAATGTGTATACACTTAAACATTGTTATACAAACATGTATAATACTGTATAAAGTTATTTATGTATACTTTCACATTGTTATACATCTTATAATACACATCAAAAGTTGTAACCCTCTAATAACCATCATTAATTTAAGAAATTATTACAATCATATCAATAACAATTAGAGTGGATTAATTTTAACAATGTCTTACCAATTGACATCAATAGTCCAAAAAGAGGTTAAAAAAAGAAAAACTTTATAGGGCTAATGACCTAGAGGAGCTCAAGAGAATAAATGAGAACTCAAAAAGAATCTCACCGACTCAACACTCTTTGTTATATGCTCTGTCAATGATTAAAATTACACTAAATTAACCTAAAATGGAATTCAACATAATGGAGGAAGAGAAAGATTTGCATTTTTCTTTCTAAAGAGCAAGTTAGGGATGAATTAGAAGACAGAAGAATACCGTTTAGGTTGACGAATTTGATGATTCAGTTGAGGCGGAAAAAATGAAAGCAATTGATGTGTGAAGAGGGAGAAAAACGTGAAGCAAACAATGAACTGTAACTACTGAAAAAGTGAGCTATTAGTGTAATAATTTATTTCAATGTTCATACAATCTTGATGGAGTTCATTAATCCTACACAGTAAAAATTTTAGTTCTTAAACCTCTTTAATCTTGATCATCTAGTTTCACCCCCAAAATATCTCTTCTCAGTTTTCTCTCTCTTTATCTCTCTGCTGCTACTGCAGCAAAAAATCATTGTGGATTTCCTTTGATTTGACCTAAATATCTCACTATCATTAACAATAAGTTTTTCATTTAGCTGTTTTAATTTATTTTTTAAATACTTCTGCACAATCACCAGGTCAATAAAGAAGAAGTTATGGTACAGAATTGTTGCAGAAAGGAAAAAGAAAAGAGTACCGAAAAAATGGGTTACATGATGTAAAAATATAAAGTTGGGCCAAAAACTGTAATAATTTTATCCCAATGGTTATAGAGTTTAATTTTCCCTAGATATAATTAGTTGTATCAATATATTTCAACAGAAGAAGGGAAAAAAAAATCTGGTACATAAAAAAGTTCGATCCCCATAGAAGCAGAATCCATACCAACTCCGAAACAACTACTTCTCTCCATTATCTGAACACTTTTCTGAGCTAAATTCCTACCATGCAAATCACTAACGCCTTGTAAAATCCTTCGATTCTGAAGGCCAAATCCTATGTTGCCTTTAACTGTGAGGAAACATCAATAAAAATAAACTACAATAAATTAAGCAATACACAAATCACCCACATACTCTACACTATTATCAGTGAAACACCGTCAATTTCATCATTTACACTAAACGACTCAATATGAATCAAAACTCCACATCAGATTTGAAGTAAAACCAGAAGGGAAGGGCGGGGGTGGGGGGAAGGGGATCTGGTGGGGGTGTGAGGGCTTAGTAGAGGAGATGATGGCGGAGAAGGAAGGGGCGGGTGGGATCTAGTGGGGGTGGGTTTTGGTAGTGGAAATGGTGGCAAAGAAGGGAAGGGCTATTAGTGGGGGCACTACTAAAAAAAATAGCAAAACCCACCACAAATTTTGGTCAGTAATTACCGACCGAAAGTGATGGGTTTTTGTGATTTTTTTTTTAAACTACAAAACCGACCAAATGTGAACGGTTTTCTTAAAAAAAAATAGCAGAAAAATGATTTTCCGACCTTAAATGGTCGGAATATTTCCCGGCAAAAAATTTATTAAAAAATCCGACCTCATTTGATCGGTTTTTTGAAAAAAAAATAAAAAATATATAATATATATTGTTTTAAAATTCATAATATAAATATAAATATAATTTTATTATATAATATGTAATAAATATTACTATCATTAACAAAACCGTCCACTTATGGATGATTTTTATAATATATAATTTTATTATTAAAAATACCGTCCACCTTTGTACGGTTTTGTCTCCATTAAATAATATTTTATTAAAAAAACCAACCACTTTTGATCGGTTTGTTCTTATTTATTTTGATAAAACCCACCACTTTAGGTCGGTTTTGTTAAAAATATATATATCTAAAATTATTTTTTGTATATATTATTATTTATTAACATAACAATAATATTAAATACGTTTTTTCACGTACATATATAATTGTTGAGTAATTTAATTAATCAAGTCCTATATATTAATGGTTCGTCGTCTTGAGTATATGTCTCGTCTAGTAATGTACGTATTCAAAAGCTAATTAATCAAGTAGTATGGAATACGTTGTATTACATACATATGTATGAGGTAATATATATACGATCGTTGAGAAATGTAATTAACCAAGTCCTATATATATTAATTCTCCATCGTCTTGATATATATATATATATATATATTATATATATATATATATATATATATATATATATATATAATATATTATATATATATGTCTCATCTAGCTCGATGTATGTAGGTTAAGTATTGATCAAAAATTATACCGATCGATAATTCATTATCCAAGTAGTATGAAATACGTACGTTGTAATACTTACATATGAGTTAAATATACTGATCATTGAGAAATGTAATTAACCAATAGTCCCTATATATATATATATATATATATATATTATTATAATAATATATTATATATAATATATATATTATAATATAATGGTCCATCATCTTGAATATACATATTCTCATCTAGTGATGTACGTATATATTTATATATATATATATATATATATATATATATATATATATAGTATATATATATATATATATATAGTACGTATTCAAAAGCTAATTAACCGATCGATAATCCATATCCAAGTACGTAGTATGGAATACGTTGTATATTACGTACATATGAGTCAATATATGATCATTGAGAAATGTAATTAATCAAGTCCTATATATTATATATAATGATCCATCGTCTTGAATATATGTCTTGTCTAGTGATGTACGTATATACATAGTACGTATTCAAAAGCTAATTAACCAATCAATATATAATTCATATCCAAGTAGTACGGAATACGTTGTATATTACATACATATGAGTTAATATACGATCATTGAGAAATATAATTAACCAAGTTATTCTATATATTATAATGATCCGTCGTCTTGAATATATGTCTCCTCTAGTGATGTACATATATATATATATATAGTACGTAGTCAAAAGCTAATTAAATAATCGATAATCCATCCAAGCAGTGGAATACCAATGTATTACGTACACACGAGATAATATACGATTGTTGAGTAATATAAATAACCAAGTCCTATATATATAGTAATAATTTGTCGTCTTGAAAATATGTTTTTGTGTAGCGATATTGTACGTATTTATATAGTACGTATTCAAAAGCTAATTAACCGACCGATAATCCATCCAAGTAGTATGGAATACGTTGTATTACGTACATATATGAGGTAATATACGATCGTTAAGTAATATAATTAATCAAGTCCGATCCTATATATTAATGGTCCATCGTCTTGAATATATATGTCTCGTCTTTAGTGATGTACATATATATAGTACATATATTCAAAAGCTAATTAACTAATCGATAATTCATCCAAGTAGTGGAATACGTTGTATTATGTACATATGAGGTAATATACGATCGTTAAGTAATGTAATTAACCAAGTCCTATATATTATTGGTCCATCGTCTTGAATATATGTCTCGTCTAGTGATGTACATATATAGTACGTATTCAAAAGCTAATTAATTAATTGATCGATAATCCATCCAAGTAGTATGGAATACAATGTATAGTAATATAATCGTTGAGTAATATAATGAATCAATAATGTATCCGAATTTATGAAATACGTTGATGATTAAATAATTTTTATTAATTATTTTAATTTTTTTAATAAAACCGACCTCAAGTGGTCAGTTTTATCAAAAAATACTTTATTAAAAAAATATTTTTTAGTAAAACCGACCACAGTTGGTCGATTTTTTTAAAAATATTTTTTTAATTTCATTTTATTAAAATCGACCACAGTTGGTTGGTTTTGAATTTTTTTTGAATTTCTTTTACCTAAAAACCCTAACATTCACACACACCCTAACTACACACTCTCTCTCTCCCCGACGGCTAACCCCTCCACCACCCTCACACACCCCTCCCTCCGGCGCACCCCTCCCTCCGGCGCCCCCTCCCTCGGGCGTGTCACGACCTAACTACTGGGCCGTGTGGACACCTACTCTAATCCACCCAGATAGGAGAACCCTTACCACCCGAACCAACAGGTAAAGCGGAAAAAGAAATAAATCATGAAATAAAACCCCTTTTTATACATGGAACTTCCTTTACAAAATTTCAAGAAATAACGACTTACAAAACTTGTGAAAAATCATTTAAAATATGAGACAACCCTCCCTAGAACCTAGTAACACCTACGGGATACTATTCCCCTCACATATCATAGTAACACTTTACTCCTATCAATACCAGGCCTCGAGACACCACATATCTCTAAATCACACAACAACAAAATTCCATTGGAACTCATCCTGGCGTGAGGCATCCTGTCATGGAACTTGTGAAAAATCATTTAAAATATGAGACAACCCTCCCTAGAACCTAGTAACACCTACGGGATACTATTCCCCTCACATATCATAGTAACACTTTACTCCTATCAATACCAGGCCTCGAGACACCACATATCTCTAAATCACACAACAACAAAATTCCATTGGAACTCATCCTGGCGTGAGGTTTTTGTCAACTCTCATCTTAGGGGAAATTCTATCCGGGCACTTACGCCCTAACCAATGCTATGGCGAGCACACCCACAACTCAAAGAATGGTGATACCGGTATTATCATGACCGACATAAGGAATAACCATGTTAAAGGATTCATTTAATAACCCCACTCCCCCGACCGACCCTACCACTAAGGGTCATCACTAATAAAACAAATCAATAATCGCCCTCACAATATAAGCCTATGAGCAGTGTCCCACACTACTCAGTCAATCACGGGTCATTTGCCAAATTCTACACGAGTGACTATTCCCACCGATGGTCAATCAAAATTTTACTAATATCCCGGGCTACCATATCTACTCTTTCCTCCTATTGCACATAGATGCTAAATTTCTGGCAACTTTCCTTATATGCATACTATATCATCTATCTGGACGATTTCCTTTTTTCACATAGCAACTCATAATGTAACCATTATTTTAGATGCCCCAGGAATAAAATGAAAAACAAGGGAAAGCAAGGCAGGCACTCTGCCCTGCGCTAAAAAAAATCCCGCTATAGCGGGATCGCCTTAGAGGTCTAGTTCGCTATGGCGGTCCCGACAGTAACAACCCAGAAATTTGAAATTTCCAGCAAGTGCATCCTTCCACCTTCCCGGTTATCATTGTCTAATCCTGTCAAGCCCGCCATGGTCTTAAACCACCCTTAAGACCATTCCTGGCATCCAGCGCATCACAATTTAGCATAAAATATTATCAATTACAAAGAATTAACACTAGACAATCGTTCCCAACAATATCTTTCCGCCATTACACACTAATGACTCCTTTGTTCCCATGGTTCCCAACCAAGTTCCGACTGTCCTGAAACCGAAGCTTCCCTAAAGTCACAGTTCCCAATCCCTTATCATCTTAACCAATGATAAGCCCTTTTTCAAAAATGCGGTACCACTTTTAAATCAAGACTTTTAACAGCTTATCACAGCCTAAGGTACATAGAACTTTCAACTTAATGACCCTCTGCAGACTCAACATGCACGGCAGACAACAATTTACACATATTTCAAGCTAGTCACACGAGAATTGTACAACACAACATTTCAACTTCAAGTCACAACCAAATCAAGTCACATAATTTACTCTCTATTCGTCCCATGGATGACCATTAGTCGATCATCCATGTCTTACCATAACTCCCACTATTAAGCAATAATAGCCCTTGTCCCTGGTACTTATTCACATACCAACCACTTGAAACCTGAGTTCCCACAAGTATATATATCATTTTCCCTTATCATTTTTATCAATGATAAGACCCTGCCCCGCATTTAGCATACTGTTTTCCACTTGAATTACAAACAAGAAATCCTTCAATTGTTAACACATAACCAAGTTAAGACTCCTTGCTAACCACAAATTTCAAAGTAACTCAAGCAATTACACACTACACAATAGCGGTCATTCACATAATGCAATACATACAATCACGAGTCTCAAGCTCCAATAAGAGCTGCATCATATTCATGTTGGATTGTGTTTATTACACCGTATAATCTTCCACCTGAGATATGTATGACGAGTCCATATATATTTCTGAATTGTGTTGTTCCTGGCCCGCGTAATCCAAAATGTCAGATTGATGTGTATCTACAACCTTTGATTGATGAGTTAAAATTGTTGTGGTCTGAGGGAGTTCAAACCTGGGACATTTCACTTAAACAAAATTTTAATTTGCGTGCTTCTTTAATGTGGACTATTAATGATTTCCCTGCTTATGGAATGTTGTTTGGATGGATGACAGCTGGAAAGTTAGCTTGTCCCTACTTCATGGAAACCACTAAATCCTTTCGATTAAAACATGGTCAAAAAACTTCATGGTTTGATTGTCATCGTAGATTCTGGCCAGATAAGCATGAGTTTAGAAGAATGAAGTATGCATTTACAAAGAAAAAAATAGAACAAGATGGTCCACCTCGAAAATTAACTGGCCATGATATTTGGGAGAGGGTTAAATAATTGCCAAAGGTTATCGAGGAAAAACTGTACAAATTTCATGAATATGGTGTTTCACATAATTGGACAAAGCAAAGCATATTCTGGGAATAGGGGTGTACATGGACCGGGTTGGTTCAAATTTTTTAAACACTAAACCAAACCATTAGTGTCGGGTTTTTAAATTTATAAACCAAACCAAACCAATAAAAGTCGGATTTTCCAACCTCGGATTTTTTTGGGTTTTTTCGGTTTCCTCGGATTTTTCGGGTTTTTTTGGGTTTTTTCCGATAAAGTCTTCATACAAATATATAATTAAATTGTGCTTCAAATATTTCTTTAGTCCGAACAAAATACATCTATCTAAGGTATTTCTTAAAAAAATAACACAAAATATATTCACTTTATTTGAAATTTATGAAGAGAGTGATGACAATAAAATATTCAACCAAAAAAATAATAAAATCGCATGGAATAAAATATTGCATATTAATAAGTCATAATAAAAATAATCATAATTTAAAAATATTAAGTCATGCTAAAATAAGTCTAATAAGTATTAACTACATAACTAAATATTAAACAGAAAAATAAATTAGTTTATGCATTTATGTAAAATAAAGAATAAATATCTAACATGATTGTCATTCCTAGTGTTGGATTGAATAATCTTTTGTTAATATTCGTATTGTTTTGGGTTTTATTTGAGTTACTAATATCTATAGGTTGTAGAAAGACTTATTGAACCATTTAAAATTCTAAGTTTAAACTTGAAATAACATATTGAAAGATAAAAGCTATGAAAAAATTGAAGAAATATTTATAAATTACATCACAATAAATATTTTTATGTATAAAATATTTTTAAAAATAGTATATATGTAATATCGAGTTGGTTCGGTTCGGTTTGACTTTTTTTAGTTAAAACCAACCAAACCAATTATAGTCGGGTTTTTTTTTTCAACACCAAACCAAGTCAAACGAAACCACTAGTTGGGTTTTTTTTGCGGTTTGATTCGGTTTGCGGTTTGATTCGGTTTACGGTTCGGTTTTGTACACCCCTATCTGGGAGTTACCATATTGGAAGGATAATCTACTTAGGCATAATCTTGATGTCATGCATATTGAAAAAAATTATTTTGATAACTTGTTCAACACTGTGATGGATATGAATGACAAGACAAAGGATAATGTTAAGGCTAGACTTGACTTACCAATTCATTGGAGACGGCCAGAGCTACATTTGCAATAGTCTGCCAATAACAATGTCTTTAAGCCCAAGGCCAGTTATACATTCACATTGGAACAAAAGCAAAAAAAATGTGAGTGGGTAGAAAGTTTGAAGATGCCAGATGGATATGCCTCCAATTTAGGGAAGAGGGTTGACATGGAGCATGGAATCTTACATGAGATGAAAAGTCATGACTGTCACGTTTTCATGGAACAACTAATTTCAATTGCTTTTAGTGGATTGCCTGAAAAAATATGAAAACTGATGACAGAGATTAGTTTGTTCTTCAAGAACTGTGTTCTAGCACTTTGAGAGTAGAAAATCTGATTCTGTTGGCCGAAAATATTGTTGTTATCACTAATAAGTTGGAGAAGATTCTTCCACCTGGATTCTTCGATGTGATGGAACATCTTCCCATTCACCTTGTAGATGAAACCCTATTGGGAGGTCCAGTTCAAACTAGGTGGATGTATCCTTTTGAGCGGTAAGCAATGATAATAGACTAACGTATAACTATTTTTTATAAATTACATGGCTAAAATTTAATTTTGCAGAACCATTGGCAAAAGAAAAGGAGGTGTTAAGAACAAAAATAGGGTGGAAGGCTCTATAGTTGAAGCATACCTTGCTAGAGAAACAACCCACTTTTGTTCTTACTACTTTGATGATCAAGTGTCATGTTTGAGAATCAGACCAAATCGACATCAAGACACTCAGAATGACCCTGCTCTAGATCAATTATCAATATTCAATCAACCAGGTAAGCATGCAAAAAAGCTTAAACATTGCTTGCTTATCGAAAGGGAGAAAAATGATGCAGCGTCACATGTCTTGCTGAATTACCCAGAAGTTCAACCCTTTTTAGAGTAAGAAAATTAAATACTTACACAACATATTCAATTGTGATTATCTTAAGGAAACTAACGCCTCATTGTGAATAAACAGTTTTTTTGTGAGCGAATTTGGCCAAGATCAAGTGAATCCATCATTTACATTATGGTATAGTAATTGGGTAAGTGCTATTATAATCACATAATAAAGTTAAAATCTTCACTCATCCTTTAACTAACACTGTATTTAACTTAAAAACTATATATAGGTGCACTATTCGCCACATGCAGCCACATACTCTCAATTGTTAAAGGATATCTCTTATGGACCGATTGAAGTTCATACAATGACTCAGTATACTGTAAATGGGTTTAAATTTGCCACCGAGGAATACTCAAAGCATCGAAAAACTAACAATAGTGGTGTTTGGGTTAAAGGTGATGATGGAAACCAAAATGACAGTGTTGATTATTTTGGCGTCCTACAAGAGATTTTACAGTTGGAGCATTCTGGTTGGCCAGTAAAAAGAATAGTACTTTTTCGATGCAAGTGGTTTGATCCAACCCCAAACATAGGCACGAGAGAACTTAAGAAACATAACATCATTGAAGTTAAACACACTAGATTATTGAGGGCTTATGATTCTTTTATTATTGCCCAAAATGCTAATCAAGTGTACTATGCTCCTTATCAGTTGCGTACGGACAAGTCTAATTGGTGGGTTATTATCAAAACTAAGCCTATAGGGCGGGTGAAAGTTGAGAATGTGTTGGATGTTGCATATCAGAACGAAATAGAGAATGTTCACCAAGTTGTGGATGTTGATTTAGAAGATAATTTGGAGCATCCTGAACACATTTTAGAAGAAGTTAGTCCATAAGAGATACAAATGTTAGCAAATATGGATGATGAGCAACCAACAGAAGAAGAGGTTGAATGGATAGACGATGAGGAAATTTCCGAAGAGGATGAATGGATAGACGATGAGGAAACTTCAGAAGAAGAGGATTAACAATATAATTAGTTTGTTGCATGTGTTCTTTATTTTTAATTGTTAATGTTTGTATACTTTGTATTATTGTCTTAATTAATATTAATTACTATTATTTTTAGAAGCAAAGTGACTAATGTAGTGAATATTTCCTCGTATTTCTTTTCGTATAAATGATAATCTATATATATATATCTTCACAATGTATATTTTGCCTTTTAATTAATGTAGATGGTAAGTGATCATGAAAAGGAAAAGAAATTAAAGGTCAAAAAAACCAAAACTAAAAAGAACCCTCCTAATCGTAGAAGGCCCACATGAGTTCACATCCATGAGCCCCAGTCTGAGTCTATCCCACATAGGGCTCCACTTTAATATAGTAGGTCGTCTCAGCAGCCACAGAGTGTTCCTACACGGGTGGGTCCACTTCATCCACTTCATCCCTCTATTCAGACTCGATCGGCCCCCATCGTGGCACCTATGAAGGGCGACACCACCCTAGATGGTCATTATACACATATAGGTCCATCGTCTGTCATACCATCGGCTAGCAGCAGTAGGTCAGCTAGCACTACTGGATCAGTTGGGCTCTCCACTCTTCGTCTTCGAGACGAAAGCCCTACGCGTGCGAGTACTCCTCCTACAGGCTATTCAAGTGTACAGAGACCTCAGCCAGGCGATAGAGACGATGCCCGGAGGGTCTTCATCGAGCCTGACAAAGACAAGTATGATTTTATTAACTATATATAATAATTAACTTTCTATATGTTAAATTTTTTAAGTTTTGATTTAACCTCTTAAATGTTTGATCTTGTATTGAAGGTACAATCCAGATAACAGAATTACAAAGATCATCTTCAAATGCATCTCCCAACACTTCAAAGGTGTCTGGCCGTGTTGGGGCATGGTACCAAAATATGTTCAAGTGCAAATATTTAATGAATTTTGCGTAAAATTTTTATTAATTAACACACTTTACATTTAAAAATTGAATCTTATTAATGAATTTTTGTTGCAAAAATATTTCTGGTGGGATCCCGAGAATGAACAACGCATCTCTAATAATTTTTATCCCAGAGTCGCTAGTAGACTACATGGCTTGCTTTATTCTTCTCGGACGAAGCTTAAAAAGCCTAAATGGGTGCAACCACCTATTTGGAGTGGTTTATTAAATTACTGGCTAACTGATCCGACTTTTCTGAGGAGGAGCGAGCTTGGGAAGAAAGCCAGAGCGTCTAAGAAGGGAGGTTGTTTACATACTGGTGGAGCTATCAGTCAGGTTGCTAGCCAGAGGAAACTTGTACGTATTTTTTCATAATTCAATAGTTCTTTTTTCTTAGCTATTTTTTGGAAGTTCTTATTTTTAGATATTGATGATTTTATTATATGCAGGAAAAAGAGTTGGATAGGGCGCTAACTCAGGAGGAGTATTTTAAGCACTTCTACGTAAAGAAGAATAAGAAGAACCCAACGGATGAAGATTGTTGGGTTGAGGAACGTGCAAAAGAGACACATATAAGAACTTCATTCAATCTTACAATTTTTTTAACAATTAATGATATATACTTAGCTTGCATCTTTTCATATTAAGTTTGAATAGTTTGATATCTTTTAATTATTAATTACTTGCCTCAATTTAAATATAGGATAAGTATTTGCAAAAGCTTGATGAATACAGTAGTACTCGACCTACTGAAAGTCAGGACACCCCACTTTCACAAGAAGAAATTGAATAGCTTTGGAAAGAGTTTGCAGGTGACCCTGTTAGAGGTTCAGTCTACGGTTTTCCTAGAAAGTCCTCGGACAAACCGAAGTCTTATTTGCACTGTGGATCCTCCTCATCTAGCATAGATGATAGAGATGAAATGCGGGCTACGATAGTTGCTATGAATAAAGAGCTTGCTGCTAATGCCGAGAGGGAGAGGTTGAGGGAGGCTGCTATTGCCGAGAGGGATGTTGCTGCCGCCGAGAAGGATAGGTTGAGGGACGAGATGTTGCAGTCACTTCAGTCCCAGCTAAATCGACTCTTACATTCTGGGATTCTTATCCCTCCATGTCCCGGTGATGCACGACATCGTGCGGCAAGTCGAGGCCCACTTGATGAGTCCACTACAGAGGACGAGGAAGAGGACAATGAGGAGTGATTAGACTTGTTTATATTTTAAGACTATTTCATATTTAGACATGTTTATGTATGAATACTTCTTTATGTTTATCTTTAGACGTATTTTGATGGTGTTCTGATCGTATTTTAGATTGATTCGAATGGATATTACTTTGATTTGAAATTGTGTAGCGTAAATATCATTATGATGTGTTGGCAGCTCTTTGAGCTGCTTTGGGTTGATGTTTTTGTGAATTTTGAGCAGGTGGAATTAAGAAATGCAGCTTTATGCTGCTATTTTTTTACCAGAAAAACTGACCTCTTGTGGACGGTTTTGGTAAAATTACCAGAAAAAAGGTCCACAAATGGTCGGTTTTTTAATAGTTATTTTTATATATTTTATTAAAACCGACTAAAGTTGGTCGGTTTTGTTAATTTTTTTAATTAATTTTAATAAAACCGTCCACATTTGGTCGATTTTTTCAATTTTTTAAAAATAAATTTAAATAAAATCGATCAAATGTGGACGTTTTTTTAAATTTTCCTTTTTAATTAATTTTGACAAAACCGACCAAATGTGGACGGTTTTATTAATATTAATTAAAAAAGAAAATTTAAAAAACTAACCAAATGTGGACGGTTTTTTCAATTTCAATTTTTAATTAATTTTAAAAAAATCGT
The DNA here is from genome assembly GCA_003996215.1 of Jaltomata sinuosa. NCBI lineage: Eukaryota > Viridiplantae > Streptophyta > Magnoliopsida > Solanales > Solanaceae > Jaltomata > Jaltomata sinuosa. The sequence continues at coordinate 1,002,954 of QJPP01004356.1, forward strand.
CCAGGTGTGAACGATTTTATCAAAATTAATTAAAAAAGAAAATTGAAAAAACCGACGAACTATGAACTGTTTTTGCAATTTTCTTTTTTATAATAAATTATTAAATTGATTTATCAGAAAATAAATTAAATACTTTATTTATATTATGAAAATAAAATTTTAATAAACCAACCAAAGTTGGTCGGTAATTTTAAAAAAACATTTCGCCTATATTTTTAAAACGTCCAATTGTGGTCGTAAAAGAAAATCAGAAACCGACCACATTTGGACGGTTTTAATTACCTACCACCATATTACCGTCCAAATAAATTTGGATGATTTTTGGTCGGTTTTTCAGGATTAGCCATCACTTTTGGTCGGTTTTTGGTGGTGGGTAATCCTGAAATTTTTAGTAGTGGGGTGAGGCTTGGTAGTGGAGATGGCACCGGAGAATGGAGTTAGATTTAAGTGTGAGGAGTGTATCTTAATAGAAAAATCTACTAGAAAAAAAAAAAACTCTTGTTGAATTGTGTAATTTTTTCAAAATATAACTGTATTAGATAGTTATACTATCTATGTTTGCCTACTTAAGTAATTTTTCCAACATAATTTGACGAATTTAAGGTTGATACCCCACCATCACTGTGTGCCTAGTTGCACAAGAGTATTAATGACACTTAGTTTTGGGTTCTTACTTTCATTAATTTAAAACTTGTTTATGCTAATATATCTTTACGAATTGATACCCCAACTCTTGATTGCTTAACTGGTCACTCATCTTTTCCTCCTTTCTTTTGTTTCATGGTACAATCGTACAACTGGAGTTCTCATTTTAAAATTCATCTATGACCCAAAAAGATTTTGGGTCAGCAGCTATTAGGAACCGCATTTGAAGTCAAGTATTAAGAGTTGAGCTCTCAAAAAGCCCAACACTTTTAGTTTTCCCGTCCTTTATATTTTTTCACTTATTTATTGGTTACATTATTACTTGCTATTTGTTTTGTGTGATTGCATATGAATTCATAATCTCATAAGTGAATCTCTCTTCACCTTTAAGCATGAAGTATTTTTTATCGTCATTATTATACTATTCTTTACAACAGTTTTTCTCCAAGAAAAATAAAACTAAAAATAAAATGAAAGTAGGCAATATTTTTATCGTCATTGTTATACTTATGTTCTCTTGTGATTTAATTTGATTGATCTCAATTTTTTCTTACTTGCTTAAAGAATGAGTCGCATTCGTACAACTTCACCTTGAATGATTATAAAACCAATGACTATGTCACTGAGTTTGAGCTTAGGGTCACATTTCGTTTCAAGGTTTTAAAAACAATTTCATCTTCAAATTACATCAAGAGGTTAACATATTCTTTCAAAACTAAATTATGATATTGATTCAACAATGTGAAGCGTTTCACACTCAGCTCGGAGTATTATTACTTTGATAAAATTTTGGTTGCGGAATACTGATTCTTTACTCGTCTCTTTTCTTTTCTTTGCATGACTTGAAGAGTCTTCAAATCCCAAATGATCTTAAGATGCTGTTGAACTCGAGACAAGTGCTGCATTTTGAGCCCAAGTAAGACATTGATATTTATAATATCGTTAGGAATCTGTTGGAATTAACATACTCAACCCTTATCAGCTATCACTTTTAAAATAATTAACTAGTTTAGTGTAAGGGCATAGACCATGCATATTACGTTGATCAATAAATTTATACAAAAAGAATAATTATTGAAAAATAGTACTGTAATTGGCATTAAACTAAATGCAATATTTATTTAAATGATAAAAATTATGTTATTAGATTTGCACAATAGGTAACTTGGTATCTTCTTAACATGAAAGGATGACGAATTTATAAGTTAAATCTGTTGCACCTTATTTATAAAAATACAGCTTCACCTTGAATGATTATAAAAACTAATGACTATATCACTAAGTTTGAGCTTAGGGTCACAGTTCCTTTTAAGGTTCTAAAAGCATCTTCATTTTGTACGTTTGGATTGTGGTATCCCCTTTAGTTATCTAAGAGTCTGTTTGGCCTAGCGGTTGGGAGGTCAAAAATACTTTTTTGAAAATAAAATAAAATTTTGGGGGTAAAATAAGGTATTTGGCCAACTAGTAAAACTGCTTTTAAATAGAAGTAGAAGTAGTTTTTCTGTTATTGGGAAGAAAAGAGAATTTCTTCTTTGAAAAAGGGCCTAAAATACTGTTGAACTATTGAAAATGACGTAAAAATATCCTTCATCCACCTTTTGGCTCCCTTTTACCCATGTCATCCATCTTTGTGCTCTGTAATGCCCCTCGTGTTGACAGCCCCAGTATTTAACTTTTAAAAAAAAATCATTAATGACATGGAGTCTCCCTATTGGTCCCCATTTAATTAATTAAGTTAATTTAAAAAATTCACCTACAACCGGATCTAATTAAAAGACTCGTCCTGTTGAAAATCCCATACCAAGAGCTTTTTAAGTTTTAACCCAAACCTTTTAAGCTCACTTAGATCTGTCAAGCTCCTGTCTTTACTGCATTTTCTTGTTTCATTTTTCAATTCTCTTGAAAATTTGGTTATTTTAGTATAATTGATAGCTGGGAAATGTTTGATTTTGAAATTTTGGTTATTTTAGTTTTTTTTGTGGGCATGAATTTGTAATTGAGATTGAGATGTATGTTATTCACTTGATAATATTCTTCAGTTCATTTCCTAAGTAGATCTGAACATAGTATGTTATTATGTTGATTCTTGTGTGTTGAATTTTGGATACCGGTACCATCTGATTCACATAAATGAATTTTCAAAATTTATTCAATTTTGTTTAGTAAATGTTGATACCTACATAGATGTTAAACAACTAGTTATTGGACCAAGAAGAAGCAACAAAATTGAAAGGCTTCACAAAGATTGATTTGGGTCCCATGCCTACTTGACAACTAGCTAAAAGGACGACGGATGAGAAAGAACAGTTTAGGCCAATTGTTATGAAAGAAATTGTTTGTTCTTCTCATCTTCTCTTTGATGTCTAAAACTTCTCATCCCCTTCTAGTTATCCTTTGCTTGTTCCTCTAATTTCCAGTTAATTGTTGTTTTAGTATTTGTGTTCTAGTGCAGATCCTCCCCGTGATTATAATATACATCAGGTATTTGTGTATAGAAAATTGGTTTGTTATATTGGTGCTTTTATTGACATACTCTAATGGCAGTGGTTGTATTAGATCGATTCAGCGGCATCGGTAATCCAGAGGACTGGATTTATAGAGCGGAGCAATACTTCACTTTCCTGGGTTTCTCTGAAGAATGCTGGCTACATCTTCCTTCTTTATATCTCAATGATGAGTCCCTCGAGTGGTTCCGTTGGATGTTTCACAACGAACGATATTTTGATTGGAAGCATTTGAAGGGGAAGTTGGTGCTGCGTTTTCGAAAATGAACTTATGCAAAGTCTCCTGTGGTGCACGCTCAAATTACCAATATTCTAACTTAGCTACTGAAGATTGAGGATAAATGTTAATTTACGTCTCAACACATTGTAGTAGAAGATGCAAGGATTAGTTTTGCTACAGTCTTTAGCGGAGAGATTGCTTTTCCTTTGGCTGAAGAAAACTCAAGCCCTGTGGATACTGTCGAGGGCCATACGAAGTTGTTTCACACTTCTATCAATGAACATTCAGGCCATGTGGATAATATGTTTGATGAAATGTCTACTGGAGATTTCACCAAAGAAGTAGAGGAAACTTCTTCTGCCTCTAACTTTGTAGCTGATTTGGATGATATTCAGTCACCTAACATATTCGATGAGTTTTTTCATAATTGCTTCCCCAAGGTAGTCGTGGAGGTGCAACCCGGTAGTCCAATCAAGATGCTTAATAAAGAAGCACCAGGCCCTGAATGCAGCAAAGTCCAATTGTTCGATGAAAGTTCCCACAACATTAACTTTGTGGAGATAAGGTCAATTGCACCTCGAGTATCACTCCTAGTTCTTTTGATGGTCCAGAAGTTGTTAGGCCAAATGAACATCTCGAACGAGATATGTTAACGAGGTATATAGATGTTAACTCTCTTGATAGTAGCTCTCCTAAATGGAAAACTGATTTGGAGACCTTTGAAGACTTTTATCTTGCTGAATTTTTCATGGAATCTGTGGGTAATGAAGATCTATATCTCGGTATCTCGACAAGTTTAATGCATTCTGTTAAACTAATTCCTGACACTGAAAATGGAAAATCCACTAGGGGATTTAATGGACAACATATTTTGAGTCAATTTCCACTAGTTTCTACTGCTAATTTCCTTGTTGTAACCATTCCTCTGATTGCAATGGATATTTGTGTATGGGATTAAAGAATATATTTCGAGTTCACGGTTCTAACAAATTTTACAGAGAACGTTAAGGAATTACTATTGTTGGCTTGTACAAGTAAGTTTTTCGTAAATGCGGATTCAAACTCTATGAGTAGACTATGGGATCCTGGGCAACCATGGTGTGTGCATTGCTACTTGTCCAATGAGTTCTTTGTTATCTATAACTACATAAAGAGATTTACAGAGGAATTTCTACAAGAGGAGAGATACTTCTGGACCATGGATATTCAGGCAAAATTTCACAAGCTATTGGGTGACATGGAGCAAGTTGAGTCTGACCTTAAATCTGTTCATTTTTAAGCGTATCTGGGAGCATCTTCACTATAATTCTTTTCCCTCAATGGTTTACTTTGTGGGAAGTTCAACTAAAATTGTCCATTTAGACAAATGATTTTCTGGGAAGAGACTTAAAGTATAATGTGCAAATGCCTAGGCATAATAATGTGTCATGGGAGGGAAATTCTGGGTTGTAAGATGAAAAGTATGTTGATTTAACTATGATTAAAAATTTGGTGGAGGACTGCCATAATGCCGGAGATGGAATACAACTTAGTTTGCCTCTATCTTGTGTTCTCACTATGTTAAGTTGGAGTTTGAGTGAGTATCATGCAAATTATAAGTTGTTGTGGAGCTTAATCGTGTCATGATGTTATCAAAGCAACCTTTATTATGATGTCCATTCCAAGGATATTGTGGCCTATGGGACAAATTGAGAAACTACAAGGTTTTTCTTATCACATTCATGTCCAACGTGAAATAAACTATTCTGACACAATAAACAAAGCTTGGTATGAGGTTCTTGATTTTTCTCACAAGGGACTTACAAGTGCTTGTCATCAAGTGCACTTCGCCCGTCTTGAAGTCAATGTAAATACACCTACATTACCAACGCTTTTGTTGGCGAGATTTCTTGACATGAACCTTGAGGACAAGGTTCTTATTGAGGATGGGAGTATTGTTATGAACCAATCCCGGCCCAATGTTGATACCTACATGGATGTTAAACAACTAGTTTATTGGGCTGAGAAGAAGCAACAAAACTGGAAGGCCTTCACAAAGATTGATTTGGGACCCAGACCCACTTGACAACTAGCTAAAAGGACGATGGATGAGAAAGAACGGTTTAGGCAAATTGTTATGAAAGAAACTGTTTGTTCTTCTCATCTTCTCTCTGATGTCTAAAACTTCTCATACCCTTCTAGTTATCCTTTGCTTATTTCTTTAATTCCCAGTTAATTATTATTTTAGTATTTGTATTCTAGTATAAATCCGTCCAGCGATTATAATATATATCAGTTGTTTGTGTGTAGAAAATTGGTTTGTTACCGTGATTATGCTACTATGATTAATTTGATGAAGTGAAATTGATTTTTAAGGATTTGGGTTAAAACTTAAAAGGCTTCTGGTATGGGTTTTTCAATGGGGCGGGTCTTTTAATTGAATCTGATTATGGGTGGATCTTTTAAATTAACTTAATTAATTAAATAGGGACTAATAGGGAGACTCCACGTCATTAATAATTCTTTTAAAGTTTAATATTGGAGTTGTTAAAATTAGGGGCATTATTCTCATCCAGGACCATTTTCTATGCATTATACTCAGCTGGTGATAGAGATGAGATTTTAAGCTCAGGACCATTCTCTATGAATAGTGTTCCTCTGATCTTAAAGAAATGAACTCTCGAGTTCGATGTTGAGCAGGCGTTCCCCACTACTATGCCACTGTGTGTTAGATTTCCCAACCTCCCTTTGAACTGTAGGGGACAAGCCACTCTAAATAGAATTTCCAACAGACTTGGACAACCTATTATGGAAGATGAATGCACAAAAAACTGAATAAGGATTTCCTGTGCCAGGCTCCTTGTTGATATTGATGTGATGCAAGAGCTACCAAATGTGATTGAGATAACTGAATCCTTAAGAATACAGTTTAACAAAAAGGTGTTATATGACTGGAGGCCAAGATTCTATAAGAAGTGCATTCCTTATGGGAATGAACGCAAAGAGGACATCCCTAATAGAGCAGCTCCTAAGCAACAAGTACAGAGGCAGGGTGCTAATAGAGGGGGTCAGAGAGGAAAACAACCAATAAAACAATGGATGCACAAGCCAGTGCAGCAGGTGGTTGCTAAACCATAGAAAGGACAGAATTCTAGACAAGAGGAGATTACTGAGGAGTATTCATGTAGCTAGGGAGGATCCCAACCCTGTAAAAGCTTATCATAGAACTTTGACTCCACCAACACCTATTCCAAAAAATATTTCATCCCCATCCAGTAGAACTCTAGGGAGCATGTCTTCTGCTTCACTTATACAAAAGGGTGATCTAACTGAGGCAAAATATGGTAGCTACTGATAATGCTCAAGTAACACTCTCCATTACGGAGGTGAAAGAGATTGTTAAGCAAAATAAAATTTATAAACTCGATGGGAGTCGGGATCGATTTCACAGGGAATGGTAGAGTTTCCTAAAAAATTGTCGTGTATCAATCACCAATAGAGTTAATGTAAAAACAACAATAAAAGTAAAAATGTGGGAAATCGGGGAATTGGAAATTCTATCACAAAGTCAATTCTAAAAAAAATGGTAACGTAAACATGGAATTGTATCAAGAGAGAGGACGACTAGGGGTATATTTCCGATGGTACTTAAGCATGGGTTAAGGTACTCGCTCAATTGTATAAATTCTTATTAAAGGACATGGATAACATTGGTTTTAATTATGAATGTTAATCTTTTGATCCAACAATTATATTTCTGATGGTCTTTGTTCAAGCACCATGGTTTCAACAATAACCAACCAATTTAAGGCTCGGAGAAATCACACTATTTATAGCTTAGACACTTAAATGAGTGTTTTTTTTAGAGAATTGAGCTATTTCTAGCCTCAATCCAAATGGAATTCTCAAGTACCCACTAGTGAATTCTCATCCGAAATTATGAACCTCTTTCTCAAGCACGAACACAATCAAGTAATCTCAATCAATGTTTGCAATCATTAATTTTAGAGTTAAAACATGGAGAATTCACTAGATCCATATCAATTTAGCAATTATAAGCACAATTAAACAAGACTCATACCTAATTTCAAACACCCATCATGAACACACCCCTAGATAAGGAGACTAGCCACTCATGCTAAAGGAAATAGAGAATATACCAAATGGGTAATTCAATTTTCCTTTCATTAAAGAAGCTAATAACCAATATCCAAGCTTAATTTACAAATCCAAGGTTGAAAATGGAGGGAATTGAGTGAAACCCTCTATCTTGCCTTGGGAGAGAAAACTTATTCAACAATATTCCAAAAACTGAAAAACTATTCAAGACTGAAAAACTATGCCTAAATTGGATTTTAGAAGGTTCCCAAATTATCACATAAAAAGTAGACAAAAATATCCCTCAGGAGCTGTGCGTCGCATCGTGCATTTCACACGTCTCATTGTGCGCATCGCACAGCTCTGCATCAGTGGACCAGTGACTAGGCTTGAGCTTTGGGTGTTGTGCAAAGTGGATTGCGGACCGCACCAGGCATTGTGTGTGTCGCACGATGGTCGCACCCCTTAGCAGATTCTCCTTCTTCTTCTGAGCTTCATGCGGAGGGAGGTGCGAACTTCACCAAGCATTGTGCGTGTCACACAACGACCGCACCTCTTGGAAGAATCTTCATCTCCCTTGATCCCTTCACACTTTAACTCATTTTGAGCTCTTTTGGATCCAATTCCTTGTTTTCTACTTTTGACCAAGAGTACCTGTATTCACATCAATAAAGGCCATAAGAACCTTTAAATCTTATCAAAACATAGCAATAATTCATGATTAAAGGCCAAATAAGTTAGTAGATTACCGACTTATCAAACCCCCAAACTTAAACTATTGCTTGTCCTCAAGCAAGATACTCACAAGGTAAGGAATGAATTATGCTCTAAAACTCAATCATTGCACAAAAGATTAATCTATTCTAAAAACTAAAAAAATAAATAAACAAAAGACTTAAATAAAAGACTCAACTGCCATGCTTATCTCAATTTGGACCACCTCATTCTCAAGGCAAGTGCTTATTTCAAAACTTTCATCAAAAGGACTTCATTTCACATTCAAATCAAAGAAATTTTCCATTTAATACAAGATCAAGTTTCTCAAGTCATTGGCAAGGACCATCAAGGTTTGCCTCGAGATTTACCACACAAACTGTCTCATTCATTCCTCTTAATTAAAATAGAGACTTCATGTATCAATCGGAGTGCATGATGCCACTAATCATAAGAGAGAATCTCAATCACAATCATGCAATTCACAATACAAGGGATTATTAGAGAACCACAAAGAATCTCACTCTCTCAAGGAAGTTCAAGTGCACACATGTCGAATCATAGGTTTGCCCTTCATGTAAATTGCCACTGATATAGAGTGACCAAACATAGAATTACAAAGGACTTGTGGGTTACGATGTTGGCTAGGGCTAGGGTGAGAATTGCATTTGGCTCAAGTGACTACACCTCCATAACGCTCTTTGTTATTATTTTGAACTCTGCTCACATTTTCAAACTTTGACTTCACCTTATTTCTCCCTCACACAACCCAAGCTTTTCCCTTCAACTTTATCATTCAACCTTCTTGTATCATCTTCACTTGGTAGCACCAATTCTTTTCTTTTCATTCTGCTCATTGCATTGGACTTTGGAGCAATTTTCAATTTAAACATATGGTGCTACCTTGCACTTGAAGTGCATTCTTTTTCTTCTCCATATTGAGTACATACATCCTTAAACTTAGGATTTTGCCTATGTTATCATTTCGATTCCCCCCCCCCAAACTTAGGCTTTTAGCCTATGTTTAATTTTTGAGCCACTAGGGAGGATGGGTGCAAGAATAGAGATTCCAAAAAGGTCAAGGTGTCAACAAGGTGCCGAAGAAAGATCACAAGTTCAAAGGGGTTCATTAGGATCAATGTCAAGGAAGGCATTTGGGTGAAGTGACTATTCAAAGAGGGCCTAAGATCATCTTCCAAGCTCGATCAAATCTAGGATTTTGCCTTGAATCACATTTGAGGCAAGTTCTAGATGACACATATGCACAATAATCAAAGGATAACTTTACCACACAAGGCATCAAATCACAAGGATTTTCACATTAGTTTCAAAATCAATTAGGATAAATGACTTTTGACAAACTATTTTAAGTTTATTACACAGTCTTTTGTGAATCGATCAAGCCAAACTGAGAGTGTGCAAGTCATGACAAGAGAATGCTTTCCTCAAAATTCATTTTCCCTCTTTTCTTTAATTTTCAAAAACTTCTTGCTAAGAAATTTTTTGGTGGATCCATTTTGAGACAAGCAAAGCACAAACTCAATTTAAAACTAAAACTTGGCATTTTCCCTTAAGAAAATTGCCTCTTAATTTATCATAGGAAAAAACCAATTCGGTTCGACACAAAACAAAAGAAAAAGAAAAATAAAGAAAACATTTGCTCGTTGGGAAAGAACCGTGGTATTAAGAAAATCCTTGGAGTTTATTGCTAATCTACTATTAACAAAGTGACTACAAATTTGCGCACTCATGAGTCATTTGAAAACAAGCCTCGGTGTAGGCACTTTGTGCATTTGCAAAGCACGGATAGTAAAACAATGGAATCGTGTAGGACTAACTCAGAAACACAACCAAAATTACAAAACATCAAGCCCGGCGAGGGCACCATTAAAGCCTCAAAGTAACACAAAAAGGCCGGGCAAGGGCAAAGTATCAAGCACCAGGTGAGTGATCAATAATTACAGGACCCCCAGACTTAAAGTAAGCATAGCCCTCGATGCACAAATAAAATTATACAAAAGATGAATGTCAAGGACTTCCTAGCTGAACTAACCCCGATGACGATGTCTTCGTGCATACACTCAGTAGTGGATCCTTGGGAGCTGATGTGGTGATAACGGAGGGATGTAGGCATATGCTGGATCTATCTGAAAACTTGCCGCTGGGTATTTTAAGGTCCCATGGCAGCTGAAGGGGACCAAGAGGGTCATCCACGAACCATCTGTCCTCAGCGGTCATCAATTCATGATAAGAAGGTGGCAGTGCAGCCCAGCTTGGCCTAGGTAGATGCCTCTATTCAGGTACATGTGAATTAAGAGGATCCCAGTATTGCTGAGCCGGTGGTGCATTGGTATCAAGATCCGGTATGATTGGCTCAGTACCTCTTAAATTTTGGATGTACCTTCATCATCATTTGGATCCCAATCCGTGCACCAATCATCTAGTGGACTATCATTCCTTAGAGGTGAATTTGAATTCAGGGCCGATAGATTAAGATCTCTATTAGAGATTTTTTGCTCAACATGTGGTATCACTTGACTAAGCTCATCAATGTCTACTTCCATGGAGTCCACCCTAGAACAAATCTTGCTCACACTCAACACTACCGTCTTCAAAGACGATTTAGTGGTAGACTGAATCAAGCTTGGAATATCGCTAGCCACCTTGTGCAAGCGCTCCTCGTTATGGTGAACAAGGTGATCAAGTTTAAGGAAATTACCTGAAGTAGTTGTGGTTTGGAGAGCCATATGGGTGTTGTTTGATGCTTTCTGAGATGGAGATAGAAAGTCCAAATGATCCTGCACAATAGTCTTGGCATCTGTATTTCCTCTTATGGCACTTGGAGTTTGAGTAAGGTATCTTTTCTTGACATGCAGGGTATCTTTGTCTCGCCTTGTATCCAATTGAACCATTCCAGTAGCTAGGCTAATTTTGTCCAATGAACGAAACCAAGGACAGTTTGCTTGGAAACATAGAATACTAATGAGAAAAGGAAAAGCCATGAAGGTGGTCTCGTGTCTAGCTCTCCGCTTGAGTTGTCCGGAGATGATCTCCCCATCATGTAACCAGAGGCTAGACATGATATAAGCAATGATAATGACCACTACTATAGTCACTTCCAACTCAGAATTTGAGTTCTTTGAGTTAAACATCAACCAAGGCCCTCCCCGTAGCCAACAATGGTCACCCCAATATAATGGGCACCTCTATATCCACCTCACAATCCAAAATGACTAATTGGTCGGTAGGATGAGCTTGTCAACCTTGACTAATACATCAAATAGGAATCCTACCGTACATTTGATGGATCTATCAACCATGAGCAATCACATAAGTGTAGGTTTGGGCATACCCAAGCCTAGCTTCTTGAAGATAACTAGGGGCATCAAGTTGATGCTTTCCCCTAAGTCGCACAAGGCCTTCCGGAATACAAATAGTCCAATCGTATAGGGCATGGTAAATGCTCCCGGGTCCTCCCATTTTGTAGCAAGATTTCTTGTTATCACAGTACTACAAATATGTGAGATCTCCACGGTACCCAGGTTAATAACACGCTTCTTCTTAAGAAGCTCCTTTATGAATTTTGTATATCCGGGCATTTGCATTAAGGCTTCGACCAAAGGAATGTTAATAGAAAGCTTGCTAAACATGTCAGCAAACTTTTTGAATTGATTCTCCTCTTTAATTTTGGTCAACCTTTGAGGGTATAGAGGAGGACCCTTGGGTAGTATGGTCGGCACACTTGGAACACTAGGAGTTTCCTCCTTAATATCTATAGCCACTTGAGATGGAACATCAGCCTCCTTCTCGTCTTCACAAGCATCATCATTTACAAGAACGTTGCGTGCACCAAGCTTCACCCCAACTTTTGATTCTTTATCATTCTTCTCATGTACAATCTCAGCATCCCTTACAACCGTTGGCTCTATAATAACTTCCACACTAGGCTTCTTCACTACACCACTCATTCTTTCGCTCCTTGTGACAATAGCCATAACATGGCCATCATTTTTCAGATTTGCCGTGGTATCATTAGGGAGTGTTTCTTTCATTCGTGAATTCATTTGAGTGGATAAATGTTTCATTTGTGCTTTGATATTCTTGATTGAGGACGAGTGGGAACTCACTGTTTGGTGAAGCATTGAGACTTCACTTTTTAGCTCACTAACTTCACTATTGGTTGACTCAACTTTTTCCAACACACGAGACAACATATTTTCAATCTTTGATTGCATGGGATTGATCATGGAAGGTTGAAAAGCAGCATCAGCCTTAGAAGGGGTCACATATGGGTTAGAACTTTGGTGGTTGTATTTATTACCCTCTTTGTCATGATCCCTCCAATTTTCATCCCGCTCTTTATCCTTAATACAATATTGATTCTCGTTATTCGGGTGATAATATCCAGGATGAGAATCCACCAACAAGTAGCAAATTTTTCCATCCACGATGGTGAAGAGATCTTCGTCACTCGCTTTAAGCTCGGGTGTACTCACATCACTTACACTTTTAATAGTTCCGTCCCTCATCACATGCTTGGCCAAAAGATCAATTTGCATCATTATATTTGCCATAGTTTCATCTCTTTCCTCATCCTTACGATGTATGTCATTTTACAATGTAATTAAGGTCATCCCCGTGGGTACATCTACTTCCCTCGTGTGCCAAGCACGATTCATCTTGGTAATTTTTTATAAAAGGACTGAGGCTATTTTATATGGCTGATCCAGGAAGGTACCACGCATGAGGTTTTTGGCCACAGACTTATTCATTGAATTCAAAGCTCTATAGAAACTTTGGAGAAGTACACTATTCGGCAATCCATAATTCGGGCACAACAATAGTTTCTTTTTAAACCTCAACCATGCCTCATGTAATGGTTCATCTTGGAGTTAATGAAAGTTAGTGATTTCATCCTCACTTGCATTATTCTTGAGGGAGGGAAGAATCTCACTATAAAGGCATCAACAAGACCATTCCATGTAGTAACTGATCCTTCCAAAAACTCCTCTAACCATGTTGTGGCTTCTCTCATGAGAGAGAAAGGAAACAAGCAAAGCCGGATGGATTATTGGGGATGTTGTGGAAGATGAAGGGCTGACAAATTTCTATGAAATTCTGGATATGTCTATTGGCATATTCATGAGCAACCCCTCCAAATAACCCCTTTATTTATATGAGGTGTAGCATGATACTAGTGAAATGGAACACCACGTTTCTAATCGTGGGAGGTAGGCGGATTGCACCTACTCCTCCTTGAATTTTGGGCTCAGGGGCCGCGTCCATGAATCCTTCAACACTTTCTTTGTTGCCCACTTCGCTCATGGGCTACCTGCTCAAAAATAAAAAACAACAAACAAAGTAAAAATGAACAAAAATTCACAAAGTGACTTCAAAAGTCAATCAAAAAGGCTACTCAAACATAATTTCCCAACAACGGTGCCATTTTTGATAATGCTAAAGTAACACTCTCCATTACAAAAGTGAAAGAGATCATTAAGCAATACATAATTTATAAACCTGATAGGAGTCAAAGTCGATCCCACAGGAAATGGTAGAGTTGCCTAAATAATTGACGTATATCAATCACCAATAGAGTTAATGTTCAAACAACAATAAAGTAAAAAAGAGGGAAAGTTTACGGGATTGTATCAAGAGAGAGGACGACTAGGGGTATGTTTCTGATGAAACTTAAGCATGAGTTAAGGTACTCTCTTAATTGTAAAAATTCTTGTTAAACGATATGGATAGAACCATAAATGTTAATCTTTCATTCCAATAGTCATATTTCTGATGGTCTTTGTTCAAGCACCATGGTTTCAACAATAACCAACCAATTTAAGTCTTGGGGATGTCACACTATTTCTATCTTAGACTCTTAAATGGGTGTTTTCTCCTCATCATCAACACATCCCTAGACAAGGAGACTTGCCACTCATGCTAAAACAAATATAGAAGATACCAAATGGATAATTCAATTTCCCTTTCATTAAAGAAGCTAATAACCAATATCTAAGCTCAATTTACAAATCCAAGGTTGAAGATGGAAATTCTTTAGTGAAACCCTATATCTTGCCTTGGGAAAGAAAACTTGTTCAACAATATTCCAAAAACTGAAAAACTATGCCTAAAGTGGGTTTTAGAAGGTTCCCAAATCATCACATAAAAGATAGAAAAAAATTCCCCTTGAGAGTTGTACGCCGCGATGTGCATTTTACATGTCTCATTGTGCGCATTGCACAACTCTATAGTAGCGGACCAGTGACTAGGTTTGAGCTTTGGGTGTTATGCAAAGTGGGGTGCGGACCGCACTAGGCATTGTGCGTGTCACACTTCTTAGTAGATTCTCCTTCTTCTTCTGAGCTTCATGCAGAGGGAGGTGCGGATCGCACCATGTATTATGCGTGGCGCACAACGGCCGCACCTCTCAGCAGAATCTTCATCTCCCTTGATCACTTCACACTTCAACTCCTTTTGAGATCTTTTGGGTCCAATTTTTTATTTTCTACTTTTGACCAAGAGTACATGCATTCACATCAATAATGGCCATAAGAACCTCTTAATATTATTAAAATATATCAATAATTTATGATTAAAGGCTAAATATATTGGTAGATTACCGATTTATCAGCTACTACAAACAAATTCACAACTCACTAAGGAACTCTTAGATTCACGGGTTGCTGGTAAGCCTCCAGACAGAGCTTCTACTAGTAAATCCCTATGAGGTGGCTTGTTTGGAATGTGAGGGGCCTGAATGTTACCCTTCAAGCAGAAGTATATAGGGGCTTATTTAGGGAGGCATAAGATATGTCTAGCAGGATTGATAGAAACAAAGGTAAAGGAGCCAAAATTTACATATAGTTTGAAAAGAGTAGCTAAAGGATAGAGTTATAGCCATAATTATACTCATGCAACTAATGGTAGAATATGGATTATATGGAATAATAAGGAGGTACAAGTCTCTATTATGGACACACATATCCAGTTTATACATTGACATGTAGAGGATAGAAGAACAAACTTCACTAGCTTCTTGATTATAGTTTATAGTAGTAACAACTAGTGTGAGAAGCAATCTTTACGGGGTAGCTTGGAAATGATTGGAAGTATTTTTACTAATCCTTGGTGTATTTTTGGAGATTTCAACTCTCCATTACATCCTGAGGATAGAATTGGAGGCCAAGAGGTAGCAGAAGCTAAAACAAGGGACTTCCAAAATCTCATTGATAACACTTGTTTGACAAATAAGAAATCTATAGGAAGGTTCTTCAGATGGACTAACATACATATGTAAAGCAAGATAGATAGAGCTTTATGTAATTCACAATGGGTTAGAGATTATCGAACAATTATAGCTCAGTTCAAGGAGAATTTTTCTCAGACCATTCACCTATTCACTTGAAGGTGACACCAGGTATTACACAGAGGAGAAAACCATCTAGATTTCTCAATGTTCTCACTTATGATAACAAATTCATACTTATGGTGGCACAATTTTGGAATACAAGGTGCTAGTATGTTCCAAATATGGAGCAAACTGCAATTATGCAAGGAACCCCTAAAATCATTGAAACAAGATAGCTTGGGTAATGTGGATACCAGAGTAGATAATGCAAGTACAAAGCTACAAGACATCTAGGATTTAATTTCTTTTAATAGTAGCCCTGAGTTATTGCTTTTGGAGAAGGAGGCAGACACAAATATGATCAACTGAATGGCTCTACAAGAGAAAATACTAAAGCAGTAAGTCAAGGCGCATTGGATACAATCAGGAGATGGTAATAACAAATATTTTTTAACTGTATGAAGGCAAGATCTAGTTCAAATTCTATTTCAATGATTAAAAGTGAGGGTGGTAGATGCTAGTAAAGCAACAAGAATAGAAGAGGAAATGCTCAAGTTCTATAAGGATCTAATGGGTGCATCAGCCGAGTCTGTGCCTATCATTGATCTATTTGAAGTCAGGAAGGGTTCATAGATCACAATGCTACAACAAAAGGACATGTATAGGGAGGCTACTAGAGAGGAAGTGAAAGTTTCTTTATTTAATATAGATGATAACAAGGCTCCAGGAATAGATGGTTTCAATACAAGCTTTTTCAAAAAAGCTTGGCAAATTATTCAGGAGGATCTCTTGAAAGCTATTCAGGAGTTTTTTTAGCATAACAAGCTACTAGAAGCAGTGAATAATACTTTAGTTACACTTATTCCTAAAGGTACTCATCCTGAAATAGTGAAAGACTACATATCTATAGCTTGTTTCTCTACTTTGTATAAAGTCATTTCAAAGATTATTTCTAACAAAATCAAAGGTGTATTGGATGATGTGATAGGTCACATCCAATCAGCTTTTATTACTGGTAGAATTATTTCAGATAACATTATACCGAGTCATGATCTCATAAAGAGATATACTAGGACACAAATATCTCTTAGATGCATGATCAAGGTGGACCTCCAAAAAACATATGATTCAGTGGAATGGTGTTTTATTGAGCAGATGTTGAAGGAATTTGGATTTCCTCTTACAATGGTGAAATGGATTATGGAGTATATACGAACTGTCAGCTGTACTTTTCAAATTAGTAGTCAATTAGAAAAGACTACTAAGTTATACTGTGAAATGCTCTTGAAGAAGCAAACTACAAGGATAAGGATTATGGGGAACTAGGAACTTATCTTTCGCTCGAAAAAGTATGCTAGTCAATGAAGTGTTATTGCATAAGCACATCTACCAGTCCTCAATATTTAAATTTTCAAAACAAGTGCTAAGGGGATTACTAATATCTGTAGGAACTTCTTATGGATTGAGCAGATTTACACAACTAAGGCTCCTCTCATATCCTGAGACCTAATACGTATATCAAAGAAGGAAGGAGGTCTGGGGATTACAGATTATATCAAGTGGAATGAGGCTGTTGTGGCTAAATATGTGTGAAACATTGCCAAGAAGGCAAATAATCTATGGGTGCAATGGATTGATCATATATATCTGAAGGGAAGGGATTGGTGGACCTACGAAGTATCCCAAGATAGTTGTTGATACTAGAAAAAAATTGCTACTTGAGGGATAAATTTGCACCAGGATATCTACATACTGGTTGGGTCACACCAGATGGGAAGTATACTGTGAGTAGTGGCTATATATAGAGTAAAGGTGAACATGATAGCTGGGCATGGAGTGGTTGGGTGTGGCATAAAAAAATATTACCGAAGCATAGCTTTGCAAGCTGGCTGGATATTAACAAAGGAGAGGCTCATGAAGATGAACATAGCACATGATGATAGATGTTTAATATGTGATTGTGAAAAGGAGTCTATAGAGCACCTATTTTTTGGTTGCGCATTTTCAAATAGGTGCCTACAAAATCTCCTATGTTAATTAGGAAAAGGCATCTTCTTGATGGCCATAAAAGGGATCCGGAGGAGGTTGGCTCATGGAGCAAAAGACAAGGGGTGTAAAAACTTAGTACTGGCATCACTTGCAGGACTTATCTATAGAATATGGAAGGCTTGTAACTCCATTTTGTGGGATGTCAAACTACCTAGACCAGAGGTGATCCAGGAGTAAATTATACAGGAATGCCTAATGCGCAAGGAATATTTTCTGACTAGGAAGCAGAGTCATAGATACAACACATGAATAGAACGTATACTAAAATAACTCACTATAGCATGTATAGGTGATAGAACGTATACTGAAATAACTCACTATAGCATGTATAGATGAGAACTAGTTACTACTTTATTGATGTAGGCAAATAATGTAATGTTCTGTGTGGAGATTAATAAAATATATTTCTTCGCCAAAACAAGAGAGAACGACGTGAATTTCTAGAGTTGGTTAGTTTGTACTTTTTAAAAAATATTTTTTGATTTTAATTATTTTTTATTGATATAAACATAAAAATCAGCTTGAGATATGAATTGTTGATCAAGTTTTTACGTTAAATATTTAGTAAGTAAAGATAAAATTGTAATTATCATTAATATATTAACAACAACATATCCAGTGAAATTTCACAAGACCATTAATATATTAAATTTCTAATAAATTAGTAATATTTGGAATTGAAAGTCAATTATGAGTCTGTTAGCTTTTCATCTTGGGAAAATAATGCTTTTAGTCTCTACGTTATCGCATATTTCATTTTTAGTCCTTGTAATGTTTGAAGAAGCACTTTTGACCTTCAATTTAACAATGCATGTTATTTTGATCCGATGACTAACTGATCTAATTAAATTAAATGGAATGATAACTGTTAGTAAGGACACTTTAGACATTTAAGAAATTATATTTTTTGCAATATACAATTATCAAATAAAATACTACTTCTGTGTACCCTAATTCTGCACATATTTAGGCGGCCACAAAAGTCCTCGATAATCCTTTGTTCAATTACAGTGATGAAATTGCGTTCTAGAAGTAGATTACGCTTCACCATATTATAAAATTGTGTTCTAAAAGTGGATTACGCTTCACCCCATTGAGTTTAAAGTTATCGTTTCATTTAATTTGATTAGATCTTTTAGTTATCGGGTCAAAATAGCACGCATTGTTAATTTAAGATAAAAAATGCTTAGTCGAATATCACAAAGACCAAAACTAGAATAATGTGATAGCTCAGGGACTAAATGTGCAAGACTGAACAAGCTAACTAGAGACTTAAAAGTAATAAGAAGTTGCCACGATTCTAGCCAATCATTGAGGGTAGTTTATGCAATCTTAATCATCCCCAAGTCTAACCTGTTCTTTTCAAAATGTTCCCTACTTAGTCCTTTGGTAATAATGTCTGCAATTTTCTCCTTAGTGGGACAAAACATGATTGATATGAACCCCTTTTCAATATTATCTCGGAGAAAATGCTATCTTATGTCAATATGTTTAGTCCTCTTATGTTGGACCAGATTCTTTGCAATGTTGATTGCACTAGTATTATCACAAAAAATAGGAACACATCC
The DNA here is from genome assembly GCA_003996215.1 of Jaltomata sinuosa. Lineage (NCBI taxonomy): Eukaryota > Viridiplantae > Streptophyta > Magnoliopsida > Solanales > Solanaceae > Jaltomata > Jaltomata sinuosa. The sequence continues at coordinate 1,022,079 of QJPP01004356.1, forward strand.
TACATTAATACCAAAATCGAATAGCTGTTGTTTGATCCAAAGAAGTTAGGCACAGCATGATCCAGCAGCTACATACTCAGCTTCAGCAGTGGACAAAGCAACAGAGTTTTACTTCATAGTGGACCAGGAGATCAAACATGATCCAAGAAAGTGTGCCAAACCAGTGGTGCTTTTTCTATCAACCAAATAACCTGCATAATCCGCATCTGCATACCCCACGAGTTCAAAATTACTTTCTTTTGGGTACCATAACCCCAGATCAGTGGTTCCCTTGAGATATCTCAAGATTCTTTTGACAACTTTGATGTGAGATTTTTTTAGATTTGCTTGAAATCTTGCACACAATCCCACACTAAAGTCTATATCAAGTCTACTAGCAGTAAGATACAAAAGAGACCCAATCATACCACTGTACAATTTTTCTTCCACAGATGGACCTATTTCATCCAAATCCAACTTGGTGGCAGTGGCAATAGGTGTGTCAATCTCCTTTGCTTCCTCTATCTTGAACCTTTTGAGCAGCTCTTTCACATACTTTTGCTGATGAATCATGGTTCCAGTTGGAGTTTGCTTGATTTGAAGCCCTAAGAAGAAGTTGAGTTCTCCCATCATGCTCATTTAAAACTCACCATTCATCAACTTTGCAAATTCTTGAGTCATTTTTGTATCAGTTGATCCAAAGATAATGTCATCAACATACACCTGTACAATTAGCAGATCTTTGCCATTATTTTTCAAAAACAAGGTGTTGTCAATCTTACCTCTAGTATGCCCATTCTTCAGAAGAAACTTGAACAATCTTTCATACCAAGCCCTTGGGGCCTATTTCAGTCTATACAATGCCTTGTCCAATTTGTACACGTGATTTGGAAATTTTGTGCTCTCAAATCCAGGTGGCTGCTTCATATATACTTCCTTCTTGAGATTCCCATTCAGAAAGGCACTCTTCACATCCATCTAATATAGAGTGAACTCCATGAAGGCAACAAAGGCAACAAGTAGCCTAATTGCTTCAACTCTGGCAACTGGTGCAAATGTCTCATTAAAGTCAATTCCTTCCTCTTGGTTGTATCTTTGGACCACTAGCCTTGCCTTGTTCCTTGTAACTGTTCCATCTTCATCAAGCTTGTTCCTGTACACCCATTTTGTGTCAATTATAGTTCTGTCACTAGGTGGAGGGACCAGGTGCCACACCTTGCTTCTTTCAAATTGATTGAGTTCCTCTTGCATAGCCATTATCCAGTCTTCATCAAGGAGTGCTTCCTTTACCTTTTTTGGCTCAATCATTGACAAGAATGCATCAAAAGAACACAAGTTCTTAAGACCTACTCTGGTAGTGATTCCAGATGTCAAATCTGTGAGAACATTGTCAATGGGATGAGAATCCTGGTATTTATAGCTTTTCAGTAGTATTCCTTGTGAAGTTCCAACAGCTAATTCAAAGCTTGGTGTTCCCCCTGTCACTATGCCATTTGTTATTCCACTTGGTAGTATGTCAGCAGATATTCCCCCTGTCAATGTGTCAGCAGTTTGTTTATCAGATGGACCGGGTTGTGCAATCTGTTCCTGTGGAATGTCATCAGCATGACTTTCAACCTGCATGTTAGTATCAGTAGTAACAAGAGATTCATCAAACACAACATGTACACTTTGTTCAACACATCCAGTTCTCTTATTCAACACCTTATATGCTTTTCTATGTTGAGAGTATCCTAAGAATATGCCCTCATCACTCCTAGCATCAAACTTACCAAGATTATCTTTCCCGTTATTATGCACATAACATTTGCAACCAAAGGATCTGAGATGGGAGATATTTGGTTTTCTTCCTTTGAGGAGTTCATAGGGAGTCTTATCTATCAAGGGTCTAGTCATGCACCTGTTTATGATGTAGCAAGCAGTACTCATAGCTTCAGCCCAGAGATTTTTTACAAGATTGCCAGCTATCATCACTGTCCTAGCCATATATTCTAGAGTCCAATTTTTTCTTTCAACTACTCCATTTTGTTCGGGAGTTCTAGGAGCAGAAAAGTTGTGATCAATTCCCTTAGAAGAACAATATTCTATAAAACTTGCATTTTTAAATTCTGTTCCATGATCAGACCTTATGGAGATCAAGGAGGAGCCCAGTTTCTTTTCCATTTTCTTAACAAAGATGGTGAAGACATCAAAGGCATCCTCTTTAGATGCCTGAAGTAGTCATCAACAAGAAAATATACATACCTTTTGCCTCCTCTGCGGATCCATGTGGATTAGATCAAGACACTTGGTGGTACTTACCATGTTTTTTTCTTTGAAAGAAGTCCTTACTTACTTCCCCATTACACAGGCACTGCAGACTTGTTCATCCTTGAACTTGGTTTTAGGAAAGCCTATAACTAAGTCCTTTGAAGCAAGTTTGTTCAATTGTTTCAAACTAGCATGCCCAAGTCTTTTGTGCCATAGTAAGGGGTCACAGTCAATTGCACCAAGACAAGTTAGGTTAGTGCCGGGCATTCCCAAGATATCATCTTTATATACATTCTTATACCTTTGTGCAGTCAGAACAACCTCCTTGGTATCCATCCTCTTGACTTTGTAACCTGTAGAAGTGAAAGTTACCTTATTACCTTTGTCACATAGCTGAGAGATGCTGAGTAGATTGTGCTTCAGCCCATCAACATGGTACACTTCTTCTACTGCCTTTGTTATGGATTTTCCAATTTTTCCAACTCTAGTAACTCTACCCTTTTTCCCTTCTCCAAAAGAGACATTCCCCCCTTTGATTAAGGTGAGTGAAAGGAACTTTCCTTTGTCTCCTGTCATGTGTCTTGAGCAAGCACTATCCATGTACCAATGCTTTTTGCTCCCTTTCACTTTCACCTTCAAAACAATTTAAGGGTTAACCTTAGGAACCCAGACAAGCTTGGGTCCTTTCCTATGCACAAAAGGATGAATCAAATTTCCTCTGGCCCATCGAGGCAACAAGTTAGTGGACATGTTCCTTAGCACAGATTCAAAACTATTTCTCTTGGCCTGTTTAATGTTTCTATTTGTGTGCCAGGCTGCAGTTGGACACTCAGTGGTGGGGTGTCCCAGCTATCCACAGATGAAACACAGGTCTTTGGTAGAAGCTGTTTCTTTATGAAATACTAGACCTGCCTTTTCATTATGAGCCCTTTCTCCTAATTTGTTCACTATTCTAGATGAGTTAGTCCATCTATTAGCCTTTTCAAGATCAAACTTTATCCTGGAGTTTTCTAGACTCAGTTTTCTCACTTTTTCCCTTTCATAGAGAATATTTTCTTTACATGTTTTCAGTTCTGATTCAGCTAACTCTTAGTTGTTACTCATTTTATCTTTGCCCTTTTCAAAGATTGCAATTTTTAGAATTTCTGATTTTAGACTTAGGTTGCTTGAATCAAGTTGAGTGACATGTTCCTTTAGGATACCATTTTCTTTGTCAGTGGCAATCTTACATGTCTCAAGATCAATGTATTCAAACTTCAGACTTGCAAGAGCACTGAACAATTGGTTCCTATTAGTAGTTTGTTCAACATAGTCTTCAATCAGTCCATTCATTAAAACAATGAATTTTCTTTCAGAAAAGAGATGCAACTTATCTTTAATTTCAAAAATACTTACCTCAGAGTCAATCTCTTCTTCTTCTTCCAGATCTGAGTCTCTAATTGCCATGAGTGCAGTTTCATCTACTTCATCATCATCAGACTCCTCAGTTCCTGATCCCCAGGAGGCTACCATGGCATAGTCTTCCTTTTCTTTCTTCTTAGAGTTCATCTTTTCTTCCTTTTCAGCTCTTTCTTTTTCCACTCAATTTCCCATTGTGGGGAGCCTTTAAACATATGGTCAGTCTTGCTACATGTTCCTTTCTTGTCATAGCCGCTTCATTTCTTGAAAAATTTCTTGAAGTTCTTTTCCAAAAATGCAACTTGATCTTCATCAAGATCTGAATCATTACTTTCAGATGCTTTGAGTGCTAGATACTTTTCTTTGGATCCTTCCCTCTTCTTTGGATTTTCCATGTTTATTTCATATGTTTTCAAGTTCCCAACCAGTTCATCTAAGGACATATTAGTGAGGTCCTTTGCTTCTCTGATGGCTGTGACTTTCACATTCCATTTTGACTTGGGTAGGATCCTTAGAACCTTGTCAACTTGTTCTTCAGTGGTCAAAACCTTTCCTAGAGATGATAGTTCATTGACAAGAGTGATGAGTCGAGTGATCATGTCTTGTAGTGACTCACTTTCCTTCATCTTGAAGGTTTCATACTCCGTAAACAATAAGACAACTCTGAACTTCCTCACTTGACTTGTTCCTTCATGAGCATTCACCAGGGCATCCCAAATCTGTTTGGCAGTAGTACAGCTGGACACTCGGTTGTACTCATCAGGACCTAGTCCACAAACTAGGATGTTTTTTGCCTTAGCATTTTTCTTGAGAGCAATGAGGCCATCATGAGTATATTCACTTCTTACTTTCTTCACAGAAATTCCTTCAACAGTTTTTACAGGGATAGTTGGACCATCAGTGATCCTGTCCCATAGTTCATAGTCTTCAGCTTGAATGAAATCCTCCATTCTAGATATCCACCAAATGAAATGAGATCCATTGAAGAGGGGAGGCCTGGTAGTGGATTGTCCTTCAGAGTGTCCAATTGGAGGTGCAAAATTCATTTTCAGGATCTTGTTCTTAAGGTGTTAGCCTTTAATTGAGATAGCCGCTCTGATACTAATTGATATTCTGTATGACCTACTAATTTAGTTATTTAAATCTATTAGTTACCTATCGATGAAAGATGTTACCTACTGATGTGACGCCATTTTACGTCATTTTTGACTCCTTTTAGCTAAGAACAATCGTACGTTTTCAAGCAACCGTTGTCGTTTTTGATATTTTTATGTTGTGTTTTCAGGAAATAGGAACAAACACAGAAACGGAAGGAAATACGAGAAAAAGAGGATTCTGCCTAAGAGTGACGGCCTGAGTGACGGTCCGTCACACATGTGACGGTCCGTCACAGAGACCGTCGCGTGGAGGCAGTGCAACTGCCTAAAGTTGATGGTCCAGGCGATGGTCCGTCAACCCTGTGACGGTCCGTCAGCCTGACCGTCGCACCAAGGCAGTAGCGCGCCAGCGGCTGTCCGCGTGAAGGACTCCTAACCCGTTTTGGATTTGATTTCTTTGACTCCTATAAATACCCTATGTTAGGTTTTATTTTAGATTGTTCACCCAATAGTTTTAGAATAGTTTTTAGTCATTTTTGAGAGCAACAACACGTTTTCGTATTCTTGAAATTCGTGTTCTTGATTCATTCTGGAGTTCTTGGTTTTTCTTGCTCTTGGATTATTGAAGGGTATTTTCATCATATTGTAAGAATCTTCTTTCCTTTATTATGAATTTCTTCTTTTCTTCTTCGAGCATGAGTAACTAAAACTCCCGCAACTAGGGTTGTGGGAGCCATGGCTAAAGTAGCGATATAGATTCCGGGTAGCGACGGGGTCAATTTACATGTAGTCACGTTGTTAATCATACTTTATGTCACGTTTTCTAGTGGTTGCAAACATTAGAACATGCCTAGGTTTAATTTGCTTGAGTAAAGAGATTAAACCCGGGAAACTTGATTAACGACAAGGATTCGAGACTACCAACTCTCGTCTTAATGATTAATGCCGTAACTGGATTAATCTACTTGATGTTTAGGATTGAAAGCTAAAAAGCACATCTTTTCGAGGTCGAGAGAATAAAAAAGGAAATTTATTTATTTGGTCGAGAGACGTTTAGACGATACAAATGACGCAATCACATCATGACACGCATATAGAAAGAACCCGGTTACGCCTAAGAATCGACATTGTTACAACGCCATGGTGAACACGTCCCTAGTTCATTCTCTCCTACTGATCATTCCCAGACGTTAATTGTTTATTTTGTTTACGATTTGTTTACACAAACCCCCCCTTATTTACCGGAAACTATTGACCATCAGTCACGTACTTCACTAAAGGCTTAATCTTCACCATATTCTCTGTGGGATTCGACCCCAACCTTGTTGGGTTCTTTACTTGACTACGACCGCTTACGCCTCGTTAATTTGAGGTGTAGTTTGGGCGTTATCAGTCATCTCCCATGGTACCCAATCACACGGGAGCCACCTTCGTACGACATAGGTACCTATTGGACGAGGCTAGTTTTGCTAAGTCCTTGTCTAGACTTGATGCAGTTGACTTCCTGAGAGTTCCTGAGGTGTGGGCATTGAGAAGGAACCTTCGAATCCCATTTTGTGTGGGTGTATGACAGATTCCCATTTCCGTTGCATTCTCCCCAAGCAGAGTGACCTTTATCTGAGAAGTGTATCGCCATGTTTCGACATGATGGCACGTCGATATTACTTGTTGAAGAGGATCAAAGAGCCATCTGTGGTCAGAGTTTCCTTCGGCTTTTGCAATCCCTTTCTCCGAGCGTGGGTAAGAAAGAATTAGCATAATACCTTTGATGTACGGCTTTGATATGTTTATTCCTTTATCTAGGTGAATAAAGCTACCATATTTTTGTTCGAAAGCATTGTACTGTATTCTTTTTCTGATTAATAAACTCAAACTTGTTAATTCTGAGGCTAATCTTAGTATACTTTTCTCAAGAGACTATTTCCACATGATGTGGCAGTGAATGCCTTTTTGTAAGTATCCTCAGAGGTTAAAATCTTTAGCATGTTCCATTGTTGGTTCTACTTGAGTAGATTTTGAGGCCGAGTTAGTAAGTGTCAAATTTTTGTAGTCGATGATAAAAAACAGACGCTTACCAATTTTTATTTTCAGTGTTTCTTGCAAAATCATCTATGAGGTCGGGGAATAGTTAGCTCTTAGTCCAACCAGAGATTTTTGTAAGTTTGTTCTTTTAAACCTCGTATTTTGAGGAGGCATTCTTGTTTGTTTTTATGGTTGTGCTGCTAGGTCTGGACGTCTCTAAGAGCTGTAGAGCATAGCATCGAGAGAGGACTCTCTCCTTTAGTTATTTTTTGACTTAGGACTCTTTAATGGGGACACTTTTGTATTTTCATAGAGATTTGAAGGTTCCTCGTGTTCGGATACCTCGAGAGCGTACAGAATGGTGCCTCGTGTTTTTGCTTTTGGATGATCAGTCCATGCATTTAGTGTGAATGAAGACCTTCTAGTGAGGAGACATAGAGGTGCCATTTTAACTGAATATCGAGTCCAGAGTTTGATGTCTTTAAAAGCCATTTTTTATTTTTGTAGTTGTCCCTATGTCACACCCTAAACTAGGGGAGGCGCGACTGATACTCGATACCTTATTCAACCGAGTTAGCCACTGAAACATACTAGCTGGCTAATTTGTGGGCTCAGAAGGTCGGGCAACACAATATCTGAAATACTAAGCCTAGACCATTAAAGTCATAACCTGAATAACGATAAGTCATATATACGAAGGTAGACAAGCCCAAAATAATAAAGTACTGACTGGCCGACGAGGCCGCAACTAAAGACATGTATACATATATATGCATGCCAATCATATGGGACTGGAGACTGGAAGTCCCAAAAAGAAACCCAGAGTATAGTCCACAATAGCCTCTAAGAATGTTAGAAGCACTGGTCGGGATAAGGCCACGACTACAATAAAAGTAAACATCCTCTGATAGCTCCAGGAAAAGCTGGAGCTTACCGACTCACAGCTGAACCCCAAATCCTAGTGGAGGGGGAGATCAGAATTCCTACCTAGATGAAATAAAAATACAGCATCCCCAGGCAATGGGACGTCAGTACGAATAAAAATGTACTGGTATGTAGTGCGAAAGGTAGGATCATAAATATCTTCTGTAAAAAAAGGGTAATAGAGATACCACCTGAAACTAAAAATCTCATAGCCTCTATGGCCTACATCTGACCTTATAGAAATCAAATATGCATGGTATACTCATGTAATTGTATCTCGTGAATACGTATACATATACCGATGCAAATGTATGTTATACCTAACCAAATGCTAGCAATGGTGGTGTCTTCCGGTAGCTAACCGGCATCATATTTGCCAACTTGTGGCCATATGTGTCTCATACATATAAATATAGTAAATAGGTCTGATACCTCCCGATTATAGATCGAGAGTGGAATGCATAGCATGTCATGTCATTGATTCATAATGCATGTATGTCATCATAATCATGTTGCCAAACTTAGCCCATTGGTACTCTTTATTCTCATAATCTTGTAATCACTTTCGTATAATATGTAAATACCTCGTAGAACCTCATATACTTTTAGAATAAACTTAGACACTTAACTCGATTTTAGAAAGGTAACTTAAACCTGAGGATGTTCATAAGGAGCTTAAGGTGATTCACTTAGTTTCTATATATGTTTCCTTAATAGTTTGTATAAGAAAATATTTCAAAAACCATGTCCTTTAGTAGTTTAAACATACAAGCTACATTTGAGAGATTGAAAAATCGATGCATTATTTTAATGTTTTTCGAGAAACACTTTAGCGAGAAAGGAGGATTGATTGCAAATGCTTAATGATCCTCCGTAATCTTATTAAGCCATAATATCCAAAGAAGAATAAGAATTCAGACATATAGGCATAAAGTCAAGAAAGTCGACAAAATGACATATTGATAACGCTCAAAGTACACCTCAAATTAACGAAGCGTAAGCGGTCGTAGTCAAATATAGAACCCAACAAAGGTTGGGGTCGATCCCACAGAGAATATGGTGAGAATTAAGTCTTTAGTGAATTAGTTGACTAATGGTCAATCGTTTCCGGTAAATAAGAGGGGGTTTTGTGTGAACAATGTGTAAACAAAACAAACAATTAACGTATGAATGATAATCAATAGGAGAAAGAACTAGGGAAGTGTTCACCATGGCATGACAACAATCAATTCTAGGCTTAACAGGGTTCTTTCTATATGCGTGTCACGATGTGATTGAATTAATGGTATCATCTAAACATTTCTCAACCGAATAGATGAATTTACTTTTCAATTCTCTCGAACTTGAAAAGGTGATCTTTTAGATTTCAATCCTAAACATCAAGTAGATTAATCTAGTTACAGCATTAATCATAAGACGATAGTTGGTAGTCTCAAATCCTCGTCGTTAATCAAGTTTCCCGGTTTTAATCTCTTTACTCAAGCAAATTAAACCTAGGCATGTTCTAATGTTTGCAACCACTAGAAAATGTTACATAATGAATGATTAACAATGTGACAACATATATCTTGAACCCAACGCTATCCGGAATCTATATTGCTACATTTGCCATGGCTCCCACAACCCTAGTTGTGGGAGTTTTAGTTAATCATGCTATAAAGAAAAGAGAAGAGAATTGTATTCATAATAAAGGGAAAGAGATCCTTACAATATAATGAAAACAATCTTCAATTATCCAAGAACAAGAAAACCAAGATTCAAAGAACAATTCAAGAACACGAATTCAAGAAGAGAAAACGTGTTGTTGCTCTCAATTTCTCTCTCAAAACTCTCCTAAAACTATTGGGTAATGTATTGTAAAAAGCGTCGACCCATAAAATAAATCTAACATAGGGTATTTATAGGAGTCTAGGAAACAAATCCCAAAAACGTTAGGATTCCGCGTAGCGGACTGCCTAGGTGTGACGCCTTGGGCGACGGACCGTCACCACCATGACGGACCGTCACGGTGGCCGTCACCACTAGGCAGTGGTGCTGCCTCAGGGTGACGGTTTGAGGCTGACGGACCGTCACTGGCTTGACGGACCGTCACTCCAACCGTCACTCTTATCCAGAATGCTCTTTGTGCTCGTATTTCCTTCCGTTTCTGTGTTTGTACCTATTTCCTAAAAACATAACATAAAACCATCAAAAACGACAACGGTTGCTTGAAAACGTACGATTGTTCTTAGTTTAGAGACGTCGAAAGTGCCGTAGAATGGTGGCACATCAACACCCTCAACTTAAAACGTTCGCTTGTCCTCAAGCAACATATAAACGAAAACAATAAGACGACGACTCAACTAAGAAAAACAAACTCGTATCTCTAGCAACTCATGGTCATTCAACACTTATTCCATTTTAAATCAAACCACCCTCGGTAGTACACAAATGTATGAAACGTTAACTTGCAAGGATCCAAACATGTCATTCCGATATGATAGAACATTATGCATACACACGCACAGCTATCCTAACAGTCAATAGACAATACAGAAATCTTGGTGCCCTCACCGCAAAGAAGTCCCACACACAACAATTTGGACTAGGTAAGACGCTCACACTCATAAACGATTTCAAACAATGCACATGCGATGCCATAGGCTTGCCCTTACTATTCTGTTTCAGTTTTTCAGAACGCCGCTCAGGATCACTACAGGACTTGTTTAGGCTTGTAATGAGGCTTCGGGTGCAGGTAGGATACATTTAGGGAATAGTGGCTAAACCCTCCTTGGAATCACCGACATCTTATTACCACATAACTTTACTTTGTCCATCCTTATTCACCTTTTTATTCCCTTCTTTCTAGCTACAGGTGCGGCCTCTTTATTTTACTTCTTTTTCCTTCTTTTTCATCTCTTCTTTTTCGTTGCTTTATCTTTCTTTTCTTAGACACACACCCGAATTTTCATTCTATTCACAACCAATCTCATTCATCCTATTTTTCTTATCATTCACCTCTATAGTAGCCACCCTCAACTTAGGCTGATTGCCTGAGTTGAGGTGCACAATGTCCACGGAAGGACCAGGGCCAAAACAGGGTTTACCTCTATAGTAGCCACCCTCAACTTAGGCTGATTGCCTGCGTTGAGGTGCACGATGTCCAAGGAAGGACCAGGGCCAAAACAGGGATTCAAAGTTAAACAGGAGTGGTGACAGGTTACTGACAGAATATGGTCAATTATGGCTCAAACAGGGATCAAAAGGATTGTTTGCATTTGGACGGTCTTTTAGGTTAAGTGGACTGCACACAAAAAGGGCCTGTGATCCTTTCCTAAGCAACCAAACTTCAAACTTAACAAAATAGACCGGGCAAGTTCTAGATGCATGCACAGAGTAAGAATTTATAACAATACGCTCACACATACCTTGCACCAAGAAACTATACCACTACCAACTATCAAGACAACTGCTCGACTTAAGCATACTTATTCTAATCATAACCACACAATGACATTCAAGGATCCAGACAGTCAATCGTTTCAACCATAGGTACAAAACCAGAAAATTTTCAGAGGGGGCTCCTTTTAGTCAAGAAAAACGCCATGATGCTTGCTATAGGCACTAGAAAACAACTAAAAATTTAAAATAACAACCTAAACATGCCGGTTCTACTAGATAGCACACCGGAGGGAAAAGAACTCGGCAACAAAAACCCTCGGTGGTGACTCACAGGTATCCCAACACCCTCAACTTAGACTCATGCATTGTCCCCAATGCATACATGTGAAAACTAAAACTGTGAGAGAAAAGGAATACCTGTGAAGTCCGTAGGACTCAGATTCTGACATGATGTTGGAGACCGCCAGGGTCTCCAAAGCAGGAGAACTCGATGGAGTGTGTGCACGCGAAGACCTCATGTTGCGTTCCAGCTTCCTCATTTATTAGCTCCATAGCTAGTCGCGACAACTTCTTCGCTCTTTCTTTGCAGATTCTCTTGCGGTGTTTTCGTTTCCTTGATCTATTTTCACCGCCTTCCTCTACATGTTTCCCTTCTCGCAGCATCCTTCACACAACAGCTCAGGCCTCAACCATACTCTTCTCCTCGAGATGCACATCCGCAGGAACTTCCTCAATGATATTGACGACCGCAACCACCCTCATGTCACTTGGTTGCTTCATCAATTTAGACACATCGAACTTGACAACTTCATTGTTTAGCCTGAAGGTCAGTTCGTTTCTTTCCATGTCAACCAGTGCTCTTGCCGTGGCTAGCAATGGTCGTCCCAAGATTATGGGAACTTCAAAATCCACTTCGCAATCCAAGATCACAAAGTCAGCTGGGAAGATAAGCTTACCGATCTTTACTAGCACATCAGACAATATTCCCACGGGTCGCTTTACCGACCGATCAGCCATCAACACTCTCATGGATGTTGGTTTAGGAGCTCCCAAACCCAATTGTTTATAGACTGTTAGCGGCATCAGGTTGATGCTAGCACCAAGATCACACAAGGCTCTTCCGAAGCTGAGTTTCCCAATAGTACAGGGAACAGTAAACGCACCTGGATCTTCCTTTTTGTCTACTAACGATCTTGAGGAAATAGCACTGCAGTGGTGGAGGTTGTCTTTCGGTTCAAAACTTACCGACCTCTTCTTTGTAATCAAGTCTTTCATGAACTTGGCATAACCGGGCATTTGTTCAAGCGCTTCCACCAATGGGATGTTTATTGATATTTGCTTGAGAATGGTCAGGAAATTCAGGAACTTACCATCTTCCGCTTTCTTCTTCAGGCGTTGTGGGAAAGGAGGCGGTGGCCGAGGCATCATAGTTGGAAGCTTTTCAGCTTCCTTGCTTTTATCTGCTAGCTTTTGAGTTTCCTCCTCTACCGCCTCTTCATCATCTGCAACATCACCTTGAGTCTGAATTACCGGATATGATTCCGGTAACGTTTTACCACTTCTTGTCGTGATCGCCATACAGCTCGCGTCATTCCTCGGATGAATAGTGTCGCTCGGCAAGGTACCTGTCTTCCTTGGGTTTAGAGATGCCGAGATGTGACCCACTTACTGCTCTAATTGCTTGATTGAGGTGGAATGTGAATCCACTAACTGACTCAATGCTGATAATTCCGTCCTCATCTCCTTCACCCCGGAGTCAGTAGATTCCACCTTCAGCAGCATCTTCGCCATCATGCTCTCTAGCTTGGACGTCTCTGCCTCGTTGCTCGCTTTGTCCCGATTACCAGGTGGTACATACAACCCGCCTCTATCAGTGTTATTCCTCCAGTTTTCTTGGTCGCGATCTCTGTAGCCGCCTTTATCATAATAGTTGTCCTTCTGATAGTTCCGACCTTGGTTTCCCTGGCCATTGGCCTGGAAACCCCCCAAGTAATTCGCTTCCTCATCAGTTTCCAACTCTGCTACTCTACCTTGGGAGCCCACAGCTTTTACCTTCTCTATACCTCCTGACATCAAGTGCTTGGTCAAGAGGTCCATTTGCGTTTTTAGATGGGCCATGTCTTGGTCCCACTCTTCCTCTTTTTTGCGCTGCTCTGCTGACACACCAACTGCATAAGTACTAGCTGGTACCTCTGAATCACGTGTATGCCAGGCCCTGTTGGTTTTGGTGAGCCTGTCCAAAATAGTTGTGGCATCGGCAAAAGTGCGACCCATAAATGCTCCACCTGCTGCGTTGTCCAACGTCGGCTTGGTAGCCGAATTCAGTGCCCTGTAGAATGTCTGCATCAAAAACTCGTCGTTCAACTGATGGTTAGGGCATTGTGTCAGCTTCTTCTTGAATCGCAGCCAGGTCTCGTGCAATGCTTCATGAGGTTGCTGCCTGAAATTGCTAATCTCATCCCTCAACTGTATCATCCTAGAGGGAGGAAAGAACCTTTCTAGGAAAGCTCCTTTTAACTCTCCCCAAGTTGCGATAGAGTCGGGGGTCAGCTCTGTCAACCATAGCGCTGCCTCATCAGATAGAGACAACGGAAACAACCTGAGCCTGATCGCCGTCTGACTTACACCCGGCAGTTCGAATGACTTGCAGATGCCCACAAAGTTCATTAAGTGACGGTTTGGATCGTCACCAGCAACGCCACGGAATACTCCTCTCAAGTTCAACAGCTGAATCATCGTGCTAGTGATGTTGAACTTGGCCCCGGGCGCTAGCGGAGGAAGAACAATGGCGCCCGTTGCGCCAACTCCATCCAAGTCGATATCCTCCTCGTTCAGCATAACATCGTCTTGCAGACCACCAGCATTCAGATTGTGTTGGGCCTGCAGTTCTGCAGCGAGCCTTGCTGCCTCTTGTTGTGCGGCCATATTCCGCCTTAACGTTCTAGCAAGCTCGGGGTCGTAAGGTAATGTTGATTCACCCGGGCGCCGGGTACTTGGCATGCACAACTCTGTACCCTGTCAAAAACAAAAACAACAAATAAACGTAAAAGCAGGAAAGTATGACTAAGATCCAAATAAACACACCAGACTTAATAAACAACCGTATTCCCCGGCAACGGCACCAAAATTTGATAACGCTCAAAGTACACCTCAAATTAACGAAGCGTAAGCGGTCGTAGTCAAATATAGAACCCAACAAAGGTTGGGGTCGATCCCACAGAGAATATGGTGAGAATTAAGTCTTTAGTGAATTAGTTGACTAATGGTCAATCATTTCCGGTAAATAAGGGGGGGTTTTGTGTGAACAATGTGTAAACAAAACAAACAATTAACGTATGAATGATAATTAATAGGAGAAAGAACTAGGGAAGTGTTCACCAGGGCATGACAACAATCAATTCTAGGCTTAACAGGATTCTTTCTATATGTGTGTCACGATGTGATTGAATTAATGGTATCATCTAAACGTTTCTCAACCGAATAGATGAATTTACTTTTCAATTCTCTCGAACTTGAAAAGGTGATCTTTTAGATTCCAATCCTAAACATCAAGTAGATTAATCTAGTTACAGCATTAATCATAAGACGAGAGTTGGTAGTCTCGAATCCTCGTCGTTAATCAAGTTTCCCGGTTTTAATCTCTTTACTCAAGCAAATTAAACCTAGGCATGTTCTAATGTTTGCAACCACTAGAAAACGTTACATAATGAATGATTAACAACGTGACAACATATATCTTGAACCCAACGCTACCCGGAATCTATACTGCTACGTTTGCCATGGCTCCCACAACCCTAGTTGTGGGAGTTTTAGTTAATCATGCTATAAAGAAAAGAGAAGAGAATTGTATTCATAATAAAGGGAAAGAGATCCTTACAATATAATGAAAACAATCTTCTATTATCCAAGAACAAGAAAACCAAGATTCCAAGAACAATTCAAGAACACGAATTCAAGAAGAGAAAATGTGTTGTTGCTCTCAATTTCTCTCTCAAAACTCTCCTAA
This sequence comes from Jaltomata sinuosa, assembly GCA_003996215.1. Classification (NCBI taxonomy): domain Eukaryota; kingdom Viridiplantae; phylum Streptophyta; class Magnoliopsida; order Solanales; family Solanaceae; genus Jaltomata; species Jaltomata sinuosa. The sequence goes on from QJPP01004356.1 coordinate 1,037,136, forward strand.
AACTATTGGGTAATGTATTGTAAAAAGCGTCGACCCATAAAATAAACCTAACATAGGGTATTTATAGGAGTCTAGGAAACAAATCCCAAAAACGTTAGGATTCCGCGTAGCGGACTGCCTAGGTGTGACGCCTTGGGCGACGGACCGTCACCACCATGACGGACCGTCACGGTGGCCGTCACCACTAGGCAGTGGTGCTGCCTCAGGGTGACGGTTTGGGGCTGACGGACCGTCACTGGCTTAACAGACCGTCACTCCAACCGTCACTCTTATCCAGAATGCTCTTTGTGCTCGTATTTCCTTCCGTTTCCGTGTTTGTACCTATTTCCTGAAAACATAACATAAAACCATCAAAAACGACGACGGTTGCTTGAAAACGTACGATTGTTCTTAGTTTAGAGACGTCGAAAGTGCCGTAGAATGGCGGCACATCACATATAGATGTTGAATACCCTATATAACCACATGAGTGGAATATCAACATAATAAAATTATGAAAATACTTCAGCTGCGATCTCAATGCCTTTTACAGAAGGTCTTTCTAGCAGTAGAATAGTAAAATATCAGATTTGACGTTTTAGGATTTTTTAAAAATTCGTGCACAAAGAAAAGACGACGCATAGCCTTAACATACTATGGATTATAAAGGGACATGCCACGAATAAGGGTGGACTTAACAAACTTTTCAATTGAAGTCCCAAGGTGTTTTTATAAAGCTCGATCAACTGGTTGTTACATGACAATTGCGAGAATCAACAAGGTCACATAAATGAGCCATAGCCAATAGATAAGGCGTTTAGGTCATCATTATGACCAACTCACTTTAACTCAAAAATTGACATCACAATTTCCACTAGAACAACAGCTAATAATAACAACAAGAAGCTATCAACGCCTCACAAGAGCGGTGAGCTCCCGAGACAATCTAACAAAGTGTATTTCACGTTGTTCAATCCGACAACTATCGTACGCGACTCCGGGAAGAAGCGCACCAACCCACCAGTCTCTCCTACACTTTAACACCATCAATATACAATAATGATGACCTAATTTAATGAGAAAAAGGGCTTCTCAAAACCACGGTATTCAAAACACCGATTCTTGGCTCAAAAGTCTGTAAAAATAATTCTAGAACGTGGAATTACGAAGGAGGGTCGTAGAAGGGAGATTACCACGAAAAAGGCTTCAAAATATAAAACTAAACAAGTTCTTACAAGGGCTCACCACCGTTACTACATCAAAACCAGGTCAAAACACAACTTTATGATAATTTTAGCCCTACCCAATTCTACCAGGACAGTCCATGGTAAAATGGTCATAATTTTTTACTCTGACGTTGTATGGACAAACGGTTTGATGTTCTAGAAACTAGATTCAAAGACCCTTAATTTTATATATAATAGACTCTCTAGCTCATGCTATATTGGGAGATATGCTAGCCCCACGTTAGCCTATCAACAAGATTATATAAGTAGTTACTACTTCCCCACTCGATACAGAGCCAATACTATCGAATACGAGTTCATGATGAGGAATAATGGTATAAGAGGAATACAACACCATAATAATTCTAAAGCTCTACAAATAGTTTTTTAAAAGCACGATAAATTTATAACCGCTAGAATCAAGGAATCGTGTCAAGAAAAGAAAGAAGTTACCTTTATATACCTCAAATTCGAGCTTAAATAACTTGATGTAGATAATCGATTTTCTTTCACTGATCAAATATAGCATTCAAAAATAGTTTTCTATGAAATTAGTCCTCCAACATGATTATATACGTACTGCATATGCTAAGCAATTTACTTTGTTATGAAAATATCCGTTGTTGAGAAGTAATTTAACAAAATGATCTAACTTTTGTAATGAAAATTATTGCTGCCATATTCCTCAAATTGAAATTGTGAATTTGCTGGACTTTACACACACATATATATCTATAGAATAATTAACACCTAGACTTACATGGAAGTAATGCCACACTTTAAAACACATTTGCTGCCACTCTCACACACTTCCACGTGGAAGTGTGTTGTCATCACTATATAATATTTTTTTTTAATCTATTACGTATGTAATCGGGTATTGAATAGGTCCATAGTAAAATATATATAACATTTTGAATATATCACAATTAATAGAAAATCATTTCGAATAAAGCCTACTTTATAAAATAATAATTTTTTGATATAGCTAAACTTACTATCTCTGTTAAAATTTAATAAACTATAACTCTTACAAAAATAAATATATATGCAAATATATCGTAACTAAATAATTTTTCATAAATATTTAAAATATTTTAAGGAAGAAAATAAAAATATAACTTTTTCAAATTTTAATTTAAACCAGATATTTTTGAATACGCGTGGTGTTTAATAAAACTCTCGAATTTAACTTCGTAATCCCTCGATGCGAGATGAAGGAAAACCTTAAACACCTGGGGTGTTACACCCTAGTATTCTTTTTTCTTATTTATCCAAGCTTTTAGGTTTTGGCTTACCCTTGGCAGTCAGGGTTTCGAGGGCTGCATCATTGGGATTGAGAGTCCCTAGCATAGAGTCGTGCCGCTGCGAGTGCTCGAGAGTGAGCTTGTCCCGTCAATTGAGGGACTTGTGATAGAGCTTTTGTATCGTTGCATATTTAAGCTCAGGGGGTTTGGTCCCCCTTGGCTGAGAATTCTGGAGAATTTGGTTTTTTAATTCTTTCGAGCATGGAGTCGATATTCCAAAGATCTTCTTTATTCATGATTTTGTGTTTTCGAGACCATTAGGTAAAATACATGATTCTCAGAATGTTACTATTCTGATCTTCTCCCGGAAGTCTCCACTGCTACCTCGTTAAAAACTTTGCCAGCAAAAATTCTCTTTTGGGGATAAAAAGCTTAGTTGAAGGAAAAAAGAGTGTAGCTCATCCTTCTGAGCCTTCGTGCTTGATTCTCCAGTTGATGGGTTCCCTTTATCTTGGTTCCTTTGAAGGGTATTCGTGCCCCAGGATGCTTGCATTTAATTTAGACTCGCCAAGGGGTCGTTATCCCCTTCGAGGGCATAAGAATCGTTGTCGAGGACCTGCCAAATCAAGAAAGAAAAATGAAATGTTGGAGATATTATGAAAAAGGGCGAGAACATACATGTTGCTTCGAACAGGACCACTTAATGTATCATCTTTCGAGGATCACCCGAGTTGACTGGAAATTTATTCCTATCGGTACCTCTTCTGTAATTGGCTTTGGCGCGGTCACTCAGGAATTCCCTCAGGTATTCGTCTTTGAGAAATTCGACCACCGCTTTACTTAGATGGCAACAGTCCCCAGTATCGTGTCCATGCAAACCATGGAACTCACACCATGCTATCCTGTTCTGAGGATCGGGGCTGGTGCGAATGGATTTCAGGGGTTTGGTCCCTTTGATATCTCGGACGGTCGACACTAGTTCTTTTTGGCTGATGGTAAAGCAATATAAAAGAGGAACTTTGTCGATGGGATATACAACGGATTTTTGAGCTTTCCTAGCCTAGAGGTGCCTCCACTGAAAGTCTCTTTTCTAAGGTAGAGGTGAGACTGAGGAGTGAGGGCCAGTGTGTTGGCTCAAACCTGCTTTTGAATCTGTCGCGTAGGATGTGTATCTTCCTTGATTGAAACCATTTGTACTACCCCAGCATGATACATTCCAAGATGATTTATCCCCTCAGTGCCAAAGGTTCTTTTCAATCTTTACTTCATTCCATACTCGGAGGGGTGTTGCTTTTGACTCGCTTGCAATCATCCTTGATCCGGATCTTGGACTCATATCAGGTGTGTGCTTCAGCCCATGTCGCGACCTCAAACTCTGTCAGGCTTTCTTTTAGCTTAAATGAAGCAACTGAGCTCTCCGGATTTAGTACCTTTGTGAAGTCTTCCGCAACCCATTCATCAAGCACTATTGGCAGCTGCATCCGCTCCTTTTAGAACCTGTCAACAAAATTTTGGAGCAGTTCTATGTCTCATTTCTCTATCTTAAAGATGTCCCCTCTACGAGGTCATACTTTCATAACTCTAGTGTGAGCCCCAAGAAAGTTGTCTGCCAATATGTTAAAAGATTCAATAGAGATTTTGGGTAGGAGAGAATACTAGAGCTCCGCCCGAGAGGGTTTTGCCAAACTTCTTGATCATTACTGATTCGGCTTCCTACATCGTCAGATAATTTTCATTCACAACTATTATGAAAAACAACAGATGCTCTTGAGGGTCGGTATCCCCATAATACTTGGTGATGTCAGGCATTTTGAATCTTTTAGGGATAGGCGGGGTCACTGCGCTGGCCTTGTAGGGAACCTTCGCATAGCATATTGAATCTGGCCCCATGTTTAAGGGAGGAACTCTCAAAATGTGGTTGATACAAGTGTGGAGCTCTGTGCTTTGTGCCTTTATCTCCTCCTTTAACCTTTCTATCACAGACGCTAGTGTAATGGTTGAGGTTTTAGGCTCATCCTCTGACCTTCTTGCTTCACATCCTTTACACCTGTATTCAAACTCTTCATCTTCGTCATGCTTCTCATCGCCTTTGGAGGAGTTTGGAGTTCCTTTGTCCAGGCCGCTACGGAACTCATTCATTCGCCTATCTTGTGCTTCGACCCTTTACATCAACTTCCTTTTCCATTCGACGAAGCTTTTGAGAACTTGTCTGAGGCCTTTTAGGTCAGTTATTTCTCCATCCATTTCTTCCTCCTTGTCAAGGAGATTACGACCCCTTTTTGAGTGTTTACATTTGTGAGATCCACGTGGATATGTGGGCTCTCCTCATCACGATGGGTCATTTGACCACTGGAATCCGCCGGTCTTGGGGGTTGAGTTTTTGTTGCATCTTGGGCTGCTGGTACCCCCTCAATCTGCTCTCCATCATTGGCCATTACCCTAGTGCAGATCTGCAAGAACTCAAAACAAACAAACTGACAAAGAACAAGCAAGATTAAACCCATACAATTGCTCTAGCCCTACAGTGGGCGTCAAACTGTTTACTGTGGATTTGTTACAATTGAATTTGTAGGTGAATCAAGAGCACGCGTTACGATTTAATCTTGCTTTGGGTGTCAATTTTTTAGCGGTTAGAGTATTAAATAATTAAACGAAACTAGTAATAGTGAAAAGATAATAACAAGCAGGTAAAATAAACAAGTTAAAGCTAGCCGAAGTCATCCACGAGAGATACCGAGAGAAAAATCAAGCTACTAGCAATACTTAAGCTAACTAACAGAAAGAATGAACAACATAGAGAGCTTAGAGACCAAACAACTAGTATTGTATTGATTCAGAATATAAGAGGAGAGTTCGGATCCCTTTACAAGTGATTCAGATGTTTCAAAAGTCTATCGACATACCAATGTTATGATATATTTTTAATTCACAACTTTCAAAAAATTCTTATCTTATATAAACTCCATATCAATCAAATTGCATCATATACATTGGAACGAGGAGATATAGACTATTATTATTACGTAGCTCAATGGTGTAACAATTATCTACACTATATATCAGTGTATAAAATATTAAACTTAGAAATTAAAAGAAGGTGAATACACATGCAAACAACAAATAAGAACTTTGTTGATAATCAGTATATATACCTTTTTATTTAGCAAGATAAAGAAATTCAATTTTAACAATTTAGCATTAACAATAAATATTTTGCGTGGAAACAATTTTTTAGTCCGTTGGGTTGGCCATATTTTTCTAAAGGAAAATGGCTGGCTGGCCGGCAATTAGCCCTATCATACTTGGTGATGTCATGCATTTTGAACCTTTTGGGGATAGACCAGGTCACTGTGCTGGCCTTGTAGGACACCTTCAGTAGCTCATTGAATTTGCCCTTTGGCTATTGGAGGAACTCCCAGAATGTGGTCCATGCGAGTGTGAAACTCTGTGCTTTGTGCCTTTATCTCCTCCCTCAATATTTCTATGAAGAACGTTAGCGTAAGGGTTGAGGTTTCAGTGCTCACCCCCTGGCTTTCTTGCTTCGCGTTCTTCAGACTTGTCTTCAAATTCCTCATCTTTGTCATCCTCCTCATCGCCTTTGGAGGAGTTTGGAGTTCCATTGATCGGGCCGCTGCGAAACTCATCCATTCGCCTATCTTGCGCTTCGACCCTTTCCATCAACTTCTTTTACTCTTTGGCGAAGCTTTTGAGAACTTATTAGAAGCCTTTTAGGTCAGTCGTTTCTACATCTATTTCTTCCTCCTCGTCAAGGAGATTACGACCCCTTTTTTAAGTGTTCACATTCGTGAGATCCACATCGATGTGTGGGCTCTCCTCATCACGATGGGTCATTTGACTGTTGGAGTCAGCCGGTCCTGGGGGTTAAGTTTTTTTTGCATCTTGGATTGTTAGTACCCCCTCAGTCTACTCTCCATCATTGGCCATTACCCTAGTGCAAATCTGCAGGAACTCAAAACGAACAAACTAACAAAGAACAAGCAAGATTAAACACACACAATTGCTCTAGCCCTATGGTGGGTGCCAAATTGATTACCGTAGATTTTGTACAGTTGAACTTGTAGGTGAGTCAAGAGTACGCGTTATAATTTAATCTTGCTTTGGGGATCGATTTGTTAGCGATTAGATTACTAAATAATTAAGAAAAACTAGTAATATCAAAAAGATAATAACAAACAGATAAACCAAACAAGTTAAAGCAAGCCAAAGTCGTCCACAGTAGCTACCAAGAGGGAAATTGAGTTGCTAGAAAGACTAAAGCTAACTAAGAGAAAGAATGAACAACATGGAAAGCTTAGAGACCAAGCAATTAGAATTATATTGATTCAGAATATGAGAAGGGAGATCAGATCCCTTTATAAGTGAATAAGGGTGACTATTTATAGTGTACATGTTTAAGCCTTAGCCGACTACACTCTAGTGACAATATCCTAAGCGATTTTCGCCTATGTGTGAGTGCCACCTATCTGATTTGTTTGTGGGTTGACTGATATTCTCCTAAGGCTCTGTCCTACAGGGGTTTGTTCGCGCTTCTGACACATTTGTCCCTTGCTTGTCATTTTGTGCCATGTCACTGATGGTGACGGGAGGAAACTTATCTCTACGGGAGGTTACTCTTGCCATGATGTTCGTTGTGGTGTCCACACACCCAAGCTATTTATTCGACTACTACCACATATTTTCGTACCGATTCTACACCATATGTTCATCATTACAATTGCACAATTTTCTTCTAATCTTCTGTTAATATTGTATAAAAGAAAAAAGGTTGTTCACATGGAAAATTGGCAAGTATTAATGATTAAACTAATCAAAATGATGTAGAAAGTTTAAATTAAGAATATTACTTAAAATCATAACAAAACCAGTCTCTACCTCACCTATCATATTTCAATTTTTTCGGCTAAATCATACTTGGAACATATTTGGTAGAACATAATTTGAACATTTAGTCTATAATCATAATGTATATTTAATTAATTAAATTATTGTAAGTTCGTTAGGATCCAATCAAACTTATTTTTTATTCTTATAACAATAAGTTTACTTACACAATTTTATCACAGCTACAAAATTAATTAAATTCCAAGAGATGGGTGCGAAATGACTGTGATTAACATTTTCCCGCTCTGAATAGCCTATTCAACTTGGAATATTATATATTATTTTGCTCTAGCATTTTCTTCTTTTTTTTTAATTTTTTTTTCTGAAATAACTTTGCAAATTATTTAAGTATTTAATCTATTTAGGAATTTAATTTCAAGATGGTACTAAAGTAATTTTTTTAACACAATATCTAGTTATTTAAAAGTCCACTGCAGGTGTATATAATAGTGTGGTTAATTTACTAGAAAAGATCTAAATTATATACGTTGAGTGTACCAATGTTCTTTAACCAGCAGTAAGCTGCACTAGATCATGTTTTTCAGGTACCAATCCAGGCATATATATTACTCTTTATTTTAATTTATGTGACATTTTATTTTATAAATTCATTTTAAAAAAGGACATATTTTTATTGTTAAAATAATTTAAGTTAAAACTTTTTCATTTTATTCTTAATGAGAATCTTTTATAAGTCACATAAATATTATTATTTATTAAAATAAGATGTTTCAAAAGCCTAATAAACATACTAATGTTATGACATATTTTTAATTCGCAACTTTCAAAAAATTCTTATCTTGTATATACTCCGTATCAATCAAATTACATCAGATACATTGGAATGAGGGAATATAGACTATTATTATTACGTAGCTCAATGGTGTAACAATTATCTACACTAAATATCAGTGTATAAAGTATTAAACCTAGAAATTAAAAGAAAGTGAATAACATGCAAAGAACAGGTAAAAACTTTGTTGATAAATCACTTTATATACCTTCTTATTTAGCAAGAGAAGAAAATTCAATTTTAACAATTTAGAATTGAGAATAAATATTTTGTGTGAAAACAATTTTTTAGTCCGTTGGGTAGGCCAGAATTTTCTAAAGAAAAATGCCTGGCTGTCTGGCAATTGCTTCCTCTAGAGAAATGGATTTGCACTGCAATTTCCCTCTTTTTGAAAATGGAATGCTATTGACTTTTTAGCGTCAAGGTTCTTTTTTTTTTCCAAACAAATAAATAAATCGACAAACAAATATTCTAATAATTATTTCAATGACTTCCATTCACTCCTGTCCATACCTCTTCTTTATATATATTTACAATTACAATTTGTAATTTCTGCAATTTAATTTTTTAATACTATTAATAGTTTATTAATCATAATAGAGAAAAAAAAAGAATAAACGAATGATTACAACTACTACTACGTTAATATTATACAAACAAGTCACCTCTGTTCATAGTATGAAAATTCTACACAATTATCTCATCTTGTAATTACTTAGTCCCCTCCCCCTCCCCCCCCCCTCACCCCCCCCCCCTTCCTTTAGTTAAAAAAAGAAAGGAAAATGGAAGTTTATTATTGGACATAAATACTAGTCAATTTATCAAGAGAACGTAAAAAGGGGATTTTTGAGTAAAATTTCCCATCTAATATTATCCATTAGACTATTCTAGTTTACTCCCAATTGGGTAGTTGATATGATTATAAGTGAAAGAGATTAAGAAGACGGAAATAATTATTTTTATATAGAAAAAGAAAAAGAGCTGCATAGACTACCAGATTTAGACATGGAGCACGTATCTTAATAGTCAACTAAATGGATATAAAAATCATAATTCAAATTCCAACGGAGATAAATGAATAATATTTGATTTTTTCTTATTTATCTAAATTTTGACGTGCAAAATTATCCAATGACTTTATAGTTAGAAGTCTAGAAAAGTGAGGTGCATGTAAATTAACCTGAGCACGTCGTTATGGAAAAGGATTAGACATGGAAATTTCAGGGATGACTAACAAAAAACAAAATGAAAAAGAGAAATACTACTGGTCAAGAAATTGCATGAGAGAGAATCCAATGGAAAATAGCCAACCCCACTCCCCCTCAAACAAATGCAAAAAGGTCAAGGGTTTTTATTAGTATTTTCTGTATTAGGAGAGTAGCTTCAAAGTCACCCAACGAATAAACAAATAGGGCCGACATAAAAACGCGTAGAAAGAAACAATACAATCTGTAGATAGATAATTAAACAACGTAACCAGCTCTTGTCCTATTTTCCTTTTGACCATTTCTTGCCTCATTTCTTCATCTTCTTTTCTCTTCATTGCAAATTGCAAATCACCTCTCTTTTCTACCTTCTCTTTCACTTCAGTCAGAACGGGAACAAGGGGGAACCCACAAAGTGGAAAAAGAGAACAAGTTTGATGGGTTATAGTTCCACCAAGACTTCATTTTTCTGTCTTATGGGAGTCCATACAAGGCTTATGCAATGAGATTTTTACACTTTCTATGGCTCTTCTTGATACCCTTTTTGCAAAACTTATCAGGTAATAAGATTTTCTTGGTTTCGTCTCAATGTCTTGATGCTCAAAAGTCATTGTTGCTGCAGTTGAAGGGCAGCCTCCGGTATGATTCTAGTTTGTCAAATAAATTGACAAGATGGAACCAGAACACAAGTGAATGCTGCAATTGGAATGGGGTGAAATGTGATAGCTCTGGTCATGTGATTGCCTTGGAACTGGATAATGAGACAATTTCTAGTGGAATTGAGAATTCAAGTGCTCTTTTCAGTCTTCAGTATCTTGAGAGGTTAAATTTGGCTTACAACAGGTTCAATGTTGGCATACCAGTTGGTATAGACAACCTCACCAACTTGAAGTACCTAAATTTATCGAATGCCGGTTTTGTTGGCCAAATTCCTATGATGCTATCTAGATTAACAAGGCTAGTTACTCTTGATCTCTCAACGCTTTTCCCTGATGCAATCAGGCCACTAAAACTTGAGAATCCCAATTTGAGACATTTCATCGAGAACTCAACAGAGCTTAGAGAGCTTTACCTTGATGGTGTTGATCTTTCAGCTCAGAGGGCTGAGTGGTGTCAATCTTTATCTTCATATTTGCCTAACTTGACCGTCTTGAGCTTGCGTACTTGTAAAATTTCAGGCCGTATTGATGAATCACTTTCTAAACTTCAGTTTCTCTCCATCATCCGACTTGACCAGAACAATCTCTCTACCACAGTTCCAGAATATTTTGCCAATTTCACAAACATGACTACCTTGACCCTCGCCTCTTGTAATCTGCAGGGAGCATTTCCTAAAAGAATTTTTCAGGTACCAGTTTTAGAGATTTTGGACTTGTCAAATAACAAGTTGCTTAGTGGTAGTATTCCGAATTTTCCACAAAATGGATCTTTAAGGAGGATCTCACTTGGCTACACTGTTTTTTCTGGTTCATTATCACAATCCATTTCCAACCTTCAGAACTTGTCCATGTTAGAGCTCTCCAATTGCAATTTCACTGGAACAGTACCATCCACAATGGCAAACCTTACGAATCTTGTTCATTTAGATTTCTCCTTGAACGACTTCACTGGTTCTATCCCATATTTCCAACAGTCCAAGAAACTCACCTACTTGGACCTCTCTCATAATAGTCTAACTGGTCTTCTCTCTCTGGCTCATTTTGACGGACTCTCTGAGCTTGTTTACATAAATTTAGGGAACAACTTACTCAACGGGAGTCTTCCTTCATATATCTTTGAGCTCCCCTCTTTGCAGAAACTTTTTCTTTATAGCAATCAATTTGTTGGCCAAGTCAATGAATTTCGCAATGCATCCTCCTCTCTGCTGGATACAATTGATTTGAGCAACAACCACCTGAATGGTTTAATTCCCAAGTCCATGTTTGAAGTTGAGAGGCTTAAGGTCCTCTCACTTTCTTCCAACTTTTTTAGTGGGACAGTTCCACTTGACCTCATTGGGAGGCTGAGTAACCTTACAAGACTGGAGCTTTCTTACAATAACTTGACAGTTGATGCAAGTAGAAGCAATTCAACCTCTTTCACATTTCCTCAGTTGAGCGTATTGAAACTAGCTTCTTGTCGGTTGCAAAAGTTTCCTGATCTAAAAAATCATTCAAGGATTTTCCACTTAGACATTTCTGACAACAAAATACAGGGGGCAATACCAAATTGGATTTGGGGGATTGGTGATGGAGCTCTCACTCACCTGAATCTTTCCTTCAATCAGCTGGAGTACGTGGAACAGCCTTACACTATTTCCAGCAATCTTATAGTATTTGACTTGCATTCCAACCATATAAAAGGTGACCTACCAATTCCACCTTCTTCTGCCATCTTTGTCGACTACTCGAGTAATAATTTCAGCAATTCCATCCCACTAGATATTGGTAATTCTATTGCTCTTGCGTCCTTTTTCTCAGCTGCAAATAATGGCCTCACCGGAAGAATTCCTGAATCCATATGCAAGGTCAGCTACCTTCAAGTTCTTGATTTGTCTAACAATGCCTTGAGTGGAACAATACCACCATGTCTACTGGAAAATAGTACAAATCTTGGAGTGCTGAATCTAGGGAACAATAAACTCCAGGGCGTTATACCAGATTCATTTCCAATTGGTTGTGCTCTGAAAACTTTAGACCTCAGTAGGAATTTCTTAAGAAGGGAGCTGCCAAAATCGCTTGTCAACTGCGAGTTCTTGGAGGTCCTGAATGTTGGAAATAACAGACTTGTTGATCGTTTCCCATGCATGTTGAGGAACTCAAGCAGTCTGAGAGTCCTAGTCTTGCGCACCAATCGATTCAATGGAAATCTTACGTGTGATGTAACAAGAACTAGCTGGCAGAATCTCCAGATCATAGATATAGCTTCCAATGAATTTACTGGCATGTTGAATGCAGAATGCTTTTCAAATTGGAAAGGAATGATGGTCGCTGATGATTACGTGGAGACAGGACGCAATCACATCCAGTTTAAGTTCTTTCAACTGAGTAACTTTTACTATCAGGACACAGTGACAATAACCATCAAAGGGCAGGAGATGGAGCTTGTGAAGATTCTCAGGGTCTTCACATCTATTGATTTCTCTTCAAATAGATTTCAAGGAGTGATACCAGAAACAGTTGGGGATCTTAGTTCTCTTTATGTTCTGAACCTGTCACACAATGCCCTTGAGGGACAAATTCCAAAATCAATTGGCAAGCTACAAATGCTTGGATCGCTAGACCTGTCATCAAACCAGCTGGATGGGGAGATCCCTGCAGAGCTTGCAAATCTCACGTTCCTATCAGTTTTGAGCTTATCGTTTAACAAATTGATTGGAAGAATCCCATTGAGTAATCAATTTCAAACATTCTCAGCAGATTCTTTTGAAGGAAACAGAGGCCTATGCGGGTTCCCTCTCAGCGGCAGTTGCAAAAGTAATGCTTCAGAGTTGACACCACCACCAAGTTTCGAAGATGACTCTTATGATTGGCAGTTCATATTTACAGGTGTGGGATATGGAGTAGGGGCAGCAATCTCCATTGCACCTCTGTTGTTTTACAAACGAGGGAGGAAATACTGTGACAAACATTTGGAGAGAATGCTTAAACTGATGTTTCCAAGATTCGGGTTCACTTACACCAGATATGACCCTGGGAAGGTTGTGGCAGTGGAACACTATGAAGATGAAACCCCAGATGACACTGAAGATGACGATGAGGGGGGAAAAGAAGCATCTCTTGGGCATTATTGTGTCTTCTGTAGTAAACTTGATTTTCACAGAAAGGAAGCAATACATGATCCAAAATGCACTTGCCATATGTCATCATCCCCCATTTCTTTTCCTCTTACACCTTCCTCTTCTTCACCTTTGTTAGTCATATATCACAAAAAGTTTTGATTCTTAAGCTTTCTCTCTGCACATTAGTAATCTGTATATATTTACAGGTAGCATAGGATATTGAATCAAAGCAAATTCAAGTCTCTTCAAGTCATTTACATCTTTTCTATACAATTGATAATTTGTCCTTAATTTGTCCCATGCCTGGATAAAGTAAAAGGGTTTCAGTAGGTTGATGGAGCGTTAAAATTAGTTTAACTATGATGAATCATTTAATTCATTCAAATGTGTACACCTTGACACACACTATGGACTTGAATAACGCTAAATAGATACAGAAGATTTATATAGCTAATTTTGATGAAGCATAGTTGATTGGGACAGTGGGAATTATGACCATAATATAATCTTCCTGATGACAAAAATGGTAGTCGAATCATTTTGACTACAAGGCTTAAAGATGTGGCTAAGTATGTTAACCCCCCATATTCCTCCTCATGAAATGACGCCATTGAGTTTAGGAATTACGTCACAATTGGTTGTTTGGTATAGAATATAATTGTCCTTCTTAACTGAAGGAAACAAATAGTAGGAAAATGTCGAGGGCTGCCATTAGCTATTTTGGTGCTTGCAGCGAATCTCTCAAAAGCTCCCATGACAAAAGGAAGTTGGGTAACATAGCAAAAAATGTAAATAAGGGGTTGCTCGGATTGTGAGTTCGAGTCATCGAGGGGTGGGAGGGGTAAAAATAAAAAGCTTATAAACTTATTTGGGATGAATTCAAAGCTGTACTTGCTATGAATAGGGTAGTTTCTCTGTCTTTCAACATACCAATCACAGTGGTTCAGACATTTTATCGAACGCCTGATATTCCATTAAATTAGCTGATTATGGGAAGGCTAGACACATTATACGGAATCAAAAGCTTAAAATTTCAAACTTGGAAGACGGGCAAAAAAAGAAATGGAAAATTACCTGTGATAGTAGTTTCTTTGTCTGAGGTTAATTTGTAAAAGGATTAGTTAGATGGAAATGGACCAAAATGGAAGTATAAGAGTTTATGTACATTTGTGAATGTTCATGGACAAATATACACCACTTCTTTAGAAGTGGTGCCTAATGTTGGTGATCACTGACCAATTTACCATTCAAAAAGCCAATTTTTATTTTGGAACCCCAGCCCCCACCCCACCCCCAGGATAATCCACAGCCGCTACAACCTCTGTCACAACCTCTGCCCTTTGGGTGAGCACTTTGTGCGCACTGGGTAAACTCCCATTGTGTAATAGCCCGCAAACCTAAAGCCACTTCTTCAATTAAGAAAAATTTCTTGCGTTTTTAGAATCAACAACGGACTTAAAAAGCCACTTACAGACGCTTTACGCCCAATCATTCCGGATAACGCTTGCGGGTTTCCGAGGAATACAAATAACCTTTAGTTTTTTTTTCAGATTTGGTGAACATCTGGAGTAACTAGTGATCGGTAAGGGTATTGTTCTTGTATATAACTCTATCGGAACAATACCCTTACCGATCACTAGTTATTTCAGATGCTCGATCTTTAATGAGCTCGTATTCACAGTTATGCTCGATCTTTAATGAGCCTGTATTCACAGTTACTTTCTCTCTTTCCATTCTACCGTTTTAGCCTAGAAAACAAAAAAAATTAAAAATTAAAAGAATCAAATCAATGGGTAAGACGTTTTCAATTTCCCATATAGGAATTGCTTCCGCATCTACAAATATTGCAGCTAAACGAACGTAGGAAGGAGGAGGGAGGAGGGAAAGAGTAGGGGACATCAAAGGCAATAAAAAAAGGGGGGAAGGGAGGTCAAATTCATGTATAAATCTAGAACTGAAATACACTTGTAGACAATGAAATTTTATTAAATAAATCTATACTAAACTTTGGATTAAATCTTAAATTTATGATATGTTGATCGAGTTAACTTATTGGTCAATAAAATTGGATTAATATTTAAGTTAAAATTATATGACTTAAATGAAGTCTAATCACATTTAGGCCAGACTATTAAGTTGAAAGACGAGCTCAACCCATGCTCTTCAAGTCCAAGGTCTGTTAGAATTACTTGGGGGCCAAAATACCCCTAAACCCTAACTCATGCCTGTATAAAAGGGTCTTCCTATGACCAAAAGATAGATACAGAAATATATAGAGAAGCTCAGCTCTTTAGTGGTGATCTGCAAGTCTTCCGCATACAAAGAAGTCTTCGTCTCTAAGTGGTGAGCAGCTTCACTTTGCATTCGTGGTAAAATTCCTACAAATATTTCGACAATCAAGAAAAAATCAAGGAACGTGAGGAGAAGAATCATAGGATTACATCTTTTTATAAGATTTTATAAAGATTGTAACCTCCGCACAAATTATTGAAATATAAATATTATTACTTGTCACTATTTTTCTTGTCTTGATTACTATTTTTCAGAAAAAAATTTTGGTCGTTTACAAATTGACACGCCTAGTGGGACAATCTTTACCTCTCGCCTCTTCTCTTCAAAGTTCAAAGCATCAATATGGTTGTAATGAAAATCAACTCCAAATCCAATGTTATTGAGGATGTTAATTCCACAAATGGATTGAAAATTGCCATGAATATTATTGGCCAAATCAGAAGGAGTAAGACGAAATACTGGGACAACAAGTGTTTCAAGTACCATCCAAGTCATGTCATGTTTTTGGATCATCTTCTCCAAAAGAAGGAATATCCTCTCCGTCTATGCTAGAACAAGGGAACGACATTGCTGAAGTGGTAGAAAGAACTTTGGCTCAATTAAGGCTGTCACAAGAACGCCATCATCAGTCCAACGATCCCTTAATGCAGAAAGACGGTGATGTCTTGAGCACTAAATCTACTCCAATCTTCCCTTATGTCACTTCTCAATCCAAACTCTATCCGAGTGATGATCTGTACTATTCTTCATCCTCTATGATGATCGTGTAGACGATGGTGGTTGATTTTTCCACCATAGAAGAACAACTTGTGGATTTTATGAAAGCAGTAGAAGGCCTATCAAAGTGCATCAAAGGTCAAGATATTCAAATTACCAAGTTAACGAATATATGAAGAGCATGGTATGATGACCCTTCTGGTCATCTTTGCATTTACGCATTTATTGTACTGTTAGAGCTTTCCTGTAGTGGCCCCAAGTCATTTATGGCTTGCTGGGACCGATAAAAGGGTCTTCCTATGACCAAAACATAGATACAGAAATACATAGAGAAGCTCTGCTCTTTAGTGGTGATCTGCAAGTCTTCCGCATACAAAGAAGTCTTCGTCTCTAAGTGGTGAGCCGCGAGTTCCCATCTACGATTGTGATTAAAGCTTCGCTCTGCATTCGTGGTGAAAATTCCTACAAGTATTTCGACAATCAAGAAAAAATCAAGGAACGTGAGGAGAAGAATCATAGGATTACATCTTGTTATAAGATTTTATAAAGATTGTAACTCCCGCATAAATTATTGAAATATAAATATTATTACTTGTCGCTATTTTTCTTGTCTTGATTACTATTTTTCAGAAACAAAATTTAGTCATTTACAAATTGACACGCTTAGTGGGACAATCTTTACCTCTCGCCTCTTCTCTTCAAAGTTCAAAGCATCAATATGGTTGTAATGAAAATCAACTCCAAATCCAATGTTATTGAGGATGTTAATTCCACAAATGGCTTGAAATTGCCATGTATATTGTTGGCCAAATCAGAAGGACTAAAGACGAAATACTGGGACAACAAGTGTTTCAAGTACCATCCAAGTCATCTCATGTTTTTGGATCATCTTCTCCAAAAGAAGGAATATCCTCTCCCTATATGCTAGAACAAGGGAACGACATTGCTGAAGTGGTAGAAAGAACTTTGGCTCAATTATGGCTATCACAAGAGCGCCATCATAGTCCATCGATCCCTTAATGCAGAAAGATGGTGATGTCTTGAGCACTAAATCTACTCCAATCTTCCCTTATGTCACTTCTCAATCCAAACTCTATCCGAGTAATGATCTGTACTATTCTTCATCCTCTATGATGATCGTGTAGACGATGGTGGTTGATTTTTCCACCATAGAAGAACAACTTGTGGATTTTATGAAATCAGTAGAAGGCCTATCAAAGTGCATCAAAGGTCAAGATATTCAAATTACCAAGTTAACGAATATGATGAAGAGCATGGTATAATGACCCTTCTGGTCATATTCGCGTTTACACATTTATTGTACTGTTAGAGCATTCCTGTAGTGGCCTCAAGTCATTTATGGCTTGCTGGGACCGATAAAAGGGTCTTCCTATGACCAAAAGATAGATATAGAAATACATAGAGAAGCTCTGCTCTTTAGTAGTGATATGCAAGTCTTCCGCATACAAAGAAGTCTTCGTCTCTAAGTGGTGAGCCGCGAGTTCCCATCTACGATTGTGATTAAAGCTTCGCTCTGCATTCATGGTGAAATTCCTACAAATATTTTGACAATCAAGAAAAAATCAAGGAATGTGAGGAGAAGAATCATAGGATTACATCTTGTTATAAGAGTTTATAAAGATTGTAATCCCCGCGCAAATTATTGAAATATAAATATTATTACTTGTCACTATTTTTCTTGTCTTGATTACTATTTTTCAGAATCAAAATTTAGTCGTTTATAAATTGACACGCCTAGTGGGACAATCTTTACCTCTCGCCTCTTCTCTTCAAAGTTCAAAGCATCAATAGGTTGTAATGAAAATCAACTCCAAATCCAATGTTATTGAGGATGTTAATTCCACAAATGGCTTGAAAATTGCCATGGATATTGTTGGCCAAATCAGAAGGAGTAAAGACAAAATACTGGGACAACAAGTGTTTCAAGTACCATCCAATTCATCTCATGTTTTTGGATCATCTTCTCTAAAAGAAGGAATATCCTCTCCGTATATGCTAGAACAAGGGAAAGACATTGCTGAAGTAGTAGAAAGAACTTTGGCACAATTAAGGCTGTCACAAGAACGCCATCATCAGTCCAATGATCCCTTAATGCAGAAAGATGGTGATGTCTTGAGAACTAAATCTACTTCAATCTTCCCTTATGTTACTTCTCAATCCAAACTCTATCCGAGTGATGATCCGTACTATTCTTCATCCTCTATGATGATCGTGTAGACGATGGTGGTTGATTTTTCCACCATAGAAGAACAACTTGTGGATTTTATGAAAGCAGTAGAAGGCCTATCAAAGTGCATAAAAGGTCAAGATATTCAAATTACCAAGTTAACGAATATGATGAAGAGCATGGTATGATGACCCTTCCGGTTATCTTTGCGTTTACACATTTATTATACTATTAGATCTTTCCTGTAGTGGTCCCAAGTCATTTATGGATTGCTGGGACCGATAGTTTGGTGCCCTGGTCGTTCGTTTGGTTCTTTTGGCCGTTTGCCTATTTTAGAGCTTTAACTTAGAATATTGTTGACTTTAGTCAACATCCTTAGGAAATATTCTCAGAATCAAATTTTGACAAATCCGTTAGCTCCAGAGCATGAATTTTGGTCTAGAAGAACCCTTGGTCGGGTTATGGGAGCTTTTTGTTTTGTTTGTTCTTGGTTTTTGTGTTTTAGCCAAGTTGAACTTGAAAGTTTAACTTTGGTCAATATTCAGAGAAGATGGCCTCGGATGGAAATTCTAACAGCGATGTTAGCTCTGAAATGTCAACTTTGGGCTAGTGGGACCTCTGGTTTGGGTCTCGAGGCTTCCAGACTCGTTTTACGCCTTGGTATTCCATTTTGGAAAGATAGGCCTAAAGTTGGTTCTTAAGTGTGGGGCCCATTTTTTAAGCTATCGACCTTCGCTAGGATTTTTGTTGATTCTGTTGAGTCCGAAATGGTATTTTTAGTTGAGTAGCATAGTTCGTTTGTGTCAGCAGGACCCCAGATACTTCCTGAGGGTTCAATCGTGCGTTTTAAACTTAACTGGTTTTTGGCTGGGTTGTTGTACCTGTTGGGTCTGTATTTGTGGACATTTGACCATATTTGTGGTTACCATATTTGTGGTAAAACATCGCTTTTGTCGGGTTTGGTCGGATGTGTTGGTTCCGCATTTGCGGCGCTTGGCCGCATTTGCGGCTATCGCATTTGCGCTAAAGTGCCGCATTTGCGGTGTCTGCTGACAGCTTTTAAAAATAATATTCTTCTTCATTTCTCCTCATTCTAAACCATTCTCTCTATTGTAAAAAACTCTCAAACCACCAACTTCTTCACTTCTGGCACTCAAGTTCTTGGGGTGATCATACCATAGCTTCGTGAGCTTCTTCCGTGCCTATTTTGGTAAGCCTCTTTCTTCCCCAACTTGTCTTCTCCAATTGTTTAAAGCCTACCATTGTTGCCATCTCCTCAAGCTTGAAAAATTGTTTGTAGAAGTTGTTCATGTGTGAGGTTGCATGCTCCATGGACTCATCCAATTCATATCCCTTGGCATAATTCCCTCATTTTGGTAGGTGATTTTTGTCAATTTCCGGTTTTCATTTCTAAAAATTTCATTATTGGGTTTCTTAACTTTAGGGGCTGTTTTAGCTCGAATATATTGCCCAAACTCCTTGATTTTTCGGGCATGTACTCCCATGGTCTTGGTGATCATAATGTGAGTTTTTATTTTTGGTTTTGGGTTGTGGGCCCACGGGCCCGCTGGTGATTCGAATTTCGACCCGGCTACAATTGTAGAATTATGCATATTGTTAAACTAGTTTTAATGTATTATTTATGTTTTTGACAGTTTGATTATCATTCGAGATTTCTCGGAGCGATTCGGGCTTGGATATTGGTGTCCCGACGGCTTGCCGTCGGATGACAGGTAGGTTACAGTTTAAACCCTTTAGACTTTGCATATATAGGATAAAATTGTATTAATGGGCATCCTTGGGTTGGGTTTACTAGGTTGGTACCATAAACCTTGACCACTTATTCATGTTCGGTTACTTTCCTTCCTCCGATGTTTGTAGAAATTATTTTATACGTTCTATTTACCCTTGTGGTCCTGTGTGGCCTTATATAGACTTTGGAACATAGTTGGTGGGATATTGGAAATGTCTGTGAGTCCTGGATATTGTTATTACTGTTATAGAGCTGGTTATATGTGTTGTAGAACGATTGGAGCCTGTGCGAGGCCGATAGGTTTGATTGTGAGTCGTTGGGCTATTGATTGTGATTGTGCATGCCATCATCATGCATATAAAAGGATTTTCTCCATGATTCTACTACGATTTTGGCTTTGGGCCTTCTATTGATGATTTTCTAAACCTTTCATGGCTGTGGGGCCCATTTTTAGTAAAATTGATTATGAAATGGTTAGGTATCATCTTAATGGATCTTCTTGGGGTGAGAAAAATTAAAAGAAAGATTTGTTATAGTTTTCGACTATATATTAGACTCAGTTGAGCCGATGTACTAGATTGACCCTGTTATAGAAGAGAAATGACATTAGACTCGGTAAAGCCAAGAATCAAACTTGATTTTTCCACTTTTTTAGACATGGTTATGCCCGAGCACCCTTGAAGGGGGTTTATGAGACTTATTTCATTGATTTAGACCTGAATAGAATTCAGGCATGTATTTTGAGCATTTGAGTACTAGTTTGGATCCGGTGGCACTCCAGACTGATATTTGAGGTTAGGGTGTAGTATGTGGTCTACAAATAGACCTCCATGGACCCTGTCATTATGAACCAAGTGCTACAGGCAAAAGGGTGACCGGGGTAGGGGTGTACAGCGGAGTAGATGTACTCGGGAGAAGTCCTTCCATGGATCCCGTCTTTATTGGACCTTTGGGGCACTAGAGGGGGTAACATACTGACACTGTTGTTACACTTAGTTTGTCATATCATATCATATCATTCATTTGTGTGAAGTTCCACCCTTGTTTGGTGTTTGTTAAGTGTACGATGTAATTCTATGGGGGGCTGGAGGGTTTGTTTTCACTTGATTGCGTTTCTCGGTTGTATGGGCGGCCGGGGGACTGTAGGTAGACTCTTGTTACTTTATCACTATACTACACCCTGTCATGGTTATATATATGAGATTGGATACTGAGAGATTGTTAGTTCCTGGCTTGTGTTTGGTATGATTAAGTTGGTTATTTATTCCTGTTTTTTTTTAGCATGCCAATCTGTATTCTTCTCCTCCCTTCCCTTGTACTTGAGGTTATTGGTATACCGTCCACTTTTAAACTTACTCTATACTATTATTGCGAGGATTCCAGGTGCGTCATTTCTTACTTTCACCTATGCCTGTTGTGTGTGTATATCTGTTCTACTTGCTAGCCTTGTATGCTGCTTTCTGCTGTCTTCCCTCTAGGCTAGTTTCCATGTATTTATTCATTGCCTTCTGTGACTATCTGTTTTATATCCTGTTCATTACTGCTCTTTTATCTTATATGTGCCCAGACGGCCTATGATACCTACTGGGTACCGGTTGCTTTGCAATTGGTGCTCATACTACACTCTGCATCTTCTGGTGCAGATCCTAGTGTGGGCCATTGTCGCTAGATTGCTATAGGTCGTGCTTGTAGTTTTGGCTATCCAGACTAAAAGTGAGCTCTTGGCGACTGGAGTTCAGCTTTTGGTTTATCTTTTGGTTTATGTACTCTATTACTACTCGGAGACATTGGTGTATACATTATTTTTGACCCATTCGTACTTTTTATATGTAGATCCGGCTCTATACTATGATACCGGGTCTTGGGTTTGGTTTAGCTTCCGCATATGTATGTATATATATTCCTGTTATCTATCCTTTCATCTTGTTCTCTTGCTTCCTCTTATTAAATTGTTCTTCTGCTTAAATTATTAGACAGTAGCCCATTACTAACCGTTCTGGACTACGGGGATTAGTTCACCTACTGGGGAGTTGTAGGTGCTATCATGATCGAGAAATTGTGTCGTGACACATAGAAGAGTAGAATCCACTCAACTACATGTGAAGCGTCATGAAACACAAGACAAAGGAGAGTCCTTGACCAAACAAGAAACAACGATCAAGGAGTCTCAAGTATCCACCGAAGGTCTCGTTCCTATTGACCAATTGAAGGACTTCATCATGGAGGCAATCAAAGATAAATCTGAGTCATACCTTATATCATAATTTTTGTAGAAGTCATTGTTGACACCCAATTTTGACCCTCCACAGTTTTAATTAACTATTCAAGCTTTTTCAATTTTAACAACTTGAAATAATTATTTTACAGAATTTAAAATATTTTTCAAAGCAGTTCTGTCATTTTTTGCAATAAAAGAAATATATGATTTTCAACAAGTTGGCAAGAACCACGAAGGTTCTAGAGATCTAGGTGGCCTTCCCTCTGCGAATTCGTGGAATTCTTGTACAAATTCGTACAAATTCCTTGCTGGCCAAGCTTATCTCCAATTTGAATATCAAATTCCTCAAGGGTTTTTCCTAATCTACCCATCTGATTCCCCCCTCTTTTTGCCCTAGAAATTCCCTATAAATTGGGCTTTCTCCTCAGAATTAAGGGCTGGCTTTTGGAATCATTTCTCGAGTCTTGGAGAAGCATTTCTCTGTCTCATAGAAACAGAAGCTGCAGCCAATGTTTTAAAAGGCGGGAGCGTAAGGCGAGACATTTTACTTAGCATGGAGCGAGGCGTAAGCCCCATGGATATTTAATTTTTAATTTATAATATAGTAAAATAGTAAAATAACTCAAATTATAAAAAAAAATTACATTAACGATTTTTAAAAATTTAAAATATGATTAAAGAAACTCATAGAAAATAAAACTTCTAACATCATTTTACAAGTAGAAATAATGCAATGATATAAAAGCTATTATGAGATTCAAATCAACTCTAACATTTTAACTTCAAATAATAAAAGAATCACAATTTCTTTGAATATATGACTATACCATGCAATTTACCTCCCAAAAAAGAAATAATTAATAAACTATTAGGATTATAATTAAAACATCACTCCTTCATGAATAAAAAAAATATTTTCAAATAGTAAAATAATAAAATATGATAATTTTGAGACATAGGAACCAAAAATATGAGATCAATGACAAGTGAAGCTGTAAAATCTAGCTATGTGTTTTAAAAAGAAATGTTAAGTGATATTCACCCTCACGACATTCTCAAATAGTAAATAAGCAGTTAGTTTTCTCAATTTTCTTATTTCTATAGTTGAAAAAAAAAAATACTAAGCATCATTCATTTGAAGAACTAGTGAACTTGTCCGCGCTTTGCGCGTTCGCAAAAAATCTCGTTAAATTTAAAAGTAAAACTTTTTCCCTTTACTCTTGAATATTAAAAAATACAACATTTTTTTATCACCTAGAGTAGCCTTCACTTTACGAAAAAAGCATGCGGCTCTTCACTTTCTTATATACCCTCTTGTATGCACAATATGTCCTTTTTAAGATCAACTAAGGCTGAAAAGGCTTGCATTCGGCTGTTATTAGAAGTAGGGGTGTGCAAAAATCGGTTTAACCGATAAACCGAACCGATAAAAATGTTATTGGTTTATTGGTATTGAGTTATTGGGTTAACGGTTTTTAAACGGTTTTGTAAAAAAAATTATTGGGCTATCGGTTCGGTATCGGTTTTAAAGTTTTAGTTAATGGTTAAACCGATAACCCAATAAGATTATATTTAGATTATACTTTTATTCATAATTGTATAATAGTGGCTTTAGATTTTAAATATATACCCTATTGTTTTTTGCATTTTATAGTTGTTGTCTTAGTGTTGTTGTTTTCTTTCTAAAGTCATTGGTTTGATAGCATTCTACCTATCAGTGTTGCTTTTCTTTTTGAGAAATTGCTACCGTTGCTACTGTATTCAAGTTTTCTACTTAATAAGAAAAAAATAAGTTTATTTTAGTAATAACGTATTTGAATTTGCTTATGCTTGTAATTTGTATAGATGTTTATGCATGAAAGTAGTCTATATATGAAGAAGAAAATAAGATAAATCAAAAATATTATAGTAGCATTTTCTTATCGGTTAAACCGATAACCGAACCGTTAAGGACCAAAAACCGATTAACCGAAAACTGATAACGAATATCTTATTGGTTTGGTTATCGGTTTTGCATGTTTACAAACCGATAACCGATAAACCAAACCGATAATATACAAAACCGAACCGAACCGACCGATGCACACCCCTAATTAGAAGACACCTTAACTGAGAGGTTAATTTTTGCTCCATATATATAAGCTTATCCGTTAATTTTTTTCTATCGTAAATCCTTATGCAGTTCTTGAATTCTCTTACTCTTCTCTTTTTGTGAGATGAAAGAATCAACTAAAGGATGTAATAGGAAAAAAGAACATAATAAATAAAGGAAGGTTGAACAATTTTAGAATTAATTACAACATAGCAATGCATGTTTCTTGCAAATTATTTCTTTGGGACTGAATGAATTTATATATGTTATACGACTAAATTATTTTATTCATCTTCATAACATTTAAGATCCTAGAGAAAAGATCTAACTCCTTTTGTTAGGTGCCATAATCAAATTCATAAATTAAATGTTAGGATGATGAAAAGGTTTGACGCAATAAAATGCATAATTCTATAACATTTTCTATCTCTCATGTACGTCATAAAAATTTTCAAATTCCAAGTAAAATGAAAGTTGCTCTCTGACAACATAATTGTGATACATATTAGGGAATTAATTTATTAATTAAAAATCTGATACATACAGAGCTTGTACATGGACATACAAAAATTAGATCAAAATAACTAAAAAGATAAACAACACATCACATATAAAGGTGGCTCCCCACGCCACAAAAAGGGGAATTAGAGCTTAACGGACACTACAACTTGGTTGACTCCATGCTTAGATCATACGATATTTCTATTATTCATCAATTTTGTGGTTTTTTCTTGTCGAGCTGTGTGTACCTCTGTTCATTGAATCCATTTCTAATAAATACTTCAACAATTACAGGGTCAAAAGAAAGAGAAATGTTAAGACTAATCAATTTATTGATCTTTTATGATAGATTAAATTGTGAAAGAAACGTTATAGAGCTACTTGATTCTTGATGGTCGTTTATGATGAAATAAAAAAAAATGTTACAATTAAATAATAATTAAGATTGAAATGAGGAAAAAGAGATGAATAACAAAGCTGATTTTAGAGACTGTCATGTGACAACTCTTGGTAACCAGCTTTGTAATATTATATATAGAGAGTTTTGCTGTAAAACCACAGTTTAAGATTGCATCATTTTATAAGATTATGAACAAAACATAGATTCTTCATCACCGATAAATATAATTTTATCATAGACTAAAAGACAGTTAACATTAGAAAGATAATATCACATAAAAAAATTATTATATTAGAATGCGTGTCCAAAATTTACAAGTCAAAATATCTAATCAAAAAGTGAATAGTTAAAACGCTACCTCAAACACAAAATCAGATAAATTATTTGCCACCATATGTTTGTCCACATAAAAAATATACCACTTGACCCAATCAAGAGTCTGGCTATAAGGCACTTCACATAGTTTCCTGTTTTCTCCAGATTTTCAAACAAATTTTACTATCTTGTGAAGAAGGCAACAAAATAAATATGAGCAGATAGAGAATGCACTTGCATACCTTATTAAGTTGATGAGAGATCCACCGGAAAATGCAACATCAAATCGTCATGGGGTGAGTCTATCTCTAAGTCTTCTTAATTACAATAAATAAAATAATTATTCTAATAATAATTGGGACATTCATTCTAACAATGATAAATAGAAAATGGGGAGAAAAAAGATAATTAGATTTCTTGATCAAAGAGAGATATCACATTATTGGTCCTAATTTATTGTCCAAGACGTTGCCAGCTGCTTCAAATAATTAGAAGCCCTTTAGGACTCTACTGTATATTCCATCTGGTAGTTATGTTCATGTAGAAGACTAATGTCTCATTGTACTATATATTCGTTGTATATGTGCGTGTGAATAGAACGCAGACCCAAAGACTTTCTTCCCTGTAATCTGTAACTTAACATGATATCAGAAGCCAATTCCGTCTCCTCTCCTACTTCGTCGCTTCCTTCAGCCGCTGATTCTCCCACAGCCCCTTCCATGTCTTCTTCTTCCTCTAATCCCCTAAACAATGCTCACCACTTTATCTCAATTAAGCTCACTTCCAAAAATTACATATTTTGGAAGACGCAATTATTGCCTTTCTTGCGAGGTCAAAACCTTCAAGGCTTCATTGACGGATCAAAGACATGTGCACCTGCTGTTATTTCTGTTGAAGGTTCGGATACTACCACATCCAACCCAGAATTTGCTACTTGGATCCAACAGGATCAAATCATCATGAGTCTGCTAATATCTTCTCTCTTAGAAGAAATAATCCCCATAGTTATTGGCCTGAATTCCTCCAAGGATATTTGGGATACTTTGGCAGCTGCCCTATCTTCTCCTTCTAACACTAGAGTTCTAAACCTCCATATGCAACTACACAATCTTAAACAAGATGATCTCTCTGTCACTCAATTCCTCCAAAAGGCAAAACTTTTATCGGATGAATTGGCAGCCGCAGGACAACCCATGAACACCTCAAATTTTAATATTTATGTGTTTAAAGGATTGAGGCCAGATTTCAAAGATATTATCACTATGTTATTTGCAAGACCCGAACTCCATAGCCTATTGTTGAACCATGAGTTTATTCATGGATCCTCCATGTCTTCTCTCTCCCTCATTCCAGGTGACTCATCAACTCCAACAGCCAACATTGCCCAACGCACCTTCAATAGTGATAGGCAGAACACTGGACAACCCAATAATAATAATAATAATTCTTACAGAGGTCGTGGCAGATCATATAGGGGACGAGGGGGACAAGGTGGTCGTCACCAATACCCACGTAATGCCTATGGAAATAATTATTCTAACACTGCTCAACCTTGGAATGGCAATAGTGATGGACGCACAAGGTGTCAAATCTGTAATGGAACTAATCACCAAGCTTCTAATTGTTTTCAACGCTACAATCACGCTATCAATCCTTCGGCTCACCTCACTCATCAAGCACCAATTTCATTGACTCAGAATTGGTTCCCAAATTCAGGTGCCACCCACCATGTTGCACCATATCTCTCCGGCTTCACACATATTGAGGAATACAAAGGACCGGATCAACTTCATGTTGGTAATGGACAAGGTTTGCCAATCCAAAACACTGGTAGTGCCACTTTCTCAAACTTTTCTAATCGAAAACTTTATTTAAATCACATTCTTCATGTTCCATCTATTACAAAACCCCTTCTTTCTGTTCTACGGTTTGCTCGTGATAATAATGCTTTCTTTGAATTTCATCCTGATTATTTTCTTGTCAAGGATCGGGACTTCAGGATTCCGCTTCTTTTCGGTCGGAGTAACGATGGCCTCTACTCCATATCTATCAAGCCACCATCCTCCAGTTCTCCTTCAGCACTCTCAGCTACCAAAGCTTCTTCTACTTGCTGGCATCTTCGTCTGGGTCATCCACATCAAAAAGTCCTTAGTTAAGTTTTATCAACGCATCAGCTTTCTAGTTCTAGTCATAGGTTAAATAATTTATGTACTGCTTGTCAACTTGGCAAGTCACATAAGTTGTCTCTTCCAATTCGCATTAATAAAAGTACTGCTTTATTGCAACTTATCTTTGCTGATGTTTGGGGTCCTTCCCCTTTTCTATCTTCTCAAGGCCATCGTTATCTTCTTGTTTTCGTTGATGATTTTTCTGGCTATACATGGTGTTATCCACTTTTTAGGAAGTCTGAAGTCCTCTCACTTTTTTCTCAATTTTAAGTTCTTGTTGAAAGGCAATTTAACACAAAAGTTAAGTCAATTCAGACTGGCGGGGGAGGTGAATTTCGTTCTTTATCAACTCTTTGTGCAAAACTAGGCATTGTTCACCATTTTTCTTGTCCTCACACTCATGAGCAACAAGGGAAGATTGAATGCAAACATAGACACATTGTCGAAACTGGATTGAGCCTCATGGCACATAGTTCTACTCCTTCGAGATATTGGCATTTTGCCTTTGACACTGCTGCTTACCTGATTAATCGTCTTCCTACCTCAACTAACAATGGGAAATGACCTTTCGAGGTTGTATTTCACAAATCACCTGATTATCACTTCCTTAAAGTGTTTGGGTGTCTCTGTTTTCCATATCTTCGTCCCTACAATCACCACAAGATTAATTTTCGAAGTCAACCTTGTGTGTTTTTAGGGTATAGTCCAATGCACCATGGTTATAGATGCCTTGATACATATACTGGTCGACTCTATATTGCTAGACATGGTCAGTTTAATGAAACTACATTTTCATTTGTCAGCAAATCTATTCTTGGTCCCCCAC
Source organism: Jaltomata sinuosa (assembly GCA_003996215.1). Classification (NCBI taxonomy): domain Eukaryota; kingdom Viridiplantae; phylum Streptophyta; class Magnoliopsida; order Solanales; family Solanaceae; genus Jaltomata; species Jaltomata sinuosa. Next base: position 1,065,718 of record QJPP01004356.1, read on the forward strand.
CTCCGATCAGTACACAACCTTGGGCATCTTTACCTATCATTTTGTCTGATTCGCAACCCTTTCGGTGTCCAGTTTCTTCACCATCCATGACTCCCAACAACTCTCCAATATTAAACAGTTCACACTCTTCTCAACATCTCTCTTTGTCGAGTCCATCTCCGTGCCTAGTTCCTACTCCACCCGCTCCTCCAAATTGTCCAATTCTCCCTACTCCCTTAGTTGACTCTTCTATGTCTCCAATGACAAGTCAACTCCCTCCACCTCTGTCCATCATGGCCCAACAACCACGTTCCCCTAACCCACTCCAACGAACTCATGCAATGCAACTTCGTCCAGCTTCCAAACGTAAACCAACAGCTCGCCTTGCGTCCAAATCTACTACTATCCTATCCTTCCCTCCATCAATTGAGCCTACAAACTTCACTGATGCCTCTAAACTCCGAGAATGGCACTGCTATGTCGGCTGATATGACAGCCTTGTTCAAAAATCAAATTTGGTCGTTGGTTCCATTTCATCCCTCCATGAATGTTTTAGAATGCAAATGGGTTTTTCGCATCAAACGGAACTCTGTTGGAGTCATTGAGCGCTACAAAGCTCGCTTAGTTGCAAAGGGATTTCATCAGGTTGAGGGCCAAGATTATCATGAAACATTCAGTCCGGTTGTAAAACCCACTACTATCCGCATAATCTTGTCTTTGGCAGTAACTTATGGCTGGCCGCTACGTCAACTGGACGTTCAAAATGCCTTTCTACATGGTGAGCTACACGAGGATGTCTACATGGCTCAACCTCAAGGCTTTATTCACCCTCAGTTTCCTACTCATGTATGTAAGATTCACAAATCTCTTTATGGTCTTAAACAGGCCCCGCGAGCATGGTATAACAAGCTTCACCAATTTCTCCTTACAGTTGGCTTCACCACCTCTAAAACTGATGTTTCTTTATTTATTTACTCTCACGCCAATGTTGTTGCCTACCTCTTGGTCTATGTAGATGATATTGTACTCACAGGGAATAGTACTTCATTTCTTGTTTCCTTCATTGAAGAGCTTGGCCGTACCTTTTCCATTAGAGACCTCGACCTACTGCAATATTTCCTTGGAGTTCAAGTGTATCCCTCGGGTAGTGGACTTTGGCTCTCTCAATCTCAATACCTCCATGGTATACTCACCAAAGCTGGGATGCTTCAGTGTAAACCTCTCAGTACTCCTATGGCCACTAATGCCAAGCTCCATAAGGGTGGCAGTCCTATTTTTGATGACCCAAGTCTTTACAGGCAAGTGGTTGGTGCTCTTCGATATCTCACTCTCACGAGACCAAATATATCATTTGTGGTGAACAAAGTGTGTCAATTTATGCACAATCCATCTGTAAATCAATGGGCTGCTGTGAAACGCATTCTCCGTTATCTCCAGCACACCAAGAATATGTCATTTTTCATTTCAAGAGCTTCAAATCTTCACTTGCAGGCATTCACCGACTCCGATTGGGCAGGCAGCATAGATGATCGTAAATCCACAGGTGGCTATGCAATCTACTTTGTCCCAAATCTTATCTCATGGTCCTCTCGCAAAAAACGAACGGTGGCACGATCATCTACAGAGTCTGAGTACAAAGCCTTAGCAGATGCTACTGCAGAATTAACATGGACCCAGTCACTAATGTTTGAGCTTGGTCTTCAACTATCCCGTGCTCCTATCCTTTGGTGTGATAACATCGGTGCAGCATACCTGTCTATTAATCCTATTTTTCACTCTCGTACAAAGCATGTTGAGATAGATTTCCATTTTGTGCGGGATAAAGTAGCCAGACGCGACCTACTCATCCAGTTCCTCTCCTCTAAGGATCAGATAGTTGACGTCCTCACAAAGCCATTGTCTACTGCAAGATTTCAACTCTTACGGGACAAACTGAAGGTGAAAGACCCACCTTCAGTTTGCAAGGAGGGTATTGGTCCTAATCTATTGTCCAAGACGTTGCCAGCTGCTTCAAGTAATTAGAAGTCCTTTAGGACTCTACTGTATATTCTATCTGGTAGTTATGTTCATGTAGAAGACTTATGTCTCATTGTACTATATATTCGTTGTATATGTGCGTGTGAATAGAACGCAGACCCAAAGACTTTCTTCCCTGTAATCTGTAACTTAACACACATCATTATTCTAATACCTACCTTTATAATATATATATATATATATATATATATATATATATATATATATATATATATAGATTCATAATCATACCACCATTAACAAAAGGACGATTACACACCTCACCTTAGACATTTAAAAAAAAAGAGTTGTAAGTGAAAGGGAAAAACGAAATGAAAAATCATCAAATATAAATTGAAAATAAACCCTCATGGAAACTTGATCACAAAATATTTAAAATAATACTATGTAAATAATAGTTACAAAATTCTGAAATAAAGAAACACCAAAAAAGTTTCTTCCTTATCTGCTTATTAATCAGATTTTATCACATTTAGTTAGTCCCTGGAATTGAATTGAATTTATATTTATACCTTTAATAAAATAATAATGAAACGGCTGCAACAATTATTATTAATGAAAATAATTGTGTACAGTTGAAAGCGTTTCTATTATTCATTTTTGTCTTTTCATTTGTATTTTTCCTATTAAGTATATATTTTCATATTAAGCATATTTGACATTCATCACAAAAATAAATACAGCAATTAAATGATTAATTAGTAGGAGGGTAATTGATTTCTTTTTTCTCAATCTTTGACTCTTTCTCAATTTTTCCCATCTTACATGCAAAATCTTTACATATATATAGCATAAGATAATTGACAAACAAAAATAAAAAAATATAAATAGAAAAAATTAAGAAAGATATCAAAAAATTGAGAAAAAAAGATAAAAATACCATTCTTAGTTTTAGAGGCACGTCACATCATTTCTCGCTTAAGTTTAGTGAATATATAGATTAGTAATATTATTAAACCGTGAAAGAGTGCATTAAGAAAAGAGCACCCAACTCCTTTAGGAAAAAAGAAAAAAGAAAAAAAGAAGACAAAACAATCATTTAACTAAATGAAAGGTTTTTGTAACAAAAATGTCTTACATGCAAAATCTTTACATATATATAACATAAGATAATTGACAAACAAGAACAAAAAAAAGAACGGCAAAAGATTCAACAATGAATTATTCAAACATTCTGAAAACTATAATCACAAGTAAGTTGGTAAGAAAAATCAATTTAATTTTAAAAGAACAAATTGAAAAAATAAATTAAGAAAAAAATATAAAGAGAATTCTTACCTTAATTTAGTTTGAAGATGTCTATGAGCTTTTGGGAATGTAACATAAAGCTAAACTCTTTAAATAACAAAGAAGAAAATTTTAGGAGTTAGAGTACGTGGGTAGAGGAAAGGTTAATTGCCATTACTAATAAATTTAATACAAATTAATCACATTAATTTTAGGAATAAAGAGAAAAGATTAATGTATAAATTTAAAGACTAAATTCTCAAAATAAGCGTAACTGATGGCCATAAACATGAGCCTTTTAATTTGATAGTGAATGTTTGCCTTTTTATTAATGATTTAGGCATCTGCACATTAAATTGGATAGGAAGAAATAAGAGAAAAAACTAAGGAAAAATGTCAAAAAAACCACAAAAAAGATAAATAGGAATTCAGGCCTCAGAGAGTGCCACATCACTGAGTTAAAAACTCTCTTATATATATATATATATATATATATATATATATATATATATATATATATTGATTATGAGGATCAACAATGTTGACTAAGAAATCTGACACATGATTTGGTAGAACTGTTAGGCGAGCCCCGAGCGTTGGGCGTTAGGCGTATTTGGGGCGTACGCTCAGGCGCTTAGGGCGTAAGCCTCACATGACTTAAGCCCCACATGTGAGCCCCTAGGCGTTTTGCCAGTGCCTCGCCCCAGGGCGAGCCTCAAAACTGCCTTTTAAAACACTGGCTGCAGCGACCAAAAACACAAAAAGGTTCTTCATTTTTTTGGTGAAATCATCTGAACTCTGATAGTGGAAGTTCTCCGATGAAGGCTCAAGTCCCAGACGCTGCTCCAAAACAGGTAAAGATTTCATCCTTTGCATCCTCTCTTTCACGTTTGAGTATTATGGTGTGAGATTTTATCACTATTATGAATTTCATAATTTGTTTGGGTTGATCTTATATAAAAGTATGTGTTTGATGTCGATGAGGCTTTGTGAATCAGTATAGATTGTTGTTGGTTTTGGTTGAATTTTCTTTCTCGCATGTAGTGATTTTCGAAGTTCTCATTTTGCTTACTGTTTTACAGCTATTGTGTGTTCATATAAGCATTCTTTTTCTTGCATAAGCAATCTGTTTATGTGTTTGTAGTAGTCAAAATTGGTCGTGTTATTCCATGAATATTGTAATCTGAATTTGTTTCTAAGTTAAGGATTCCTCAGGAATTCTTCTTGACTCATAATACGTATAATTAGTCAAGGAGGGGATGAAGCTATTTTAAAAAACTATTCATTAATTCTCTATTTGAAAATCAGGACGAAGAGGTGAAATCAAGCTTTATAATAGCTTTCCTTTTACCTCTAAACTCTCCTTCTTAAAGCTCTAAATAAGCATAGTTGCGGGTTTGCTTTCAAAAGTCGCTTACCTCCATCTTATGATCTGTTTGATTATTGGAAGCTAGGATTCAAGTGTGTCTTTTGACTAAGGACCTCCCATAGACTTTCTTGATTCGTAATATCAAGAAAGAACTATAAAGGGGACGAAGTCACATGTTCTCGAAGGTCATGCCTTATTCGGTTAAGCTCTTTAGTCGATATGTTGCAGCCATCTTTGACCTTTAAATTTACCATTGATTGCCTTATCAAAAATGGGATTTCTTCCCTTCTTTTAACTTGTTTTTCATCCATTAGGTAGAGAAAGATGCCTCAAGGTTGCAAGTTTTTAAAAAATTCTGTTTGTTTGCTTTATTTTAGTAGGAATTGTATGGTCAAATCTTATCATGATCTGCTGACTTTAAGTCCTTTATTGTTTTTGAGTCTCTGAGTTTTATTTTCTTGGTGGGCCGCCTGTGTTCTTGTGGTGAGACCAAAAATACATTTGGTATCTTGGTTGAGGATCAATATCATGGCTCCTCTAGATCTTGTTATGTTTTTTTGGCTATGAGAAAATAAACGTGGTGTTCCCATTTTCTCGCTTATTTAAATTCATCAAAGGAAGTTTTGGACTTCGTCTCAAAGCAGTTCTTCAATCCAGAAAAGAGAGACTTTTTATTTTCCTAAGGGTCTATTTGGAAAGCCATCTCGTAATTGGAATTGGTGTAATTACTAGGATAATTACCAGCCTAGTAATTACGCAACCTAGTAATTACAACGACCTGTTTGGTTTCCACAATGTAATTACAGTGTAATTGCAAGTGTACTGTTTGGTTGCACAAGTGTAATCACATGGTTATATTAAAATTTTAAAATAAAAGCTAATTATCAAAAATTAAAAATTTATACTAAACAAATAAGGGCCTTTATAAATGATATTAAATTACATATTTATGTTAACATAATACTCTTAGATCAAATTTCAACATAACGTATCTAAATATGATTCAAAAGAAAAGGAAAACTTAAGTATACAATCTTATTCAACAATGAATTTTACTTTAATTTAAAAAATTAGAATACTAACTAAATTATGCTAAATGAACAAAATAAACATAAAATAAATATAAAATAGATAATACGAATAATTTCATGGAATCACAAGAACTAAAGGTTTTTAAATGAGAAAGAAATGAAATACAAATAATATAAAATAAAAAATATATTTTTAAAATTATTAGAATAAAAAAAAAATTTAAAATAATAGAAATAAGAAAATAAATTAAAGCAAAAAAAAAAAAAAAAGAACGAAATTAGAAAGTAATCAGCTTGTAATTACACCATGTAATTACCAGCAATTCACCACTCCCCCTTTTGAATTAGAGAGTGTAATTACTCCATGCCAATTACACCCAATTACCTGCTGACCAAGTAATTACTTGGCCAACCAAATATGCCAAACTGTGTAATTACATTCAATTATACAAAATTTAATTATCAGGGTGACTTTTCAAACAAGCCCTAAATGAAATCTAGAAAAAGGCATCATCTTAAAATGAAGGGTTTTCTTTAAAAAAATTCTGTTTGTTTAAAGCAAGAATGGCCTATAGTTGTTTGAATGAGGCTGCCCACAATGATGATTATTCATTTCCTTTTCTCCTTTTAAATGTAAATTTAACCTCTTGTTTGGCTTGGGTTCATTTTTGAAAAAAATTGTACGCCTTCTGATAAAATTTTTGTGCCTCTTGTTTACTATTTCACCTCATTTTTATGCACCATTCAAAGGTCTAAAATTACAATGCATACTCAGATGGATGATTTTGTTTATGATGTTGCTGCTAAATTCATTTCAGATCATATGCCTTCAACTTTATTGCTAATTGCATATTTCCTTTCTTGATCGTCTCTTATGCAAAGTGCAAATTCTAATTTCTTGTCTTTCTCTATTGCACATGTGAATTCATCTGAGTTCATTATGGACTCTCATCCCCTGCATTTTTTGAGATGGGTTGAGGAGACCCAGTAAATTCGAGTCAAGCCTCTTCCAAAGGCCAAAAAGAAGTTAGTATACAACCTAAGAGCTGATATACATTGAAAAGGAAGATGATATATAAGAATATACGAGTGATATATGATGCAGAAGGGGGCTAAGCCCAAGTGATTTCGAGTCCAAATCTGGACCTTTAGGGCTTTGGGTCTAAGTTGCCTAAACCCATTTCTTTTCTCTTAGTTTAGTCATCTATTTGTATATTTTTACTTATGTTATTAAATTCTTTTATTTTAACTTAGATAAATCTTCTTATGAGTTGAATAATTTATTAAATTGTTGATGACTTACTCACGTACTTGTTTACCAAAATCATTTGAAATAAGCAAATTTAGGCTCGTAGAATAACTTGGAGAATTTTTTATGTCCCTTCATAGTTATTAAGTAGCTCAATTTTTTATTAAAAGGAGTTGGGTCATTCGTTTGATTCAAAGGCTTAAAATCGGATAGAGTTGAAAATACTTCATCTTTTTAGAATGAAATAAATGTTTAAGTAGCAATGTTTTTGTTTTCCTTTTTAAACATAAGCTTTTCCAAATAACTTTAAAGAATTTTCAAGGTTTTAGCCAACTAAGTTTAATCCGTCGGGAACCACACTTTATGGTTTTTGAAAGTACCTAACACCTTTTTTCGAATTAAACTTGAACCCTTACCTAGACTCTGCTTTTAAAATAAAAGGTTTTCTTTTCAAAATTACCTTTTTAAAATATTTTTTTAATTTTCCTAAATATTAAGTGGTGACTCTCTCTTTAAATTGTTTTTTCATAAAATAAAATCATATGAATTTTTTGCCAAAGTTATTAAAAGATTTTGAAACCTTCATTTTCAAAATCGATCGTAACAGAATAGAGACTCTGCTGGGGATTCATCTAGGTTCTAACCAAAAGAATTTTACTTGTTTGGCTAACTTTTATTTGTAATAATTGTTACTTTTCGCAAATTATTTGTTTACTTCAATTATTATTATTGCATCCATGACATACAGGTTCTGCCAAATGGCAAACTTAGAATGCATTAGGAAAAAAGTAATTACGCGTGTCTTCGCGGTCACTTCTCTACTTAAAAAACTAAAATTCTCGAAATAATGAGCAATTAGTTGGTTCGAGGTTGGCCGGCACTAGTTCATTGTCTTTGCCCACAGTTGTCCACTCGGATTTTCGATCTTTTTTTTAAAGCCCACTCCAGTTAACTAGCGTAGAGTGAAACCAAATCTCGTGAATAGGCATTGACCTAAGAAGTCTTATTATCCAAGAGATATTAAGTCCATTAGAAGACCACATTACGTCTAATTGGCCCCCCGCCGATAAAAGACAATCATTCAACTATTTGATAAATTTGAAGAATTCATATGCCGAATTGTACGAACCATTATCCCTCGGATTTGAAAATTTATTAGTTTATAGATAGTTTCTATATTTTTAAATTAAAGAAAAATCTTCATCCGAAAGGTGTTCAGAAATATCAAGTTCAAGAACAGAGGACTTTCAAAGCGTTTTAGTTTAGGATTGTTCTCCTGCGTGAGACTGATATTATTTATTTATACCTTTAATAAAATAATAATGAAACGGCTGCAACAATTATTATTAATGAAAATAATTGTGTACAGTTGAAAGCGTTTCTATTATTCATTTTTGTCTTTTCATTTGTATTTTTCCTATTAAGTATATATTTTCATATTAAGCATATTTGAAATTCATCACAAAAATAAATACAGTAATTAAATGATTAATTAGTAGGAGGGTAATTGATTTCTTTTTTCTCAATCTTTGACTCTTTCTCAATTTTTCCCATCTTACATGCAAAATCTTTACATATATATAGCATAAGATAATTGACAAACAAAAATGAAAAAAATATAAATAGAAAAAATTAAGAAAGATATCAAAAAATTGAGAAAAAAAGATAAAAATACCATTCTTAGTTTTAGAGGCACGTCACATCATTTCTCGCTTAAGTTTAGTGAATATATAGATTAGTAATATTATTAAACCGTGAAAGAGTGCATTAAGAAAAGAGCACCCAACTCCTTTAGGAAAAAAGAAAAAAGAAAAAAAGAAGACAAAACAATCATTTAACTAAATGAAAGGTTTTTGTAACAAAAATGTCTTACATGCAAAATCTTTACATATATATAACATAAGATAATTGACAAACAAGAACAAAAAAAAGAACGGCAAAAGATTCAACAATGAATTATTCAAACATTCTGAAAACAATAATCACAAGTAAGTTGGTAAGAGAAATCAATTTAATTTTAAATGAACAAATTGAAAAAATAAATTAGGAAAAAAATATAAAGAGAATTCTTACCTTAATTTAGTTTGAAGATGTCTATGAGCTTTTGGGAATGTAACATAAAGCTAAACTCTTTAAATAACAAAGAAGAAAATTTTAGGAGTTAGAGTACGTGGGTAGAGTAAAGGTTAATTGCCATTACTAATAAATTTAATACAAATTAATCACATTAATTTTAGGAATAAAGAGAAAAGATTAATGTATAAATTTAAAGACTAAATTCTCAAAATAAGCGTAACTGATGGCCATAAACATGAGCCTTTTAATTTGATAGTGAATGTTTGCCTTTTTATTAATGATTTAGGCATCTGCACATTAAATTGGATAGGAAGAAATAAGAGAAAAAACAAAGGAAAAATGTCAAAAAAACCACAAAAAAGATAAATAGGAATTCAGGCCTCAGAGAGTGCCACATCACTGAGTTAAAAACTCTCTTTATATATATATATAATATATATATATATATATATATATATATATATATAGATATTGATTATGAGGATCAACAATGTTGACTAAGAAATCTGACACATGATTAGGTAGAACTGTTAGGCGAGCCCCGAGCGTTGGGCGTTAGGCGTGTTTGGGGCGTACGCTCAGGCGCTTAGGGCGTAAGCCTCACAGGACTTAAGCCCCACATGTGAGCCCCGAGGCGTTTTGCCAGTGCCTCGCCCCGGGGCGAGCCTCAAAACTGCCTCTTAAAACACTGGCTGCAGCGACCAAAAACACAAAAAGGTTCTTCATTTTTTGGTGAAATCATCTGAACTCCGATAGTGGAAGTTCTCCGATGAAGGCTCAAGTCCCAGACGCTGCTCCAAAACAGGTAAAGATTTCATCCTTTGCATCCTCTCTTTCACGTTTGAGTATTATGGTGTGAGATTTTATCACTATTATGAATTTCATAATTTGTTTGGGTTGATCTTATATAAAAGTATGTGTTTGATGTCGATGAGGCTTTGTGAATCAGTATAGATTGTTGTTGGTTTTGGTTGAATTTTCTTTCTCGCATGTAGTGATTTTCGAAGTTCTCATTTTGCTTACTGTTTTACAGCTATTGTGTGTTCATATAAGCATTTTTTTTTTGCATAAGCAATCTGTTTATGTGTTTGTAGTAGTCAAAATTGGTCGTGTTATTCCATGAATATTGTAATCTGAATTTATTTCTAAGTTAAGGATTCCTTAGGGATTCTTCTTGACTCATAATACGTATAATCAGTCAAGGAGGGGATGACGCTATTTAAAAAAACTATTCATTAATTCTCTACTTGAAAATCAGGACGAAGAGGTGAAATCAAGCTTTATAATAGCTTTCCTTTTACCTCTAAACTCTCCTTCTTAAAGCTCTAAATAAGCATAGTTGTGGGTTTGCTTTCAAAAGTCGCTTACCTCCATCTTATTCTCCGTTTGATTATTGGAAGCTAGGATTCAAGTGTGTTTTTTGACTGAGGACCTCCCATAGACTTTCTTGATTCGTAATATCAAGAAAGAACTATAAAGGGGACGAAGTCACATGTTCTCGAAGGTCATGCCTTATTCGGTTAAGCTCTTTAGTCGAGTATGTTGCAGCCATCTTTGGCCTTTAAATTTACCATTGATTGCCTTATCAAAAATGGGATTTCTTCCCTTCTTTTAACTTGTTTTTCATCCATTAGTTAGAGAAAGATGCCTCAAAGTTGCAAGTTTTTAAAAAATTCTGTTTGTTTGCTTCATTTTAGTAGGAGTTGTATGGTCAAATCTTATCATGATCTGCTGATTTTAAGTCCTTTATTGTTTTTGAGTCTCTGAGTTTTATTTTCTTAGTGGGCCGCCTGTGTTCTTGTGGTGAGACCAAAAATACATTCGGTATCTTGGTTGAGGATCAATATCATGGCCCCTCTAGATCTTGTTATGTTTTTTTGGCTATGAGAACACAAACGTGGTGTTCCCATTTTCTCGCTTATTTAAATTCATCAAAGGAAGTTTTGGACTTCGTCTCAAAGCAGTTCTTCAATCCAGAAAAGAGAGACTTCTTAATTTCCTAAGGGTCTATTTGGAAAGCCATCTCGTAATTGGAATTGGTGTAATTACTAGGATAGTAATTACCAGCCTAGTAATTACACAACCTATTAATTACAACGACCTGTTTGGTTTCCACAATGTAATTACAGTGTAATTACAAGTGTACTGTTTGGTTGCACAAGTGTAATCACATGGTTATATTAAAATTTTAAAATAAAAGCTAATTATCAAAAATTAAAAATTTATACTAAACAAATAAGGGCCTTTATAAATGATATTAAATTACATATTTATGTTAACATAATACTCTTAGATCAAATTTCAACATAACGTATCTAAATATGATTCAAAAGAAAAGGAAAACTTAAGTATACAATCTTATTCAACAATGAATTTTACTTTAATTTAAAAAATTAGAATACTAACTAAATTATGCTAAATGAAAAAAATAAACATAAAATAACTATAAAATAGATAATACGAATAATTTCATGGAATCACAAGAACTAAAGGTTTTTAAATGAGAAAGAAATGAAATACAAATAATAAAAAATAAAAAATATATTTTTAAAATTATTAGAATAATAAAAATAAAAAAGAATTTAAAATAATAGAAATAAGAAAATAAATTAAAGCAAAAAAAAAAAAAAAAAAAAAAAGAACGAAATTAGAAAGTAATCAGCTTGTAATTACACCATGTAATTACCAGCAATTCACCACTCCCCCTTTTGAATTAGAGAGTGTAATTACTCTATGCCAATTACACCAAATTACCTGCTGACCAAGTAATTACTTGGCCAACCAAACATGCCAAACTGTGTAATTACATCCAATTACACCAAATTTAATTATCAGGGTGACTTTTCAAACAAGCCCTAAATGAGATCTAGAAAAAGGCATCATCTTAAAATGAAGGGTTTTCTTTAAAAAAAATTCTGTTTGTTTAAAGCAAGAATGGCCTATAGTTGTTTGAATGAGGCTGCCCACAATGATGATTATTCATTTCCTTTTCTCCTTTTAAATGTAAATTTAACCTCTTGTTTGGCTTCAGGAAATTACATGGAGTGTCCTCAAAAGTGAGTGGTCTTTAATTTATGCCCCTCATAAGAAAAGTCTTTAAAAAATACCCTTCCTTCCATTTTATTTATAGAACATATACATTTTTGCCCCTCTACACCATAACTCTTCATGTTCATTTGTCTCTCAACTCTTAATTTTCATTTTTCTTTTTTCTTTTATCTTTTTAATTTTTTATCTTTTTTTTTTCTCAATTTTTTTTTAATTCTCGTTTTCTTTTTTCTCAACCTTTATTTTCTTTTTTTCTCTTAACTTTTTTTTTGTTTTTTTTTTTTCTCAACCTTTATTTTTTTTATTCTTTTATTCTCTTTTTTCTTTTTTTTCTCAACTTTTTTTTTCTCTTTTTTCTTTTTTTTCTCAACTTTTATTTTTTTTCGCTTTTTTTTAATCTTTATTTTTTTCTTTTCTATTTTATTCTTCTCTTTTTTTCTTTTTTCTTAACCTCTATTATTTTTTGCTAATGAACAAAAAAAGTTGGAAAATCCGCAAAGAAGATCTTCTTTCTTTGAAATCGAAGTAAACTTAAGAGCGTGGTTTGTTGTTTGGAGGTCCTTTGAAACAAGTCTTGCCTCTAAGACAAATGTTGTAGAACATCTCATAAATCAAGATACAATGAGGTAGTGTCAATCCTTGCTCGTGGGGCATAACTTGTTGTTTGAAAAATTCTTGAGCTAAGTCTTACCTCTAAGGCAAGAGTTATAGAGCATCTCATAAATTAAGACACAATGAAGTAGTGTTAACTCTTGCCCACGGGGCATAACTTATTTTTTGGGAGGCCCTTGGGCTAAGTCTTGCCTCTAAGGCAAACGTTATAGAGCATATCATGATCAAGACATAATGTGCTAGTGTCAACTCTTGCCAATGAGGCGTAACTTGTTGTTTGAAAGTCTTTGAGCTAAGTTTTGCCTTTAAGGCAAGAGTTATAGAGCATCGCATAAATCAAGACACAATGTGGTAGTGTCAACTCTTGCCCATGGGGCGTGATTTGTTATTTGGAAGTCTTTGGGTTAAGTCTTGCCCTTAGACAAGCGTTATAGAGTATCCCATAAATCAAGCACAATATGATAGTGTCAACTCTTGCCCATGAGGCGTAACTTGTTGTTTGAAAGTCCTTGGGCTAAGTCTTGTCTCTAAGGCAAGAGTTATAGAATGTCTCATAAATCAAGACACAATGAGGTAGTGTCAAGTCTTGCTCATGGGGCATAACTTGTTGTTTAAAATCCTTGAGCTAAGTCTTGCCTCTAAGGCAAGAGTTATAGAGTATCTCATAAATTTAGACATAATGAAGTAGTGTGAACTCTTTCCCATGGAGCGTAACTTGTATTTTTTTAGAGGTCCTTGGGCTAAGTCTTGCCTCTGAGGCAAGTGTTATAAAATATTTTATAAATCAAGACACAATATACTAGTGTCAAGTCTTGCTCATGGGCGTAATTTGTTGTTTGGAAGTTTTTGGGCTAAATCTTGCCTCTAAAGCAAGAATTATGGAACATCTCATAAAAAAAATAAAGGTCAAAAAAATTGATTAAAAAAAAAAAGAAAAGAAAAAATAAAAAAATAGAAGTTGAGAGAAAAAAATAAATATTGAGAAAAAAAGAAAAAAATGAAGAAAAAAAAGACAACAAAAAATAAAGGTTGAGAAAAATAAAAAAAATAAAAAAATAAAAAATAAAAGTGGAAAAAAATAGAATTGAGAGGAGAAAAGAAAAAAAATAAAGATTGAGAAAAAAGAAAAAACGTAGAAGAAAGAATAAAACAAAAAATAAAAGAAAAATAAAGGTTGAGAAAAAAAGAAAAAAAAATAGAAATAAAAAAAATAAAAAATAAAAAATAGAAATAAAAAAAAAGAAAAGAAAAAAGAGAAAAAGAGAAAAAGAAATATATATAAAAGTTGAGAGACAAATGAGCATTGATAGTTATTTAAAAATATTTGAGGTGTAGAGGGGCAAAAAGGTAGTTGCTCTATACATAAAAAACAAGGAAGGTTATTTTTGTAAGACCATTTTTATGAGGGGCAAAAATGCAAAGCCACTCCCTTTAAAGGGCATTTGTATAGTTGTCCCGTTTGGCTTGGGTTCATTTTTGAAGAAATTTGTACGCCTTCTGATAAATTTTTGTGCCTCTTGTTTACTATTTCACCTCATTTTTATGCACCATTCAAAGGTCTAAAATTACAATGCATACTCAGATGGATGATTTTGTTTATGATGTTGCTGCTAAAGTCATTTCAGATCATATGCCTTCAACTTTATTGCTAATTGCATATTTCCTTTCTTGATCGTCTCTTATGCAAAGTGCAAATTCTAATTTCTTGTCTTTCTCTATTGCACATGTGAATTCATCTGAGTTCATTATGGACTCTCATCCCCTGCATTTTTTGAGATGGGTTGAGGAGACCCAGTAAATTCGAGTCAAGCCTCTTCCAAAGGTCAAAAAGAAGTTAGTATACAACCTAAGAGCTGATATACATTGAAAAGGAAGATGATATATAAGAATATACGAGTGATATATGATGCAGAAGGGGGCTAAGCCCAAGTGATTTCGAGTCCAAATCTGGACCTTTAGGGCTTTGGGCCTAAGTTGCCTAAACCCATTTCTTTTCTCTTAGTTTAGTCATCTATTTGTATATTTTTACTTATGTTATTAAATTCTTTTATTTTAACTTAGATAAATCTTCTTATGAGTTGAATCATTTATTAAATTGTTGATGACTTACTCACGTACTCGTTTACCAAAATCATTTGAAATAAGCAAATTTAGGCTCGTAGAATAACTTGGAGAATTTTTTATGTCCCTTCATAGTTATTAAGTAGCTCAATTTTTTATTAAAAGGAGTTGGGTCATTCGTTTGATTCAAAGGCTTAAAATCGGATAGAGTTGAAAATACTTCATCTTTTTAGAATGAAATAAATGTTTAAGTAGCAATGTTATTGTTTTCCTTTTTAAACATAAGCTTTTCCAAATAACTTTAAAGAATTTTCAAGGTTTTAGCCAACTAAGTTTAATCCGTCGGGAACCACACTTTATGGTTTTTGAAAGTACCTAACACCTTCTTTCAAATTAAACTTGAACCCTTACCTAGACTCTGCTTTTAAAATAAAAGGTTTTCTTTTCAAAATTACCTTTTTAATTTTTTTTTTAATTTTCCTAAATATTAAGTGGTGACTCTCTCTTTAAATTGTTTTTTCATAAAATAAAATCATATGAATTTTTTGCCAAAGTTATTAAAAGATTTTGAAACCTTCATTTTCAAAATCGATCGTAACAGAATAGAGACTCTGCTGGGGATTCATCTAGGTTCTAACCAAAAGAATTTTACTTGTTTGGCTAACTTTTATTTGTAATAATTGTTACTTTTCGCAAATTATTTGTTTACTTCAATTATTATTATTGCATCCATGGCATACAGGTTCTGCCAAATGGCAAACTTAGAATGCATTAGGAAAAAAGTAATTACGCGTCTCTTCGCGGTCACTTCTCTACTTAAAAAACTAAAATTCTCGAAATAATGAGCAATTAGTTGGTTCGAGGTTGGCCGGCACTTGTTCATTGTCTTTGCCCACAGTTGTCCACTCGGATTTCCGATCTTTTTTTTAAAGCCCACTCTAGTTAACTAGCGTAGAGTGAAACCAAATCTCATGAATAGGCATTGACCTAAGAAGTCTTATTATCCAAGGGATATTAAGTCCATTAGAAGACCACATTGCGTCTAATTGGCCCTCCGCCGATAAAAGACAATCATTCAACTATTTGATAAATTTGAAGAATTCATATGCCGAATTGTACGAACCATTATCCCTCGGAGTTGAAAATTTATTAGTTTATAGATAGTTTCTATATTTGTAAATTAAAGAAAATTCTTCATCAGAAAGGTGTTCAGAAATATCAAGTTCAAGAACAGAGGACTTCCAAGGCGTTTTAGTTTAGGATTGTTCTCCTGCGTGAGACTGATATTATTTATTTACTCTTTTCCTTATTGTGTATTCCCATTTATTTTATTTATAAAATCTGTATAAATACACATCTTACAAGCGGCATATACACCCTTCAAATGTTAGGCGTACCTTTGGCTTAAAAGGTCACATATATGTTAAGATGCGCTATATATTGTCTATGTGCTAAATGCTTCATAATTTGCTTCGTCCGTGCTTATTTGACTTGTGTGTTTAAAATACATATATTTTGCTTTACACATGACCAGTCCATTATTCTACTCCAAAGTTTTATAACGTCACTAGACACATAAACTCAAATTTTGAGTCTTCCTAAAGTACTCTCCAAAATTCGTTGTCAAATTCATAACCCAAGTATCGTGTTCAATAAACTTTCAGAAAAAATCATTAGTCAACGTTCAAATTAATTTGACCCCATCACTCTTACAAATTGCTTTATCATACCTATTATAGCCAAGGTCGGCTAAATATTCCATTAAAATTCTAGTGCTTCGTTACTTCTACAGAGATTTTCAAAATATTATATTTTCTCCCAAAAATTTAACTCATGTTACTGAAAATTGAGTATGAACATTTATACCTTTTTTCAAAACATGTAGCTCCCTCCTCAAAAGTTCATCGAATGACAAATTTTTTGTCCATTCAGTCATCTTTTAAAATGACCAATTTCTCAAATTTTGGACTAGTCTGTTTCAAGCAAAACAAATGTTATTTATTTTATATACTTTGATTAATTATTACAATCAATAGACTAGCACTTTACCTTTTGAGTATTTTTTTTCTTTAGAGAGGCTGATTTTTGTTGGTAATTAAACTTGCTCACTTCACAAAGACCGAAGCAAGAAGTTTCAAGTACTCGCTGTCAGAACATTCGTATTTTACTCGGTCTAAGGTGAATAAAGTTACTATAGGCTTACCATTCCTTATTTGGGCTATCAAAAAGACTCGTTCAACTTTAGACACCAGTTTGATCAACACAGTCATTGCATTTGAGACAGTCTCGACTTTTCCTACTGCGATAGATCCTAGCGCCTCAACAAGACCAGAAGTAACCTCGGAGGTCGTTGCTAGTCTCGAGCAACAGATTGTTAAACTAAGACTTATGATGATTCAAAATAGAACTACTTCTCAGAACCCACCAAACGTGGCCCTACCCCCTGGTGTTCGTCAAAAAGGGCTTATGTTTCCAACCTCAAATGAGTTTGATCAGGAAGATCATTTTACCACTTCTCAGCAGGTCCAAAATACTCATGCTTCTCAGAATGTTTCTCTTGTGTACACATTTGCTCCTCTAAAGGCTTAGAATATATCGGTGACACACCATGCTCTGCCAGTGTGCACTTACACCACCGCTCCACCTATGACACAAACTCAAGGGCTGTGTCACATAGATACCGATCACTATGTTGAAACTAAAAATGAGACAAAAGTGGTCAATAATGAGATGATAAATAGGAAGCTCAAAAGTTTGGAAGATGCTATAAGAAGTCTTCGTGGGCTTGGTAATAACTAAAGCATAAGATATGAAGAGTTATGTGTATTTTCTGAGATTGAGTTGTCACCGAGTTACAAGATTCCAAAATTTAAAAAGGTTGATGGTTTTGGAAATCCTTTCTTTTACTTGAAGGTCTATTGTGAAAAGTTGGTCGGTGTGGGAAGGAATGAAGGCATAAGAATCAAACTATTTAATTAAAGTTTGAGTGAAAAGGCTTTAGAGTGGCACTCTAAGCAGGACGTAACCAAATGACATTCATGGGATGATTTGGCAAACTCTTTTGTGGATCACTATAAGTTTCATGTTAAGATCGCTCCTGACAGAATCTCTATTACAAAGCTAAGGTAGACATCTACTGAAGGTTTCCGCAATTATTCCATACGTTACAGAGAAGAAGCATCCAAAGTAAACCCCCTATGGAGGAAGCAGAAATGATCACTTACTTTATTCAAGAATAGACCCATGCCAGAATTTTATGAATGAATGATAATAATGAGTGGAAAAACTTTTGCTGAAATTATCAAAATCAGAGAAATGATTGAAGTTGGCCTTAAGACTGGGAGAATAACAAATTTCACAGCATTACAGTCTACTAATAAGGTCTTCCAAACTGGCTCTCTCGAAATTGAAAAGAAAAAAGAGAAAGAGGTTATGAGAGTAATGACTCAAGGAGGTATATCATATTGCCAACAACCTTCACATTTACCATATTTGGTCTACAATGCACATGCAACATATCATACTCAACGCTTACTAAAAAACCTCTACAATAATGCACCTCGTACCAATTATGAAAAGAAGCCTCCAAAGGTCCTCACGCCATTAGCAGAATCACTAAATCAACTTTATGAAAGGTTGAAAGCAGTTGGGATACTTCATCCAGTAGAAGAAAAGTCGATGAACACTTCAGCCAATTGGTATGATCTGGATAAATTGTGTGCTTACCATTCTGGAGTTTTTAGGCATGATACTAAGAAGTGTATCACCCTGAAACACAAAATCCAAGACTTGATTGATAACAAGGTGATAACACTTGCAAGAGTTCCAGCAAATGTGAACAACAATCCATTCCGTAATCACAAGAAGTAACTGTTTGCATGATCAGTTGCAAAGAAGAATGAAGTTTTCATGAAGTCGCACTTTTGGCGTCCTTTGATTTTGATGTTATCATTTTCTTTTCTTGTAAATGCTTTTTATCACTTTCTTTCTTTGTATTCACACTTTGTCATTTTATTTCCTTGTAACTGTATCTTATATTTTGATTTTCTTGTAATTGCACTTTTACTTATAATGTGAACTACGTTCGACCTGATTTCCCTAGTGGAATACATAGGCGGCCTACCTTGGCTTTGGTCACATTATCAAAAAAAATTAATTCCCCTTTATTTTATGTTAGAACTTCATTTGACCTGATTTCCCTAGTGGAATATGTAGGGACCACAACATCTCGATCATAATCCTCGTAAGATTTTCATTTCCTTTTAAATGAAAACTGGGGCAGAATTTTTGAGAGGGTCTCAAAAATTCTCTAGAAGAAGATTTTCTCCAGAAATTCAAAATTAAAGATCACATTGAAGTATGCAACTGGTTGCAAATTTTTGAGAAGGTCTCAAAAATTTCATAAAATTTAAACTATAAGATTGAACATTAAAGTTTGTTGAAGCTGCAACAGGCGTAGAATTATTGAGAGGATCTCAAAATTCCATATTAAGTGACAACAGAATCTACAAAGAAGTTCAGAAATTTTATATACCTTAGACTGGGGCACAATTTTTGAGGAAGGTCCTCAAAAATTCCACCAAGACTACATTTTGAGACCAGATAAGTGTGCAAATCAAGTACAAGAAAGAGCACCAGGACAACAAGGCAAAGCCAACACAAACCAGTCTTTCAAAACTAAAAAATTTCTTTGGTTGCAAAAAAAATGAATCACAAAATTAATAATGATGAGATCACCAAGTGTGATACAAAACATCACTAGACCCACTGCTACCTTGCCATAATAATCCAGACAACTTCTCTTCTCACTTTATCTCTTGGTTTATTTATGTTACTTTGTTATAATTTTTAATACTTTCTCTAATTTTGGAGGAAGAATGATCGGACACAATGACTAGAACCTGGAGATATCACCTGAAACACTACATTCAAATCATTATAAGTTGAATAACTTTAGTTTTAATATTATCTTTTGTTATACCCATTATTTTATTACCATCACTTTATTTTAGTATTAAGGATTACATTTGAAGTTATGCAAGTGACATTGTTTGCATCTTGCTCCCATGACAAGATTTGGGGGGCAAGTAATGGATTCTCTTAAAATTTGAAGAATGAAGACAGAAGGTTGAACACAGGACATGCACAAGTCTTTTCAAGGATTCCCAATGCAAAGGATCTAGTTTAACAGATTGATTCATATCTTGGCAAATCTAATCCTTTATCATTCTGAATAAATCTTATGTACTTTGCAAAATTCTATCAATTTCAGGCTCAAACTTTTCTGACTTGATTCTTGGTCCAGCAAGATACATAGGTAATCCTACATAAGAATTTGGTCTTCCCACTGTTTCAAACTACACACCCTCATAGGAAGTTGAGGCATGTTTAGAATCAGTCAGTTCTTCATTTCTTTCAACTATTTCAATTAAGTACCCTTCGACTGGAAACAAGGGAAGCTTTTTGAAACGATTAAACAATTTCAAAAAATAAATCATCGTGAAAATTCAAACTTTGAAGACTTTTGTTATCAACAAATTTTCTCTTTATAAGAGATTCCATTTGAAATAGAGGCATACCTTACATTGTATCCCTAATCGGTCATTAGAACTTTCAATCAATGCTAGAATCCCTCTTGACACATTTTGTCCAGGGATCATACGCTTTCTATAGTTACCAGATCATCCTGACGCATTTAAATGGTTTGACATATGTTAATCTCTTTATTTTCAAACTAAGAGATTTTCTATGAGCGCAGGAATGACAAAGTCTTCAAGAATAATTGGAGATATTAAACAACAAGTCTATTCGCTGACACAAGTCGAATGACTATGTCCTTACTCTCTATCTTTGGTGTTTACCCCATTGACTATTGTTTATGTTCTCTATTCTCATTCTGGTAGGATGTATTATATTATGTTAGATCGTCACCTCATTCATCATGACATATTATGGACTGTCACTTTCTTTAATGTGACATGTTATATTATGGATCGCCACTTCCTTCAATGTGATACATTATATTATGTTAGACCGTCACCTCCTTCAACATGACATATTATTATGGATCGTCACTTCCTTTAATGTGATATATTATATTATAATCGTCACTTTCTTCAATGTGACATATTATATAATATTGGATCATCACCTCCTTCAATGTGACTGTAACGACCGAGTCCATCGTTATAGGTAATTCATTTATGTCAATTTTCAAAGTTAGAAAACTCTGGGTTTGGGAGTTTGAAATTTTGGGCTAGGCTAGTCTCGACCGATTTAGGAGTGAGGTATGGTCTAGGGCAATCCACGTAAGGATTGGGTTGGATATCTTGTTTTGAGCTATTTTTCCTTGTAGCTAACACATAAAGGAGTCCGGGGGACTTTTCGAAATCAAATTTGGGTAAGTAAAACTCCCAGAATTTAGGTTGACGTGAAGGCATTACTCTGGGATGTCGAGAAAATAAGTGTGTTATAAAATGAGCAAGTTTTGGAGATTTTACGACTTTCTGTCCCGCTACGCTATAAGGCATAAGTGGTGAAAGAAGTAGACCTATAAAGAGAAAAGGAAGCGCTATCCCTCCTACTTATGATTCAACATTTAGCTCGATTTTACATCAATGGCAATAACTGGAGCTTGCACCAAATTGCTTACCCGCGGAACTCACTTAACCCGACCCTGCATAAGTACCAATGCCCCTTCCCCTTTCACCTCTAGGAAAAACTTCTGGGATGAGCCTTTCTCAAAGAGGTATCCTTTCATTGGGAGCACAGTGTACCCCAGTTTTACAGCGAACTTCAATTCCTCACGCTACGGTGATTGACACTCTGCCATAGCAATCTCCATTGTAGTGGAGAAATTACCACTACAGAGGAAGTCAAGTCGGTCAACCTCCGCCATAGCGGTTGACTCTACTACGGCGGTACCTCTATAGTGGAGCAGACCGCTATACCGGAGCATGACAGGATTTAATGTAGAAACTTCCCCAAAAACATTCAGTTATCAAAAATTCATTTGGGAGAAGGGCTAGGGCAATTTCAGGCTTTTTTCCTCCATTCTTCATTGTTTTTCTTCCCTAAGGTAAGGTTTCTACACCCCGAACTCCGTAATACTTTTCCTATGCGGTAGAATTGCTAGGAGTGGACTTGGGGAAAGGTTTGGAATGACTTAGGGAGGGTAGAATCTGGGGAAAAAAGGGGAATCTATGTGTAGAAGTTCTTGGGTGTTGCTAAATTTACTGTTTTATGATCATGTGACCTTAATTTCCTAATTTTATTCATGAAAAATGGTAGAACTAGGAGAATTAATGGTGGAAAAGCCTCGAAAGAGGGTGGGATGATCATGGTTGGCCTGGGGTTTGGGATTTGGTGTAATCCGGGTAATGTACAGGCCTTGTGTATTAATTTAGTACTTGTATATTATTTTAGACTGAGAATAAGCAAGAACTTAGGCAAACGGGAAAGATCCGGTTGGGAAAGAGCTTTGAATCATTTTGAGGCAGGTGATGGTTAACGTTTCTTGTAAATGTTGTATATTTGTGTACTCTTATCTAAGTATTTGTATAAGATGCATTGCTTAGGGAATTGTTTAGGAAGGCCTAAGGGTCCTGTTTTACAGTCTGGTAAATTGAATAGTGTGTTTGCTTATTGGTTTACAAGTTGATTGTTCATTATCGTGACTGTGGATTGATTGACATTCGGTTGGCTCGGGTACCACGCCTGGTACAGAAATACTAATGGTTGGCTTGGGTACCATGCCTTGTACGGGATATACTAATGGTTGGCTCAGGTACCACGCTTGGTATGGGCTTACTTTACTGCATTGTTGCATTGATATTGGTTGCATTGTGGCATTTGGTATTGGTTCCATGAGTCGACTAGGTTGTGTTATTGAACTGTGATAGTTGCTTATGGTCCTTGAGTGGCCGGGAATATGGTTATATCTGATTTAGTTGGTCTTGGTATAGACTGGGTTGCTCTTTAACACTTAGGTGTTGGTTAGAGGGGATCCCAGGATGGGTCCAGGTTATATAAAAAGGATTGCTTATTGGTCATATTTGATTTGTTGATCATTGTCATAAAAAGGTGGATTACATGTGGGAACAAGTTAGGATGAGACTTGTAGTCTAGGGATGCCTCCTGTCTTGTTGCATGTTTTTCCTGTACTTACACTTGATTTGTTATACTATTCATACACTGTTTTATTTGGAACTGGATGATAATCCTACTAGTACACAGTAGTGGTGTACTGATACTGCACTTGCCTTTCTTTTTGTGAGTACAGACAATCTTCCCGCTGCTGACACACAACCTCATTTGTAGTCCCAGCATTTCCAGACTTCAAGGGTGAGCTGCTTTGATCGAGCTCCCTTGAATCTATCTTTAGAGTTGTAGCCCACTTATTTTGGGCTTAGACTATTTCCTTATTTTTGGGGTTGCATCTCCGTATTCTAGATATTTGGTAGATTGTTTTGGTACTGTGACTTTCAGATTCTAGGGGGTATTTTTTCGCAGGTCAAGTTAATGAAGTTATTTCCTTATTATTGTTTGCTAGTTTATTTTCTGCATATTGGTTATGAGCTGTTAGAATGATTAAGTTTGGGGAAGTGATGGTTCACTCACCCGAGGGTTGGGTGAGTGCCACTCACGGCAGTCTGGGTCATGAAAAATATGGTATCAGAGCCCTAGGTTCATTTATCTCATCGTACCAAAATAGGTCTAGTAGAGTCTTGTGGAACGGTGCGAAGACGTCCGTACTTTTCTTCGAGAGGCTATAGGAGCTTAGGAAAATATCTCTTCTTTCTTCCATCATGCTATGACTTAATTCTAATTGGTATCTGGTGATATAAATTGGTATCTGACTCTTTCACTCTTCTGTCCGCAGATGGTTAACACAAAGAACAACACAGCTAGACCAGCGGTCCTAGCAGTGGGCCTAGTGGTTCGTGAGAGAGGTAGTGGAAGGGGCAGAGGATGAGGAAGAGCCACACCCGCTAGGAGTGGGGCTCAAGCTGCTGTTGAAGCGTGGGAGGCAACTCCTCCCCCACCTCAGGAACAGGTTGTTTAAGATGTGGAAGTTGTTGTGGAGGATGATGGGGCGCAGGCTGAGGTAGAGGCGGCACCGGCTGGAGGTGCAGGCCTTCCTTCTCTGACACCAGAAGCATTTCAGAAGGCTTGTAATATCTTGAGTGGTTTGGTTGGTGCTGGATCCATACCCGCGACACTTGTAAATCAGGCTTTGGACACTCAACCAACAGATCCTACGGCTCCTAGGATGGATGCAGCTTCAAGCACAGGTGACTTTTTCAGGAAAATGCTAGGCCCAGTGATGACAGGGAATGAACATGAGATGTTGACCAAGTTTCTCAAGCTGAAACCTCCTACGTTCCAAGATACAGACAGGAAAACTGCTTATGAGTTTATACTGGATTGTTATAAGAGGCTGCACAAGCTGGGCATTGTGCAATAGTATGGGGTGGAGTTCGTGACATTTTAGCTGCAGGGTGATGCTAAGAAGTGGTGGAGATCTCATGTGGAGTGTCGGTCATCCATTTTATCTCCACTGACTTGGGAGCAGTTCCATTCTCTTTTCTTAGAGAAGTACGTACCTCATACTTTGAGGGACCGGAAAAAGGATGATTTCTTGAATTTGGAGAAGGGTAGCATGTCAGTCTCTTCTTATGAGGTAAAATTTCATGCTTTATCTTATTTTGCTGCGCAGTTGCTGGGTTCTGAGGAGGAGCGGGTTCGGTTGTTTATCAAGGGTTTGAATACTGAGCTTCAGGTACTGTCTGTGCACATGACTTCTTCATGGAAGGGATTTAATAATGTGGTGGATTATGTGAAGAAACTTGAGGGAGTCAGGCAGGCGGGGTAGGCTAAGGTGTTAGCCAAGAAGCCCCAGAATGAGGGAAATTATGATGGTTCATACTCCAGGGGTCAGAATCAATAGGTATACTTAGACCGTCCTATTCAGTCAGCTCTGCCAGCTGCTACAGGTGGTCGTTCGGGAGCTAATCAGTAGTTTTTAGCTCCTAGAGGCCAGAGAGCTTCTTATTCATCTGCTAGCAGGCGTGCACTTGATCGTGGTTGCTTTCATTGTGGTGATCTGGGCCACTTTAAGAGGGAGTGCCCTCATAGACAGACCGTTAATCAGGTTCAGCAGCAGCCCAAGGTTGTGGTCCTGGCAGGTAGAGGTGGTCATGCTAGAGGTAGTCCATAGGGTGGGCGAGGTAACTTTCAAGGAGGCCAGGGAGACAGAGGGAACGGCTGCGTAGGCAGGGGTGCGGTGTAACCAGTCAGGGAGGTTGCCCGGATTGATGACCGGGCTCACTGTTATGCATTTCCAGAGAGGATCGAGGCTGAGAAGTTAGATGCAGTAATCACAGGTACCATTATCGTCTGTGATAAAATGGCTTCTGTGTTATTTGACCCAGGTTCCACATATTCTTATGTGTGTGAATTTTGCGTTATGTCTGGACTTGGTATGTGATATCTTTGATTACCCTATCCATGTTTCTACCTCGGTTGGAGATTCGGTTGTGGTGACTCATGTTTATCGTAACTGTTCTGTTATTTTTGTGGGGTTGCTTACTTGGGTAGACTTAATGATCCTTAATATGGTTGACTTTGACATTATTTTGGGCATGACCTGGTTATCCCCGTATCATGCTGTGTTAAATTGTAACAACAAGATTGTGTCTTTAGAGATTCCGAGTAAGGAGAGGATAGAGTGGGAGGGTGTGTACATGTCTAAGCCAGTCAGGATTATATCATTCGTTCGGGCTAGGAAGCTAGTGGGGAGAGGGTGTCTAGCCTTTTTGTCTCATCTCCGGGATGATAGTATGGAGTCCCTCTCTATTGAGTCAGTACCAGTTGTTTCAGAGTTTCAAGAGGTATTTCCAGCGGATTTTCCTGGTATGCCTTTGGACAGGGATATTGACTTTTATATTGACTTAGAGCCGGGCACTCATCCCATTTCCATTCCTCCATACCATATGACTCCAGCAGAGTTAATGAAACTTAAGACTCAGCTTCAGGAACTCCAAGATAAGGGATTTATCCATCCTAGTGCTTCACTATGGGGTGCTCCGGTATTGTTTGTAAAGAAGAAGGATGGTAGTATGCAGATGTGCATAGATTACCGGTAGTTGAACAAGGTTACCATTAAGAATAAGTACCCTCTACCCCATATTGATGATCTATTTGACCAGTTACAGGGTGTATCGGTGTTTTCGAAAATTGACTTGAGGTCAGGGTATCACCAGTTAAAAATTAGGCTGGAGAACAATCCTAAGACTACTTTTTGGACTCGCTATGGGCATTATGAGTTCTTAGTAATATCGTTTGGTTTGACCAATGCACCGACGACATTCATGAGTTTAATGAATGGGGTGTTTAAGTCTTACTTGGATTCGTTTGTCATCATTTTCATCGATGATATTTTGAATTACTCCAAGAGTAGGGAGGAGCATTCTAGCTATCTCCGTATTGTGTTGGACATTTTGAGGCGTCAAAAGATTTATGCGGAGTTCACCAAATGTGAGTTCTGGTTGACTTTGATAGCATTCTTGGGGCATGTAGTGTCAGAGAAGGGGGTGATGGTAGATCCCCAGAAGATAGAGGCAGTCAAGAGTTGTGCCCGGCCTAGCTCTGTGACCGAGGTGAGGAGTTTTGTTGGGCTTGCAGGTTATTACTGGAGGTTTGTTAAGGATTTTGCCTCCATTGCTACTCACTTGACAAGGCTGACACAAAAAGAGGTACCGTTCATATGGTCTGACAAGTGCGAGGAGAGCTTCCAAAAGATCAAGACACTTCTGACCACAACTCTTATTTTATCCTTGTCGGTTGAAGGTAAAGACTTTATTGTTTACTGTGATGCTTCACATTCCGGTTTGGGTTCTGTGTTGATGCAGGATAGGAATATGATAGCCTATGCTTGTATGTAGTTGAAGGTGCATGAGAGAAAATATCCTACTCATGATTTAGATCTGGCAGTGGTGGTCTTTGCACTCAAGATTTGGAGACACTATCACTATGGTGTCAAGTGTGAAGGGTTCACTTATCATCGTAGTCTGCAGCATGTCTTCACTCATAAGGATTTGAACATGAGGCAGAGGAGGTGGATGGAATTGTTGAAGGATTATGATGTGACTATTCAGTATCATCCGGGTAAGGCTAATGTGGTGGCTGACGCATTAAGCCAGAAAACAACTAGCATGGGCAGTTTGGCTTGTTTGGGGTGTCCCAACGACCATTGGCGAGGGAAATTCGGGCATTAGAGTCCAAGTTCATGCACTTGGGTATTTCAGAGCAAGGTGGAATCTTGGCCAGTGTTGAGGTCAAATCCACATTAATAGAGGAGATAAAGGCCAAACAGTTTCAGGATTCGCAGTTGAGCAGGCTTCGGAGCAAAGTAATATTTGGAGAGTCCAGGGATGCCATGTTGGACACTGGCGGTGTGTTAAATTTTATAGGAAGGATATGTGTTCCTCGGGTTGATGACATTATTCAGAAGGTGTTGGCAGAGGCTCATGGTTCACAATATTCCATTCATTCGAGTGTAACAAAGATGTACAGGAATTTGAGGCAACTTTATTGGTGGCCTGGTATGAAAAAGGGACATAGTTGATTCTGTGTCCAAGTTTCAGAATTGCCAGCATGTAAAGTATGAGCACCAGAGACCTGCAGGACTACTTCAGAGGATGCCTATTCCAGAGTGGAAGTGGGAGAGAATAGCCATGGATATCATGGTGGGTCTCCCCAAGACCTTGGGGAAGTATGATTCTATTTGGGTCATTGTTGACAGACTGACCAAGTCAGCTCACTTCATTCTGGTCAGGGTGGATTACAATTCGCAGTAATTGACCAAGATATACGTGAAGGAGATTGTGAGATTGCATGAAGTACCACTGTCCATCATTTCAGACAGGGGTACGTTGTTTACTTCCAAGTTTTGGGGTAAGTTGCATGAAGAGTTGGGCACTTAACTCACCTTTAGTACAACCTTCCATCCTCAGACTGATGGTCAGGCGGAGAGGACGATTCAGGTATTGGAGGACATGCTGAGAGCATGTGTGATTGACTTCGGGGGTCATTAGGACCAGTTTATACCATTGTGTGAGTTCTCATACAACAATAGCTACCACTCCAGTATTAACATAGCACCATTCGAGGCTCTGTATGAGAGGAGTTGTAGGTCACTGATTGGGTGGTTTGAGAAAGGCGATGTGAAAACTTTTAGCGTAGACTTGGTAAGGGAAGCGCAAGAAAAGGTAAGAGGTATTCAGGCCAAGTTACTAGCTGCCCAAAGCAGGCAGAAGGAAATGCGGATCGCAAGGTCCGGGACATGGAATTTCAGATTGGCAAACAAGTGTTGCTAAAAGTGTCACCAATGAAGGGAGTCATGCATTTTGGTAAGAGGGGCAAGCTTAGCCCCCAGTTCATTGGTCCGTTTGAGGTCCTTGAAATTATAAGGTCAGTGGCTTACAAGTTAGCACTGCCGCCTAGTTTATTAGGTGTCCATCTGGTATTCTATGTATCCATGCTAAAGCGATACCATGGGGATAGGGACTACATCATTAAGTGGGATAAGGTGTTACTTGATAAGGATCTTTGCTATGAAGAGGAGCCAGTTTTCATTCTTGATCGGGATGTTCAGAAACTAAGGACAAAGGTGATCAGTATGGTAAAGGTGCAATGGAAGCATCGTCTAGTTGAGAAAGCAACTTGGGAAACCAAGAGGGACATGCGGGTACAGTACCCTCACTTGTTTGAAGATTCAAGTATTACACTTTCCTTCATTTATTATTGTAATTTCGAGTTTGATCGTTCGGGGATGAATGATGGGTAAATTGGTATCTTTTGTAATGACCCGATCCATCGTTATGGGTAATCCATTCGTGCCAATTTTCAGAGTTAGAAAACTTTGGTTTTGGGAGTTTGAAATTCTGGGCTAGGCTAGTCTCGGCCAGTTTAGGAGCGAGGTATGGTCTAGGGCAATTTGGGTAAGGACTGGGTTGGATGTCTTGTTTTGAAATAGTTTTCCCCGTATGTAACACATAAAGGAGTCCGAGGGACTTTTCAGAATTGAATTCGGGTAAGTAGAACTCCCAGAATTTACGTTGACGTGAAGAGGTTATTCCGGGACGCCGGGAAAATAAGTGTGTTGTAAAATGGGCAAGTTTTGGAGATTTTACAACTTTCTGTCCCGTGTCAACCGCTATGGCGGTTGACACTCCACCATAGCGACCTCCGCTATAGCGGAGAAATTACCGTTATAGTGGAAGTCAAGTCGTTCAACCTCCGCCATAGTGGTTGACTCCACTATGGAGGTACCGCTATAGCAGAGCGGACCGATATAGCAGAGCATGATGGGATTTAATGCAGAAACTTTCCCAAAAACATTCAGTTTTCACAAATTTGTTTGGGAGAAGAGCTAGGGCGATTTCAGGTGTTTTTCCTCCATTTTTCATCGTTTTTCTTCCCTAAGGTTAGGTTTCTACTCCCTAAAATCCATAATACTTTTCCTATGTGGTAGAATTGCTAGGAGTGGATTTGGAAAAAGGTTTGGGATGACTTAGGGAGGGTAGAATCCGGGGAAAAGGGGGATTCTATGTGTAGAAGTTCTTGGTTGTTGCTAAATTTACTGTTTTATGATCATGTGACCTTAGTTTCCTAATTTTATCCGTGAAAAATAGTAAAATAGGAGAATTAATGGTGGAAAAGCCCAGGAAGAGGGTGGGATTATCATGGTTGGCCTGGGGTTTTGGATTTGGTGTAATCCGGGTAATGTACATGCCTTGTGTATTAATTTAGTACTTGTATATTGTTTTAGATCGAGAACAAGCAAGGACTTTAGCTAACGGGAAAGCTCTGGTTGGGTAGAGCTTTGAATTATTTCAAGGTAGGTGATGGTTAACAATTCCTGTAAATGTTGTATGTTTGTGTACTCTTATCTAAGTATTTGTATGAGATGCATTGCTTAGGGAATTGTTTAGGAATGCCTAAGGGTCCTATTTTACAGTCTGGTGAATTGAACTGTGTGTTTGCTTATTGGTTTACAAGTTGATTATTCATTATTGTGACTGTGGATTGATTGATATTTGGTTGGCTTGAGTACCACGCCTGGTACGGGAATACTAACGGTTGGCTCGAGTACCACGCCTTGTACAGGTTATACTAATGGTTGGCTCGGGTATCACGCCAAGTACGGGTTTACTTTACTTCATTGTTGCATTGATATTGGTTGCATTGTGGCATTTGGTAATGGTTCCATGAGTCGACCAGGTTGTGTTATTGAACTGTGATAGTTGTTTATGGTCCTTGAGTGGCTGGGAATATGGTTATATCTGATTTACTTGGTCTTGGTATAGACTGGGTTGCTAGTTTAACACTTAGGTGTTGGTTAGAGAGGATCCCAGGATGGGTACAAGTTATATAAAAAGGATTGTTTATTGGTCATACTTGATTGTTGATCATAGTCATAAAAAGGTGGATTACATGTGGGAACAAGTTAGGATGAGACCTGTAGTCTAGGGATGCCTCTTGTCTTATTGCATATTTTTCCTGTACTTACACTTGATTTGTTGTACTGTTCATACACTGTTTTATTTGGAATTGGCTGATGATCCTACCAGTACACAGTGGTGGTGTACTGATATTGTACTTGCCTTTCTTTTTGTGAGTACAAGCAATCTTCTAGCAGCTGACACGCGACCTCATTTGTAGTCCCAGCATTTCTAAACTTCAAGGGTGAGCTGCTTCGATCGAGCTGCCTTGAATCTATCTTTAGAGTTGTAGCTCACTTGTTTCGGGCTTAGACTATTTCCTTATTTTTGGGGTTGTATCCCCGTATTCTAGACATTTGGTAGATTGTTTTGGTACTGCGACTTTCAAATTCTAGGGAGTATTTTTCTGCAGGTCAAGTTAATGAAGTTGTTTCCTTATTATTGTTTGCTATTTTATTTTCTGCATATTGGTTTTGAGCTGTTAGAATGGTTAAGTTCGGGGAAGTGATGGTTCGCTCACCCGGGGGTTGGGTGAGGGCCACTCACGACGGTCTGGGTCGTGACAGTGACATATTATATTGGACGGTCACCTCCTTCAATGTGATATATTATATTATGTTAGACCATCACCTCCTTTAATGTGACATATTATATTATGTTGGACCATCACTTCCTTCCATGTGATATATTATGAATCGTCACTTCCTTCAATGTGACATATTATATTATATTGGATCGTCACTTTCTTTAATATGACATATTATATTAGACCGTTACCTCCTTCAACGTGACGTATTAGATCATGTTGGACCATCACATCCTTCAACATGACATATTATATTGGACTGTCGCCTCTTTCAATGGGACACATTATATTATGTTGGACCGTCACCTCCTTTAACTTGTGATATTATATTATGTTGGACCATCACCTCCTTCAACGTGACATATTATATCATGTTGGACCATCACCTCCTTCAATATGACATATTATGGATCGTCACTTCCTTTAATGTGACATATTATTGTAACGATTGGGTCCATCATTACGGGTGAACCATTCATGCCAATTCTTAGAGTTAGAAAACCCCGGGTTTGGGAGTTTGAAATTTTGGGCTAGGCTAGTCTCGATGATTTTGGAGCAAGGTATGGTCTAGGGAAATCCAGGTAAGGATTGGGTTAAATGTCATTATTTTAGCTAGTTTTCCATTTGGCTAAGACATAAAGAAGTCTGGGGGACTTTTTGGAATCGAATTCGGGTAAGTAGAACTCCCAAAATCGAGGTTGACGTGAAGGGATTATTCTGGGACATCGAGAAAATAAGTATGTTGTAAAATAGACCAATTTTGGAGATTTTATGAATTTCTGTCCCGTGTCAACTGCCATAGCAGTTGACACTCTGCTATAGTGACCTCCGCCATAGCGGAGAAAATACCGCTATAGCAGAAGTCAATGTCGGTCAGCCTCCGCCATAGCGGATGACTCCTCTATGGCGGTATCCGCTATGGCGGTACTGATATAGTGGAGCGGACTGCTATAGAAGAGCATGATGGGATATTATACAGAAACTTTCCAAAATAGTTCAATTATTCTTCAAGACATTTTGGGAGAAGAAGGGGCGATTTTGGGCGATTTCCATCTATTTTTCACCATTTTTCATCCTAAAGGTAAGGATTCTACTCCCCAAACTCCGTAATATCTTTTCTATGCTATAGTATTGCTAGGGGTGGACTTGGGGAAAGGTTTGGGATAACCTAGGATTCCAGAATCCAGGGAAAAAGAGGAATTCTAGGGTGCTAGAGTTCTTGGGTATTGTTTATAGTTAATGGGTAATGATCATCAAGCTTAAATTCTCTAAATGTATCGGTATAAATGATAATCTTAGGTGAATTAATAGCGGGAAATCCCAGAAAGGGTTGGGATGATCATGGTTTGGCCTGGAGATTAAGATTTTGTATAATTCAGATAATTTAGGCCAGTTAATTAACTATAGTGTTTATGTGTTTATTTCTAGACCAAGAACAAGCAAAGGGATCCTGAAAAGGGAAAGCTCTGACACTGTAGAGCTTGATTATTCGAGGTAGGTGATGGTTATTGATTCATGTATGCGTTGTATGTTTGTGTACTTAGGTCTAAGTATTGTATGTGTTGCATGTTTAGGGAATGATTGGGAATGTCTAAGAGTCCTGTTTTCAGTCTTGTGAAATGAACTAGGTGTTATTGCTGTTGGTTTACAAGTGTTGATTGTTCATTGTTTGTGACTATGGATTTATGTGACATTCGGTTGGCTCGGGTACCATGCCTGGTACGGATATACTAATGGTTGGCTCGGGTACCACGCCTGGTACGGGTATACTAATGGTTGGCTTGGGTTCCATGCCTGGTACGAAATATACTAACGGTTGGCTCGGGTACCATGCCTGGTACAGGAAATACTGACTGGTTGGCTCGAGTACCATGCTTGGTATGGGTTTACTTATTGCATTGTGCATTTGATTTGTTTTCATGAGTGGACCGGGCTGTGTTTATAAATTATGATATTGCATTTTGGTCCTTGAGAGGCCGGGTTGTTATATTGATCTGTGAGTTTGGTCTTGGTGTAGATCGAGTTGTATGTTTGACACTTAGGTGTTGTATAGAGGGGATTCATGGTGGGTCTAGGATATGTAATGCGGTATAATTATTGTTTATTGTGGATTGTTGATCATAGTTGTGAAAGTGGATTACATGTGGGGACAAGCTAGGGAGAGACAGACTTGTAGTCTAGAAGTACCTGTTGTCTTGTTAACATGTTTCCTATACTGTTACTTGACTTTTGTACTGTTCATATATTGTTTATTTGAAAGTGGCTGATGATCCTACCAGTACACGGTGGTTGTATACTGATACTGCACTTGCATTTCCTTTATGAGTACAGAAAATCTTTTGTCGGTTGATGCACGACCTGACCTGTAGGCCTAACACTTCAAGATATCAAGGGTGAGTTGTTCGATCGAGCTGCCTTGGTTTCTTTCTTATTGGTTGTAGCCCATTTGTTTCGGGCTTAGACTATTACTTATTTTGGAGTTGCATCCCCGTACTCTAGATTTTGGTAGCGTTTTGGTACGATGACTTTCAGGTTCTCGGGAGGGATTTTCCGCAGGTTATTTACAAAAGATTTAAACTGTTTTGAATTGCTAGTTTATTTCTTGCATTCTAGTTTTGAGCTGTTAGAACGGTTAAGTTTGGGGTCATTGATGGTTTTCTCACCCGGGGGTGGTTGGGTGGGTGCCACTCCCGGCGGTCTGGGTCATGAAAATTATATTATATTAGATCGTCACTTTCTTCAATGTGACATATTATATTGGATCATCACTTTCTTCAATGTGACACATTATATTATGTTAGAGTGTCACTTCCTTCAACGTGATATATTATTTTGGATCGTCACTTCCTTCGATGTAACATATTATATTATATTGGATCATTGCCTCCTCCAGTGTGACACATTATATTGGAGTGTCACTTTCTTCAATGTGACATATTATTTTGGATCGTCACTTCCTTCAATGTGATATATTGTATTATGTTGAATCGTTGCTTCCTTCAGCATGACATATTATATTATATTGGATCATCACCTTCCTCAGTGTGATATATTAAAATAAGCTTTGCACAATTCATATTTGCCCTTATATTGCTGTCACAACCCAGACCGTCGTGAATGACACCCACCCAAAAAACCCCGGGGGTGTGGACCAATACCGACCCAACACTTAGCAAAATCTAGTAGCTCAAAACTAGTTTGCGTAAATAAACTAATATTCAACGTCTCAAATTACTAAATAATAGAAATCTACGGAAAAGCCTCTCTAGAACCTGAAGGTTATTGTACCAAAACATCTATCAAGTCTAGAATACAGGGATGCAACCCCAAAAGAAAAATATAGTTTAAGCCCGAAAAAAGTGTGCTACAACTAAAAGAAGAAAACAAGGTAGCTCAATCGAAGCAACTCACTCTTGAGATCTGAAACCCAGCGACTACAAGTGAGGTCGTGTGTCAGCCGCCGAAAGATTATCTTTACTCATAAAAATAAAGCAAGTGCAGAATCAGTACACAACCATCGTGTGCTGGTAGCAACATCGGCCAGCTCCAATAAACAAGATATGAACAGTAAACCAACAGTGTGTAAAGCAAAGTAAACATGTAAACAAGCCAACAGTATAACTAGACTACCAGTTTCTTCATTAGCTTTTAACCACATGAAAACAATTAACAACCATTGACAACACTCTATATCAATAACATATATCCTTTCCACCTAGTCCGGACCAACCAAGGATCCCCCTAACACTACCTAAGTGTTAAACATACAACCCCGGTCTACACCAAGACTAACCTCACATTTAAATACAATTACCCGGCCTCTCATGAACCATATGCAATAATCACAATTTAAGAATACAACCCGGTCCACTCATG
The DNA here is from genome assembly GCA_003996215.1 of Jaltomata sinuosa. Taxonomy (NCBI): domain Eukaryota; kingdom Viridiplantae; phylum Streptophyta; class Magnoliopsida; order Solanales; family Solanaceae; genus Jaltomata; species Jaltomata sinuosa. Next base: position 1,100,375 of record QJPP01004356.1, read on the forward strand.
AAACCATCGTCAGAATACAATCAATGCAATAAATCAAACCCGTACCAGGCATGGTACCAGAGCCAACCAATATATATAACCCGTACCAAGCGTGGTACCCGAGCCAACTAATATTATTCCCGTACCAGGCGTGGTGCCCAAGCCAATCAATATGTAACCTATCCAGGAGTAGTACCCGAGCCAACTGAATATCATGCAATCCAACAGTCAACAATCAATGAACAAAATACACTTGTTAACCAACAAGCAACAATACCTAGTTTATTTCACAAGACTGATAACAAGACAATTGGACTTTCATAAACCATTCCCTAAACATCAAACTCATACAATACTAAGCATTAGTACATGAACACACATTGCACATTGGGAAACAATAACCATCACCTACCTCGAAGTACTCAAAAGCTCTATTGAACCGAAGCCTTCCCATTTTCCGAAACTCTTGCTTGTTCTTGGTCTAAAAATCATTACAAGATACTAAAATCAATCCACATGGCCTACTAGTTACCCAGATTATGCAAAATCCCAAACCTCAGGCCAAACTATGATCATTATATCTATTCCGGGCTTTTCCACCATTAATTCACCTAAGTCTATCATTTTTACGGGTACATTTAGAGAATTATGGCTAATTGATCATAACCCAACAAAGAATAATCAAGACCCACGAACTTCTAAGCCCTAGAATCCCATTTTCTCCCGGATTCTACCATTTCTAGGTTAATCCAAACCTTTCCCAAGTCCACCACTAGCAATTCTATAACATAGGAAAGATAGTACTAAGTTAGGGGAGTAGAATCCTTACCTTTGGGATGAAAACGGTGAAAAACGAAGTAAGTTCGCCCAAAATCTCCCTTGCCCTTCTCTAAAATATTCTTGATGAGAACTGAACATTTTAGAGAATTTTGTGCATTAAATCCCAACTCGGTCCGCTATAGTGGTTCGTACACCGCTATAGTGTCTCCGCTATAGCAGAATCGATCGCTATGGCGGTGTTGATCAAAGTTGACTCTCGCTATAGCATAAATTATTTTACTACAGTGGTGGACACTATCGCGCTATGTCAATCACTATGATGGTTGACATGGGACAGAAAGTCATAAAATCCCCCAGACGTGCCCATTTTACAATACACCTTTAAATCCTAATGTTCTAGAATAACCCTTTCACGTCGACCTAGATACCGGGAGTTTTACTTACCCAAATTCACTTCCAAAAAGTCCCTCGGAATCCTTTATGTCTTAGCTAATGGGAAAACTAGCTCAATACCAGAAACGTTACCCAATCCTAACCCAGATCACCCTAGATCATACCTCACTTAGAAACCATCTAAGACTAGCCTAGCCTAGAATTTCCAACTCCCAAACCTGAAAGTTTTCTCACTCGAAACTTGGCATGAAAAGTTTAACCATAACGACGAACCCAGTCATTACAACAAATACCAATTTACCCATTGTTCGTCGCCAAACGATCAAACCCAAAAATACAAAATAAAAGAGGGAAAGTGTAGTACCTAAATCCTCAAACAAGTGAGGGTACTTGTTCCGCATGTCCTTCTCGGTTTCCCAAGTGGCTTCCTCAATCGGATGATGCTTCTATTGAAATTTTACCGATTTGATCTCTTTTGTCCTCAACTTTTCGCCATCCCGATCAAGAATCGCAACTGGTTCCTCTTCATAACGAAGATCCTTGTCTAGTCATATCTCATCCAATTTAATAATGTATTCCCCATCCCCATGATACCCCTTTAACATAGATACATGAAAGACTAGATGTACACCGGACAAACTAGGCGGCAGTGCTAACCTGTAAGACACTGGCCCTATAACCTCGAGAACCTCAAATGGACTGATAAATCGGGGGCTGAGCTTGCCCTTCTTACCAAAATGCATAACCCTCTTCATTGGTGAAACTTTCAATAATACCTGCTCACCAACCTCGAAGTCCATGCCTCTTACCTTGCAATCCGCGTACTCCTTCTGCCTGCTCTGGGCTGCTAGCAACTTGGTCTGAATGCCCCTTACCTTTTCCTGTGCTTCCCTCACCAAGTCTATGCCTAAAGGCTTCACATCACCTGCCTCAAACCACCCTATGGGTGATCTACATCCACTCCCATACAGGGCCTCAAATGGTGCCATGTCAATACTAGAATGGTAGCTATTATTGTATGAGAACTCACACAATAGTAGAAACTGGTCCCAATGACCCTCAAAGTCAATCACACATTCTCTCAGCATGTCTTCCAATACCTGGATTTTCCTCTCTGACTGACCGTCTGTATGAGGATGGAATGTTGTGCTGCAGGTGAGTTGAGTGCCCAACTCTTCATGTAACTTACCCCAAAGCTTAGAGGTAAATTGCGTACCCCTATCTGAAATAATGGACAATGGTAACCCATACAGTCTCATGATCTCCTTAACATAGATTTTAGCCATTTGCTGCAAATTATAGTCCACCTTGACCAAAATGAAATAAGTTGAATTGGTCAGCCTATCCACAAAGACCCAAACAGAGTCATACTTTCCCAAAGTCCTGGGAAGACCCACCACAAAATCCATGGCTATCCTTTCCCACTTCCACTCGAGAATGGGAATTCTATGAAGTGGTCTTGCAGGACTTTGGTGCTCGTACTTGACCTTCTGGCAATTATGAAACTTGGACACGAAATTAGCTATGTCCTTTTTCATCTCAGGCCACCGGTAAAGTTGCCTCAAATCCCTGTACATCTTAGTTATGCCGGGATGAATCAAATACCGCGAACCATGAGCCTCTGCCAACACTTTTTGAATTATGTCATCAACCCAAGGAGTACAAATCCTGACCCTTGAAATTCATCACTCCGCTAGAGTCCAATGTGGCATCCCTGGAATCTTCGGATATTACCTTACTTTGAAGCTTGTTCAACTGTGAATCCTAAAACTGTTTGTCCTTTATCTCTTCTATGAAGGTGAATTTGACTTCAATACTGGCCAGCACCTCACCCTGTTCTGAGATACCCAAGTGCATGAACTTATATTCCAAAGCCTGAATCTCCCTTGCCAATGGTCATTTGGACACCCCTATATAAGCCAAACTGCCCATGATGATGGTCTTCTGGCTCAATACGTCTGCTACCATATTAGCCTTGCCCGGATGATACTGGATGGTCACATCATAATCTTTCAATAACTCCATCCACCTCGTCTGCCTCAGATTCAATTCCTTCTGAGTAAAAACATATTGCAGACTACTATGATCAGTGAACACCTCACACTTGACACCATAGAGATATTGTCTCCAAATTTTGATTAGAAACACCACGGTTGCCAACTCTAAGTCGTAGGTTGGATAATGTTTCTCATGAACCTTTAACTGCCTAGAAGCATAGGCTATCACATTCCTATCCTGCATTGACACATCACCCAAACCCAAATGTGAAGCATCACAATATATAATAAAATCTTTACCTTCAACCGGCAAGGATAGAATGGGAGCCGTGGTAAGAAGTGTCTTGAGCTTTTGGAAGCTCCACTTGTCGGACCACACAAACGGTACCTCTTTCTAAGTCAACCTTGTCAAGTGAGTAGCAATAGACGCAAAATCCTTGACAAATCTATGGTAGTACCCTGCAAGCCCCACAAAAATCCTCACCTCAGTCACAGAGCTAGGCCAAACCCAACTCTTAACTGCCTCAATCTTCTGAGGATCCACCATCACTCCTTTTTCTGACACTACATGCCCAAGGAAAGCGATTGAAGTCAACCAAAATTCACACTTAGAAAATTTCACATATAGCTTCTGGTGCCTCAAAATATCTAACAAAATATGAAGATGCTCAGCATGCTCCTCCCTACTAGCTTCCTAGCCTGGACAAATGACATGATCTTAGCCAGATTAGGCTTGTACATCCCTTCCCACTCTAGCCTATCCTTACCCAGAATTTCTAGAGCCACAATCTTAGTATTACAATTCAATAATACATGATAAGGAGACAAATAGGTCATGCCCAAAATAACATCAAAGTCTACCATATCCAGAATAACCAAATCTACCCAAGTCTGCAACCCCACAAATACTACAGTACATGCATGATAAACATGAGTCACAATAACAGACTCTCCAACTGGGGTGGAAACATGGATATGGGAATCAAGGATATCATAAATCAAATCCAGACCCAAAGGAAACTTCACAGAATCATAAGAATATGTAGACCCTTGGTGAAAAAGTACAAAAGCCATCCTATCACAGACTAGAATTGTACCTGTGATCACCGCGTCTTATGCCTCAGCCTCAAACTTCCCTGAAAAAGCATAACATTGAGCCCAGTCATCAATCCGATCAACTTCCCTAGCTAGCTGTACCACTTCCCTGCCCGCGCCGCCATTACTCCTATCTTCCCGACCTCCCTGGAAGTTACCTCACCCATCCTGTGGAAGACCTCTAGCATAGCCACCTTTACTTGCTGGAACAACAGCCTTGGACTGCTGCTGAGTCTGATTACCCATCTATCTTTGAGGGCACTCCCTCTTAAAGTGGCCCAGATCACCATAATGGAAATGCCCACGATCAAGAGTAGGCCTGCTGGTAGATATGTAAGAAGCTCTCTGGCCTCTCGGAGCTGAAAACTGCTAATTAGCTCCCGAACGGCCACCTGTAGGGGGTGGAAGAGCTGACTAAATAGGATGGGTAAAGTACACCTATTGTTTATGGCCCTTGGAGTATGAACCACTATAATTCCCATCATTTCGGGATTTCTTGGCTAACACTTAGCCTGCCTAACCTGCCTGACCTTTCTAACTTCTTTACATGGTCTGTGACCTCATTGAAGCTCTTCCCTGCTAAGGTCATATGCACGGAAAACACTTGCAATTCAGTATTCAAACCTTTCACAAACAACTGAATCCTTTCCTCTTCGGTGCCCAACAACTGAGTAGCAAAATGAGATAAGGCATGAAACTTGGCCTCATAAGCAGAGACCGATATGTTACCCTGCTCAAGAGCCAAAAAGTCATCCTTTTTATGATCCCTTAAGGTACGGGACACATATTCTCTAAGAAGAGAGCATGAAACTCTGTCCAAGTCAGTGGAGGCAAAACAAATGACCGATATTCCATATGAGATCTCCACCATTGCTTAGCATCACCCTATAGCTGAAACGTGACAAACTCAACCCCATGCTGTTGCACAATACCCATCTTGTGCGCCTCTCAAAATAGTCCAAGATAAATTCATAAGTATCATTCTTCTCAGTACCCTAAAGCGTAGGAGGTTTCAGTTTCAGAAACTTTGTCAGCATCTCATGCTCATTCCCTGTCATAACCGGTACAACATTGGACAAAAGAACTCATCAGTACCTGACGCTGCATCCATCCTAGGAGCCATTGCAACCACTGGTTGGGTGCCCGAAACCTGATCTACATTACCTGTGGGGGTGGTTGCCTCCTCCTGTTCTTGCCCTACTCAACAACAACCTCAACTTCCTCTTCAACCTGATCCTGAGGTAGGGGAGGGGTAGCCTCTTGTGCATCTGCATCTATTTGATCTCCACCCCTGGCGGGTGCTTCTCTACCTCGGCCCCTGCTCCTGCCCCTTCCTCTACCTCTGACAGCTAGGCCCGCTGCTCTCACTCCATTATTTCTCATATTAACTATCTGCGGACAAAGAGTGAGGAGTTAGATACCAATTTGTATCACCAGATACCAATTGGAATCGAGTTATAGCACAAAGAAATAAAAAAAGATATTTTTTTCCTAAAGTCCTATTGCCTCTCGAAGAAAAGTACAGACATCTCCGTACCATTCTGCAAGACTCTACTAGACCCATTTTGGTACGATGAGATCAATGAACCTAGGGCTCTGATACAATCTTTGTCATGACCTAAATCATCATGAGTGGCACCCACTCAAAACCCCCCAGGTGATCGGACCAATACCTACCCAACAGTTAGCAAAATCTAACAGCTCAAAATTAGTTTGCATAAATAAACTAACATTCAACGTCTCAAATCACTAAATAATAGAAATCTGCATAAAACACTCCCTAGAACCTGAAGGTCATCGTACCAAAACATCTACCAAGTCTAGAATACAAGAATACAACCCCAAAAGCAAAATAGAGTTTAAGCTCGAAACAACTGGGCTACAACTAAAAGAAGAAAACGAGGTAGCTTGACCAAAGCAGCTCACCCTTGTGATCTGAAACCACTAGGACTACAAGTGAGGTTGCGTGTCAGCCGCCAGAATATTGCCTGTACTCACAAAAATAAAAGCAAGTGCAGAATTAGTACACAACCACTGTGTACTGATAGGATCATTGGCTAGATCCAATAAACAAGATATGAACAATAAACCAACACTGAGTAAAGCAAAGTAATCATGTAAACAATCCAACAGTATAACTAGACTACCAATCTCTTCATTAGCTTTTAACCACATGAAAACAATTAACAACCATTGACAACACTCCATGACAATAATATATATCATTTCCACCTAGTTCGGACCCACCAAGGATCCCCCTAACACTACCTAAGTGTTAAATATGCAACCCCAGTCTACACCAAGACTAACCTCACATTTAAATACAATTACCCGGCCTCTCATGGACTATATGCAATAATCACAATTTAAGAATACCACCCAGTCCACTCATGAAACTATCGTCAGAATACAATCAATGCAATAAATCAAACCCGTACCAGGCATGGTACCTGAGCCAACCGATATATATAACCCACACCAGGCGTGGTACCTGAGACAACCAATATTATTCTCGTACCAGGCGTGGTACCCTAGCTAACTAATATATAACCTATACCAGGCGTAGTACCCGAGCCAACCGAATATCACATAATCCAACAGTCAACAAATAATGAACAAAACACACTTGTAAACCAACAAGCAACAACACCTAGTTCATTTCACAAGACTGATTACAGGACAATTAGACTTTCATAAACCATTCCCTAAACATGCAACTCATACAATACTAAGCATTAGTACATGAACACACATTGTGCATTGGAAAACAATAACCATCACCTACCTCAAAGTACTCAAAAGCTCTATTGAATCAGAGCCTTCCCATTTTCCGAAGCTCTTGCTTGTTCTTGGTCTAAAAATCATTACAAGATACTAAAATCATTCCACATGGCCTACTAGTTACTCGAATTATGCAAAATCCCAAACCCCAGGCAAACCTATGATCATTCCACCAATTCCCAGGATTTTTCACCATTAATTCACCTAAGTCTACCATTTTTATGGGTACATTTAGAGAATTATGGCTAATTGATCATAACCCAACAAGAATAATCAAGACCCAAGATCTTCTACACCCTAGAATCCTTTTTTTCCCAGATTATACCATTTTAGGTCAATCCAAACCTTTTCCCAAGTCAACCACTAGCAATTCTACAATGTAGAAAAGATAAAACTAAGTTAGGGGAGTAGAATCCTTACCTTTGGGACAAAAATGGTGAAAAATGAAGTAAGTTTGCCCAAAATTTCCCTTGCCCTTCTCCAAAACATTCTTGATGAAAACTGAATATTTTGGGGAAGTTTCTGCATTAAATCCTGACTCGGTCTGCTATAGCGGTCTGTACACCATTATAGCACCGCCGCTATAGTGGAACCGACCGCTATGGCGGTGTTGACCAAAGTTGACTCCCGCTATAGCAAAAATTATTTTTCCACAGCGGTGGCTGCTACTGCACTGTGTCAACTACTATGGCGGTTGACACGGGACAAAAAGTCATAAAATTTCCCAAAAGTGCTCATTTAACAACCTTTAAATCCTGACATTCTGAAATAAACTCTTCACGTTGACCTCGATACAGAGAGTTCTACTTTCCCAAATTCACTTCCGAAAAGACTCCCAGAATCCTTTATGTCTTAGCTAATGGAAAAACTAGCTCAATACCAAACATATTACCCAATTATAACCTGAATTTTCCTAGACCATACCTCTCTTAGAAATCATCCGAGACTGGGCTAGCCCAGAATTTCTAACTCCCAAAGCCGAAAGTTTTCTAACTCAAGACTTAGCATAAAAAGTTTACCCGTAATGATGAACCCGGTCGTTATAATTGCACTTGATAATAATAAGTTTAGTGTAGGTGATTATGGAACAAAATTCATCAATGTATTATATTCAAGATAAGTTGTCCTCCTTTAAACAAGGCACGTTGGGCAGTCACCCCATCCAAAGTAGCATGTTAAATTCAAATAGGTCATCCACCTTTCAATGAGACATGTTGGGCAGTTACCCCATTCAAAGTGGCATGTTTCATTTAAAATAGTTTGTCTGCCTTTCAACGAGATATGTTGGGCAGTCACCCCATTCAAAGTGGCATATTACATTCAAAATAGATCGTTAGCCTTTCAATGAGACATATTAGGAAGTCACACCATTCAAAATGGCATGTTACATTCAAGATTGATTTGTCCACCTAAAAAGGCAAATTGAATCATCACCTCCTTCAGTGTGACATGTTAAACCAGGTTTGCACAAATTATATTTGTGTTGTATTGCATTTGCTACTAACATATTCAACCATATTTTGTGGTACACAAATATGGACGGCATTAAAATAGACGCAGCACAACGTGGAACTTTTTCTTAGAAGTAAATTGAGACATAGTCTGAAGAGGAATATCAAACTCTTTAGACGCGAGTTGAGGATTGACTTCCACCACAATCAAACCACACCCCTGTGAGAAGGCATGTGGATTATTCTTTTTGTTTTTCAGCTTCGCTTCCAAGGTAACCTTTAACTCTCATTGGAAGCAATATACCTCTTTTTCAAATCCGAATGACAATACACCTAGAGCTTTAGAAATTATGTCCATGTAAGTTCTTATTTATGGGTGTGAAGTGCACCGCATTTCTAGCTAAGAAATTGCAAGCCTTTTTTCTGTACTCAGACTACACTTGTCATCTATCTCAAACCAAAGGTTGTCTTAGCATAAAAACTATCTTTTCAACCGCTTGAATCGAACTACAAGCAACATGATTCCTTGAGTCTCTGGATATATAGGCGGACTCTATATTGAAGACTCAGTTGTACTCCAAACTCTCTTCAATTCTATTATTCCCCAGCTTTTTGGTCGCTCCATAATCCAAAATCGAGATAACTTTTGAATTCTTTAAAAATCATGCATCTCGAATAACCTGAGATATATAGAAAACCCAACATCGGGGTTCAGCCATAATTCTTAAAAATTTCTGCTAAAAACTAATCATTTTCAAGAGATGAATTTGTGGTCGGATAAAATTGAGATCATCAATTCCCTTTACCCAGGGTTCCTTGCATCCACCCTAGCCAAAGGGAGGGACAGTTATTGATACCTAATTTTGGCCCTCCATAATTTTAGTTAACGATTCAATCTTCTTCAATTTTAACAACTTGAAATAATTATTTTACAAAATTTAAAATATTTTTCAAAGAAATTCTGTCATTTTTGCAATAAAAGAAATGTATTCCATAATATATATATGTTATACATTAATTTAATATTTATTTAGAAAATTATTTTTTATATAAAATAATTGTTTAATTGAATTAGTATTTTATTTTATCAAAATTGGGTATGTTGTGGTCTAATTAATATAATTAGTCTAATTTAGTGAAATAGTTATTTTACTCTGTTAAATTAAGAAGCTTGATTAGTTAATTAGATAAATGATTTATCTTATTCCAATTTTGTCAATTTTAAATGATTTGAGTCAATTTGGTCATAATTTCAATGCAATTTGGCTACAAGTTTAATATGTTTGGCCATATTTTTAACTCTCAAATAAGCTTCCTATGCCCATTATTCTTGGCCCAGAAATTGACCAAACCAGCCAAAATTCCCCAAAATACCCGAGTCTACTAACCCATTTCCTTCAACCATCAACATATTCATATACTTACCTTGTACGATTTTCAACAAGTTGGCAAGAACCACAAAGGTTCTAGAGATCCAGGTGGCCTTTCCTCCGCGATTTCATGAAATTCTTGTACGAATTCGTAAAAATTTCTTGCTGGCCAAGCTTATCTCCAATTCAAATTTCAAATTCCTCAAGGGTTTTCCCTAATCTACCCATCTAATTTCCCCCTTTTTTTGCCCTAGAAATTCCCTATAAATTGGGGCCTTCTTCTCAGAATTAAGGGCTGGCTTTTGGAACCATTTCTTGAGTCTTGGAGAAGCATTTCTCTGTCTCATAAAAATAGAAGTTGCAACGACCAAAAACACAAAAAGGTTCTTCATTTTTTCTGGTGAAATCATCAAAACTCCGGTGGTGTAAGTTCTTCGACGAAGGCTCAAGTCCCAGACGCTGCTCCAAAATAGGTAAAGGTCTCATCCTTTGCATCCTCTCTTTCATATTTGAGCGTTATGGTGTGAGATTTTATCACTATTATGAATTTTGTAATTTGTTTGGGCTGGTCTTATATAAAAATATGTGTTTGATGTCGATGAGGCTTTGTAAATCAGTATAGATTATTGTTGGTTTTGGTTGAATTTACTTTCTAGCATGTAGTGATTTTCAAAGTCCTTATTTTGCTTACTGTTTTACAGCAATTGTGTGTTCATATAAGCATTCTTTTTTTTTTTGCATAAGCAATCTGTTTATGTGTTTGTAGTAGTCGAAATTGGTCGTGTTATTCCATGAATGTTGTAATCTGAATTTATTTCTAAGCTAAGGATTCCCCAGGGATTCTTCTTGACTCATAACACATATAATCAATCAAGGAGGGGATAAAGCTATATTGAAAAACTATTCTTTAATTCTCTACTTGAAAATCAGGATGCAGAGGTGAAATCAAGCTTTATAATAGCTTTCCTTTTACCTCTAAACTCTCCTTCTTAAAGCTCTAGATAAGCATAGTTGCGGGTTTTCTTTCAAAAGTCGCTTACCTATTATTCTCCATTTGATTGTTGGAAGCTAGGATTCAAGTGTGTCTTTTGACCGAGGACCTCCCATAGACTTTCTTGATTCATAATATCAAGAAAGAACTATAAAAGGGACAAATTTGCCTTATTCGGTTAAGCTCTTTAGTCGAGTATGTTGCAGCCATCTTTGGCCTTTAAATATACCAATGATTGCCTTGTCAAAAATGGGATTCATTCCCTTCTTTTAACTCATTTTTCATCCATTAGTTAGAGAACGATGCCTCAAGGTTGCAAGTCTTTAAAAAATTATGTTTGTTTGCTTCGTTTTAGTTTGAAATGTATGACCGAATCTTATCATGATCTGCTGACTTTAAGTCCTTTAGTTTTTTTGAGTCTCTGAGATTTATTTTCTTGGTGGATCACCTGTGTTCTTGTGGTGAGACCAAGAATACATTCGGTATCTTGGTTGAGGATCAATATCATGACTCCTCTAGATCTTGTTATGTTTGTTTTTGCTATGAGAACACGAACGTCTTTAAAGTGTGATCCCATTTTCTCGCTTGTTTAAATTCATCAAAGGAAGCTTTGCACTTCGTCTCAAAGCAGTTCTTCAATCCAGAAAAGAGAGACTTTTTGTTTTTCTAAATGAGATCTGGAAAAAGGCATCATCTTAAAATGAAGGTTTTTCTTTAAAAAGATTATATTTGTTTAAAGCATGAATGACCTAGATTTGTTTGAATGAGGCTGCCCATCGTGATGGTTATTCATTTTCTTTTCTCCTTTTAAGTGTAAATTTAACCTCTATTTTGGCTTGGGTTCATTTTTTATAAAATCTGTACAACTTCTGATAAATTTTTGTGCATCTTGTTTCCTATTTTGCCTCATTTTTATGCACCATTCAAATGTTCAACTTACAATGCATACTAAGATGGATGATTTTGTTTATGATGTTGCTGCTAAAGTTATTTCAGACCATATGCCTTCAACTTTATTGCTAATTGCATATTTCCTTTCTTGATCGTCTCTTATGCAAAGTGAAAATTCTAATTTCTTGTCTTTCTCGGTTGCACATGTGAATTCATCTGAGTCCATTATGGACTCGCATCCCCTGCATTTTTTGAGATGGGCTGAGGAGACCCAGTAAATTCGAGTCAAGCCTCTTCCAAAGGCCAAAAAGAAGTTGGCATACAGCCTAAGAGCTGATATAGATTGAAAAGGAAGCTGATATACAGGAATATACGAGTGATATATGATGTAGAAGTGGGCTAAGCCCAACTGATTTCAAGTCCAAATCTGGACCTTTAGGGGTTTAGACCTAAGTTGCCTAAACCCATTTCTTTTCTCTTAGTTTAGTCATTTATTTGTATATTTTTATTTATGTTATTAAGTTCTTTTATTTTAACTTAGATGAATTTTTTCATGAGTTGAATCATTTATTAAATTATTGATGACTTACTCACGTACTCGTTTACCAAAATTATTTGAAATAGGTAAACCTAAGCTCATAGAATAAATAACTTGGGGAATTCTTTTTGTCCCTTCATAGTTATTAAGTAGCTCAATTTTTTTTTAAAAGGAGTCAGGTCATTCGTTTGACTCAAAGGCTTAAAATCGGATAGAGTTGAAAATACTTCATCTTTTTAGAATGAAATAAATGTTTAAGTAGCAATGTTTACTTTTCCTTTTTAAACATAGGCTTTTTCAAATAACTATAAAGAATTTTCAATGTTTTAGCCAAATAAGTTTAATCTGTCGGGAATCACACTTTGTGAATTTTTGAAAGTACCTAACACATTCTTTCGAATTTAACTTGAATCCTTACCTAGACTCTGGTTTTAAAATAAAAGATTTTCTTTTAAAAATTACCTTTTTAAAGTGATTTCTTAATTTTCCTAAAAATTAAGTGGCAACTCTCTCTTTAAATTATTTTTTCATAAAATAAAATTAATGAATTTTTTGCCAAAGTTATGAAAAGGCTTTGAAACCTTAGTTTTCAAAATCGATCATAACAGTCATTTTACATATTATTATCTATTACGCATTATACTAATGTGTAAATGTGTATATAAATTAATAGATACTGATGCAAATAAATGTATGTCTATTCATTAGGTGAATACGGACAATTAGATAATAATGAAAATGAATGTATACAAATTATTAGGTGAATGGGGACTAATGTATACCAATATAAGATTATAAATATACTCATGCAAATAAATATATACATTTAACTTCATACCTTTATATCATAATTTGTATAGAAGACATTCTACATACTATTGTCTATTATGCATTATAATGATGTATACAAATCAATAGATACTAATGCAAATAAATGTTTATCCACTTATTAGGTGAATACAGATCAATGAACAATAATAAAAATTAATGTATATAAATTTATTAGGTGAATAGGGACCAATGTATACCAATGCAAAATTATAAAGATACTCATGCATATAATGTATACAAATTTATTAGATGAATACAATCCAATGTATACCAATACCAATATATATCAATTTATTAGGTGAATGACGACTAATTAATACCAATACAAGAAAATGTATATAATTTATTAAGTGAATCCTAACAATGAAGAATTCTATATTAGACTGTATACATGATGCTTCGCAATATATATATATATATGTATATATATATATATATATATATATATATATATATATATATATATATATATCAAAATATATGCATCAAAATATATGCATAATATTTCACAATATATACCATACATAATGATCTTCACAGCTTTAAAGGGATGATTATTTCCTTAACCACGTGAATAAAATCTAAAATAAATTTACTTTATCCTACATAGCTTTATTAAATCAAATTAGCAAAGTAAATAAGATGAAGAGATGTTAATCAAATAACACACAAGGGAGAATTTATTACAAGATAAATTATTTACATATATGTCACGACTCAATTATCGGATCATGCGGGCACCTACTCTAAATCACCTAGATAGGAGAACCCTTATATAACGACCAAATCCGTCGTTATATCAGGAAATGCGACATCGCAAAAATTTGGGAACAATTTAAAATATTTTTTGGTATTAGGTGGGGTGACGTGATGAAAAAATTCAGATTTTAGGAAATCATCCGGGCTGACGTCACTCGTCTATAGCGGAACTGCTATAGCGGAAGGCCATTCGCTATAGCGGAATGACGGGAGACAGTAGCCTCAGAACGGGATTTTAATAAAAGATTTCTCCTCCTCAGTTGGAAAACATACGAGGGTTTCTCCAAAAACCCTCCTAAGCTGTCCCAAGGCTTGGGAGCCATGAGGAGGAGGGATTATGGCTGAAGGGACAGGAAACAATGAATTCCAGGACCGTCATCCAGCCGGGAACGGCTTCACGGAGCCAGAAATGCATCCTTGCAGCTGCTTGGCATCCAGGTAGGCTAGGTTTTTGCTTTTTAATAGATAGACATATTTACATTTCGTACCTTGTATAGTTAAAAAGAAGAATCCATGATTAGGCCTCTGGGCACGAAGTCTGGAAGATTCGATATTGGTTATGTGTGAACGAGGAGTTGGTTGGATTGAGGAGTTGGTTGGATTGAATTATGGGTTGATAATATATTATTGGGTTGTTCATGCTGTCTCGGTATGGTGAAATGACAGGATTTCACAAACTGGGATGTCGGGAAGGCTCGGAGAGCCGAAAAATGTTGGGTAACTCAATGGGTAATAAAATTGGAGAAGTCCTAGATAAGGTTCGGGCACATGAGTAGAAAGAGGTAGGGAGTAGCCGAATCACCAAGGTTAAGGGGGTGATTATCCATATTGTGACTATCTAGGAAAGGGTTCGGAATCAATGTAGTTACTAAGATGTGCTAAAGGGTAGGTGATGGTTATTGATTCCTGTATACTTTGTATGATTGTGTAATCTTATCTAAGTAATTTTATGATATTTGGATTTCACAGGGAATGATTTAATAATGTCTAATGGTCCTGTTTAACAATCTGGTGAATTAAACTGTGTATTTTGCTTGATTGGTTTACAAGTTGATTGTTCATTATTTATGACTTTGGATTGGTTAACATTCGGTTAGATCAGGTACCACGCCTGGTACGGGATATACTAATGGTTGGCTCGGGTACCACGCCTGGTATGTGATATACTAACGATTGGATTGGGTACCACGCCTGGTACGAGATATACTAAAGGTTGGCTCGGGTAGCACGCCTAGTACGAGATATACTAACGGTTGGCTCAGGTACCACACCTGGTACGAGATATACTAATGGTTGGCTCGGGTACCACGCCTGGTACGGGATATACTAACGGTTGGCTAGGGTACCACGCCTGGTACGGGTTTATTTTATTGCATTATTGCATTTTGATATTGGTTCCATGAGTGGACCGGGTTGTGCTGTTGAATTGTGACATTTGCTTATGATCTTTGAGATGCTGGGTTATTATTATTGATCTGTGAGTTGGTCTTAGTGTAGACCGGATTGCATATTTAACACTTAGGTGCTGTTTAGTGGGATCCTATGGAGGGTCCAGGCTGTATAACAAAGGAATATTTCTTGTGACATTGATTATTGGTCACGGTAATAAAGGTGGATCTCATGTGGTTGATAAGCTAGGGGAACAACTGCGGGTCTGGAATTGCATTACTAACAGGTATTGTCACCTTGGGGGAATTGTCTAGGGACCCTAGCGGGGTTTAGATACTTTTGAGTAGCATCATGAGGGTAGTGGGTCTGGATTTACAGTGTCTGGGTTGTTCTGGATGCATAGTCATAGAAGGGGGGGGGTTGGACTTAGTGGCTGAGTCAAGGCTAAGGTGACTTGGGAAGTCTAAGGTTAGGTGACTTGGGAAGTCTAAGGTTAGTGTAACTCGGAAGTCTTGAGAATGAGGGAGTTGGCAGCGAAAGGAATGGGAAGGATTGAGGTACGAATTATAGTATATGGTTGTTGACCACGGGTTCGTATATGAGTGGATGTTGGAGGAGAAAATTTCATTGGTTATTTTCATGCTTTCCCTATTTTTCTTATATGATGGTAGGAGTGGATTCGGGTCGACCGATGATGCCTACCAGTATGTGTGTTTGTACTGATTCTACTCTTGCTATACCCTTTTTGGGTATAGTCTGGTTGCAGGGTTGGTGATGTCTCTTAGGTACATGACGATGGTGATCTCCAGCAGCTTCTGTCCTTCGATCCCATGACGGAAGTTTTGTCCCTTTTACATTTTCTGCATAAATCCTGTAGTAGCTCTTGTACCTGTTTAGACTAGGTCCTAGGAGGGTGTTTTAAAGTTGTAAAATGGTGTATTGTATTTCTTCATAAAGGTGTTTTCCTGAATAAAATATTGTAAGGTTTTCATGTATTAAAAATAGAGATTGTTGGTTATACTTGAGTTTTTCCGCATTTACCTATTGGACGGGTGGTAAGGGTTAATCTATCTAGGTGCATAGAGTAGGTGCCCGCACAGCTCGGTAGGTTGGGCCATGACAGATGGTATCAAAGCCTAGGTTATTGGTCTCCCAGTACAAGAGCAAAATGTCAAATAGAGTCCTACGGATTGGTGTGTTGACATCCACATCTAATCCTTGGGAAACTATGAAGCATTCTAGGAAACATCTCACTTATTTCATTCTTTCGTGCGGTTTGTTTACTTGCTTATATGGGTTGAGTGCAATTGGTATCTCTCATTCCCAATTGGTATCTCAACAAAGTGAAGGAGGTCATTATACTCCGGTTGTGATAAGACAAGTAAGAGAGGTTGGAACTGGGAAGGTTCCAATTGGTATCTGGCCTGAGAGGTTGTGGTGAAACATGGATAACCGGCTGATGGTCACCCATGAATATGAATAAAAGGTAAATTTATGTGACTTGATTTTGTTGTAGCCTGAAGTGGAAATGTTGTGTATTACTGTGTTGTAGAACCTACTTGAATTGCGTGTACTTGGTTACCTTGTATTTATGTTGAGTCGGTAGAGGGTCATAAGTTGAAAGTAGTGTGTCTTGGGTCTGTGCATAACTGCTAAATATATTGATTGAAAAATTTGTATCACGTCTTAAAGAGGACTTATCATGGGTTAAGATGATAAGGGGATAGAAATTGTGACTGTGGGGAAACTTTGATTTTAGGACGGTCAGGACATGGTTGGGAACCATGGGAACAAAGGAGTTATTCGTGTGTAATAGCGGGAAGGTATTGTTGGGAACGATTATCCTTCGTAAATCTTTTGTGATTGGTGATTTTTTTATGTTGAGTGCTGATATGTGCATTGTCAGGAATGGTCTTGGGGTAGTCTAAGACCATGGCGGGATCGACGAGACTAGACAATGATAACTGGGAAGGGAAACGAGCAAACTTTGCTGAAAAGTCAAGTTTTAAGACTGTTATCATCGGGACCACCATAAAGGATGGCACTGCTACGGTGATATCGCTATAGCGGTATTTTATCCACTATAGAAGTTTCGTTGTAGCGGAGTGGCAACCGCCATAGCGAAGGGATGCGGGGCAGAACACCTGCCCTATTTCCCCCTGTTTTTCATTCAATCTCGGGGCTTCAAAACGCAATAGTAAGCTATAAATTGCAAGGAAAAACAAGGAAATTAGCTAAAGAACTAATCTAATATTGCATAAAAAGGGAAATAGTGTCTGAACTAGCATCCACGTGCTAAAACGAAGGGAAAAAGGGAAGGGAAATATTGTCTAACACAATCCCCAAAGCGGGGGCAAATCCCAAAAATCAGTAAATGGTCTTAATGAATAGGAGAGGGGGAGGGGGAGGTCCTAAGCCTCATCATCGCTCAGGAAGGGAAACTCCTGCCTGTTCTTAGGCTCGAGTGTGGGTAACTCCTGACCTGGGGCGGCACAAGAGAATATGACCTTCATGGTTTTCCACATCCGGGCAAACATGCGGTCCCGGAGCGCCTTTTCTTCTTCTTCTCCTCTAACTCCCTGCGCAGTGCAGCAAACTCCTGAGCAGAAGGGGGCAGGTCTGTACCTCCAGTGGCGGTGCCCTTCATGGACCTCCGGACCGTGGACAAGGTCTCCTCTATATGAATGCTAGTGATCGGGGGCTGAGGCTGGGAAGGGGCAGGAGTGTCATCATCATCATCATTGTTGGCATCTTCGACCGACTGACTGCTCCCTGCTTCATCCACCTTTCTCTTCTTCTTAGAGACTACTTTCACCCGGACAGGGTCGAAGGGGTCGTCCATAACCACCTCCAAGTCAGTATGGTCCTCAGGCACTCCAACCCGCCTACAAATTCAAACACCAAGCTTAGAAGATAGGGGCCCTTCCTATGACCCCGATAGAATTCCTTCCACTCGGAGATGATTTGTTCCCCCATATTCATGATAATGCCTTTCATAGCACAAGCAATCACCAGGGCCCGGGCAAAGGTCACATCAGTCTTGTTGCCCGATGGGTGGATTATCTGGGATACCAATTTTTACCATATCCTAGCATCCGGGGAAAGGTAGGTGCTAGTGACGCCCTTGGGGCTGATCCAGTAGACCTGATCTCTGAACTCTGCATCTACCAAAGTATCTCTTAACCAAGTCATGTCCCAGAGCCAAAACTTGGCCTCGTAGGCATCATTAGAGACGTGAGGCACTCCTAGAACCTCATTGATAGTCTGAGCATCCACAGGGACATCCATCCCTTGGATTCAGATAGTGGGGTTGGGATCTTCCCAAAGGATGATAGGAAGTATGGCATAGGACTCCCGTACCCAGCCTGTCTGTGCGGGAGAAGGAGCTACTAGCAAGGACTCCCAACTGAACTCTTGAACTCTGTGGTGGAAGGCAGCTGCTTTTCTATCCACACCTGTCATCTTGCACCCCCTCTCATAGAAAAAGCCCAGTCTTTGGTAATCCAGGAACCTCCCCCGGCTAGCTTCGTCGGGAAAATGCTCATAGGAATACACGGGCAATTGTCCTTCAGCCATTGGAAGTATAACTTGTAATGTAGCAAGGGAACTGGATTAAAACTTGATAAGGCATAAGGGATTAAGAAAAAGGGTTTTTTTTTCCTAAGTGTCAGCTTAAGGATGATACGGGTTCGCCGCCTTCCACTATAGCGGACGATCGTCTGCCATAGCGAAACCACCATAGCAGAACCGCAATAGCGGAGCCTAATCGCTATAGTGGTATTCATCGTCCCAAAAGCTTCAAGGGGTGCAACAATAACGCCCCTTGACCCAAAACTCTATTTTTAACAATCCAAGCTCAGATCAGTGTTTCTAAAGTATTCTATTACTATTTTCTACAAAATTTTGGGCTTTATAACCCCTAAATTCTTTCCAAATTGTAAGTTTATTCAAGAACAACCCTTCACCTCCTACCCTATTTTGGCCCATTTTTGGCCAAAATTTGCATAATCCTTACGCCCAGAATGCCTCGAAGGCATTGTAAACATAAGGGAAGCATCCATGCTTCAGGAATCCAACAAAAATCCAACCTAAAGTTCAAGTTCAAAACCCACTACAATGTATACCCAATTCCTTATTTTCTACCAAAATCATGTCTAAATTCGTGCAAGGAAGTAAGGAAACAAGTAGAAATGATTCTTACCTGAAAATTTTGACATCGGGAGTAGGGTGATCGGGAGAGAATGTGGTATTTTCAGAAGAAATATGGGGAGAATCAGGGGTGAAATTCGTTTCTCCCTATGTTAACCTGCTGTCAATCGCTATAACGGTCGGCAGTCCGCTATAGTAGAAGCACTATAGTGGTATAATATCCGCTATAGCAGACGGAAATCATTTCTTGGAAAGAAAAAGTTCTCCCGGGTATTTTCAAATTCTTTTGCTCCGACATTATCCGAGACCCCAGATTCGTTGGGTACTCGGGAGAGGTCACGTGTAGATTTTCTTTGGGTGACTCAGGAATTCATCATCAGAGCAGCATAATATTATGTTCCTTTTAGTTGGTGAGACTAATTAGGGGGAAGATTGATGTTTTGCGTAGGTTCGTAAGTTACGCGGTCATCTGGGATAGTGAGGATCCTGGGCTGGTTCTTTTCATTTTCTTGATTTTGGGATCATTCAGGGATGAACAATGGATAAATTGGTATCTATTATAATGATCGAATCCGTCATTATTTCAGGAACCATGACGTCGCAGAATTTAGGAAACGATTTAAAATATTTTTTGGTATTAAGTGGGGTGACGTGACAGAAAATTTTAGATTTTAGGAAATCATCCGGGCTGACATCACTCCGCTATAGTGGTATTTTATCCGCTCTAGCGGAACCACTATAGTGGAAGGCCATCCGATATAGCGGAATGACAGGAGACAGTAGCCTCAGAATGGGATTTTAATAAAAGATTTCTCCTCCTCAGTTGAGAAACATACGAGGGTTTCTCCAAAAACCCTCTTAAGCTGCCCCAAGGCTTAAGAGCCATGAGGAGGAGGGATTATGGTTGAAGGGACACAGAACAATGAATTCCAGGACCGTCATCCAGCCAGGAACGCCTTCACAGAGCCAGAAATGCATCCTTGCAGTTGCTTGGCATCCAGGTAGGCTAGGTTTATGCTTTTGAGTAGATAGACCTGTTTACATTTTGTACCTTGTATAGTTAAAAAGAAGAATCCACGATTAGGCTTCCAGGCACGGAGTCTGGTAGATTCGATATTGGTTATGTGTGAACTAGGAGTTGGTTGGGTTGAATTATGGATTGATAATATATTATTGGGTTGTTCATGCTGTCTCGGTATGGTGAAATGATAGGATTTCAGGGACTGGAATGTCGGGAAGGCTCGGGGAGCCGAAAAATGATGGGAAACTAAATGGGTAATAAAAATGGAGAATTCCTAGATAAGGTTCGGGCACAAGAGTAGAAAGAGGTAGGGAGTGGCTGAATCACCAAGGTTAAGGGGGTGGTTGTCCACATTGTGACTATTTAGGAAAGGGTTCGGAATCAATGTAGTTACTAAGATGTGATAATAAAGGGTGAACGTGATATAGTTTTCGGACGGGAGTCAGGACTAAGTTATGTGCCCGGGAAAAAAGGTAGGTGATGGTTATTGATTCATGTATACCTTGTATGATTGTGTACTCTTATCTAAGTAATTATATGATGTTTGCATTGCTTAGGAAATAATTTAATAATGTCTAATGGTCCTGTTTAACAGTCTGGTGAATTGAACTGTGTATTTTGCTTGATTGGGTTACAAGTTAATTGTTCATTATTTGTGACTGTGGATTGGTTGACATTCGGTTGGCTGGGGTACCACGCCTGGTACGGGATATACTAACGGTTGGCTCAGCTACCATGCCTAGTACGGGATATACTAACGGTTGGCTCGGGTACCATGCCTGGTATGGGATATACTAACGGTTGGCTTGAGTACCATGCCTGGTATGAGATATACTAATGGTTGGCTCGGGTACCACACTTGGTACGAGTTTATTTTATTACATTGTTGCATTTTGATATTGGTTCCATGAGTGGACCGGGTTGTGCTGTTGAATTGTGACATTTGCTTATGTTCCTTGAGAGTCCGGGTTATTATTATTGATCTGTGAGTTGGTCTTAATGTAGACCAGGATGCATGTTTAACACTTAGGTGTTGTTTAAGGGGATCCCCGGGAAGGTACGAGTTGTATAACAAAGGAATGTTTCTTGTGTCATTGATTGTTGGTCAAGGTTATATAGGTGGATCTCATATGGTTGATAAGCTAGGGGAACGACTGTGGGTCTAGCATTGCATTACTAGCTGGTATTGTCACCTTAGGGGAATTATCTAGGGACCCTAGCGGGGTTTAGATACTTTTGAGTAGCATCATGAGGGTAGTAGGTCTAGATTTACAATGACTGGGTTGTTTTGGATGCATAGTTATGTAGGGGATGGACTTAGTGGCTGAGTTAAGGCTAAGGTGACTTAGGACTTCTAAGGTTAGGTGACTTGGGAAGTCTAAGGTAAGGTAACTTGGGAAGTCTAAGGTAAGGTGACTTGGAAAGTCAAAGGTTAGGTGACTCGAGAAGTCTAAGGTTAGTATGACTCAAAAGTATTGAGAATGAGGGAGTTGGCAGTGGAAAGAATGGGAAGGATTGAGGTATAAATTATAGTATATGGTTGCTGACCATGGATATTACAGGAGAAAATTTCATTGGTTATTTTCATGCTTTCCCTATTTTTCTTATTTAATGGTAGGAGTGGATTCGGGTCGACCGATGATGCCTACCAGTACGTGTGTTTGTACTGATTCTACTCTTGCTATACCCTTTTTGGGTATAGTCTGGTTGCAGGGTTGGTGATGTCTCTTAGGTACATGACGATGGTGATCTCCAGCAGCTTCTATCCTTCGATCCTATGATGAAAGTTGTGGCCCTTTTATATTTTCTACATAAATCATGTAGTAGCTCTTGTACCTGTTTAGAATAGGTCCTAGGGAGGGTGTTTTAAAGTTGTAAAACGGTATATTTTATTTCTTCATAAAGGAATTTTCCTTAATAAAAGGTTGTAAGGTTTTCATATATTAAAAATAGAGGTTGATGGTTATACTTGAGTTTTTCCATATTTACCTGATGGACGGGTGGTTAGGGTTCGTCTATCTAGGTGCATAGAGTAGGGGCCTGCACGGCCCAGTAGGTTGGGCCGTGACACCTTACCACCCGATTAAAATCGGTATGCGGAAGTCAATAAAAAACCATAAGAATTCCCTTTAATATTTAATAACAGTTACAAAAGCTTTGAGTACAATGAATTTTTTCCAAAATACAACAGAAAATCCTCCCTAGGAACTAATCTAAACAAGTACAAGATATACTAAGAGAATAGATAAAAATAAAACACAGCTTCCACCATAGGAGGAGATGAGTAGAAGCTGTTGGAGATCATCATCGTCTTCACCTAGGAAACATCAATTGATCCTGCAACCAGACTATACCAAAAGTATAGCAAGAGTAGTATCAGTAAAAATAATACATACTGATAGGCATCATCGATCGACCCGAATTTACCACATAACATTATATAAATATCAAAAAGAAAGCATACAACTTGAAAGTTATACAGTCAGGGTCCCTTATCAACAACTCCTACTACCCAGATATGCTGCCCATGAATTCCATTCACTCTTCCCCAAGCCTCATTACCCTATACTGCTGCCAACTCAAACATTAGAGAACTCCCTACTCCCTTAACCTGATCATACACTGACCCTCATAACCTTAGACTCTTCCAGCCTACCCATGCTGCCAAACACAAGAGATACTTTCCAATCGTTAGCCTTATTGCCAATTAGCCAGCTATCCCGGTGGTGTGCCTTTCGCTCTCACTCGATATCCTAAGTCATTAATCGTAATCCCCAGCCCTTAGCTAAGTCAAAAGACTACCCATACGATATCCCAGTCAATAACCTAACTCAACAATCATACAACCATGTCCAAAAACCATAAATGATAGCAACCCAGACCACCCAAGGATCCCTAGGACATCATCTATGGCGTTCAACATGCAATTCCAGTTTACTCAAGAAACCATCTTAGCACTTAAATACACTAACCCACCTACTCATGAACCAACATAATGTTATAACATCACAACAGATAAACCCGATTCATTCATGAAACCAACATGCAATCTCCAGTCAATCTACATATATCATGTATTTCAACTTGGGTCTATACTACTCAATTAAACCTAGCCTACCTGGATGCCAAGAAGCTATTGCAGAAGTCTTAACATGAACTTTTGGCTTCGTGGAGGCAAAGTTTGATGAGAACTAGGAGTGGAATCTGTGGGCTTAACCCCATCTGATTGGAAATCCCTCCTTTCCATTGCTCTTTGGACATGAAGCACCCTAGCAGGGTTATTAGAGTAAGCCTCATCTTTTTTGCAACTGAAGAGGAGAAGTCAGAAATATAAAATCTATATTCTGGGTTACTGGTTATGTCAGCCTACTATAGCGTCCTGTCGGCCGCTACCATGGCGGTGCTATAGCGGGATGGTGTCATCCTGAGCAAAACCTTAAATTCAGAAATTTTTCATTGTGCCACCCCAAATTAAATCAAGAACATATTTCAACAGTTCTCGTAATCCTGCAACGAGGTGCCTTTTTAATAACGACTGAACAGATTGTTACAACAGATACAAATTTACCCATTGTTCATCCCCAAATAATTTCTAAAGCGTGCAAAAAAGAATAAGCTAGCTCTTTGGACCTTAATACTTACCCCTGATGGCGAAGTTATAGCCTTACGCGAACCACCAAATTTTATATTTCCCTTGGTGTATCCAAACTCAACTGAAAATTAATTTGATCCCACTCTATCAAGGAATCTTTTCCTTTGAGTGCCCAAGTAATCTGGGGCCTCGTCAATATACCGGAGCGAAGGAATTTCAAACAATACAAAAAATATGTTCTACTTTAAAACGGTCTGGATACCGCTATAGCGGGAATTATTCCTGTTTAAATGGGTGAGAAATGGGTTTCTCGCCCATTCTCTCCCTTTTTCACCCAAAAACACCATTCTCCCTCTGATCACTTTGCTCTCGACATTGGAAAACAAGGTAAATTTGCTTAACTTTACTTCCTTACTTTGTTGCACAAATATTGCTTGTTCTAGGCTGGAATTTGATGAAGAGAATAGGTAGTGGGTTGGTTTTTGAAATTTGAATTTTTGGTTTTGATATGGTCGAATCCTCAAAGCATGGATGCTTCTCTTATGTTTACAACGCTTTCACAGTGTTCTGGGAGTAAGAATTACTGGGTTTATAGCTCAAATGGGCCCAAATTCATAAGGAATATGAAGGGTTATATCTTGATTGGGAATGGTGATTTGGGCGATTTTTAGTAGTTATAATTACCAAATTTTTGCATGAAATAATAGTAGATTACTTTGGGAATACTGATCTTAACTTAGAATGTTAAAAATGGAATTTTGGGTCAAAAGGCTCCATTGTTGCACCTCTTGAATTTTGGGTCAAAAGGCTCGCTATAGCACAATTGCTGTAGCGGAAGGTTGTCCTCTATAACGGGAGGCTGCAAGAAGTAGCCTTCCAGTTAGGCCAAGAATTGGACTTTTCTCCGAAATTTGTTTCCTTAGCACTATACGAGTTTTAACTCACCCATTTTGTTAATCTTGCAGATTTAACCATCCAATGGCTGCTAACCAAGAACATATACCAGCTTATGGGAGGTTCCCCAATGATGCTAGTCGAGAAATATTTCTTGACTATCGGAGGACTGATTTTTTCTATGAGAGGGGTTTCAACTGAGAGGGGTGGAAGAGAAATCAAGGGATTTCTATAATTGGCTCCAGGAGTTCAGCTGGGGTCCATTGGTGGAGGCTCCTTCTTCCAGGGTCTCGGGCTGGGTGAGGTAGTTCTATGCATACTCCCTACTGTTCTTTGGGATGACTCAAACCCCACCATCCGCATTTGAGTAATGGATGTCCCCATGGATGTCTGGACCATCATGAGGTACTTGGAGTGCCTAATGTCTCAAATGCTGCATACGATGCCAAATTTTGGGAGATAGATATGAAATGTTTGAGGGACATGCTGATAGTGGAGGAGTTCAGGGACCAGATCTATTGACCCAGTACCGAGAGCATCACGAGCACTTATTTCACAACCGATGCTAGGAGGTGGATGAACTTAGTGTCCTAGAGGATTTGTCTATTAAACGACCTTAATGACGTGACCTACCCTCAGGATTTGATGGTAGCTTGTGCCATACAGGGCATTCAGCTGAATGTGGAGGTGCAGATTATGTCAGAGTGGAGGAACTTCTATCGAGGCAACAAGAAGGGCCCCTTCCTTTACAGTTTGATGTCTGCACTGTGCAGGCGAGTTAGGGTGCCCGAGGAGGATGCCGATAGAAAGTTGGATATGGACGCTCCCTTTCACTCCCTCCGGGTAAAGGTTATCACTTTCAAGAGAAAGAAGAGGAAGATGGGTGAGGCCAAGAGCAGCTGAGCTACAGAGAGAATTGATGATGATGATGATGATCCTGCCCCTCCTTCCCAGTCCCAGCCCCCGATCACTAGAAGTTGCCTGGAGGTAGACTTAGCGGCGGTCAGGATATTTATAGAGAATGCCTCTGCCATAGCCGCAACCCCACCTCCCCTACCAGGACTATTTAGCGCTCCATAGGGATCTTGATAAGGAGAGAAGAAGAGGCATTCCTGGGACCGCATGCTCGCACAGATGTGGAAGACCATAAAGGTCATGTTCAACTGCGCCATCCCTGATCAAGAGCTCACCCACCTAGAGCCAGAGGACATGTGGGAGTTCTCTTTCCTGAGTAACACTGAGGCAGAGGACCCCGCTCCAGCAGCCTCTGATGGTGATGAGCAATCCGGCTAGTACCTCTCCCTCCCTTCTTATATACATACTATTTACTGTTTTTTGGATTTATCCCAGTTTGGGGATTGTATTAGGCAATGACCTCCCTTTCCTTTTTTCCCCTTTATTTTACGCACATGGATGCTAGCTTGACAAATTTAATCTTATATGCATGCTAAATTAGCTTATAAGTGATTCCAGGCTTCCCGTAGTAGCTCACGCTTAACTATCGATTTAAAACATCCCGAGAATGAAAAGTAAAACAGGGGAAAATAGGGCAGGGATTTTGTCCCTCCCATCCCGCTATAGTGGCTTGCACGCTGCTACTGTGACACTGCTATAGCGGAAAAATTCCTGCTATAGCGGTTGACCCGCTATGCCGGCCCCTACGGTAGCAGCCTAGAGTTTTTCAATTTCTGCAAAGTTTTCTTGCTTCCCATTCCTTGTTATCAATATTAACCCTTATAATCACATTATGGTCTTAAATATAACCTCAAGACCAATCCATGCAATGCATAACAAGAATTTAGCACCACATTATCATAAAATCAGTTATGAATCACATTTGAAAACTATTCATAACACATCACATTCTCGCTATCATACTAGAATAACCCTTTCCCCCATGGTTCTCAACCAATTCCGGCCGTCCTAAAATCGGAGTTTCCCCACAGTCACAAATGATTATGTTCCCTTACCATTTTTACCAATCGTAAGTCCATGCCCAAATTTAGTACAAAATTTTCAGTTAAACCACATAGCAATTAATGACTTAACCAATCACACATAACCAAGTTATGACCTTTCCCTGACCACAACATCATAGTAATTCAAGCAATTACGCACTCACACATCCGCAGTCATTCAAACAATGCAATGTACATAATCACAAATCTCGAGTCTCACCACTAACAAGTCCTTTTTTATTCTCATTTATTCGCCCCATGGATGACCGTTAGCCGACCATCCATGCTTTACACAACCTCTATGGCCAGATACCAATTGGAACCTTCCCAGTTCCAACTTTCCTTACTTGTGTCACTTCAGCCGGAAATAACAACATTTATATACCTCGTTAAGATACCAATTGGAATCAAGAGATACCAATTGGACTCAACCCATACAAGCAAGCAACAGACCGCATGAAAGGAATGAAAGAAGAGGAACAATTTCCTAAAATGCTTCATAGCTTTCCGAAGATTAGATGTGGAAATCAACACACTAATCTGCAAGACTCTATTCAACATCTACTCTTGTACTGGGAGACCGGTAACCTAGGCTCTGATACAAAATTATTATGACTCAACTACTGGATCATGCGGGAACCTATTCTAAATCACCTAGATAGAAGAACCCTTACCACTCGATTAAAATCGGTATGCAAAAGTCAATAAGAAATCATAAGAATTGTCTTTAATATTTAAAAGCAGTTACAAAAGCTTTGAGTACAACGAAATCTTTTCAAAATACAACGGAAAATCCTCCGTAGAAACTAGTCTAAACAAGTATAAGAGCTACTAAGAGAATAGATAAAAATAAGACACGGCTTTCACCATAGGAGGAGATGGGTAGAAGCTGCTAGAGATCACCATCGTCTTCACCTAGGAAACATCAATTGATCATGCAACTAGACTATACCCAAAGGCATAGCAAGAGTAGTATCAGTACAAATAACACATACTAGTAGGCATCATTGGTCGACCCGAATCCATCGCATAACATCATCTGAATATCCAAAAGAAAGCATACAACTTAAAAGTTATACAGTCAGGGTCCCTTATCAACAACTCCTACTACCCAGATATGCTACCCGTAAATTCCATTCACTCTTCCCCAAGCCTCATTACCCTATTCTGCTGCCAACTCAAACATTATATACCTTCTCACTCCCTTAACCTGATCATACACTGACTCTCATAACCTTAGATTCTTAGATTCTCCCAGCCCACCCATGTTGCCAAATACTAGAGATACTTTCCAATCGTCAGCCTTATTAACAATTAGCCGTCTATCCTCGTGGAGGGACTTTACCTCTCACTTAATATCCTAAGTCAGTAACCCTGACCCCCAACCCTTAGACAAGTCAGTAGACTACCCGTAAGACATCCCATTCAATAATCTGACTCATCAACCATACAACCATGTCCAAAAACCCATAAACGATAGAAACCCATACCACCCAAGGATCCCTAGGACATCATCTATGGCGTTCAACATGCAATCCCAGTTTACTCGAGAAACCACCTTAGCACTTAAACACACCAACTCGGCCACTCATGGACCAATATGAAGTAATAACATCATAATGGATAAACTCGATTCACTCATGGAACCAACACACATAGCAATAATCAAACCCATACCAGGCATGATACCCGGGCCAATCATAAGTGAAATTATACTAGGCGTGGTACTCGAGCTAACTAATGAATAACCTATACCAGGCACGGTACCCGAGCCAACTAATAGTATGTACCAGGCATGATACCCGAGCCAACTTAAGCAATCATAGATATCATAACAATCAGAACCATAATGAATAACACACCATACTTGTACAACCACCAAGACAAAAAACAAGTTCATTGCATGAGATTGACACTTGTGATATCGCTAACACTTTTCCCCTTTTTTTGGAAACACACATGGTGCAAGTAACACTAAAGAGACGGTTATATTGCACACACTATGAATTTGGATTACAACAACCATCACCTACCACAAACAGGTATGATTTCTTGTCTAACCTTGATAACCGGTATGAAGACTAACCTCTGGCATATTCAATTAAGAACATTAATTCTCATACCTCAATTCCTAGAGTTATTCAGGAATACTCATACATCCATAGGAAATTCATCCCCTAATACCAAGAGCCTAGCTCCTCCTAGTTCATTTCATTGCCCTTCACTATACCTACCTGGGGAATCAGCTATGATCTAGCAACCCCTTTATAATTAATCAGTACTAGTTTCGTGAACCCACCCATAATCCAATTATCCGAGGGTTAATAATCATAGCTTCAACAATCAATCAAGTACAGGGTCCACATTACTTATAACAGTAAATTCTCACTAATCAGCAAGGCTAAATATGTTTTATCCATCCAAACACCATTCTCGAGGGCCTAAGCACGCAATTTTCCGTCAATATACATATGTCATGTATTTCAACCTGGGCCTAATCTATTCAATTAAACCTAGCCTACCTAGACGACAAGCAGGTGCTGCAAAAGTCTGAATAAGAACTTTTAGCTCTGTGGAGGCAAACTCTGATGAGAACTAGGCGTGGAATCCGTGGATTTTACCCCATTCGAGTGGAAATCCTTCCTCTTCATTGCTCCCTGGCCATGAGGTACCCTAGGAGGGTTTTTGGAGTAAGCCTCGTCCTTTTTGCAACTGAAGAGGAGAAGTCAGAAATATAAAACCCGTATTCTGGGTTACTGATTCCGTCAGCCCGCTATAGCGACTTGTCGGCCGCTACCGCGGAAGCACTATAGTGGGAAAATTCACGCTATGGCGGGATGATGTTAGCCTGAGTAAAACTTTAAATTCTAAAAAATTTTGATGTGTCACCCAAAATTAAATCGAGAGTGTATTTCAACAGTTCCCGTAATCCCGCACCGAGGTGCCTTTTTAATAACAACTGAATAGATCGTTATAATATATATATATATATATATATTTAGAGAGTGAGAGAGAGAGATGAAAGTTACGCAGTTATGGAAAGATTTTGGGATGGGGATTGTATGTATAACAAATTATACAGCTTATTAAATTAAAAAAATTATTATCTAGAAAAAAAAACCTTACTTATATTGTTAAAATTTTTAATTCAGTAATATAGGTATGTTTAAAAAATGTTAAATATAAACCATCAGTGTTTGGCCATAAAATATTTTTGGAACTTGAAAAACAACTAAAACTCTATGATCACTTTATAAAAAGAAATCAAAAAAAATTTAATTTTTAATTTTCATAAGATAATCTCATTTAAATTATATTTCATGTTTTTTATATTCTTAAAAAAACATATTTAAATTTTAAATATTTATTATAAAAACTATGGTGAAACACAACTCCAACTGCAACTTTGAAAATTTTAAATAAAATATTTTTTTATTGATAAATAACTTTTATCACTAACTACTATATTGCAGCTAAAATCTAGGAGTCTAATATCATATGCCTTAAATTTATATTTTGTTTTTTGTTTATGGTGTAATAAGATTTGTGGTACCAAAAATAATTTTTAAAAAGTGGTATTTAAATGAATTTAATCTAATATACATTATATATTTCAAATTTTTTTGAGTTAATATCATCATCTCACATAGAAAAGTCCTAGCGCCTCCATCCTCCATCCCCTTTTGGAACGACCATGAAAATAATATAGTCATTATGATCCATAACACTATCCGAACATAGTCATAATCATACTATTTTTTCATAGCATCTTATCTTTAATTATATATAATTTGATGTATTATACTTAATTTTATTTGTAAATATTAAGTGGTATCAGAGTTATTCAAAACTCTGATACCAGTCCATAGCATTCTTAACAGAATGTGGCTAAATGTATGAATATTTTAGTGCAAAATGAATTTGTAATCACTTCACTTGATATGTACTTGATAGACTTAAGCACAAGAACATTGAATGTGTGTATTTATTAAAAAAATGCATGTCTTGCATATTGTTACTATTATTATTTTTGAAGTCAAAAGTGGTATCAAAACTTTTAATAGCTCTGATATATTAATATCATAGCTTTTTTATTTAGAAATATATTTATATCTTGAAAAATAAATTTATAGTACTTAAATGTGAAAGTATTAGTCAGCCAATAATTTTTCACAGTAATCATTTATTATCGATTTCTATTTTATTATATATAATTAACTCTATCATACTTAATTACAACATATATATAAAAATTAAATAAATAACATATATATGTATAATATACAAATTCTATATTAGAATGTATATATGATGCTTCATAACATATACTTCACAATATACTAGAATTGGGGTTGTCAAATTAAGCCCAAATGCATGTAACCCACCCAACCCGTCCAATGATTTATGGGTTGAGTTCATGATAATTTATATTGGGTCAACTTTTAACCCATTTCAACTTAGGTCAATTAAAATAATCTTGATTGAGCCCAATTATATTTCCATTTCAACTCGCTTCTTTAATACTTAATATTTTATTTAAGAAAACAAGCTCCTTCAAAATAAATAAAAAATTTCTTGAGAGAAAATTTCACCCACCCCACCCCATATGCACCCCAAATATTTTTAATTTTTTAATTTTTTAATTTTTTTTTTTTCATACCCAACCCACTCCACAATTATTTTTTTAATTTTTTCTACCCCACCCCGACCCCCTACCTCCACCCCATTCACCCCTAATTTTTAAATTTTTTTCTACCCCACCACCCGAATCTATATTCATTACCCCACCCCTACCCCCGCTTTACCCCAACCCCCACATCCATTTGTTTTTAATTTAAAAAAATTAAAATTAAAAAACATTTCTACCCCTCCTTACCCCACCCCCACCCCCAATCGAAAATATTTTTATAAGTTGTTTTTTATTATTTTCTTGTATTCGGTACAAAATTAAAAAATAGGATTGGGGTGAGGGTGGGTAGAAAAAAGATTAATTTTTAAAAAAATTATGTTGGTTGGGGTGGTGTAGAAAGATTTTTTTGTTAAAAAGGAAAAAAACAAAAAGAAATTGGTGGGGAGGATGGTGGGGGTGGGGGTGGGTGGGGTAGAAGTGGACGGAGGGGTGGGTGATATAATAGTATAATAGTACAAAAGTATGTTAGTATAATAATATTGTTTAGATTAAGCGGATCAAATTGGAAGGGTCATGACCCAACTCATTTTTTAGCCCAATTTAATTCAACCCAATTTAACCCAAAGTAAATTTGGGTGGATCATGATCCAACCTAATTAAAATTCAGCTCATTAAAATCATTTCAGTTTCATTCTAATCCGCCCATTTGACACCTCTAACCAGAATGTATACATAATGATCTTCACAACTTTAAAGGCCTGATTATTTCCTTAACCTCGTGAACAAAATCTAAAATAAGTTTAATTTATCCTACATAGCTTTACTAAATTAAATTAGCAAAGTAAATAAGATAAAGATATGTTAACCAAATAACACACAAAAGAGAATTCATTACAAGATAAATAATATATATATATATATATATATATATAGTGTAGAGAGAGAGAGAGAGAAAGAAATGAGAGCTACGCAGTTATGAAGAGATTTTGGGGTGGAATGGGGGTGGTATGTATAAAAAATTATACAGCTTATTAGATTTAAAAAATTATTATCTAGGAACAAAAAAACCTTACTTATATTGTTAGAATTTTTAATTCAGTAATATCGGTATGTTTAGAAAAGGTTAAATACGGACCATCAGTGTTTGGCCATAAAATATTTTTAGAACTTGATAAACAATTAAGACTTTTTTTTTCACATTTTTAAAAAAAATCAAAAAAAACCTAATTTTTTTATTTTCATAAAATAATCTCATTTAAATTATATTTCATGTTTAAATCATATTTTATATTCCTTACAAAATATCACGACCCAAACTGCCGTGAGTGGCACTCACCCAACCCCCGAGCGAGCGAACCATCAATGATCCAAAACTTAATCGTTCTAACAGCTCAAAACCAGTGTGCAAGAAAATAAACTAGCAATTCAATAAGAATCTCAATACTATTATAATTAACCTGCGAAAACATTTTCCCTAGAACCTAAAAGTCATCGTACCAAAAGTCTAGAATGCGGGGTTATAATCCCAAAATAAACAAGAGTCTAAGCCCGAGACACGTGGGCTACAAACGAAATGGAAGAGACCAAGGTAGCTCGATCGAAGCAGCTCACCCTTGATGTCTGAAAGTGTTGGGACTACAGGTGAGGTCGCGTGTCAGCCTTCGGAAGTACTCACAAAAAGGAAAGCAAGTACAGAGTCAGTACACAAACACCGTGTACTGGTAGGATCATCGGCCAGCTCCAATAAACATAATATGAACAGTAAATCACAACATAGTAAGGTATAGAAACATGTAGTAGGTCAAGAAGTACCCAGATATTAAATTCCTCTCTTAGCATATTGACACATGAACTAAATAAAAGCTATTGGCCACACCCAAAACAGCAACATATACCCTTTTTCCACATAAACCGGACCCACCAAGGATCCCCCTAACCTCACCTAAGTGTTAGACATGCAATCCCGGTCTACCCTAAGACCAAACTCACATTTAAATAAAATCACCCGGCCTCTCATGGACCTTATGCAAATATCACAGTTCAAGAATACAACCTGGTCCACTCATGAAACCATCAAAAGAAAACAGTAATGCAATTTTAAGCTAACCGTACCAGGCATTGTACCCGAGCCAACCATTAGGATTTTTCGTACCAGGCGTGGTACCCGAGCCAACCGTTAGTAAACTTGTACTAGACGTGGTACCCGAGCTAACCGTTAGTATACCCGTACCAGGCATAGTACCCGAGCCAACCGTTAGTATACCCGTACCAGGCGTGGTACCCGAGCCAACCGAATGTCATAATAAGTCCAAATCAATCACACCCAATGAATAAACATACTTGTAAAACCAACAAGCAAACAAAAGAAGTTCATTTCACAAGACTGATTACCAGACAACGAGACATTTACAACATTCCCTAAACATGCAACTCATATACTACTACGAAATAGTACGTGAACACATAATGCATATTAAAAATCAACAACCATCACCTACCTCGAAATATTCCAAGCTCTACCATCCTAGGTTATTCCAACCATTTACCCAAGTCCACCCCTAGCAATTCTATAGCGTAAGAAAGATAGTACGGAGTTTGGGGAGTAGAATTCTTACCTTTAGGACGAAAATTGGTGGAAAATGATGAAAATCAACCAAAATCGCCTTGTCCTTCTCCCAAAACGTGTTGAAGAAAATTGTCTATTTTTGGAGAAGTTTCTGCATTAATCCCGTCATGCTCTGCTATAGAGGTCTGCTCCGATATAGTGGTGCTGCCATAGCAGGATCTACCACTATGGCGGAGGCTGACCGACGTTGACTTCGGGTATAGCGATAATTTCTCCGCTATAGCGGAGGTTGCTATGGTGGTGTGTCAACCGCTAGGGTGATTGACACGAGATAGAAAGTCGTAAATCCTCTCAAAAGGGTCTATTTTACAACAGACTCATTTTCCTTATATTTCGAAACAACCCCTTCACTTCAACCTAGATACCGGGAGTTCTACTTACCCGAATTTGATTCCAAAAAGTCCTTCAGACTCCTTTATGTCTTAGCTAAATAGAAAACTATCTCAAAACAGGACATGTTTCCCAATCCTTACCCAGATTTTCCTAGACTATATCTCGTTCCAAAACTGGCCGAGACTAGCTTAGCCTAGAATTTTTAACTCTCATATCTGTAAGTTTTCTGACGTGACACTTGGCACGAAAAGTCTACCCGTAACGACGAACCCGATTGTTACAACAAATATCAATTTACCCATCATTCATCCCTGAATGATCCAACCCTAAAATTATGGCAATAAAGAAAGGAAAGTGTAGTACCTGAATCCTCAAACAAGTGAGGGTACTTGTCCTGCATGTCCTTCTCAATTTCCCAAGTAGCTTCCTCAATCGGACGATGCTTCCATTGAACCTTTACCATGCTGATTATCTTTATCCTCAATTTTTGGACATCCCAATCAAGAATCACAACTGGTTCCTCTTTATAGTACAGATCCTTATCAAATAACACTTCATCCCACTTAATGATGTAGTCCCCATCCCCATGGTATCGCTTTAGCATGGATACATGGAATATTGGATGGACACCTGATAAACTGGGTGGCAGTGCTAACCTGTAAGCCATTGGTCCTACAATCTCAAGAAATTTGAACGGTTCGATGAACCAAGGGCTGAGCTTGCCCTTCTTACCAAAATGCATAACTCCCTTTATTGGTGACACTTTCAATAGCACTTGTTTACCAACCTGGAAATTCATGTCCTTTACCTTGCGATCCGCATATTCTTTCTGCCTGCTTTGGGCCGCTAGCAACTTGGTCTAAATGCCTCTTACCTTTTCTTGTACTTCCCTTACCAAGTCCATGCGCAAAGGCTTTACATCGCCTTCTTCAAACCACCCTATAGGGGACCTACAACCCCTTCCATACAGCACTTCAAATGGTGCCATGTCGATGCTGGAGTGGTAGCTATTGTTGTATAAGAACTCACACAATAGTAGAAACTGGTCCCACTGACTCTTAAAGTCAATCACACATGCTCTCAGCATGTCCTCCAATACTTGGATCGTCCTCTCCGACTGACCATCAGTCTGAGGATGGAAGGTTGTACTGAAGGTGAGTTGAGTGACCAACTCTTCATGTAAATTACCCCAAAACTTAGAGGTAAATTGTGTACCCATGTCTGAAATAATGGACAGTGGTACCCCATGCAATTTCACGATCTTTTTCATATAAGTCTTAGCTAATTTTTGCGAATTATAGTCCACCCTGACGGGAATAAAATGAGCTGACTAGGTCAGCCTATCCACAATGACCCAAATAGAGTCATACTTCCCTAAAGTCTTGGGAAGACCCACCACTAAGTCCATGGCTATCCTTTCCCACTTTCACTCTGGAATAGGCATCCTCTGTAGTAGTCCTAAAGGTCTTTGCTACTCATATTTTACCTTCTAGAAATTTTGACATTTGGACACAAACTCAGCTATGTCCCTCTTTATCCTGGGCCACCAGTAAAGCTGCCTCAAATTCTTGTACATCTTGGTTACACCCAGATGAATCGAATACCACAAGCCATGAGCCTCTGCTAACACTTTTTGAATGATTTCGTCAACCCAAGGAACACAAATCCTTTCTCTGAAATTTAACACACTGCCAGAATCCAACGTGGCATCCCCGTACTCTCGGGATATTTCCTTGCTCTGAAGCCTGCTCAAATATGAATTCTGAAACTATTTAGCCTTTATCTATTCTATGAATGTGGACTTGACCTCAATACTGGCCAACACCCCACCCTATTCTAAAATACCCAAGTGCATGAACCTATATTCCAAAGCCTGAATCTCCCTTGTCAATGGTCATTTGGACACCCCCAAACAAGCCAAACTGCCCATACTAACTGTCTTTCGCCTCAATGCGTCTGCCACCACATTGGCCTTACCAGGATGGTACTGAATGGCCACATCATAGTCCTTTAACAACTCCATCCATATTCTCTGCCTCAGATTCAAGTCCTTCTGGATAAAAATATGCTGCAAGTTGTGATGATCGGTGAACATCTCACACTTGACATCATAAAGATAGTGTCTCCACAACTTGAGTGCAAACACCACCGCTGCCAACTCTAAGTCATGGGTTGGGTAATTCCTCTCGTGAACTTTCAACTACCTGGAGGCATAGGCTATCACATTCCTGTCCTACATCAACACAGCACCCAAACCTGAATGTGAAGCATCACAATAAACAATAAAGTCCTTACCTTCAACCGACAAATACAAAATAAGAGCCATGGTCAGAAGTGTCTTGAGCTTTTGGAATCTCTCCTCACACTTGTCGGACCACACAATCGGTACCTCTTTCTGAGTCAGCCTTGTCAAGTGAGTAGTAATAGATGCAAAGTCTTTGACTAACCTACGATAGTAGCCTGCGAGCCCAAAAAAACTCCTTACTTCAGTCACAGAGCTAGGCCAGACCCAACTCTTGACTGCCTCAATCTTCTGGAGATCCACCATCACCTTCTTTTTCTAACACCACATTCCCTAAGAACGCAACCAAAGTCAACAAAAATTCACACTTGGAGAACTTCGCATAAAGTTTCTAGCGCCTCAACAATTCCAACACAGTATGGAGATGTCTAGCATGCTCTTCCCTACTCTTGGAGTAGATCAAAATATCGTCAATAAAAATGATGCCGAACACATCCAAATAAGATTTAAACACCCCATTCATCAAACTCATGAATGTCGCTGATACATTAGTCAACCCAAATGACATCACTAAGAACTCGCCCATACCGAGTCTGAAAAGCTGTCTTAGGAATGTCCTCGGGACTAATTTTCAACTGATGATACCCTGACTTCAAGTCAATTTTTGAGAACACAGATGCACCCTGTAACTGGTCAAATAGGTTATCTCTATGAGGTAAAAGATACTTATTCTGGATGGTCACCTTATTCAACTGCCTATAAGCTATGCACATCCGCATACTACCATCCTTTTTCTTCACAAACAGGACTGGAGCACCCCAAGGCGAAGCACTTGGGATGGATAAATCCCTTATCTAGGAGTTCCTGAAGCTGAGTCTTAAGTTCCCTTAACTCTCCCAGATCCATACGATAAGGAGGAATGGAAACTGGGTGGGTGCCCCGCTCCAAGTCAATACAGAAATCAATATCCCTGTCCGAAGGCATAGAAGGAAAATCCACCAAAAACACCTCCTGAAACTCTAAAACAACCAAAACTAACTCAATAGATAGGGACTCCACACTATCATCCCAGAGATGATCCAAAAAGGCTAAACACCCTCTCCCTACTAGCTTCCTAGCCCGAACGAACAATATTATCTTGACTGACTTAGGCCTGTACACACCTTCCTACTTAGCCTATCCTTACCCGGAATCTCTAGAGCCACAGTCTTGGTGTTACAATTCAATACAACATGATAAGGGGATAACCAGGTCATGCCCAAAATGATATCAAAGTCTACCATATCCAGAATTACCAAGTCTACCCAAGTATGCAACCCCACAAATATAACAGAACAAGCATGATAAACATGATTCACAATCATGGACTCTCCAACCGAGGTGGAAACATGGATAGGGAAATCAAGTCCAGACCCATAGAAAAATTCATAGACACATAAGAGTAGGTAGAACCTAGGTCAAAAAGTACTGAAGCCATCCTATCACAGACCAAAATTGTACCTGTGATCACCGCGTCTGACGCTTCAGCCTCCGACTTTCTTGGAAAAGCATAACAGTGAGCCCGGTCATCAATCTGAGAAACTTCCCTGGCTGGCTGTGCCACAACCCTACCCGTGCCGCCGTTCCCCCTGTCCCCTCGGCCTCTCTAAAAGTTACCTTGTCCACCCTGTGGACGACCTCTAACATGACCACCTCTACCTACCGGGACCACAGCCTTAGGCTGCTGCTGAGCCTGATTACCAGTCTGTCTGTGGGGGCACTCTCTCTTGCAGTGGCCTGGATCACCACAATAGAAGCAACCATGATCAAGCAAAGGCGTACTGGTAGATGTGTAAGAAGATCCCTAGCCCCGAAGAGCCAAAATCTGCTGATTAGCTCCCAAACGACCACCTGTAGAAGCTTGCAAAGCTGATTGAATAAGACGGGCAGAGTACACTTGCTTATTGTGGCCCCTAGAGTGTGAGCCACTGAAGTTTTCATCATTCCGGGGCCTCTTGGTAAACATTTAGCCTGCCCAACCTGCTTGACCCCTTCTAACTTCTTAACATAATATGTTACCTCATTGAAGACCTTCCCTGCTGAAGTCATGTGCACAGATAACACATGTAAGTCCGTATTCAAGCCCTTCATAAATAACGGAATCCGCTCTTCTTCAAAACCCAACAACTGTGTAGCAAAATGAGACAATGCATGAAACTTGATCTCATAAGTAGAGACTAACATATTACCCTATTCCAGAGCCAGGAACTCATCCTTTTTTAGATCTCTCAAAGTGCGAGGCACATACTTCTCTAAGAAGAGAGCGTGAAACTTCTCCCAAGTCAGTGGGGCAAAGCAGATGACCGACATTCCATATGAGACCTCCACTATTTCTTAGCATCACCCTGCAGCTGAAACGTGACAAACTCAACCCCATGTTGTTGCACTATGCCCAGCTTGTGCAGCCTCTCATAACAGTCCAATATGAACTCATAAGCATCTTCCTTTTTAGTGCCCTGAAATGTAGGAGGTTTCAGCTTCAGAAATTTTGTCAACATCTCATGCTCATTCCCTGTCATAATTGAACCCAGCATCGGTCGGAAGAAGTCGTCTGTGCCCGACGCTGCATCCATTCTAAGAGTTGTAGTGACTATTGACTGAGTACCAGGAACCTGGTCCGCTGTCCCCGTGGGGTTGGCTCCATCACCAACCAGCCCACTCAGGAAGGACCACACTTGCGGAAATGCTTCGGGTGTGATAGGGGGAAGGCCTTCACCTCTAGCCGGTGTTGCCTCCTCCTACTCTACACCCTCCTCAACTATAACCTCGACTTCCTCTTCAACCTGATCTTGGGATGGGGAGGGGTCACCTCACGTGCTTCTGCAGCTGCCTGAGCTCCACCCCTGGCGGGTGTTGCTCTACCCTGGCCCTTGCCCCTGCATCTTCCCCTACCTCTGACTACCGGGCCCGCTGCTGGAACCGCTGGTCTTGCTCTATTATTCCTTGTGTTAACCATATGCGGACAGAAGAGTGAATGAAGTCAGATAACAATTTGTATCACCAGATGCCAATTGGAATCAAGTTATAGCACGAAGGAAGAAAGAAGAGATAGTTTTCCTAAAGTCATATAGCCTCTAGAAGAAAAGTACGGACGTCTCCGCACCGTTTTGCAACACTCTACTAGACCTGTTTTGGTAAGACGAGATCAACAAACCTAGGGCTCTGATTCCTTCTTTATCACAACCTAAACTGTCGTGAGTGGCACTCACCCAACCCCCGAGCTAGCGAACCATCAACGACCCCGAACTTAACCGTTCTAACAGCTCAAAACTAATGTGCAAGAAAATAAACTAGCAATTCAATAACAATCTCAATACTATTATAATTAACCTGCAAAAATATTCTCTCTAGAACCTGAAATTCATCGTACCGAAATACTACCAAAAGTATAGAATGCGGGGATGCAACCCCAAAATAAACAAGAGTCTAAGCCCGAGACAAGTGGGCTACAAACGAAATGGAAGAGACCAAGGTAGCTCGATCGAAGCATCTCACCCTTGATGTCTGAAAGCGTTGGGACTACAGGTGAGGTCACGTGTCAGTCACTGAAAGATTTCCTGTACTAATAAAAAGGAAAGTAAGTGTAGAGTCAGTAAACAAACACCGTGTACTGATAGGATCATCAGTCAGCTCCAATAAACATAATATGAACAGCAAATCATAACATAGTGAGGTACAGAAACATGTAGTACGTCAACAAGTACCCAATATTAAATTCCTCTCTTAGCATATTAACACATAAACTAAATAACAACTATTGGCCACACCCAAAACAGCAACATATACCCTTTTTCCACATAACCCGGACCCACCAAGGATCCCCTTAACCTCACCTAAGTGTTAGACATGCAATTCCAATCTACCCTAAGACCAAACTCACATTTAAATAAAATCACTCGGCCTCTCATAGACCTTATGCAAATATCACAGTTTAAGAATACAACCTGATCCTCTCATAGAACTATCGAAATAAAACAGTAAAGAAATTTTAAGCAAACCGTACCAGGCGTGGTACCCGAGCCAACCATTAGGATTTTCCGTACCAGGCGTAGGACCCAAGCCAACTGTTAGTAAACCCGTACCAGGCATGGTACCCGAGCAAACCGTTAGTATACTCATACCAGGCGTGGTACCCGAGCTAAGCGAATGTCACAACAAGTCTAAATCAATCACACCCAATGAACAAACATACTTGTAAAACCAACAAGCAAACAAAAGAAGTTCATTTCACAAGACTGATTACCGAACAACTAGACATTCACAACATTCCCTAAACATGCAACTCATACACTACTATGAAATAGTACGTGAACACATAATGCATATTAGAAATCAACAACCATCACCTACCTCGAAATATTCCAAGCTCTACTCAATCGGAGCTTTCCCATTTATCGAAGTTCTTGCCGGTTCTTGGTCTAAAACAACACACAATAACCAAAAGCAATCTTTATGGCCTACAATTTACCCGGATTATGCAAAAATCCCAAACCCCAGGCCAACCATGATCATCCCGCCCTTTTCCCGGGCTTTTCCACCATTAATTCATCTATTCCTACCATATTTATGGATACATTTAGGGAACTAAGGTCACATGATCATAATCTAATGAAATCTTCAACACCCAAGAACTTCTACACCTTAGAATCCCCTATTTCCCCGGATTCTACCATCTTAAGTCATTCCAACCCTTTCCCCAAGTCCACCCCTAGCAATTTTATAGTGTAGGAAAGATAGTACGAAATTTGGGGAGTAAAATTCTTACCTTTAAGACGAAAACTGGTGGAAAACTGATGAAAATCGCCCAAAATCGCCTTGCCCTTCTCCCAAAACATGTTGAAGAAAACTGACTATTTTTGGGGAAGTATCTGCATTAAATCTCATCACGCTCCACTATACCAGTCTGCTCCGCTATAGCGGTACCGCCGTAGCGGAGTCCACTGCTATGATGGAGGCTGGCCGACGTTGACTTCTACTATAGCGGTAATTTCTTCGCTATAGCGGAGGTTGCTATGGTGGTGTGTCAACCGCTAGGGCGATTGACACAGGACAGAAAGTCATAAATCCTCTCAAAAGGGTCCATTTTACAACACACTCATTTTTCTGACGTTTTGAAACAACCCCTTCACGTCAACCTCGATACCGGGAGTTCTACTTACCCGAATTCGATTTCAAAAAGTTCTTCGGACTCCTTTATGTCTTAGAAAAATGGAAAACTAGCTCAAAACAGGACACGTTACCCAATTCTTACCCGGATTTCCCTAGACCATACCTCGCTCCAAAACCGGTCGAGACTAGCCTAGCCCAAAATTTTTAACTCCTAAATTTGAAAGTTTTTCGACTTGACACTTAGCACGAAAAGTCTACCCGTAACGACGAACCCAGTCGTTACAAAAAATATATTTAAATTATAAATATTTATTATAAAAACTATGGTGAAACACAACTCTAACTCCAACTTTAAAAAATTTAAATCAAATAATTTTTAATTGATAAATAACTTTTATCACTAACTATTATACTGCAGCTAAAATCTAGGAGCATAATATCATATGCCTTAAATTTTTATTTTTGTTTTTGTTTTATGGTGTAATAAGATTTGTGATAACAAAAATAATTTTCAAAAAGTGATATTTGAATGAATTTAATCTAATATACATTATATATTTTTAAAAACCTTTTGGGCTAATCTCATCTTCTCACATAGAAAAGCTCTAGCGGCTTCATCCTCCATCCTTCATCCCCCTAGAACGGTCATGAAAATAATATTGTCATTATGATTCATAACATTGTCATGATATAGTCGTAATCATACCATTTTTTATAACATTTTTATCTTTAATTATATATAATTTGATGTATTATACTTAATTTTATTTATAAATATTAAGTCATATCAGAGCTATTCAGAACTTTGATACTAATTCATAACATTCTTAACAAAATGTGGCTAAATATATAAATATTTTAGTGAAGAACGTATTTTTAATCACTTCACTTGATATGTATGTGATGGACTTAAGCACAAAAACATTAAATGTGTGTATATATTAAAAAATGCATGTCTTGTATATTATTATTATTATTATTATTGAAGTCAAAAATGATATCAAAATTTTTAATAGCTCTGCTATACTGATATTAGAACTTTTTAAATTAGAAATACATTTATATCTTGAAAAATAAATTTATAGTACTTAAATTAAATGTGAAAGTATTAGTCAGCCAATAAATTTTCACAGTAATCATTTGTTATCGATTTCTATTTTATTATATATAATTACATTTATCATCCTTAATTATAACATATATATAAAAATTAAATAAACAACATATATATGTAGATAATACAAATTTTATATTAGAGTGTATACATGACGCTTGACTATATATATATATATATATATATATATATATATATATATATATATATATATCAAAATATATGCATAATACTTCACAATATACACCAGAATATATACAAAATGATCTTCACAACTTTAAAGGCCTGATTATTTCTTTAATCTCGTGAACAAAATCTAAAATAAATTTACTTTATCTTACATAACTTTATTAATTCAAATTAGCAAAGTAATAAGATAAAGAGATGTTAATTAAATAACACACAAGGGAGAATTCATTACAAGATAAATTTTATGTATATATATACGGGCCCAATAACTACATTTAGTATCACTGATAGACATTAATCTAATAAACTACTTCATCTATTTAAGAAAGAATAACTTACTTTTCTTTTCTACTTTTACTATATTTTACTTTTTTCAAATTTACCTTAAGTTTTTTATTCTTATAAAATAATTCATTTAAATTTTATTTAATATTTAAATCATATTTCCTCTTCTTCTTTTTGGAAAAGTACATTCAAACAACTAAATATTATTTCAAAAACTATAATCAAGCTCAACTCCATCTTTAACTTCAACTTCATAATTATAAGTAAAATAAAAAAATATTTGTAAGGATATGAAATAACTCGCATATGAGATCTAGTCGATAATATTATGTGAATATTTATTTTGAAATATTTATTTTTTAGAATTAATTTAATCATATGAGATAACTATTTATTTTAAGATATTTAATGATACCTAATTAATGATATTATCATTAAAATCAGTATTAATCTCCAACCCTTTTCTAAGAACTTAAACTAAAGCAAACAGTTCGTCAAGGAAAGTAGTTGATACTTTGATAGCATAAGAACTTTAGTGGGATTCACGTTTTCCAGAAGTATAGCAACGTGTAATGTAGAACAAAGAGGCAAGTGGGATCCACATCATTCAAAAAGTAATTGAATTGTGGTGATGTATTGATAAGATAAGGAAGGGAGAATTTGGTCAACTCACTCTAATATTTAAATTGCAGCCTGAATAAAATATATTTCAGTCAATAACATTATGAAAAAGTTTCTTGTGAAAAAATTAAAATGACAAAAACACCCCCAATTTCAAGGTTAATTCATGAACATGTTGACCTACTATTTGTTTCACTCCCTCTTATAAAATAGTAATATATATATATTGTCACGACCCGATTTCTCGATCATGATGGCACCTACAACCCCCCAGTAGGCGAACCAATCTCCGTAGCCCGAAATAGTTAGTAATGGGCTACTATCTAACAAATAAGCGGAAGAACAGTTTATTAAGCAAAAAGTAAGGGAACAAGATAAATAGAATAGATAACCAGAATATATATATACACATATGCGGAAGCTAAACCAAACCCCAAAAACTTGGTATCATAGTTGAAGCCAGAACTACATACATGGAGTGCAAACGATCCAAAAGATTATATACAGATGTATCCGAATGGTAATAGAGTACATAAAGCAAAAGATAAACTAAAGCTAAGCTCCGGTAGCCAAGAGCTCACCCTCAGTCTGAAGTAGTCCCCAACAGATCTCCAAGCACGAATCACATCGATCTAGCGGCGATGGCCCACGCTAGGATCTGCACCAAAAGATGCAGGGGGTAGGGTGAGCACCAAATGCAAAGCATAAGGTACCCAATAGGTATCATAGGCCGACTGGGCACATATAAGATAAAAGAGTGGTAACAGACAGAATATAAGCAAG
Source organism: Jaltomata sinuosa (assembly GCA_003996215.1). Classification (NCBI taxonomy): domain Eukaryota; kingdom Viridiplantae; phylum Streptophyta; class Magnoliopsida; order Solanales; family Solanaceae; genus Jaltomata; species Jaltomata sinuosa. Next base: position 1,145,205 of record QJPP01004356.1, read on the forward strand.
TAGTCACGAAAATTAATGAAAAAGGTACACAGAAACTAGCCCAGCGGGAAGGCAACAGAAACAGCATGTAAGGCCAACAAGTAGAATATATACATAACAGGCACAAGTGAAAGTAAGAAAAGACACACCTGAGATCCTTATGATACAAGTATATACATAATAAGTTCTAGAAATTGACGGTATACCGGTAACTTCAAGCATAAGGAAAAGGGAGTGAAGAGTAGAGATAGACATGCTCGGGAAAATAGAAATCAAAGATCGAACTGATCATGTCAATCTCAAATCCAAAAGCCAACAACTTAGCCGTAACAGGGAATAATTCCATAAATAAATAACAAGAGTCTACCTACAGTCCCTCGGCCGCCCATACAACCGAGGAACACAAACAAGTGAAAACAAACCCTCAGGCATCCCATACTACCGGAGCGTACAATCAACAAACAGAAAACAAGGGTGGAGCCTCAAACAATGAATGATATGATGCATGAAGATCTCAAGTGAAATGGTATATTTGTATGTACCTCCTCCGGTGCCGATCCGACCCGGCAGGTAGGTTCCAAGGAAGGACACTGCCCGTATACCTCTACTCCACCATATACCCTTCCTCCAGCACACGCATCCCGAAGCCCCAGGCCCAGATGGCAAGGTCCGTGGAGGTCCCCGACCCCATACTAAAACTCAGTATCAAAACATGTCATCTGAAAGCAAGTCCGGGTTCATGATAGAGACCCAGTCTCGAATATGCATGCCCAGACCCTGTCCAGGACTAAACTAGTGGGAAAATATCTCAAAAATCCCTCCAAGGGTGCCCGGGCATAACTGGGTCTAATACGTAGAAAGTCATCTCAGGTGCTCGGTCCGATCGAGGCTAAAATCATCTCAAGTAGTAAGAAAACTCAACTAGCACCCCGGCCCTGTCGAGTCTAGCTTTAATCATAAAACTGGTGATATAAATCATAATTTTACCTTCTTTTACTCAAGAAAATTCACAAGTTAAATCAAACCATTTTCAATTTATTTCCTTAAAAAAGGGCCCCCGGGGACATGCAAGGTTTAGAAAATAGTGCCAGTAGGCCCGAAGCCAAAACCTTCGTAAAACATGGATAAAACCTCTTTATATGCATGGAAATGGTATGATCAAACACAATAGCTGCCCAGCAGCTCACAATCAACCTATCGACCCTGCACAGGCCCATAGCTACTCAGCAAGCATAACCAGCTTAGAAGGATAATTCTATGCCCGGGACTCATGGACATTCCCAATATCCCACCTTCTATGTTCCAGAGTCAACAAGGCCTCACAGGACCACAAGGGTAAATAAAATGTATCGGCAAGTACTACAAGCATCGGAGGAACAAAAGTAGGCGGGCATGAATAAAGCGGTTAAGGTCTGTGGTACCAACCTAACAATCCAACCCAAGGATGCCAGCTAGTACAATTTTATCTGATATATGCTAAGTCTAGGGAGTTTAGACCGTAACCTTCCTGCTATTCGACGACAAGTTGCTAGGACAACGATGTCCAAGCTGGAACCACTCCGAGAAGTTCCGAAATGAAATCAAACTTGAATGCGCACTTGAATAATTTGACGTAGATAATGAATTTGTCTCCCTTCTTTTTGGTAGTACCGTATATCAAATAGTTTATCTCCCCTTCTATAACTTAACAGGAGATTCTAAATAGATATGTGCGCTACAGAATATATATAACTTAACTTTTGAGATGAAAAGAAACCCGTGAAATATTTGTTGAACTTCATGAAGCCATCCATTGAAATACAAAGTCATAAAAGATATATATCAATTGAATAGAAGTGAATCAATTTATGTATCAATAAAGTATGCAGATGTAATGTAAAGATATAAATGAATAAACTCTTATTAGTGTTACTACAATGCTAAGTGCTAAGTTAAGGACTTGCTGCCACATTTCAGTATACACTTTGTTGTAACCTTTCCTCCACTTCCACGTGAAAGTTGAGGTGGCCAACCCCAAAAGATTATTATCTCATTATGAATATACTCGGGTATTGCATAAGCTCGTGGTAAAATAAATATAACTTTTAGAATATATCATAATAAATAGAAAATCATTTCAAATAAAACTTACTATATTATAATAATAATTTTTAATATAACTAAGTTTACTATCTCCGTTAAAATATTAATAATTTATAAAACTTTTATAAAATAAATACATACGCAAATATATCATAACAAAAGTATTTTTCATAGACATTTAAAATATTTTAGGAAAGCAATAAAATATAACTTTTTACCACATTCAACTTTTAAATATAATATTTTCAAATACGCACGATGTTAATAAAATTCTCAATTTTAGGCTCGCAAGCCTTGCTACGGGATGAAGATTAAGGTTATACGAACGCAATTTATCATCGCATGATTTTGATACTCAGCTCCTACAACACAAGGAAAGCGTAAACGCGGGAATGACCAGAAGGATCATTACATCATCCACTACTAAAAAGGACTTTCGTCCTCGAAAGTCAAGGACAAGGAAGTACCTAAAGGCTAAAATAGTTGCGGATACTGAGCCTGCATATCTCTCTCGGTCTCCCAGGTAGCCTATTCAACTGGATGGTGCCTCCACTGAACCTTAACAACTGGAATCTCCCTAGACCGCAACCTCCTAAAATCCCTAGCTAGTATAGCAACCGGCTTCTCAAAAAAGGACAAACTCGCATCCAACTGAACCGAATCCCAATGCAATACATGAGACTCGTATGGAACATACCTTCGCAACATCGATACATGGAAAATCGGGTGCATAGCTGAAAACATCGGAGCAAAGCTAACATGTAAGAAACACTACCAACCCTCTGAAGAATCTCAAACGGCCCAATGTACCTGGGGCTAAGCTTGCCCCGCCTACCAAATCTCATTACGCCCTTCATGGGCGACACACGAAGAAACACCAAGTCACCAACACTAAAATCTAAGTCATGAAGCCTACGATCAGCATAACTCTTCTGCTTTCTCTGAGCTGCCCGAAGTCTATCCTGAATCACTCGAACTCGGTCTAAGGAATCTCGAAGCAAATTTGTACTCTGTGGCCTAGACTCAAAACCATCAAACCAACTAATCGGCGATCTGCAATGCGTACCATACAAAGCCTCGAAAGGTGCCATGCCAATACTCGAATGAAAACTATTATTATAAGCAAACTCTGCCAAAGGCACAAACTGATCCCAAGAACCTCCAAAGTCAAGAATACAGGCCCGAAGCATGTCTTCCAGGACCTGAATAGTCCTCTCGGACTGGCCATCTGTCTGAGGGTGGAAAGAAGTACTAAGCTTAACCTCTGTACCCAAATCTGGCTGAATAGCCCTCTAAAACTGAGATGTGAACTGAGTGTCGCGGTCTGAAATGATAAAAGCTGGGACCCCATGCAATCAAACAATCTCACGAAGGTAGATCTGAGCTAACCTGTCTGCACCGTAAGAAGTCTGAATCGGAAAGAAATGTGCCGACTTAGTCAGCCTATCAACAATCACCCAGAGGGAATCAAACCTCCGAGAAGTAGAAGGCAAACTAATAACAAAGTCCATAGTAATCCCTTCCCACTTCCACTCAGGGACGGGAAGTCGCTGTATCAAGCCACTCGATCTCATGTGCTCGAACTTAACCTGCTGATAGTTCAACCACCGAGATACAAACTCCGCTATATCCCACTTCATACCACTCCACCAGTAAAGCTGTCTCAAGTCTCTGTACATCTTTGCTGCGCCAGGATGAATGAAGTATCTAGTACAATGTGCCTCATGAAGTATCAGCTGAATCAAATTACTAACCCTCGGAACACAAAGGCTACTATCAAACCTCAGAACCCCATCTGAATCTAGAATAGCCTGACTGGTCTCACCCTGAACAACCTGATCACGAAGGTTACATAACTGCTGATCCTCAAATTAACGGCTCTGAATCTGATCAATCAAAGTAGAACGAACCTCAACACTGGCAAGAACTCTGCTAGGATCCGACAAGTCAAGCCTAACCAAATGGTTATCCAAGGACTGGATGTCCAAGGCCAACGGTCGCTCCAAAACTGAAAGAAAAGCTAGGCTACCCATACTCACCGTCTTCCGGCTCAAGGCATCCACTACCACATTTACCTTGCCTCGATGATACTGAATAGTGAAGTCAAAGTCCTTCAATAGCTCTACCCATCTCCTCTGTCTCGAGTTCATCTCTCGCTGACTCTTGATATAATGAAGACTACGGTAATCAGTGAAGATCTCACAGTGAACTCCATATAGGTAATGCCTCCAGATCTTGAGCGCGAAAACTACCGCCACCTACTCTAAGTCATGAGTGGGGTAGTTGCGCTCGTGAACCTTCAGCTGCTTCGACGCATATGCTATTACTCGACCCTGCTGCATCAACACACAACCAAGACCAACCCCAGAAGCATCATAATACACAGAGAAGATCTGACCCTCAACCGACAAAGTCAAAACTGGAGCTGAAGTCAATAAGGCCTTAAGCCTCTGAAAGCTATCCTCGCACTGATCCAACCACTAAAATGGGACATCCTTCCTAGTCAGCATAGTCAAGGGTGCTGCTATGGAAGAAAATCCCTGAATGAAGCGTCTGTAGTAACCTTCTAACCCAATAAAACTGCGGACCTCAGTAACAGTAGTGGGTCTAGGCCAATCACAAACCGCTAAAATCTTTCCCAGATCAACCCTAATCCCATCCTTAGACACCACGTGCCCTAGGAATGCAACTGACTCAAGACAAAACTTGCACTTTGAGAACTTGGCATAAAGCCGATGATCTCTCAAAGTCTGGAGTATAGTCCTCAAGTGATACTCATGCTCATCCCTACTCTGCGAGTATACCAAGATGTCATCTATGAAAACTATCACAAATGAGTCCAAATACGGGCCAAGCACCCTGTGCATCAAGTTCATAAAGGCTGCGGGGGCATTAGTCAACCCAAAAGACATCACCAGGAACTTATTACGGCCATAACGTGTCCTGAATGATGTCTTAGGGATGTCCTCTGCCCTAATCCTCAACTGATGGTAGCAGAACCTCAAATCAATCTTCGAAAACATGACTAAACCCTGAAGCTGGTCAAACAAGTCATCAATCTTCGGCATCGAATACCTATTCTTCACTGTCACCCTATTCAGCTGCCGATAATCAATACACATGCGCATCAACCTATCCTTCTTCTTCACGAAGAGAACAGGAGCACCCCAAGGTGACACACTCGGTCTAATAAACCCCTTAGCTAACAGATGCTGGAGCTTCTCCTTAAGCTCCCTCAACTCACCAGTAGCCATACGGTAAGGAGAAATAGAAATGGGCCTGGTGCCCGGCTCTAACTCAATAGCAAAATCAATATCTCTCTCAGGTGGAAGGCCTGGCAGGTCGGTAGGAAATATATCTAGGAAGTCTCTAACCATAGGAAAAGACTCAGGAGACGAAAGGTCAGCACTAGCATCTCGGACATATGCTAGATAAGCTAAACACCCACGGGAAATAATCTTCCTAGCTCAAAGACAAAAGATGATCCCAGACGGTGCATGGCTAACAGAACCTTGCCACACAACCAGGGATACACCGGGCACGACTATGGTAACGGTCTTGGCATAACAATCCAAAACCGCATGGTGAGGGGATAACTAGTCCATGCCCAGTATCATATCAACATCTAACATATCGAGTATCATCAAATCACCCCAAGTCTCCAAATCACCAACAGATATCACACAGGATCTCACAATCCAATCCACTACTAAAGAATCTCCTACTAGGGTCAAAACAGAAACAACAATAGATAATGGCTCACTAGCCAACCCCAAACAAGGCAGAAAGTAGGAAGACACATATGAACAAGTGGATCCAGGGTCAAATAAAGCCATAGCATACTTATGGCATACAGAAATCATACTTGTGATCACAGCATCCGAGGCCTCTGCCTCCAGTCTCCATGGAACCGCATAGAACTGATGATGACCTCCACCTGCCCGACCGCCATCCCTACCACCTACTCTTCCATACGAAGCACCACCTCTACCCTGACCACCACCCCTTCTAGCTGGAGGCTGAACTGCTCGTAAAGGCTCGATCGGCTGAACTATACCCTACTGGGGTCAATCTCTAGCAAAATGACCAATCACACCACAAGTAAAACAAGCCCCAGATGACCTACTTGGTTGGGATGAACAAGCAGATCCCGTATGGCCACCACAACCTGATGCCCCAGAAGTTGTACCCCTCGAAGACTGACCGCTATAGCTCTGATAGCTGATAACCCTGGACCCACTTGCCTGAACCTCTACCACCTTGTCGAGAACCACTGAAGCTACCCTGATAACGAGGTCTCTTATCTCTAGCCCCTTGATAAGTCCTCTAATATATGGACATAGTCTGTAAGAGCCTGATATGACCAACCACTAGCAACTAAGATCTCTGTTGGTTGCCTAAGCTTTGTCCGCAGCCCCAAATAGAGCAAACTGGTGGAAGAGGGTCTTGTACTTAGATACGGTCATGGAACCCTGGGTAAGTCTGGTAAACTTCTCTTGTACGAACCATCCGCAGGCGAATGAACTAGAATAAGTGAGATTTCAGGAAAACCATCAAGGATAAGATGCACGATACAGAAGCAATGAAAGAGTCGTATTTCCTAAGATGTCACTGTAGCCTCTCAAAGATTGAGTACGAACGTCTCCGCCCTGATCCGCAGGACTCGACTAGATATTGGATCCTATACTGATGACACCGATGAATCTAGAGCTCTAATACCAAGATGTCACGACCCAATTTCTCGGTCATGATGGCACCTACTACCCCCCAGTAGGAGAACCAATCCCCGTAGCCTGAAATAGATAGTAATGGGCTACCTATCTAACAAATAAGCGGAAGAACAGTTTATTAAGCAAAAGTAAGGGAACAAGATAAATAGAATAGATAACAGAAATATATATATACACATATGCGGAAGCTAAAAAAAACCCCAAAAACATGGTATCATAGTATAGAGCCAGAACTACATACATGGAGTGCAAACGATCCAAAAGATTATATACAGATGTCTCCGAATGGTAATAGAGTACATAAAGCAAAAGATAAACTAAAGCTAAGCTCCGTTCACCAAGAGCTCACCCTCAGTCTAAAGTAGTCCCCAAAAGATCTCCAAGCACGAATCACAGCGATCTAGCGGCGATGGCCCACGCTAGGATCTGCACCAAAATATGCAGGGGGTAGGGTGAGCACCAAATGCAAAGCATAAGGTACCAATAGGTATCATAGGCCGACTGGGCACATATAAGATAAAAGAGTGGTAACAGACAGAATATAAGCAAGTAGTCACAGAAATCAATGAAAAAGGTACACAGAAACTAGTCCAGCAGAAGACAACAGAAACAACATGTAAGGCCAGCAAGTAGAATATATACATAACAGGCACAGGTGAAAGTAAGAAAAGACACACCTAAGATCCTTATGATACAAGTATATACATAATAAGTTCTAGAAATGGACGGTATACCGGTAACCTCAAGCATTAGGAAAAGGGAGTGAAGAGTAAAGATAGACATGCTCGGGAAAATAGAAATCAAAGATCGAACTGATCATGTCAATCTCAAATCCAAAATCCAACAACTTAGCCGTAACAGGGAATAATTCCATAAATAAATAACAAGAGTCTACCTACATTCCCTCGGCCGCCCATACAACCGAGAAACACAAACAAGTGAAAACAAACCCTCCGGCATCCCATACTACCAGAACGTACAATCAAAAAACAGAAAACAAGGGTGGAGCCTCAAACAATGAATGATATGATGCATGAAGATCTCAAGTGAAATGGTATCTTTGTATGTTCCTCCTCCGGTGCCGATCCGACCCGGCAGGTAGTTCCAAGGAAGGACACTGCCCATATACCTCTACTCCACCATATACCCTTCCTCCGGCACACGCATCCCAAAGCCCTAGGCCCAGATGACAAGGTCCGTGGAGGTCCCCGACCCCATACGAAAACTCAGTATCAAAATATGTCATCCGGAAGCAAGTCCGGGTTCAAGATAGAGACCCAGTCTCGAATATGCATGCCCAGACCCTATCCAGGACTAAACTAGTGGGAAAATATCTCAAAAATCCCTCCAAGGGTGCCCGGGAATAACTGGGTCTAAACAGTAGAAAGTCATCTCAGGTGCTCGGTCCGATCGAGGCTAAAATCATCTCAAGTAGTAAGAAAACTCAACTAGCACCCCGGCCCTGCCGAGTCTTTAATCATAAAACTGGTGATATAAATCATAATTTTACCTTCTTTTACCCAAGAATATTCACAAGTTAAATTAAACCATTTCCAATTTATTTCCATAAAAAAGGGGCCCCCGGGGCCATGCAAGGTTTAGAAAATAGTGCCAGTAGGCCCGAAGCCAAAACCATAGTAAAACATGGATAAAACCTCTTTATATGCATGGAAATGGTATGATCAAACACAATAGCTGCCCAGCAGCTCACAATCAACCTATCGACCCTGCACAGGCCCATAGCTACTCAGCAAGCATAACTAGCTTAGAAGGATAATTCTATGCCCGGGACTCACGGACATTCCCAATATCCCACCTTCTATGTTCCAGAGTCAACAAGGCCTCACAGGACCACAAAGGTAAATAAAATGTATCGGCAAGTACTACAAGCATCGGAGGAACAAAAGTAGGCGGGCATGAATAAAGCGGTCAAGGTCTGTGGTACCAACCTAACAATCCAACCCAAGGATGCCAGCTAGTACAATTTTATTCGATATATGCTAAGTCTAGGGAGTTTAGACCATAACCTACCTGCTATTCGATGACAAGTTGCTAGGACAACGATGTCCAAGCTCGAACCACTCCGAGAAGCTCCTAAATGAAATCAAACTTGAATGCGCACTTGAATAATTTGACGTAGATAATGAATTTGTCTCCCTTCTTTTTGGTAATACCGTATATCAAATAGTTTATCTCCCCATCTATAACTTAACATGAGATTCTAAATAGATATGTGCGCTACAGAATATATATAACTTAACTTTTGAGATGAAAACAAACCGGTGAAATATTTGTTGAACTTCATGAAGCCATCCATTGAAATACAAAGTCATAAAAGATATATATCAATTGAATAGAAGTGAATCAATTTATGTATCAATAAAGTATGCAGATGTAATGTAAAGATATAAATGAATAAACTTTAATTAGTGTTACTACAATGCTAAGTGCTAAGTTAAGGACTTGCTGTCACATTTCAGTATACACTTTGTTGTAACCTTTCCTCCACTTCCACGTGAAAGTGGAGGTGGCCAACCCCAAAAGATTATTATCTCATTATGAATATACTCGGGTATTGCATAAGCTCGTGGTAAATATATATAACTTTTTGAATATATCATAATAAATAGAAAATCATTTCAAATAAAACTTACTATATTATAATAATAATTTTTAACATAACTAAGTTTACTATCTCCGTTAAAATATTAATAATTTATAAAAAATTTATAAAATAAATACATACGCAAATATATCATAACAAAAGTATTTTTCATAGACATTTAAAATATTTTAGGAAAGCAATAACAATATAACTTTTTACCACATTCAACTTTTAAATATAGTAATTTCAAATACGCACGATGTTAATAAAATTCTCAATTTTAGGCTCGCAAGCCTTGCTACGGGATGAAGATTAAGGTTATACGAATGCAATTTATCATCGCACGATTTTGATACCCAGCTCCTACAGCACAAGCAAAGCGTAAACGCGAGAATGACCAGAAGGATCATTACATACACACACACACACACATATATATATATATATATATATATATATATATATGTATGTATGTATAGAGAGAGAGAGAGAGAGAGAGAGAGAGAGAGAGATGAAAGCTATGCAGTTATGGAGAGATTTTGGGGTGGGGTGGGGGGTTATATGTATAACAAATTATACAGCTTATTAGATTTATAAGATTCTTATATAAAAACAAAAAGACCTTACTTATATTGTTAGAATTTTTAATTCAGTAATATATGAATGCTTAAAACAGGTTAAATATGAACCATCAGTGTTTGACCATAAAATATTTTTGGAACTTGAAAAACAACTAAAACTCTGTTTTCACTTTTTTTAAAAAAAATAACAAAAATTAAATTTTTTATTTTCATAAAATAATCTCATTTAAATTATATTTCATGTTTAAATCATATTTTATATTCATAAAAATATATTTAAATTTTAAATATTTATTATACAAATTATGATGAAACACAACTTCAACTCGAACTTTAAAAATTTCAAATAAATTAATTTTTAATTGATAAGTAACTTTTATCACTAACTACTATACTGCAGCTAAAATCAATGAGCCTAATATCATATGCCTTAATTTTTAATCTTTTTAATTTATGGTGTAATAAAATTTATGATATCAAAAATAACTTTTAAAAAGTGGTATTTAAATGAATTTAGTCTAATATACATTTTATATTTTTAATTTTTTTTTAGGCTAATCTCATCTTCTCACATAGAAAAGCCCTAGCGCCTCGATCCTTCATCCTCCATCCTCCATCTTCCATCCTCCCTTGAAAGACCATGAAAATCATATTGTCATCACGATCCACAACACTATAGGACATAACCATAATCATATCATTTTTTCATAGCATTTTTATCTTTAATTGTATATAATTTTATGTATTATATTTAATTTTGATTGTAAATAGGGAAAAGACAACAAAATCACCTTAAACTATACCCGAAAAGTTGAAGACACACCTAAACTATCGAAGTGACCTAATACACACTTATTCTTATTAAAAGTGAATTTAATACCCCCCTTAAACGTATTAAACAGTCACACAAAGTTGCGTGATTCTCACGCACCTGTCAAGTCAGTCCAAGCCTACACGTGTATTTTTTATATTTTTTCACTTTTTAAAAAAAAATATTTTTACCTCTATCTTCTCCCCCTTTTTTCTCACATGAATAACTCCATTTTTGTTTTAAAGCATAACCACCATTAATGTCTTCTTCTTCTTCCTCCATTCTTGATACAAAATCAGCACAACCAAGTAATAAGCAAGTAAGAGTCAGATTAAACCACAAATAAAAAAAATAAAAAAATAAAAAATAAGAAAATAATTTATTTCTTTAACACCTTCTTCTCCGTCTATATCCCTCTTCTTTTTTCCCTTTATATCATCTCTCTTCTCTTCTTTTCCATTTTTCTTCTTATCACAAGTACCCATTTTCTTTATAATTTATTTTCTTTTACTAAATATTTTCTTCTTCTTCACATTCTATTAGAAAATTATTGTAACTATTTGTGATGGTATAATTTTGATGTGGGTTTGGTGGTGGGTATTAATTTTGTGATGGTTCTTCATAATTTTTGACGATGATAATTGTGAATGTAATTTTGATGATAGATTTGATTATATGTGTTGAATTTTGTGGTGGTTCTTTGCAATTTTTATGATTACAATGGTGATGGTGTGATTTTGATGGTGGATTTGATTGTAGGTGAAGGAGAAGAACATAAGAGGAGTTGCAGGAGAATAGAAAAGGGGGGGGGGGGAGGGGGGGAGGGGGGTAAAAGTTTTTTTTGCTTTATTTTTTAGTCAAACACTTTTTTTTCTTTAATTATTTTTTTACGTCAGCTTTTGGGTGGAATTAAATTCACTTTTAATAAGAGTAGGTGTGTATTAGGTCACTTCAATAGTTAGATGTGTCTTCGACTTTTTGAGTATAGTTTAGTGTAATTTGATGTCTTTTCACGTTGTAAATATTTAGTGGTATTAGAGCTATTCAAAACTCTGATACTAGTCCAAAGCATTCTTAAGTAAATGTTGCTAAATGTATGAATATTTTAGCGAAAAATGCATTTGCAATCACTTCACTTGATATATAAATGATGGACTTAAGTACAAGAACATTGAATGTGTGTATTTATTAAAAAATGCATGTCTTATATATTTTTATTATTATTATTTTTGAAGTCAAAAGTAGTGTCAAAACTTTTAATAGCTCTGATATATTGATATCATAGATTTTTTATTTAGAAATATATTTATATCTTGAAAAATAAATTTATAGTACTTAAATGTAAAAATATTAGTCAGCCGATATTTTTTTTACAGAAATCATTTGTTATCGATTTCTCTTTCATTATATATAATTACATCTATCATACTTAATTACAACATATATATGAAAATTAAAGGGGAACTTACATAAAACACACATCTTTAGGAGCTAGTTAATCTTTTTTTCACTATTTTCCCTTCGGATACATCCCAATCACATTGGATACATCCCAAACCATTCGGATATATCCCAATCCCATCAGATACATCCCAAACCACTCGGATACATTGCATAAGGCATCTAGATACATGATTTTATCTCGAATACATTGACATCTTTAATTTTATCTCGGATACATCGGCATCCTGCATGTATCTGAGGGGTTACAACATGTATTCGAGGGGTGGGATGTATTCGAGGGGTGGGATGTATTCGATAGATGGGATATATCCGATGGGGTTGGGATGTATTCAAAAAAATTTTTGTTAACATGTGGTATATTAAGTAATTAAAATAAAGTATTGAGAGAGTTAGTAAATATGGTAGAGATGTTTGGCTCTTTATGTAATTCATCCAAAATTAAATAGACAACATATATATGTATAAGATACAAATTCTATATTAGAATTATACATGATGCTTCACAATATATATATATATATAATTATATGTATAATACTTCACAATATATACCAGAATGTATACATAATGACCTTCACAATTTTAAAGGCCTGATTATTTTCTTAACCCCGAGAACAAAATCTAAAATAAGTTTACTTTATCCTACATAGCTTTGTTAAATCAAATTAGCAAAGTTAATAAGATAACAAGATGTTAACCAAATAACACACTAGGGAGAATTTATTACAAGATAAATTTATATATATATATATATATATATATATATATATATATATATATATATATATATATATATATATATAGAGAGAGAGAGAGAGAGAGAGAGAGAGAGATGAGAGCTACGCAGTTATGGAGAGATTTTGGGGAAGGGTGGGGGTTGTATGTATAACAAATTATACAACCTATTAGATTTTAAAAAATATTATCTAGAAACAAAAAGGCCTTACTTATATTATTAGAATTTTTAATTCAGTAATATAGGTATGTTTAAAAAAGGTTAAATACGAACCATCAGTGTTTGGCCATAAAATATTTTTGGAACCTGAAAAATAATTAAAACTCTGTTTTCACTTTTTAAAAAAAAAAATTTAAAAAATCTAATTTTTTGTTTTTCATAAAATAATCTCATTTAAATTATATTTCATGTTAGAATCATATTTTATATTTTTTTTAAAAAAATTAAATTTTAAATATTTATTATAAAAATTATGGTAAAACACAACTCCAACTCCAACTCCAACTCCAACTCCAACTTTGAGAATTTCAAATAAAATACTTTTTAATAAATAAATATTTTTTATCACTAACTACTATACTGCAGCTAAAATCTAGGAGTCTAATATCATATGCCTTAAAAAAATTGATTTATGGTGTACTAAGATTTGTGCTACCAAAAACAATTTTTAAAAAGTGATATTTCAATGAATTTAATCTAATATACATTATATATTTTTTAAAAAAAAATTGGGCTAATCTCATCTTCTCACATAGAAAAGCCCTAGTGTCTCCATCTTCCATCCTCCATCCTCTATCCCTCCTAGAACGGCAATGAGAATCATGTGTCATAATGATCCATAACACTATCAGGACATAGCTATAATCATATCATTTTTTTATAGCATTCTTATCTCTAATTATATATAATTTGATGTATTATACTTAATTTTATTTGTAAATATTAAGTGATATCAGAACTATTCAAAATTCTGATACCAGTCCATAACATTGTTAACAAAATGTGGCTGAATGTATGAATATTTTAGTGAAGAACGCATTTGCAATCACCTCACTTGATATGTACCTGATGGACTTAAGCACAAGAACATTGAATGTGTGTATTTATTAAAAAATACATGTCTTACATAATTTTATTGTTATTATTTTTGAAGCTAAGAGTGGTATCAAAATTTTTAATAGCTCTGCTATACTGATATTAGAGTTTTTTTATTTAAAAATATATTTATATCTTAAAAAATAATTTTATAATACTTAAATGTGAAAGTATTAGCCAGTCGATAATTTTTAACAGTAATAATTTATTATCAATTTCTTCGTTATTACATATAATCATTTCTATCATACTTAATTATAACATATATATGAAAATTAAATAGACAATATATATATGTATAATATGTAAATTCTATATTAGAATGTATATATGATGCTTCTCACACACACACACACACACACACACATATATATCAAAATATATGCATAATACTTCACAATATATATCAGAATATATGTATAATGATCTTCACAACTTTATTGGCCTGATTATTTTCTTAACCTCGTGAACTAAATTTAAAATAAATTTATTTTATCCTACATAGCTTTATTAAATCAAATTAGCAAAGTAAATAATATAAAGAGATGTTAATCAAATAACACACACGAGAGAATTCATTACAAGATAAATCATACATATATATATATATATATATATATATATATATATATATATATATATATATATAGAGAGAGAGAGAGAGAGAGAGAGAGAGAGATGAGAGCTACGCAGTTAAAAAAAGATTTTTTTTTGGGTTGCGGTGGGGGTGGGGGTGGGGGCTTAAGAGATAGACGAGCATAAATATTGGATAAATTGTAGGAGAAGAAGAGAAAGATACGGTTAATTTTAAGAAGTAATTTGGATTAGGGAATAAATTGAAGAATTATTTTAAAGAAAAGAGAGAAAATATTTAAAAAAGTTAAAATGTATTTTAAATGAAAAGAGAGAACATATTTTAAAATTGAAATATATTTTTAAATGAAGAAAGATAAAATATTTATGGGCTATTGATATTTGACCAAAAAGGTTAACTTTAACTATTAGATGCTAAGTTTAGAAGATTTGACTATACATTGTCAATTTGAATGTAAAAAATTTCACGAGTTTTATTTTTGTCGCCCCATTTAAGTAATACTCATCTTATATTTATTTTTGCACTAATACCTAATATTAAACAACTTTTAGGTGAAATAATATTTTTCTTTTTCGCTTTCTGTAACAACCGGGTCCGTCGTTACGGGTAGTCCAATCGTGCCAAGTTTTAGAGCTATAAAACTCCGGGTTTGGGAGTTTGAAATTTTGGGCTAGGCTAGCCTCGACCGATTTTAGAGCGAGGTGGAGTCTAGAGAAATTCGGGTAAGGATTGGGTTAGGTGTCTTGTTTTGAGCTAGTTTTCCACGTAGCCAAGACATAAAGGAGTCTGGGGGACTTTTCAAAATCAAATTCGGGTAAGTAGAACTTCCGAAATCGCGATTGACGTGACGAGGTTGTTTTGGATCATCGGGGAAAGCAAGTGTGTTGTAAAATGGGCAATTTTTGGAGATTTCTGGACATTCTGTCAGTGATGTGCGCAACGGCTCCGTCGTAGCGACCTCCGCTATAGCGGTGGAAAACACCGCTATAGCGAAAGTCAAGGCGGCCAACGCCGGTCAGAACCACTATAGCGGAATGCTTTCGCTATAGAGGGACTGCTATAGCAGAGCGGCGACCGCTATAGCAGGCTCGACGGGAATTAATGCAGAAAAATTCCCCAAAATGTTCAATTTTCACAATTTCGTTTTGGGAGAAGGGCAAGGGGATTCCAGGCGATTTTCCTCCGTTTTTCATTGTTTTTCTTCCCTAAGATAAGGTTTCTACTCCCCAAACTTTGTACTACTTTTTCTACGCGGTAGAATTGCTAGGAGGGAACTTGGGGAAAGGTTGGAATAACCTAGCGATGGTAGAATCCAAGGAAGAAGGGAGATTCTAGGCATGAAAGTTCTTGGGTATTGTTAAAACAAGGTTTATTGATTGCATGTTGTTAAATTCTCTATTTTTATCCATGAAAATGATAGAACTAGGGAAATTAATGGCGGGAAACCCGGAAAAAGGGTAGAATGATCATGGTTGGTCTGGGATTTGAGATTTTGTGTAATCCGGGTAATATGCAGGCCTTGTTTGTTAATTCAAGTACTTGCATGTTGTTTTAGACCAAGAACGAGAAAGGAATCCGGAACACGGAAAAGCTCGGGTTGAGTAAAGCTTGAATCATTTCGAGGTAGGTGATGGCTTACGATTCCTGTGAATGTTGTCTATTTTTGTACTCTTATCTAAGTGTTTGTATGAATTACATTGCTTAGAGGAATTGTTTAGAATGTCAAAGGGTCCTGTTTTACAGTCTGTGGATTGAACGGTGTGTTGCTTATTGCTTTTACAAGTTGTTTGTTCATTATTTGATTGTGGATTAATTGACATTCGGTTGGCTCGGGTACCACGCCTGGTACGAGAATACTAACGGTTGGCTCGGGTACCATGCCTGGTACGGGTATAACAAATAGTTGGCTTGGGTATCACGCCTGGTACGGGATACTAACGGTTGGTTCGAGTACCACGCCTGATACGAGTTTTTTTACTGCATCATTGCATTGATATTGTTGTATTGCATTGACTGTTATTGGTTCTGTGAGTGGACCGGGCTGTTTTATTGAAATATGATATTTGCTGGTGGTCCTTGAGTGACCGGGAATCCTGTTGTATCTATTGAGTTGGCCTTGGATTAGGCCGGGTTGTCTGTTTAACACTTATGTGTTGTTTAGTGGAGATCCCAGGGTGGATCCGGGTTAAACAAAATGGATGGTTTATTAGTTATATGATTGTTGCTTACAGTTAGAAAGGGTGGATGTCATGCGGGAACAAGCTAGGTAGAGACTTGAGGTCTAGGGGTGCATGTTGACTTGCTGCATGTCTTCCATACTTATACTTGATTTGTCGTACTGATTATACACTATTTTTATTTGGAACTGGCTGATGATCCTACCAGTACACAGTGGTGGTGAACTGATACTGCACTTGCTTTTCTTTTTGTGAGTACAGGCAATCTTCCAGCGGTTGAGACACGACCTCATCTGTAGTACCGGCGTTTCCAGACTTCAAGGGTGAGCTGCTTCGATCGAGCTGCCTTGAATCTATCATTAGAGTTGTAGCCCACTTGTTTCGGGCTTAAACTATTTCCTTGTTTTGGGTTTGCATCCCCATATTCTAGACAGTGGTAGATTGTTTGGTACTGCGACTTTCAGATTCTAGGGAGTAATTTCCGCAGGTTTATATTAATGAAGTGGTTTTGTTATTATTGTTTTGCTAGTTTAATTTCCGCACTTTGGTTTTGAGCTGTTGGAACGGTTAAGTTCAGGGAAGTGATGGTTCGCTCACTTGGGGGATTTGGGTGTGCCACTCACGGCGGTCTGGGTCGTGACAAAGATGGTGTCAGAGCCCTAGGTTCGTTGATCTCGTCGTACCAAATAGGTCTAGTAGAGTCTTGCGGAACGGTGCGGAGACGTCCATACTTTTCTTCGAGAGGCTATGGGGCTTTAGGAAAAACTATCTCTTCCTTTTTCCCTTCGTGCTATAACTCGATTCCAATTGGTATCCGGTGATACAAATTGGTATCTAACTTCATCCACTCTTCTGTCTGCAGATGGTTAATACAAGGAACAATGGAGCTAGAGCAGCGGTCCCAGCAGCGGGCCCGACTGTCCGTGGTAGAGGCAGGGGAAAGGGCAGAGGACGAGGTAGAGCCCCACCCGCCAGAGGTGGAGCTCAAGCGGCTGCTGGAGAGCGTGAAGCAACCCCTTCCCCACCTCAGGAACATGTTGCTGAAGATATAGAAGTTGTGGCTGAAGATGGCGAGGCACAGGCGGAGGCAACACCGGTTGGGGGTCCAGGCCTTCCTGATATGACACCAGAAGCTTTTCAACAGGCGTAGAATATTTTGAGTGGGTTGGTGGGTGCTGGAGCCATACCCGCGACATTTGCAAATCAGGCTTTGAATACTCAGCCAACGATTACTACAACACCTAGAATGGACACCACTTCAGCACGAATGACTTCTTCCGGCCAATGCTAGGCCCAGTGATGACCAGAAATGAACATGAGATGCTGACCAAGTTTCTCAAGCTGAAACCTCCGACATTTCAGGGTACTGATAGAGAAGATGCTTATGAGTTCATCTTGGACTGTTATGAAAGGTTGCACAAGTTGGGTATTGTACGTCAGCATGGGGTTGAGTTTGTCATATTTCAGCTGCAGGGTGATGCTAAGCAGTGGTGGAGGTCTCATGTAGAGTGTCGGTCTTCTGTTCTACCCCCACTGACTTGGGAACAGTTCCATGCTTTGTTATTAGAGAAGTACGTACCCAGTACTTTGAGGGACCAGAAGAAGGATGAGTTCTTGAACTTGGAGCAGGGTAGCCAGTCAGTCTCCACTTACGAGGCTAAGTTCCACGCCTTGTCTCATTTTTACACACAGATGTTGGGTTCCGAGGAGGAACGGGTCCGGTTGTTCGTGAAAGGTTTGAATACTGAGCTACAGGTATTGTCAGTGCAAATGACTTCATCAGGTAGGGGCTTCAATGAAGTGGTACATTATGTGAAGAAGTTGGAAGGGGTCAAGCAAGCGGGGAAGGCTAAGGCTTTAGCCAAGAAGCCCCGACATGAGGGAAATTTCAGTAGTTCATACTCCAGGGGCCAGAATCAGCAGACATACCTAGCCCGTCCTATTCAGTTAGCTCTGCCAGCTGCTACAGGTGGTTGTCAGGGACCTCATAATCAGTCTTCAGCTCCTACATGCCAGGGAGCATCTTATATATCAGCTAGCAGGCCTACACTTGACCGTGGTTGCTTCCATTGTGGTGATCTGGGCCACTTTAAGAGGGAGTGCCCACTCAGGCAGACAGGTAATCAGGGTCAACAGCAGTCTAAAGCGGTGGTCCCGGCAGGTAGAGGCAGTAATGCTAGAGGTCATCCACAGGGTGGGTGAGGTAACTTTCAGGGAGGCCGAGGCGACAGAGGGAACAGCAACGGGGGCAGGGGTGCAGTGCAGATGGCCCGGGAAGTTACCCGGATTGATGATCGGGCTCATTGCTATGCATTTCCAGGGAGAACTGAGGCGGAAGCATCAGATGCGGTGATCACAGGTACTATTCTTGTCTGCGATAAAATGACTTCGGTATTATTTGACCCAGGTTCTACATATTCTTATGCATCTGTGAGTTTTTTGTTGGGTCTGGAATTGATTTGTCATATCATTGATCCCCCTTTCCATGTTTCTACCCCAGTTGGATAGTCTGTGATTGTGACTCATGTTTATCGTGACTAATCTATTGTGTTTGTAATCCGGGTAATACGCAGGCCTTGTTTGTTAATTCAAGTACTTGCATGTTGTTTTAGTCCAAGAATGAGAAAGGAATCTGAAACATGGGAAAGCTCGGGTTGAGTAGAGCTTGAATCATTTCGAGGTAGGTGATGGCTTACGATTCCTGTGAATGTTGTATATTTTTGTACTCTTATCTAAGTGTTTATATGAATTACATTGCTTAGAGGAATTGTTTAGAATGTCAAAGGGTCCTGTTTTACAGTCTGTGGATTGAACGGTGTGTTGCTTGTTGGTTTTACAAGTTGTTTGTTTATTATTTGACTGTGAATTAATTGACATTCGGTTGGCTCGGGTACCACGCCTGGTATGGGAATACAAACGGTTGGCTCGGGTACCACGCCTGGTACGGGTATAACAAATAGTTGGATACTAACGGTTGGCTCAGGTACCACGCCTGTTATGGGTTTATTTTACTGCATCATTGCATTGATATTATTGTATTACATTGAATGTTATTGGTTCTGTGAATGGACCGAGCTGTTTTATTGAAATGCGATATTTGCTGGTGGTCCTTAAGTGATCAGGAATCCTGTTGTATCTATTGAGTTAGCCTTGGATTAGGCCGGGTTATCTGTTTAACACTTAGGTGTTGTTTAGAGGGGATCCCAGAGTGGGTCTGGGTTAGACGAAAAGGGATGGTTTATTGGTTATATGATTGTTGCTTATAGTTATAAAGGGTGGATTTCATGCGGGAACAAGCTAGGTAGAGACTTGTAGTCTAGGGGTGCTTGTTGACTTGTTGCATGTCTTCCATACTTATACTTGATTTGTGGTACTGATTATACACTATTTTTATTTGGAATTGACTGATGATCCTACCAGTACACAGTGGTGGTGTACTGATATTGCATTTGCTTTTCTTTTTGTGAGTACAGACAATCTTCCAGCGGTTGAGACGCGACCTCATCTGTAGTCCCGGCATTTTCAGACTTCAAGGGTGAGCTACTTCGATCGAGCTGCCTTGAATCTATCATTAGAGTTATAGCCCACTTGTTTCGAGCTTAAACTATTTTCTTATTTTGGGATTGCATCCTCGTATTCTAGACATTGGTAGGTTGTTTGGTACTGCGACTTTCAGATTCTAGGGGGTAATTTTCTGCAGGTTTGTATTAATGAAGTGGTTTTGTTATTATTGTTTGGCTAGTTTAATTTCTGCACTTTGGTTTTGAGCTGTTAGAACTGTTAAGGTCGGAGAAGTGATGGTTCGCTCACCCCGGGGGGTTGAGTGAGTGTCACTCACGGCGGTCTGGGTCGTGACACTTTCGCATCAGACACATATGACTGAAGCTTTAGCTATTTTTAATATGTGTTTCAATCATAAATGACTGAGCACATACATATATATAAGAAATTAAAATGGTGTTAAATGGGTTTGTTAAATTTGTTGTTATATTGACAAATTGATGATTGAAGTTTGTTCTTTATGATATATGAAACTTATGTTTCAAATTTCAGCTTATTTAGAGTAGATTTGGGTGTTTAAATTTGAAAAATAATTATTATTTTTTGAAAAAAACTTTCAGACTTAGATGCCTGAAAGTTCAGCCTATTTTTACAAATAGTTTAGTCATGTATGATCGAGCACATACATATATGAAAAAAATTAATGGTGTTAAATGAGTTTGTTAAATTTATTGTTATATTGATAAATTAATAATTGAAGTTTGTTCTTTAGAATATATGCAACTTATGTTTCAAATTTGAGCTTATTTAAAGTAGATTTGGGTGTTTAATTTGAAAAATAAATTATTATTATTTTTTTAAAAAAACTTTCAGACTTAAATGCCTAATAGTTCAGCATATTTTTATATATGATTCAGTCATTTATGCATGTAAGAAGTGCGAATTTGAAAAAAATAAATATGAAAAGGTGTTAAATAAGCTTTTTAAATTTGTGTGTTTTTGATAAATTGATGATTGAAGTTTGTTCTTTATGA
Source organism: Jaltomata sinuosa (assembly GCA_003996215.1). Lineage (NCBI taxonomy): Eukaryota > Viridiplantae > Streptophyta > Magnoliopsida > Solanales > Solanaceae > Jaltomata > Jaltomata sinuosa. The sequence goes on from QJPP01004356.1 coordinate 1,166,595, forward strand.
TATATGAAACTTATGTTTCAAATTTGAGCTTATTTAGAGTAGATTTTGGATGTTTAAATTTTAAAAATAAATTATTTTTTTTGAAAAAAACTTTCAGACTTCAGTGTCTGAAAGTTCAGCCTATTTTTACACATGGTTCAGTTATTTATGCATGAATGAAGTGCAGATTTGAAAAAAATAAAAAGGTATTAAATGAGTTTGTTAGATTTGTGTGTTTTTGATAAATTGATGAGTGAAGTTTGTTCTTTTTTTATATATTTATGTTTCAAATTTGAGCTTATTTAGAGTAGATCTGAATGTTTAAATTTGTTTTTTTTTTCTTTTGAAAAAAACTTTCAAACTTAGATGCCTGAAAGTTCAACCTATTTTTACACATGGTTCAGTCATTTATGCATGAATGTTTGAATCCTTACCTTGGCAAGTCATACTAAACATCAGGTGAAAATATCTAATGTTTAGCCTTCACAAAATCAAACTTTCAGATGCGGATGTCTGAAATTATCAAGCTTCAGAAGCTTCAGACGCGAGTGTCTAACTTCTTACCAAAAGTGAATAAATTTATAAAAAAATAAATTATAAAATGGATATTAATTAAATGGCGACATAAAAAATAAGAGAAAATTATCCTAGATAATAGTTTAAGACTTTTTATTACATTATATACATCGTCTTTTTTGAAATTATTAAAATACTAATTTAATTACAGGTCATACAAGAATCTAAAAATTAGTTATTATTTTCTTATTATATTTAATTATAATTTTTTAATGCTACTTAATTAAGGAACAAATCCAAAATGAGACCCACTAAATAACTCATTGTAATTAAGGAAGATAATTACAAAACAAAATCTTTCTTCTCTCTCTTAGTCTTATTTCTATATTTATCCAAATTTTATTTTCTAATTGATTTAGTAGGCTTAAATTTAGGAATTTACAATTATCGTTATTCAACTAAATTAATCTTTTTTCTCTGCAATTCACAATTTTTTTTTTCTCTCTTCTAAAATTCATTATAGGTTATAATAAATTACATCAAAATGAATAATTTCAAGTATATAATGTAATTTTTGTGTGGTATTATCTAAGACACGCTATGCTAACATCCATTGATTAATTTAATGACTATAGTATACATACATTGAAAATAGTTTGCATAATACCAATTACATACATAAAATGTAATTCATTTTCATAATGTCTCGATATATATATTTGGTATAAAACTGATAGGTACATGAAGCATTATACCACAAGATCATATATTCATTGCATACACAAATGATTTTTCATATTCTCAACTTTCAATGTATGAAATTGATATACAATTTGATATCTCTGGCGTGATAATTTGATAATTTTTAAATCTAATTAAGTATAAAAGTTGATATCAACTAAAGTGATAATTGAAAGGAGTAAAATAAGGAAATTAAGATATAGGAGATATATGAGAGAGAAGATATGCTAATTTTAAGATATACGAGATATTTTTGGGATGATTGATATCCCTCAACAATTTTTTAGGGATTTTGTTGAACATAATTATGTTTATTCTAAAAAGATTATTACCTTTTTACAAAAAAAAAATACTCAACTTTAAATTTTTTCATTTTTTATCCTTAATGAAATGATGTATAGTCATACAAAGATTTGTTTTAAATCACAAATTTTAAAAAAATTTCCTTTCCTTTTAAAACTTTGTGCCTAGTTAAACAGTGTGACATTAATTAGGACAAAGGGAGTATAGGGTATTGTCCTACAAATCAAAATTGAGAGAAGGCACAAGTACCCCCTATACTATACCTGAAGTTGCTATGACTTTACTATTACCCCCTTAAACTCATTTTTTTTGTATTTTTGTGTTCTTTTTTGCTGACGTGGCTGTCAAGTGGCAGAATATGTTTGTGCTCCTTTTGTGCTGACTTGGCAGCCATATCAACACAAAAGGAGTACAAAAATACAAAAAAAATAAGTTCAGGGAGGTAATAGGACCCCTGTAAAGTTAAGGTGTGTCATAGCAACTTCGGTTATAATCTGGGGGTACTTGTGCCTTATCTCATCAAAATTCACATTATTAATATAATTTAATCGGTTAAGTTACATATTATTATTATTTTTAAATATATAATTTAATTGTATAAATGTCTTCTTATAAAATTTAATTTGTCTTTTCGTTTCCTTTTCTCTGTACATTGGATGAACTGAAATTCAAGATGGTCCTTTCCAAAAAGTCACTTGATTAATAGATCAGTAGTACTGAAAAAACTTACAACATACTTAAATCAACTAACCAACACCTACAGTTAACTACATCTAATTAAGTTAATAGTAGTAACACACACACACTGCATTAATACTAAGCACGCTTTCTAATTAAAAACTTAGGCAACATATATAATTAACTTAACTATCTAATTATAATACATAAAAGCATCACCAGAGATATTAGTTTCTTCTCCTCTGAATTGATCTCCATCTGGAAATGGAAAGCCAACTTGTTGAAATACATCATCATAACTTGGAACCTGTTGATGCAGCAGCTGGTAGTCCATCAAGTTATTATTATTATTTACTATGTGTGTATTCTGATCCACCATTTCATGATTAGACTGATCAATATCCACAAAATTAATCATTGTTTGGTGAAGCCATATTTGTGTCTTGAGGAATTTGACATAGTGAATTGCTTCTTCTAACATAGTGACAGTGTCCATTTTAGAACCACCAGGGACTAAACTCTGCAAAATCTTGAAACGATCACTTATTCTATGCCTTCTTTCACGAGCAGCTACGCTTTGTGGATCAGTTGATAACTTCACAACTTTATTCTCCTTCTTCTTTTCTTTACCATTATTTATTTTGCTTGAAGAAGAAAAACAACTACTGGAATATTGTTGTTGATCCATCAATATATTTCTTTTTTTTTCTTTCTTTTAAGGAAATGTTTATGATGTTTGAGAAAGGGAGATTGTCCATGCATGGTTTATATAGAGCAAAATGATTGCGTTAGGTACGTGCACGTGGGACATAAATGAAAAGATTTTTGATTTCACTGACAACACAATGTAAATTTCTTTTTTCTTTTTTATTACAATGAGACATCACTTAAATTATGTACAAACATTTTTTGGGGAAATTGAGGATCTAGCCCATTACAGTTTTTTTTTTTAATTTTATGATCTTTTGATAAGAGATCTTCTTTTTTTTACATATAAGAGATTTTATTTTTACATATAAGAGATCTAAAAAAAAACTTAATTTCAAATTGTAAGTGATTTTTTTGCCTCATTTCCTCGTTAAAGTTACGAAGTGTTTACTTGTAGTTATAGATATTAATTTTCCTTGATTGCGTGAAAATTTATACAATGGCATTTGAAAACTTAAATCTTACTACTGTCCATAAATGGTAAGATTAATTAGTAATCGATCTTAAAAAATATGACAGATTATATATTATAAGAAAGTTAGAATATGTTATAATGCTCTAAATATATTATAATTCTCTTTCTATCCGAATTTATGTGATATTGTTCAAATTTAGGAGCCTATCTTTTAATTTTGACACTAAATTCGAACATAGAATCTTTACGTCTTCTAACATAAAATTTATGTATTTGAAAAAATTACATAAAATATACTATAATAAGTACTTACAATAGTTCACTATTCAAAATATTTAAAATACAAATGAAAAATATCACGGTAAAAAAATACTCGATTGACTCTAAAATTCGAAAAGTGTGTATAAATTGATAGGGAGGAAATATATATGTGTGTGTGTATTTTTATTTTTACATTATGTGTGTGTTTAAGTTAAATGAAAATGAGAAGATAGATGTGTCGTCATGTGAATGGAGTGAGCCAATCTTTAGGGCAAGATACGAGTTTCTTGGGATTAAATACACCTACAATCTGTAGGGTCAATATAATAGGCCAGCAAAAGAGGTCTGCCATCCTAACATTACTGACAGTACTTAAAAGTATTTCTATATACGCAACGATTGTAATTCCATATTTTCCTTATTTTCCTTTGCGGATCAAAATAATTTTGTTTACCTTATATGTATAAATATTGTAACTCACTAACTCAAATGATCAAAGAATTTAATGAAATTGTTCGAATCTATAAACTTTAAATACTGAATTCATTTCTGCTGAGAAATTGCTCACAAGTTAAAAAGTTTTTAGAACTATACTAGAATTGAAGATCCCCGACTGTGTCTTTTGGAATTATTCTTCGATATCAATGTTTATATATAATTTGTCGTACTCAAAGGGAATTAAGATTACACGCAAGAATTCTAACTAGAGCCGGTAAATTCAATCCAAGCTCATTTGACCCGTTGAATCTGCCCATATTTGAATGGTCGGACATGGGCTACATTACAAATGGGTTAGTTAGGACACAACTCATCTTAACCCATTTATCTTAAGCAGCCCAAATCAGTTTATTACTTTGACCCAAACTAACTCATGCAAGAGCCAAAAAAAGGGAAACTTACATAAAACACACATATTTAGGATCTAATTACTTTTTTCCTCACTACTTTCCCTTCGGATACATCCCAATCCCATCATATACATCCCAAACCACTCGGATACATCCCAATCACATCTAATACATCCCAAACCACTCGGATACATTGCATAAGGCATCTAGATACATGGTTTTATCTCGGATACATCGACATTTTTAATTTTATCTCGAATACATTGACATCCAGCATATATCTGAGGGGTTACAACATGTATCCACATGTATCTGAGGGGTTACAACATGTATCCGCATGTATCAGAGGGTTTACAACATTTATTCGAGGTGTGGGATGTATCTGATGGGTGGAATGTATCCGATAAGATTGAGATGTATCCGATGGGGTTGGGATGTATCCGAAGGTTTTTTGTTAACATGTAGTATATTAAGTAATTAAAATAAAGTAGTGGAAGGGTTAATAAATATGATACGGATGTTTGACTCTTTATGTAGTTTACCCAATTCTTTTTGCTCTTGATTGTTTTATGGATATTGATTATTTGTAAATTCGCCAAGATTTTTTTAATTTATTCTTTGTATAATCAAATTTTTGCTCAAGATTTATGAATTTTAATTGTAAAAGTATTGAGGAATGAGATGATATAAAATATGAAATCTTTTCGTTATTATTATTATTATAAGATAAAAAGTAATTTTAAGAATTTTTTTTAATATTTGAGATTGAGGAGTTCGGTGCACTAAGGGTGTGTTCAAGAAAAATAAGTTGTTTCTTACTTATTTTCTTGTGTCCGGTACGCAAGTAGAAATTTTTCCCTAAAAATATTTGTGTGTATATATATATATATATGACATAAAACAATGAGAACGGCTAAGAATACAATGATGGATATTTGTGATGGGATATGAGGAGGGCATGGGATTTTGGTGAGTGGGTGGGTGGGAGGGTAGTGGAGCGGGATAAGGGGTGGAGTAGGAAAAAAAATTAATATATTTTTTTAAGAAAAAATAATATATTTTTTTAAAAAAATTGTGGCGGAGCAGTGAGGGTGGGGTAGGAAAATAGTTTAATTTTTTTAAAAAAAAATAAATTGGGGGGATGGGGCAGTGTGGGGTGGCGTAGGAAAAAAAATATTATTATTTTTTTAAAAAACATTTGGGGGTGGGGGGGAGAGTGGAGGTAGGTGGGGCAGGGTATGAATTTTTTTTAAAAAACAATTTTTTGGGTGGGGGTAGGGTCGGAGTAGGAAAAAAAGTTGATTCATTAGATTAAGTTGGAAGGGTTTGGGTTATGATTCATTGGTTAACTAATTTTAATTCAGCTCATCTTGACCCAAATGACTTTTGGGCAAGGTTAAGCATCAACCCATTTATTTGTTCAGCTCATCTTGATCCGTCCAACTTCAGCCTAAATAACTCATTTTCCACCCCTAGTTCTAACCATACTAGTATAGGAGATACAACTAGATAATATTCCCATATTCCTTAAATAAAATTGGAAAGGAGAAAGATTAAGCTAATAAATGAATTGTTTAAGAGTCATTTCATACTACTAGTGGAAGGACATGAGAAAGCACTGAATTCTAAGTTGCTATATATGAATGCCCTCCTGCCTATATACCTAAGCTAGGGCCTAGGGGTCAAATCCAAAATAGATTACTGTTTCATTTCCTTACGTTGTTTCACTTCCTAGGATTCATTTTGCTTGCTTAATAGGAGAGTCCATATGTCAGAACAAATGCAATTTGCTCTTCTTTTTAAAATACAATTTGCATGAATAGTGCTCTAATATTTCAAACTTCTTTGTACCTAAAAGTGATTTCAACATTCACATCTTTTGTTAATCTCTTCATAGTAATTGACATGTTAGACATCCCTTGGAATTCAACCAAATCCTCTCTTTGTCAATTCATAACCAACAATATGTTGCTATGGAAACAAGATAAAGGAGATTAGCATAATATTAATATTGTAACCACAAAGGATATTAGTATTATGAAGTTAAACCTGAAGGGAGGTCTCTAAATTTACCTCCTTAATTTATCTTAAACAACAGAAATTAACCACCGGTTGGATACATTTTTTCCGCCATTCACTAACATGATGTAAATACCAAATACGATCCCTCTCATGGAAATTGACACTTTCACTTTTCAATATAGTAAACTTAATCAATTTTACGGTAAAATTTTCTTTAAAATTGTTATTTGATGATATTTTAAAACTCATATAAAGATTACAACTCTTTACAAGTAATATGTGCCTTAGAATATGACAGACTCTCAAAATGAATTTATGGGATATAATTTGAAACGGAGGAAGTATAAACAAGTATAGTGTTAATCTAGTAACTTTTGTAAAAGGAAATGAAAATGGTAGATGTAGTGCCATAGGCGATCGGATAAGTTTAACTTGTGAAAGTAAGTTATCGTGGTTAAAGAATTTAATAATATCAATGCTATTTAACTTTTGGTTAAAAAAAACTTGTGGTATTAAAATAGTTATCGTTTGAAGTTCATGTTATCAATTAATGCATTTTAGAAATCATAAGCATCAATTCGATATAAGTTACTACCTCTGTTTTAAAGTTTTTTTTAACTTGGTTCCTAAAAGATGATACACTTTCTAAATGTGGATAATACATAACTTTATGTAACAACTCGCATAGTCGTTTTATAATTTTGGACCCTTTTCCCCATTTAATCCTTTCCGTAGCTTCATTTTGCTATATCTAACTTGTAGGAATGAATGACATGATTCCCTAGGGATCGCGTGTATTTTGGAGAGGAATTTCTATATTTGGAGGTTTGAAAGTAAAATGTTTGGCCAAAGTCAAGATTAGAAGTTAACCACTTGGATTCAGGTTTTGACGATTCCATTATGCCTGGAAGGTGATTTATGACTTAGTCGGAGTGTTTGCGGGGATTCTGATGAGTTCAGGAATGATTTAAGTACTTGGTTGAGAAACTAGTCTTTTAAAGTCTAGGTTTGATCATGGACAATATTTGATCAAGACGACCTCAGGTTCACTAGTCTTTTAAAGTCTAGGTTTGATCACGGACAACATTTAATCAAGAGGATGTCATGTTCATGATTTAAAAGTCTTAACAAGGTTGTATGATGTTTTTAGACTTATGTGTATGTTCAGATCAGGTCTTGGCGGGCTCGGGAAGGATTTGGCGCACTTGGTACTAAGTTGGCAATTTGAAGAGTTTAGAAGTTCATAAGTTTGACTTTTGTGTTTTACCACTATGTTTCGTGTTTTGAGCCCTTGGATAGATTCATATAAGTTATTTGGACATGGAGGTATGGCTTTTGGGCGACCCAAGGGGCTCAAGTATGATTCAGACAATTCTTGTGGAAGTTTATACTTTGAAAGTTAAGAAAGTTCAAGATTTGGTTTGACGTTTGATTCGTATTTTTATGTTTTCATTATGTTTTGAACCCTCGAGCAAGTTCATGGAAGGTATACAAACTGGTTAGGATGATTGGATGGGGTCCTAGGGGCCTTACGAGTTTTGACGCGTTGAAACAAGTTTTGAAATATTGGAAGTGCTAAAATATAACTTTCTTATACCTGACTTGACTTCGCAAGGAAATTACTCTTAATATATAAGGGATCTAGAAAAGATGTAAAATGAAAGTTCTAGTCCTTGAAATCTGGTTTCCAGTGGTTCAAACTGTTTGTCATTTGGACGTTTATACAAAGAGTTATAACTACAGAGTTGGTTTTGTTTCTAGCAGCACTCGATTTCAGTGCCTAACTCATCGCTATCTGGCAGTGGTTATGGCGCCCAATTCAGTAATAATTTGAAAGAATTTTGGGTCAGTGCCTAGTTCAGTGCCAAAGGTGGTCATGGCACCTAATATATTATATATATAGGAAAGAATTTTCATGCCTTTTCAATTCATTTTTTCAATATTTTGGGAGCTAGGGAGCTCGAATTTGTGCGCTTTTTGAAGTGTTCTTCTCATTTTGGAAAGTAAATAAGAATATAAACTTAAATTTTTTATTTCTCCATTATTCCATCATTTATTTCACGATTCAATTCATGTTGGGTGTTAGAAATTGGGGTATCGATCCCTAAGGTGAAATTGATGTAAATCGAGGAATTGAAGGTCGATTCGTGATCATATTTCAATGATTTTGGAACATAAGGTCTTTGTGTTATGGAAAAATTAATTTTAACATAAATTTATAATTTTAACCTCGGGGGCTCGGGATCACCTTTTTGAGTAGATTTTTTTTATCAGAATTTTATATAGTAAAATGGGTATGAATAGACTAGTATACTCATGTAGAGTAAGTTTTTTTAATAGATTGGGAGTATTTCTAGGCAATTCAAAAGGAGAAATAGGATTTTATTATATAAAGCATGATAGATTTGGAGTGTTTTGGGATACTGTGCTCATGATTGTGATGAGTATTTGTACGGGTAATACTTTATTGTGAAGGGTACTTTATCATCAATATACTAAAAAATGGCATTCTCATATGCGAATTTAGGTTGAAACTTAGCTAATAGACAATATGTGATTTGAATTGCCTATATGCTACTTGCATCACTCTGACATGATATAATCGTACTATTATGATGATTGAGTTTCCTGAAGAGAGTATTTGAACAATAATTATAGATCGGGTTGCTCGCTGCAACAAGATCAAGTTAAATGCCAAAATAGGATAAGCTTGTACATTGCAATTGGATTGGGTTGTACCTTGCAATAGTGTATATGAACCTCGCGAGTCCCTCATGATCACGTTTACATAAAATAAAAAGCGTGTATATACCGATTATATAAAATTTCTTACTTGCCATAATGACATATGGATCGGCTTGTGCACAATAAGGGATATATCAACCTCATGAGTGCCTCATGGGTCACAACTCTCGACAAGCCCACCATTGATAGCATGTGTATATCGATTTGGTTCTATGTCTAGTGCATTTGCATTGCATCTCATAGTGTTTTCATTCTACTAGAGATTTATATGAACTGTCTAACTTGATGATATGTGATTACTTGATTTCTTCCTGTTACTTTCCTTAAACCTTTTAAGTGCCAAGGTGATCTTACTGAGGTAAATTTCATACTTTACATGACATAATCATTATTACTCCAATATTGTCTGTCTCTCATACCTACTGAGTATACGTACTTTTCGTACTCATATTACATTTGTTGTACTCTTTTTGGTGCAAATGTATTGAACGGTTGGGCCACACTGATTGATCGAGTTTGAGGCCTATACTTTAGGAGATTTTTGGTGAGCTGCCTGATTGATCCACAATGCCAAACTCCGTCTATCCTTTATATTTTTTCCTTTTCATCTTTCAGACAGAATATCATTCTTTGAAAGTTGTATTGTATTCATAGTTACTCTTGTAAACATGACACCGAGTCTTGGATTGTGATTTGTTACTTTTCAGCATTTGGTTTCTCTTAAAGTCTGCTTATGATTTTAAATGTGTGAATGTCTTATTTTTGCTTTATTACTTTCTTTCAAATCAATTGGGTGGTGGTTTGGTGTGCCTACTGGGGGGAGAGTGTAGGTGTTATCATAAACCTTTAAAATTTTAGATTATGATAATTTGGTGTCAGAACATGATTCACCATTCACATAAGTACAAGAAAAATATCTAGTAGAGTCTGAAGGATCGGTGCGAATACATCTGTTACTTATCTTTGAGAGGCTACAAGATATTAAGAAACGTCTTATTTTTTGTTCCTTTATTGTGCGTATTTGACTTTATCAGATTCTAAACTTCTTTGTTCCATTCTCTCACCTATGTTGAATACATGTTCTCGAATCTGCACACCATATGGCGCAGCTAGAATGGAAGGACAAACTAATGATCATGTAGTTGCTTTAGGTTATCAGACTCTAGAGGCCCAACAACCTGCTATTATAGCTCCTCGACCTTGGGTATGCCCTTGAAAGGCAGTCCTTCACCCTATTTACCAAGCATACTATGTATGTTGATGAGCAGAAGATGTTTGACCAATTTTAGAGGAAGGGTCCTCCTGTGTTCAGTGGTGATCTACGTGATAATGGTTATGAGTTCTTTACCAGTTGCTATCAGTGACTTCATAATTTGCAATTGGTAGAGTCTATCCAGTGTTGACTATACAAATTTTTAGATGATTGGGCATGTCAAGTAGTGGTAAAGGGCTTATATTGAGACTATACCAACATGATCTCCTTCTATATCATGGACAAAGTTTATTCGGATTTTCTTGGAGAAGTTCACTCCCCTTAGTGTGTGAGAAGAGAAGAGGGATTAGTTTGAGAAGTTATGCTAAAAGGGTATGATAGTGGCTGATTGCAATATAAGATTTCATGCCTTGATGATTCTTCTTGGTGAGACAAAGAGGATTAGGAGGTTTACTAGAGGTTTGAGTTGCCATCTTCATTTGGCAGTAACACATGTGGCGACTGCAGGTGCTACTTTTGGGGCAGAGGTGGTGTCTAGTTTGGCCAAGGTGGTGGCTGAGATAGTGCTTAGATTGAGGGTGATCATGCTCATTGTTATGCTTTTTCAAGAAAATTAAAGAAAGAATTCTCTAATGCGGTGTTAGTATTATTCCCGTATGCCATTGACCTGCTATTGTGTTATTTAACCCTGGGTGTACTTTCTCATATGTGTCTGCATATTTTCTTTGGGTTTGAATACATTATGTGAATATCTTGGTATGCCTATACATATTTCTAACTTTGTGGGTGATTCCTTGTTGGTGGATTGAGTGTATCAATCATGTGTGGTAACCTTAGTAGTGTATGAGACGTGGGTCTACTTGATTATCTTGGATATAGAGTTAATGAATAGAGTATTCAGGCCTTATTGGATTCCTATGTGATTCTCTTCATTCACGATATTCTAATGTATTCCCATAGTAGGTAAGAGCATGAGCGACACTTAAGGATTATATATTAGACTTTGAAGAATGACCGACTTTATGCCAAGTTTTCTATGTCTGAGATTTGGCTTAGTTTGGTGGTGTTATTGGGGAACGTGGTGTCCAAAGATAAAATTATGGTTAATCCCAAGAAGACTAAGGCCATTTGGGATTGGGTAGGCATACCTCATCTATCGGGATTCAAAGCTTTGTAAAGTTGGCTGGTTACTACATGCTATTTATGGAGGGTTTTGTTTCTATTGCATCTTCTTCTAAAAAGCTAACTCAGAAGAATGTGGTGTTCCAATGGTGTGGTGATTGTGAGGTAAGCTTCTAAAAGCTAAAGAGTTTTTTTGACTTCAACTGCAATATCGACCTTACCTGTGGAAGGTGGAGGCTTATTGTTTATTATGATGCTTCATGGATTAGCCTTGATTTTGTGTTAACTTATAAATTTAAGGTTATTTCTTATGCTTTGATGCAGTTAAAGATTCACGAGAAGAACTACCCCATACATGATTTGGAGTTGACAGTAGTAGTATTTGCTTTACAGTTTTGTGGGACTACCTCTATGGTGTTCATTGTGAGGTTTTCACAAATCATTGTAGCCTTTAGTACATATTCAATCAGAAGAATTCAAATTTAAGGCAACAAATGTTGTTAAAATTGCTCAAGGATTAGGGATGGTGGATATAAAAGCTATGTTATTATGCATGGAGCCTTTTAGAAAAATCTTCGCTTTCTTATATTGTTTAATTAAAGTGAAGAGTAGGTATATGCAAGAACAAATATTTTTTATCGGAAATATTTCTCTAATAAATTCCCTGACATGATAATTCTGTATTATTTGGGCAAGGACAACATATGGTGGATGCCTAGAGTTGCAAGACAATCAACATGGGTGGGTAGCTGTCACGACCCAGACCGTCGTGAGTGCCACCCACCCAACCCCCGAATGAGAGAACCAATAGAGTTCAACCCTTTGCCTAGACTAACAACCTAAAACCAGCAAATAGAAGTAAACTAGCAATTAAATAAGTAAAGAACTATAACATTAATATCATCCTGCGAAAAATGCCCCTAGAAACTGAAAGTCGCAGTACCAAACATTACTACCAATATCTAGAATACGGGGATGCAACCCCAAAAAGAAATACGGAAGTAGTTTTAACCCGAAACAAGTGGGCTGAAACTCTAGAGATAAATCCAAGGTAGCTTGATCAAACAGCTCACCCTTGAAGTCAGAAATCGCCAGTGCTATAGATGAGGTCGCGTCTCAGCCGCTGGAAGATTTCCTGTACTCACCAAAAGAAAAGCAAGTGCAGTATCAGTACACCACCACTGTGTACTAGTAGGATTATCAGTCAGTTTTCAAATAAACAGTGTATAAATAGTACGACAATATCAAGTAAAAGGTATGGAAGACATGCAATAATATTAACAGACACACCTATACTACATGTCTCTACTTATAGCTTATTCCCACCTGAAATCCACCACCTATACTCTAAGCCACAACCATATACCAATAACTATACCTTTCTGTCTAGCCCGGACGCACCCTGGGATCCCCTCTAGAAAACACAAAATGTCAATGAACAAGCCGGCCTAAACCAAGACCAACACAACAGTTATACAGAAATTCCCGGCCGCTCAAGGGCCACCAAACCAATAACACATTTCAATAAGCAACCCGGTCCACTCACAGAACCAATATCAGTCAATGCAACACAACAATAAAAATAAAGTGATACAACAAAAGTAAACCCGTACCAGGTGTGGTACTCGAGCCAACCGTTAGTATTCCTGTACCAGGCATGGTACCCGAGCCAACCATTTGTTATACCCGTACCAGACATGGTAACCGAGCCAATCGAATGCCAATAACCCACAGTCAAATAGATGATCAAACAACTTGTAAACCACAAGCAAACACCATTCAAATCACAGACTGTAAAGCAGGAACCTTAGACATTCTACACAACTTCCCTAAGCAATTGAATTCATACAAACACTTAGATATGGGTACAAGAATATACAACATTCATAGAAATCATAAGCCATCACCTACCTCGAAATGATCCAAGCTCTATTTAACCCGATCTTTACCGTGTTCTGGATTCCTTTCTCGTTCTTGGTCTAAAATAACACACAAGTACATACAATTAACACACAAGGCCTGCACAATACCCGGATTACACCAAATCCCCAAACCCTAGGCCACCCATGATCATCCCACCCTTTTCCCGGGCTTTTCCACCATTAATTCACCTACTTCTATCATTTTTATGGATAAAAATAGATAATTTAACAACTTATGATCATAATAACATACTTTTAACAATGCCCAAGAATATTCATGCTTGGAATCCCCTTCCTACCCCAGATTCTACCATTCCTAGGTTATTCCAACCTTTCCCCAAGTTCCCTCCTAGCAATTCTACCGCATAGAAAATGTAGTACAAAGATTGGGGAGTAGAAACCTTATCTTAGGGAAGAAATTCGAAGGAAGAAGGAGGAAAATTGCCTGGAATCGCCTAGCCCTTCTCCCAAAATGAAGTTGTGAAAAGTGAATATTTTTGGGGAATGTTTCTATTTTAAAATCCCGTCGGTCCGCTATAGCGGTCACCGCTCCGCTATAGCGGTTCCTCTATAGCGGACTGCCTCCACTATAGTGATCTTAAGCAGTGTTGACCACATTGACCAGCGCTATAGCAGTATTTTTCCACCGCTATAGCGGAGGCCTCTACCACAGACGGTTGCACTCGTCACGGACAGAATGTCCAAAATTTTTCCAGTTTTGGCCATTTTACAATACACTTGCTTCTCCCGATGATCTGAAATAACCCCTTCACGTTAAACACAATTCTGGGAGTTCTACTTACTCAAATTCGATTCCGAAAAGTCCCCCGAACTCCTTTATATCCTAGATATGCAGAAGACTAGCTTAACACAAGACACATAAACCAATTCTTACTCGGATTTCCCTAGTCTCCACCTCGCTCTAAAACTGGCCGAGGCTAGCCTAGCCCAGAATTTAAAACTCCTAAACCCGGAGTTTTCTAACTCTAAAACTTGGCACGATTGTACTACTCATAATGATAGACCCGGTTGTTACAACATATACTAATTTACCCATCGTTCATCCCCAAATGATCAAACCCTAAATTACAAAAATAAAAGGAGGGAAGTGTAGTACCTGAATCCTCAAACAGTTGAGGGTACTTGTCCCGCATGTCCTTCTTGGTCTCCCAAGTGGCTTCGTCAACTGGACGATGCTTCCAGTGAACCTTCACCATATCAATCACCTTTGTCCTCAACCTCCGAACATCCCGAGCAAGAATCAAAACTGGTTCCTCTTCATAACGAAGATCCTTATCAAAAAGTACCTCATACCACTTGATGATGTAATCCCCATGGTATCGCGACCAAATGCAAAGCATAAGGTACCCAGTAGGTATCATAGGTCGACTGGGCACATATAAGATAAAAGCGTAGTAACAGACAGAATAGAAGCAAGTAGTCACAGAAATCAATGAAAGGTACACAGGAACTAGCCCAGAGGGAAATTAACAGAACCACATGTGAGGCCAGCAAGCCGAATATATACCCCATAGACACAGGTGAAAGTAAGAAACAACGCACCTGGGGTTCTTGCAATAACATCGTATACATAATAAGTTTATGAAATGGGCGATGTACCGGTAACCTCAAGTGTAAGAGGAAGAGGGAAAGAGTAATGGGTTGTGATTTTTGGCTGTCTATTCACAATTTAGCATGAATATTGTTGACTTGATTTCAAAATACTATTTTCAATCAAAAAAGGATTTATGGAGTGTTCTAAATGACTTTTGGTTTTTTTAAAGAAAATTTGGCCTACTTTTAGAAAAACTAGTGTAATAAACTTGCATGTCTGAGGAGACTCGTGTTCCAGATGGTTTTAATATTTCTTTAAACTTGCATGTACGAGAAGACCCATGTTCTGAATGGTTTTTGTAACATCCCAAGCATGGATACATGGAATACCGGATGGACGCTCGACAAACTAGGTGGCAGTGCTAACTTGTAAGCCATTAGCCCCACAATTTCAAGAACTTCAAACGGACCAATGAAACGAGGGCTAAGCTTACCCTTCTTACCAAACTGCATAACCCATTTCATTGGTGACACCTTCAACAATACCTGTTCACCAGCCTGAAAGTCCATGTCCCAGACCTTGCGATCTGCATACTCCTTCTGATTACCTTTAGTAGTCAACAACTTGTTCTAAATGCCCCTTACCTTTTCCTGCGCTTCCTTCACTAAGTCTACGCTCAGAGGCTTTACATCGCCTTCCTCAAACCACCCAACCGGTGATCTGCAGTTCCTCCCATACAATGCCTCGAATGGTTCCATGTCAATACTGGAGTGGTAGTTATTATTGTACGAGAATTCATACAATGGTAGAAACTGGTCCCAATAACCCCTGAAGTCTATCACATATGCTCTCAGCATATCCTCCAATACCTGGATCGTCCTCTCTGACTGACCATCAGTCTGAGGATGGAAAGTTGTGCTAAAAGTGAGTTGTGTACCCAACTCTTCATGTAGCTTGCCCCAAAATTTAGAAGTAAACTGCGTACCCCTGTCTAAAATGATGGATAGTGGTGCCCCATGCAGTCTTACAATCTTTTTTACGTAGATCTTAGCCAATTGCTATGAATTGTAATCTACCCTGACCAGAATGAAATGAGCGGACTTGGTCAGCCTGTCAACAATGACCCAAATTGAGTCATACTTCCCCAATGTCTTGGGAAAACCCACCACAAAATCCATGGCTATCCTTTCCCACTTCCACTCTGGAATTGGCATTCTCTGAAGTAGTCCTGCAGGTCTCTGATGTTCGTACTTTACCTGCTGGCAGTTCTGACATTTGGACACAAAATCAACTATGTCCCTTTTCATTCTAGGCCACCAGTAACGCTGTCTCAAGTTCCTGTACATATTAGTCACACCCGGATGAATTGAGTACCGCAAACCATGAGCTTCTGCCAGGATTTTCTAAATTATATCATCTACTCGAGGAACACAAATCCTCTCTCTAAAATGCAACACTCCACCAGAGTCTAGGTTAACGTCTCTGGACTCCCCGGATATTACCTTACCTCACAAATTACTCAGTTTTGGATCCTGCAACTGTTTTGCCTTTATTTCCTCTATGAAGGTGGCCTTGACCTCAATGCTGGCCAACAACCCACCTTGATCTAGAATAGCCAAGTGCATGAACTTGGCCTCCAAAGCCTGAATTTCCTTAGCTAGTGGTCGTTTGGACACCCCCAAACAAGCCAAGCTACCCATGCTAACAGTTTTCCGGCTTAATGCGTCTGCCACCACATTAGCCTTACCCGGATGGTATTGAATGGTCACATCATAATCCTTCAATAGCTCCATCCACCTTCTATGCCTCAAATTCAAATCCTTCTGAGTGAATACGTGCTGCAGAATGCGATGATCTGTGAATACCTCACACTTGACACCATAAAGGTAGTGTCTCTAAATTTTTAATGCAAAAACCACCGCTGCCAACTCTAAGTCGTGAGTCGGGTAATTCCTCTCATGAACCTTTAACTACCTGGATGCATAGGCTATCACATTCCTATCCTGCATCAACATAGCACCCAAACCAGAATGTGAAGCATCACAGTAAACAACAAAGTCTTTACCTTCAACTGGCAAGGACAAAATAGGGGCTGTGGTCAAAAGTGTCTTGAGCTTTTGGAAGCTCTTCTCACACTTGTTGGACCACACGAATGGTACATTCTTCTGTGTCAGCCTTGTCAGCTGTGTAGAAATAGAAGCAAAATTCTTAACAAACCTCCGGTAGTACCCCGCGAGCCCAACAAAACTCCTCACCTCTGTCACAGAGTTAGGCCCCAACTCTTATCTGCCTCAATTTTCTGGGGATCCACCATCACCCCCTTTCTGACACTATATGCCCTAAGAATTCCACGGAAGTCAACCAAAACTCACACTGAGTGAATTTTTCATAAAGCTTTTGGTGTCTCAAGATATCCAGCACAATACGAAGTTGATTAGCATGCTCCTCCCTACTCTTAGAGTAGATCAAACTATCATCGATGAACACGATAACGAAGGAATCCAAGTAGGACTTAAACACCCCATTCATCAAACTCATGAATGCTACCGGCGCATTGGTCAAACCAAATGACACTAGTAATGTTCATACCGAGTCCGAAAAGCAGTTTTTGAAATGTCCTCAGGCCTAATATTTAACTGATGGTACCCTAACCTAAAGTCAATTTTTGAAAACACTGATGCACCCTGAAGCTGGTCAAACAAATCATCTATACGGGGTAGAGGGTACTTATTCCATATGGTCACCTTGTTCAACTGCCTATAATCTATGCACATCCTCATACTACCATCCTTCTTCTTTACAAATAAAATTGGAGCACCCCAAGGAGAAGCACTGGGACGTATAAATCCCTTATCTAGGAGTTCCTGTAGCTGAGTCTTAAGTTCCCTTAACTCTGCCGGAGCCATACAATACGGAGGAATGGAAATGGGACGAGTGCCTGGCTCCAAATCAATACAAAAATCTATATCCCTGTCCGGAGGCATACCAGACAAGTCCGCTGGAAACACCTCTAAAAATTCAGAAACCACTGGAACTGACTCAATAGGCGGGGACTCCACACTATCATCCCGGAGATGAGCCAAGAAGGCTAGACACCCCCGCCTCACTAGCTTTCTATCCTGAACAAATGATATTATCTTAACTGGCTTACGCCTGTACACAGCCTCCCACTCTAGTCTATCCTTACCGGGAATATCTAAAGCCACAGTCTTGGTGTTACATTTCAACACAGCATGATAAGGAGATAGCCAGGTCATACCCAAGATAATATCAAAATCAACCATAGCTAGAATTACCAAGTCTACCCAAGTATGCAACCCCACAAACACAACAGAACAGTCACGGTATACATGAGTCACAATCACAGACTCTCCAACCAGGGTAGAAACATAGATAGGGGAATCAAGGATATCACAAATCAAATCCTTCCCCAATGCAAAACTCATAGACACATAAGAATATGTAGAACCTGGGTCAAATAATACCGAAGCCATTTTATCGCAGACAAGAATGATACCTGTGATCACCACATCTGAGGCTTCTACCTCGGTCCTCCCTGGAAAAACATAGCAATGAGCCCGATCATCAATCCGAGCAACTTCTTGAGCTGACTATGTCGCACCCCTGCCTGCGCTGTCATTCCCTCTGTCTCCCCGGCCTCTCTAAAAATTACCTTGCCCACTCTGTGGATGACCCCTAGCATTACCACCTCTGCCTGCCGGGACCACTTCTCTAGTCTGCTACTGACCCTGATTACCTGCCTGCCTATGTGGACACTCCCTCTTAAAGTGGCCCAGCTCACCACAATAGAAACAACCATGGTCAAGTGCATGCCTGCTAGCTGATGCATAAGACGCTCCCTGGCCTCTAGGAGCTGAAGACTGAGCTCCCTGATGACCACCTGTAGTAGCTGGTAGAGATGACTGAATAGGATGGGCCGACTAACCCTACTGATTCTGGCCACTGGAGTATGAACCACCATAGTTTCCCTTATTCCAAGGCTTCTTGGCTAAAGCCTTAGCCTGCCCCGCCTGCTTGACTCCCTCTAACTTCTTAACATAATCAACCACCTCGTTGAAGCCCTTTCCTGAAGAATTCATATGCACTGACAGTACCTGCAGTTCAGTATTCAGACCTTTGATGAACAATCAGACCCTTTCCTCCTCGAAACCTAACATCTGTGTAGCAAAATGAGATAACGCATGGAACTTATATCCCTCTTGTACATCCATAAAATCGACACTAAAGCCTCCACTTAGGCTCAAGTAAGCTAGCTGAAACAATAACATGCAAAGTGCCATGAGGTCCCAAAAATACATATTACAAATATGCTGAAAGAGGATTGAGCTCTAAAATTGATGGCTCCTCAATAGAGGGCTTAGCTGGAGGAGTCTCATGATTCTTCAAGTCCAAATCTAACTTCTTAGGAGCATAAAAATATGAACATTGACTATATGACGCATTAACCATATCCTCTTAATCATCCATGTCCTCAATATCCAAATTGGTGATCACAGTTGCCAAAGTTTTAATAGTGAATTTCTATTAAACTGACACATCAACCATATCGTCAATAATGTCAATTACAGAGATGACACTCATATCTCTAGGATGCTTCATAGATTTAAAGACATTGAAAACCACCTCTTCATCATTCATCTTGAACCGCAGCTCACCATACTCTACATCAACCAGTTCTCTCCCAGTAGCCAAAAATGGTAGCCCCAAGATGATAGGGACCTCAAAATCCACCTCACAGTCTAACATCACGAAGTCAGCTGGAAATATAAAATCTGCTACCTTGACTAGTACATCATAGAGTATCCTAATTAGCTTCTTGACCATACAATCTACCATCAATAGTTGTATAGTAGTCAGTCTAGAGGATACCAAGCCCAACTTCCTATAAATTTCAAGTGGCATCAGATTAATGCTTGCACCCAAATCGCAGAGAGCTTTAGAGAAATTGTAGGCCCAATAGTGCATAGAATAGTGAAAGCTCTAGGGTTTTTATTTCTCTCAACTAGCAAGCATTATACGACTGTACTACAATGGTGCACATTATATGCTGGCTCATAGATCACCATTTTCTTCTTAGTTACCAAGTCTTTCATAAACTTAGCATAATCTAGCATTTTCTCTAGAGCCTCAATTAGTGAAATATTCACGGATATCTGCTTCAACATAGGAATAAACTTATGAAATTTTTCATCCTCCGATTTCTTCTTCAACCTCTATGGAATGGGGGAGGTGGTCTAGGAATAGGCATAAACGCTTTAGGAATCACCTTCTCCTTCCCTCTTTCCTGAGAATCTTTTGTTGCATCAACTGGAGCTTTTTTGGTTTCTCCATTCTCAACCTCAACAATTGTTGCCTGGTCTCCATCAATCATATCCTGCTCCTCTCCTACTTTATTCACTATCACCCAAGACATTATGGGAACCTTTTATATTATTTTCTCATCATCAACATGCTCGTCTTTCTCCTTTAACATTATCTTAACACGTTGTGTGGTAATCGCCATGCATTGACCAATATTTTTCAGATTGGATAATGTATCACTCGGCAATGTACCTTTCTATCTCAAATTTACCGCTACAGAAATTCGACTAAATTGTTGCTCAAGATGCTTTATGGTAGTGTAATAGGAAGTAACCACCTGATTCATGCTAGATAGCTCACCATGAATGTCTTTGATCCTAAACTCAATAGATTCAGATTTAACCAACAACTTCTTAGATTTTCTTCTACTTTTGATCCAACAGATTCATTGTCTAATGGTTGATTATTTCAAGCTCCGGGTGGAACATATGAACCACTTTGATTATTTCTGTAGCCGTCTCTATCCCTCCAATTCCCTCTATCTCTATCATGCCTCTCATAATTATTATCACTGTAGTTGTTCCAACCTTGATTCCATTCCCGATGCCAAGAGTCTTATCTATACCCTTGAGCATTAGGAAAAGAACCCACTACCTGATCACCTAGAAAATTAGCCTCCTCCTCTGAGTCTGAATAATATTCTTTTGGTCATGGTGCTCTATCTTGTGAAACCACATCATTAACTTTATGAGCATCTTGTTTTACAATGAATTTTGCAATCAAATCCAATTGTGTTTTCATATGTGCCATCTTTTGTTCTCACTCCTCGTGTTTTGCCAAATCTGCTATAGACGTGCCAGTAAAGTGCCCAGTATCGACCACTTTGGATTTTTGGGTGTGCCATGCTCTGTTTGTCTTAGTCAACCGGTCAAGCAACTTTCTAGCTTGGGTATAAGTATTCAACATCATAGTGCCTCCAACAATATTTTTGGCCACAGACTTGTTCACCACATCCAATAATCTATAGAAACTCTGGAGTAGCACATGATCGGACAAACTATGTTTTGGACACTACTTGATATTCTTCATAAATCTCAACCAAGCTTCATGCAATGCTTCTCCTGGTAACTTTGTAAAGTTAGTGATCTCATCCCTCAATTTCAATATCCGGGATGGTGGAAAAAAATCTTTCTAGGAAAACTTCTGTCAGCTCAACCCATGTAGTAATTGACTCATCTGGCAGCTCATTCAACCAAATAGTGTCTTTCTCGATCAAAGATAATGAAAAGAGTCTGAGTTTGATGGTCTCTTGAGAAACACCCGGCAGCCTGTATGCCTTGCAGACTCCAATGAAGTTCAGCAGATATTGATTTGAATTGTCTGTTGGTAGGCCCTCAAATGTTCCTTTGATTGTCAGCAGGTGCATGATGCTGGTAATATTAAATTTTGCATTGGCACCAAGTGCGAGCAACACGATAGTACCATCAAAGGAAATATTAGCAGCCGCAGCAGCACACTGCTGAGCCTCTTGTTCCCTGAGTACTTATTGTTTCATCGCCCCTAAAGAAAAACAAAAGCAACAAGGAAAAGTAAATTAAGAAATAAGGATTATAAATAGAAATAATCACTATAGACAATTCTTAAATCGTATTCGCTGATTACAATGCCAAAATTTGATATGCTCAAATTATACCTCTAAAATAAGATATAAATCGGTCTTTGTCAAATATAGAATCCAGTTATGAGTCAGAGTCGAATCGTACTGAAAATATGGAAGAACTATGTTGGTAGTGAAATTTTGACTGGTATCGTTATTTTGAGTGGGATTTGTATTAAAATTAAAGTAACAGATGCTTAGAATATTTAGTAACCAATTGTCGAATGTTTATTTGTTGTTTGTAATCAAAGATGGAGAAGAAACTAGGATTCTGTTCTTCATGATTTTATAACTTAGCAAGTATATGCAACTAATGATCTATCCCGATGATATGCATGTAAAACTAATGATAGATTAATGGTTCAACTAAAGTCTGGTCGATCCATTCAAAAGAATTTCACTTGATCTCCGATCGATCTCACAAGTGTATAATTACTAAACTTCGTTAATTATTTCAGATTGATTATTCCTGTCGGTCTCAAATTATTAGATGAGGGTTGGTATCCTCAAATATCTATTTTTTTCCTAACCTATTACCTCTTTGGTCTAACAAGTAAAAGTTAATGGCGAGTTCTAACATTTACAATCGTTAAAAAGCAGCTAAAGCAAAGAGAAGAACAATACATGCCATATCACCATTCAAGAATCACTAATTATTTAACCTACATTTGTTAATTGATCATGGTTTTTACAATCCTTGTTATGATATTTAGCTACTTATACTTGAAATAATCACAAATGAATTCATAAGAGTTAACTTACTTGTATTAACTATGAAAGTTTCATGAATGATAGCCAAATTAATCCAAGAATCAAGAAGAATGAAAGAGCTTCATCTTAATTCTTAAAAGTCATGTAACAATGGTACAATAATCGATAACAGATCAAATTTTTTTATCTGAATTCTGTTGTTATCATTTCTCTTTAGTGGTTTCCCCACTTGAATCTTCTGTTAATCTCCTTATTGATATATGACAATCTCTCTCTGACCCTAAAATTTTTAGGAGGCTTATTACAAAGATTAACATCCTTCAACATATTATACCTGGCATAGCCTTTTTTGTCCAATACTTGAGCAGTTTCTACGACCTCCTCAGGTCCATTATATGTTGGCAGTTTATATGTCCTTGGGTACTTGATGAATGTTCCTGACTTCTTTTCAATTATTTTCTCTGACTCTAATGGGATTGTTATACTTATTCTAGAGATCTTTACTAGGTATTTCATGACCCTTAGGGGTTTATTCTCTCTTGAGAAATCAAGACACAACCCATTATTTCCTTTTCCTCAATTGAAGTAGAGTATAGCGAGCTTTGAAAAGTGATTGCTGAGGTTTCCTGACTGGTTTGATTTCTTGGTGATCTTGGATTATCTGTTTCTCAACCTGTTTTTATTTTTTGTTATATCCAGACAAATCTTCACATTATCGAGAACCCGACATTTCTTAAATAGATAAAGCATATTGAGATTGATTATTATCATATTTGCGATAACTTAGCTTCTGGGCTCATTTCTCTTCTATGTGTTTCCAATTCTGGACAGTTTGTTGACATCTTCATCAAATCCTTTTCTAGTGATGTGCACCATAAGCTTGTTGGCAAGCTTGGAGTCTTCCACCCTCCAGCTTGAGGGTGGGGGTGGGGTGGGTGGGTGTTGAGCCTAATTTGGATTCAGCTGATGATCCTATTTAGTACTAGCTCAGTTTCTATTTGTAATGAAGTAGGTCATTTGTATTGTTTAGCTGATCCAATTATAATAAGTATATAAGCACTGAATATGAATTTAAAACTAAAGAATTTAGCTTAAAAGGGTTTACAATTTTAAAAATGTTGTACATTTTTTTCTGACACATAAGTAATTAAATTAAAGTAGAACAAAAGAAACTTTTTTTTCTCGAAAATACCATTGCTGAAGCAGGCATGTCGATGGCTGCTGCCTGTTTCAACTGTTCAACTCTCTCTTATATAATATGAGATACTTTCAGATTGTGCAAATTATGTTTTGACAAAAATAAAATCTTCTCTCTCTTCTTCTTATTTCCCTTTCGATTTAGGGTTTTCGTCAATTTGATTCAGAGTTTGCCAGTGATTTTTTGATCCCAACACGATAGTACCCAAATTTTCTCCACTATCTAATATATTTATAATTAAAGAAAATAATATATTTTATGTGATTAATTTAACTCTATAATAGACAAAATGAAAACACACACAAATATTTTTTCAACATTTGAATCAAAAGTGTCTAATGATAACAATGTATTAGGTGTTATGGTGTTTAATTGGAACAAATTTTAATTTGAGTGTCTAAATGAAATATGGTGATAAATTTAAGAAACTTGACATGCATTAAGCCTACTATTAATACAAAGAAATTAAAACTCCAATGAATGCATTAAGCCTACTATTAATACAAAGAAATTAAAACTCCAATGAATTAAGGGACAGGTGGACATGAAGTTCCGGTTTTCACGAATAGGGTGAGTAAATCTTATTATTGTTTCTTGAATTGAAAAAAAATATCTTATTATTATTTCTTGTACTGTTGAAATTACAAGAATATGGTGAACTATCTTCTCACATCAGTTATTACCTTCTTTCTTCTTCTTCTTTTACATCAGTCATTACCTTTAGAATATGATGCAAAGAGTATTTCTAGATAATAGTTGACATGCTTTAACCTAGTCTTGTTGACATAATTATTAGACCTTCTGATTCGACTCTTTAACTAAAATTACAATCAAAAGAAGATAAAATACATCTTTAAAAAATAAAAGACATGACAACACTTGATTCTTTCTCTAGTTACAGTTTGCATGGCAGTAGCTAAATTATAACTAATCTCATACATTGTTTTCTATTAACGAGGTACTTTTTTCGCTTCTTTAAGGTGGGCTAAAAGCTGCAAAAACATAAAGTTTTTTTAGAATTAAGTAGTAACATGACAGGTGCCCTTAACGCGCACAGATGATAATCAATAATCATACAGACTAAAGTACAATTAGTTGGATAAAGGAAATTAGGTTTTGTTGAATTCTATGAATCATCTGTTCATTCTTGAAAGATAAAGAGTTACAAGGAAATAAATTGGGAAAATTAAATAAAATGATCCCATTGTTTTAAATTTCTTGATGAAAAAATAGCCCACTTATAATTTACTACCTAAAATGGCCATTCAGCCAAAGTTCTTATCCGAAATGGCCATTCGGTATACGCGCGGTATACATACGGTATGCTGCAACTATTTTTTTTAAAAATTTTTTGGCAGTATACATGCATATACATTACATATACATTGCATATATATGTGGTATACATGCATCTATTTTTTTTAAAAAAACTTTGGGCAATGGTACTTTTTCATAAAAACCCCTAAAATATATCGGATTTGACATGCCCAAATTTGAAAATTTCGAATTTTATCATTTTTGCTAAATTGTTTCCCCCAAAACTAGATAAATTTTGTGGCCAAACAAATTTTGTTAATTTTTTTTTTTTTTAAAAAAAAAGTGCTTGCAATATCTATGGCTAAACAAGTCCTAAGAGACAGGTGCACATGAAGTCCCGGTTTTCACGAAGAGGGTGGGTAAATCTTATTATTGTTCCTTCTTCCTTCACTAAAGTACGTAGAATATGGTGAAAAGAGTATTTGTAGATATACATGCTGATGATAATACTTGACATGCTTTAACCTAGTCTTATTGACATTAATTATTAGACTTTCTGATTTGACTCTTTTAACTTACAATCAAAAGAAGATAAAAATACATCTTCTTAAAAAAAGACATGACTACACTTGTTCTTTCTTTTTCTAGTTACTGTTTGCATGGCAGAAAAGTAAATCAAAACTAATCTCAGACATTTGTTATCTATTAACGAGGTACTTTTTTCGCTTATTTAAGGTGTGCTAAAAGCTGCAAAAACATAAAGTTTTTTTTTTTTCAGTTCATACTGTTAGTTAAGTAGAACATAATAAGTTGGTGAAGAAGGTAACATGACATGTGGCCTTAACGCACGCAGATGACAATCATACAAACTAAAGTACAATTAGTTGGAGGAATGAAATTAGGTTTTGTTGAATTCTATGAATCATCTTTTCATTCTTGAAAGATGAGAGTTACATGGAAGTAAATATATCGGATTTGACATGTCCCTTAAGGGGTCGTTTGATTACTAGGATTGGATACTAATTAAAATCTATATAAATTTTATATCAAATCTAGGTACTCCTCTCATTTCAATTTGTTTGACCTATTTTTTTTAGTTCGTTTCGAAAAGAATGACTCTTTCCCTTTTTAGCAACTCTTTAATTTCAACTTTTGACATGACAATGTTTAAGACCACAAGATTGAAGTGCATTTTGGTACATTTGATATATCTTTAATTTAAGATCACAAGGTTCAAATTTTTTCTTTATTTTCTTAAATGTCGTGCCAAATCAAAATAGATCAATCAATTCAAAACGGAAGGAGCATTACTTTTTCCATATAGGATATAAGGTTATAGTCTTGGGAATTAGGATATCCTTGTTCTAAACGAAATAATCCCTTATACATGTAGTAACTTTTTTTTTTCTAAAGAGAAATGTTACTCTTTAATTTATTTCTCTCTATTTATTTCAAGAAAAATATCAAATTTTAAAACTTTTATCGTAAAGTGCTTATAATTTTTTTGAAACATGTCATTATATTTATGTGACTATAAATTTTTTGAATTTGTGTTATTATAAGAAAATCTCATTTAAAAATATAGAAATTTGTCATTATCCTTAAAATGAACTAATAAAAAATTATTGTGGAATAAAGTGAAACGGAGGGACTAAATATGTATTTTAACCTATCATAACAAGTACTCCCTCCGTTTTAAATTGATTGACATGTTTTGACTTGGCACGAAGTTTAATAAAATAGAGAAAACTTTTGAATTTTGTGGTTCTAAATTAAAGACATGTCAAATGTACCAAAATGCCCTTTAATATGGTGGTCTTAAACATTGCATGTGAAAAGTTGGAATTAAAGAGTTGCTAAAAAAGAAAAGGATCATTCTTTTTTAAGCGAATTAAAAAGAAAAGAAGGTTAAACAAATTAAAATGAAAAAAGTAATTTAATAGTTTCATAGTACTATTATAATCTTTTACGTGATCTAATAATATAAAAATAAACATAATATCAATGAATTAAACTCCATGAAAAATGTTGTTTGAAGATGACTCTCGGATGGGACACTTGAATTGAAATATTGAAGCGCAATTTGCTGCTAAGGGTCGATAACTGCCCCACGCATGTGATAACTCACAGACATGTCCAACAAATTCTTCTCAATGTCTTCAACATTTCCCCTTTAGTCACGGTGGCATTTGAATCTTGTTTTGGCCCAGTTAATTTTGTGAAACTAGTCTTTGGAAAATAATTTCAATGTGTGTGGGGATTATTTTTATGAAAACATATTTGGTGTTATAAATAAGATGATAAAAACACAAGGCAAGAGATGCATAGAGACATGATTAGGATGGAGGGAGATTTCATTTCTCTCAAGTATGTAGTTTTGGTTCTACTTCACTTCCTATCACTAAATGTCTTTTAGGGTGGGGGTGGGTGATGTGCTTTAAAATTAGGACACATCCTACGTTTTTTACTTGAAGTTTTATACGTTCTTATGCTTGTTTTTATGTGTTTTACTGTAAAAGTATTATTTTGTAGGTTTTAGAAGTCAAAATGGCCAAAAGGAAGAGAAAGTAGAAAATTTCTGAAAAAGGGTGATCTACGGTCACAAATCAATTCACAGATTGCAGATTAACTGACATGAGGACTTACGGCTGGACTTACGAATTATGCATCGATATAAGATCTGTACGTCAATCCACGAGGAGAAGTTCAAAAACCTAAAGGACAGTCGACGACAAGTTTTAAAGACAATTCACAAGCTGCAGGTACATTGATTGGTTGTGGATTGAGTCGCAAATCGTGTCGGCAAAGCAGTTTGATATTTTGAGGATGCCAACTTTGTGGACCATTATAAATAATTTTTGTAGGGTCATTTTTTCAAGGATGACATTACTCACTTGTAAGCTTTAGTTTTTGAGTTCTAGTTCCAAATTTTCTCTCTCTAGTTTTTGAGTTTTGTGAAGAATAAGCACACCATTAATCTTTCAATCTTTTATCACGGTAAGTTTTATGAATACATTAAGAACACCATTAATTTTTCAATCTTTTATTGCATGCAGTAAGTTTTATCAATTCATTAAATTATTATTCTTGTCATTTTCTGTCACGATTCAAAAATCTGAGATTGCGATGACACCTACCTTAACCCAACCATGCTAGGTAAGCAAAATCTCAACAATCTAACTTAAGTAAAAGCAAATAGGTAAAGGATCAAAACGAATATCGAAGGACGCTTCATATACTCATAAATAAAGGGTAACAATATACAAAACTAACCCAAGACTCAGTTGTCAAGTGTACAAAAGTGACATCTATATAGAAATATCAAAACTGCAATGTATAGTTGTCCATAAAATAAATAAGACAGAAATAAAAAATAGAGGAAACTAGGTTAATCTCCAAAAACAAGAGCTCACCATAGCTTCAAAATTAAAAACTTTGCACAATCAAGGGCCGTGCTAACAACTCGTACCTAGATCTGCATTAGAAAGATGTAGAAGAGTACGATGAGTACAACCACTAGTACTCAGTAGGCATCATAGGTCAACCGAACTCAAGCAGTTATTGTATCGAATAAAGAATGCTAAAATAACTCTACATGCTGAAAAGTCCCAGCAGTTCAATAATACAGTCAATAAAGAGAACTTCAAGGAATAACAACGATAAATGAATTACAATGTGATAACGTTCAAAGGCACTCCTCAATAAAGAGAGTAAAAATGGTCACATGCAAAATAATATCCAACTTGAAGTCGGGGTCAAATCCCATAGAAAATAATGTAAAGAAAATTGAGAAAGCAAAGAATTACAATCACTTACTCCAATTCAAATGCAAAATGATACACTATTTTGGGCGTTTGCAATATAGAAACAAACAACGATACAAGTAACCAATAAAGGGATAGATTTGATCGATGACCTTCACAAGCAAGGATAACAAGGGATTTAGGAATTTAGAATCAATTTATATCCATACGATCCATTGTAAAGTAATATATTATCTACTTTCTAATTAATCATGGATCAATAAAAATATACCTTGAAACCTCAATTATATGCCAATATATCTTGATCATAAGCGAATATTTCTCAACTAGTTTTGTCGAACCTAGTGATACGCCCAAATTATACCTAACTTAAGAAGTATAAGTGATCATTGTAAAATATAGAACCCAATAAATGTTGGAGTCAAATCCCATAGAGAATATGATAAAAGTTAAGTCGTTAGTAGTTTACATGACTATTAATCGATGATTTCCGAAAAATGGGGGGAGTTATAACAATCAAACTTGTTTGTTCCTTGGTTATTTCAAATAGCAAATGACAAATATTAATGAGTAAAAATTAATACGAGAGGTGAACTATGAATGTGTTCACCATGGCTTCGTAACAACTTCAGGTCAATGTTCAAATGGATTCATTTCATAGGCATAATACGAAGTAATTAAATTCAATAATATGTCTCATCATTTCTCAACCAAATAGATGAATTTTCTTTTCAGTTCATTTGAACTTGAAAAGATGAAATACAAGATCAATTAATTCTCCAAGTTGATTAACTTGCTAAAGCATTATTTATTAGACTGAGGTTAGAGCCCCGAATCCTTATTGTTAATTATTTTTACCCAGTTTTAACTTCTTGATTAAAGCAAATCAAACCTAGACTTGTTGTAATATTTGCAACCATTAGAAAATAGTAAAAAAATAGAAAATTAACAACGTATAATGCATACAATGCGAACCCAATATCATAAACAACCTAAATTATTACTTTGCCATGGATCCCACAACCTTAGTTATGAGATTTTAGCCACTCATACTTTTAGAGGGAGAGAAAGAAATCATATTCATG
Organism: Jaltomata sinuosa; assembly: GCA_003996215.1. Classification (NCBI taxonomy): domain Eukaryota; kingdom Viridiplantae; phylum Streptophyta; class Magnoliopsida; order Solanales; family Solanaceae; genus Jaltomata; species Jaltomata sinuosa. Next base: position 1,196,617 of record QJPP01004356.1, read on the forward strand.
AATAGAAGAAGATTCATACAATGGATGAAAATAAACTTCAAATCTTCACTCAAACTTGAGCAACAATTTCCCAAAACCAATGATTTTTAAGAAGTAATATATATTTTTGTGTTTGTATGTTACTACTCATTCAAAAACCGATGAACAATATCGAATACAGAATAAAAAAATCCTTAATTAGCCCTAACACATGGTATTTATAGTTGTCTAAAAAAAGAAAATCCAAAAATAGAACTCAAAATTTTTGCTTTCATCCTAACGGTTTAGGCTGACGACTCACCAAAACTGTGAAGACTCACCACCTGAGCCATCACATGTTCCAGTGAGTCTAGCATTTCTGCCTTAGCTTGACGGATTGGGTGACGACTCATCACCTGAGTTGCCACTCAATCTAGTGATGTTGTCCGGCTCTGATTAGCTTGGAGGTTGGTGTGATGACTCGTCACCACCTTGATGATGAGTCATGGAAGTCATCACACCTAACAGTGAGCCATTTTCAGTACTTTTTTCATCCTTTTCTATCTTGGTTCAATTTTCTGCAAGTTAAATATAAAACCATCAAAATCAACAACGATTGCTTGAAAACTTACGTCTATTTTTGGTTAAAGGAGTATAATCTGTTGTAGAATGTCGGCACATTAACACCCTTAACTTAGAACATTCGCTTGTCCTCAAGCAACATGACAATAAAACAGAATAGATGACTCAACTATCAGAAACACAAAATGGATCTTATAGCAATCAACATGCATTCAATCAATTGAATCAAATTCATCCAAACCCCCGTACTACAAAAGTATTTGAGACTCCAACTAGTAGGGATCCAAGCATGTCATTATGATGTGATAGAGTAATCTACATACACACAAAATAGTTATCCCAACAGTCAGTACATGATAAAGGAATCCCGGTGCTCTCACTACAAAGAAGTACCACACATAAGATTTGGGACTAAGGAAGTTACACTCACACTCACAAAAGATTTCAAACAATGCACATGCGATACCATAGGCTTTCCCTTGCTATTTCATTTTAGTTCTTTAAACAGTCGATCAGGATCGCTACAGGACTTGTTTTGGCTTGTAATGAGGTTTCAGGTGTAGGTAGGATACATCTGGGGAATAGTGACTAAACCCTTCTTGGAACCATCGACCTATCATTTCACTCAGCTTAATCCATCCATTTTTATTCACCTTTGATTCTATTATTTTTAGCTACAGGTGTGGCCTTCTCAAACTTGATCTTTTTTTTTTCTTTTCACTCTTTTTTGTTTCTTTTCTTCCTTTTTCTTTCTTTCATTCTTTTTCTTTGGCACACACCTGTAGTTTTTATGCTATCATCAACCAATCTTTAATACACCCCATTCTTCTTATCATATACCTCTACAGTAGCCACTCTCAACTTAGGCTAATTGCCTGAGTTGAGGTGCACGATGTCCAAGGAGGGACCAGGGCCAAAATAGAGACTCAAACTTTTCGGAGGTGGCTCCTTTTTATTACAACTGCATGATTGCTACAGACTTAACTACAGACTCAACTTGACAAATCAACACAAATAAAATTTAATTAACAACCTAAACATGTCGGTTCTACTAGATAGCACACCAGAAGGAAAAGAAACATGGTAACAAAAATCCTCGGTGGTGACTCATCGATACCCCAACCCCCATCAAAAGAATTAAGCATTGTCCTCAATGCTACTGAAATCATTTATGTAGGTCAAGGGATAGAGATCCTTGTGAAGCCTAGGCTTTGGAGTCTGGTATAATGGTGGAGCCCGCAGAGGTCTCCGAAGTAAAAATAGTAATGCTAGTGTCGGTCAACGTGCTCAGCTCATTTACATCATCAGTCTCTCTGGTCTCATGTATAGCACTAGAGGAAGCCCACCCCGTTGGGCCCTGACTCTCTCTTGTTGCAACTCCTTATCTAATTTAGACTACTTCTTCTCCTTCTCCAAATCTCTCTCTTCTTGTGTTTTCTTCCTATGCTTTATCTTTCTCGACTTTCTCACACCACATTTCTCTGACTGTGGCTCTATAATTCCTAGTGGTCTCCCCATCAAATCCACTATTGTGTTATCTTCTTTTAACTCCACAATTCTGAAGTCGGGAAATAGGGATCTTGCCCTTGCTTGAGAGCTATGACATCAACTTTCACCTTCTTTAACTCAATGTCAAACTTGGCTAGGTCCGAGGCACTCATTTCTTACCGTCTAGCCTCCATTCGTGCTTTTATAGAATCAAACCTGTTACACAACCCCTTATAAGGTCTTAGAGCCTTCTGAATAGCAGCATCTATCATTGGCTTGAACAAGTCAGTCCAGGCTGTGATTTGCTTCTCAAATTTTTTCTATTTTTGTACCATTTTTACAAAATTGTGCGGACTCAGAGTACCGTGGCAGGGAGGCCCTTGAGGGAGTGTCAGAACTCTCACCTGTGGCAGTACTAGTAGTACTGGAGGTGGTCTGTGCAGTCTGTGGGTCAAAAATAGCAAGTGAAAACTCTGTACCTGATGGAGTATCAGCTGCCTCTGAAGTGCTATGAATTGGTATCCCTAAAGTTGGTGGCTTGTGGAACCTCAACTCATATTTCATATCATCTCTAGTCTTGTCGATGTTTTGCTTTGAGGATGCTGTCTCTTTATTTTCGATGCAACTCAATATTAGCACCTCTGCAAGCCTGCATAACTCAGTAACAAGGCACATGAAAGGTAGTGAAGATGTGACTTTGGTGGCTCTGGAATGCATTTCATCTGTAATAACCATCTCAAAGTTGATTGTGTACCCCGCCATTAAACTTTCTACCATAACGGCTCTTGAATCATCCAGATTAGCATCTTCGCCTGTAGGCAAAATTTGGAGTCTAACAATAACCCACCAAAACTTTGTTGTGAAGTTTAAGGATTGCTTTGATATTTGCTCTTTTGAATTTAGCCACACAGGTGTTCCCTCGGTTAGTATTCGAGCTAGCCATGATCTTTGCTGGAGTGTTGTGCTAACTTTGTCTACAAACTCAGGCATGCTAGTCGGAGGGGTGTATTCTGGACCAAAGAGGACTCTGTTGATCGTTCTCTAGGAGATGTCTACTTGTAATCCACGAATTGGGAACTTGTCCAGAATTGGTGTGTCCTTAAGCTTCTTTCCTTTATCAACCCTTCTCTCTAGAAATACCAAATAGTTGGCATAGAACTCATGCACTAACGTTGGGTAGTAAACCCCTAGTGGCTTGCTTATCCTTTCTAGCTGATACCTCTGGAATTACCTTTCAATAATTGAAAACTCAGGTAGATCTGCAGTTATAATTTGTACTTCCTCAGTAATAGGCCTTCTGTGGATCCTTGTTTTGGTTGGGAGGAGACCGTCTAAGTAATGCTTTTGGGCACCCTCAATTTCCGAATGTATTGATTCCCTGACATTTGATGTCTTGCACCTGAATGAACTGGTGCGTTTTCTAGATTCCTAGTGACCTCAGTACCACTATCGCTGTTTGTGCTGGAGCTTAAGCTATCACCTTCATCACTAGCACCACCACGTTCACCGCTAGATGACCCACTCTCCTCTTCGAACTGGGAGACTTGGGCTTTTTTCTTTGTGGTTAGCCTAGTATGGTAAGCCGGTATCTCAGTTGCCTCTACATCATTGTCTGACTCATCCTGTAATCCCCTTGTAGGGATTGACCTTTCTTTCCTTTTCCGTGCCCCACCTCGGGTTGGTTGCAACTTTGGATCCATTAAACCTGCACAGGGGAGAAAATTAGCTCACATGGGAAAAATGAAATCAAAGCAAGAAACTTACTGTTAGGGTTGATGGCTTGGGTGATGAGTCACCACAGGTGTGACAAGTTGCCACACCATCTGTCAGGATAAACAGAAGCAAAGTCATATTGGGTGCTCCTGTGATGACTTGGCTGATGAGTGACCACAAATGTGACATGTCGTCAAGCCAGTCATCACCTAAGGCAGTGGACTTTTTCATTTTTGTGCTCATGTGGTGGCTTTTCTGACGAATTACCACAGGCGTGAAGAATCGTCAGGCAAGTCGTCACCTGAATCAGTCGTCCAAACTCCTCTTTGAGGTAATTTTCTTGAACACTTTGTGTTCTTAAACACTTTGCTAATCCCTTTTGGTCTTTGATTGCTTTGCCACACTATTAAACATGTTTCTTTCACCCATGGGCTACGTCAGACTTCACCCAGGTATTTTTAAACATTAAGTTTCACGAGCAAAACAACACCATCAACCATTGACAATAACACACTGCCCACACGATTACCATAAATTTCTTCCTTTACTTTTGATGAACAAACTATTAATCCAATTTTGAAAAGATGAAGCAAAAATCATACCTTGACGTAGACGATTGACTATGACACTTTTCTCCTAGCACTTTGAATTAACAGAAGAGAACTCACAACTAACTTATCCACTATGACCAATCGGGGTTTCTTGTGGAGGAGAAGAGTGTATGAAGCTTTTGGTGAAGGAAGGAAGGTATATAGAGATAGACAAATTGGGTGTTTTTGATTGAGAAGGATTTAGGAATTAGAGTGGGAAGAGAAAAATAGGAGAAACCATTCAAATTTGGAATGGTGTGGGTTTTAATTGGAAATTAAACACTAAACGAGTCGGATTGTGTTTAGGGTTTTAGGAGTTGGTTTAGACTGGGTTAAGTTACAATAGAAATGCTTACTTGGGTTGGTGGCTCAGGTAATGATTTGTCACAAGGCTGATGACTCATCACAGGAGCTGCCAGCCTAAACAGTGGAGGAGCAAAAAAGGTCTTCACTTGGAGGCTTGTGTGATGGCTCATTACACCTGTGATGGTTCATTACGTGAGCCATCACACTTAAACAGAACCCCATCAAAACTTACCCTTTGTGATTCCTTGTGGTGATAACTTGTCACCTTCTCGATGACACATCACATGACTCGTCACCTTAAGCACAAAGTTGACTTTTTCGGCCTTCATCTGTACTTGTAGTGCCTGCACACTCAAACAACCACATTAAACAATTCCACAAATACAACCTACTCTAAGTTGATTTTACAATAATAAAATATGGGTTGCCTCCCATTTAGTGCCTGATTTAACATCGTGGCACGACTCGGGTATCTTGATTACTTAGACTTTATCAAGATACACCACTGACAAAACCTTAACCTCCTCCTGGAAGCTAATATACTGCTTGACACATTGTCCATTCACTTTGAAGTATTCCCCGTCCTTGTTTTCTATTTCAACAACACCGGACAAGAATACTTGGTTAACTTTGAAAGGCCCGAACCATTTGGACTTGATCTTTCCAGGAAATAATCTGAAGCTTGAGTTGAATAATAACACTAGGTCCTCGACCTTGAATTCCCTCTCCTCGATTCTTTGATCATGATATAGCTTCTTTTTTTCCTTGTAGAGGGCATACCTCTCATAAGCTCTCAGCCAGAACTCATCCATCACATTTAGTTGTTCCAACCTCAACTCCGCAACATCGTTCCAGCTAAGATTCAGCTTCTTGAGCACCCAAAGGTCCTTATGCTCAAGTTTGACAGGCAAATGATATGCTTTCCCAAAAACTAGTTGATAAGGAGACATACCTATCGGTGTTTTGAACGCCGTTTGATACGCTCAAAGTGCATCATCAAGATTCCGTGCCCAATCCTTTTCATTAGTATTCACCGACTTTGCTAATATTGATTTGATTTCACAATTAGACACTTCTACTTGCCTACTTGTTTGCGGGTGATATGGAGTGGACACTTTGTGCTGCTTCACACCGTACTTAGACAAAGTAGCACAGAACACCTTGTTGTAAAAGTGTGACCTTACATCGCTTATCATTGTATGAGGAGTGCCAAACCGAGAGAAGATGTTTCTCTTCAAGAATGCAGCCACACTTTTTCCTTCATTGTCAACCAATGCTACAGCTTCCACCCACTTTGACACATAATCAATCGCTACCAAGATGTACCTATTACCATAAGATCTCATAAATGGGCCCTGTCGCACCTCATTTTTCTCGCGAAAAGTGGGCCATCGATGTGACAACTCTTTTTTGGATTAAAAGAGCGTGAAGAGTCGCCACCTAATGAATTAAGATGCGTTAGGGAACCATTCTAACTAATTATGATTAAATTAATTTTAAAAGTCTGCACAACCAGAAATCGGGTAAGGGTTCAAATTACCTCAAAAGGAAGGTGTTAAGCACCTTTCGAGGTCCACAAATGTGGGTCCCTGCCAAATTTATTTTTATGTGGGGATTAAGTGATAAACAAAGGTCAACAAATTATTAAGCTAAGATGACTATGTGTTTAAACAAGTAAGCCTTTATTTTAAAATAAGTGATTAAATCAAAGTAATTATTAAAATCAAGATGAGATGGTTGCACATATAAATTACAAATAAATAAGTAAATAAAAAGAAACAGATAAGCAGGAAAACAGAATTGACACAATGATATAGATAAAAGGCCTAATTACTAGGTGATTTAATTAACTACCCAGACATTTAAAAACATAAGGAATTAATAAAACTACAAAGTCCGTACGTTGGAGAGTAATCGCTCAACCTCATGCGAAGTCGTGAGAGACCTCTTAGTCAAAGTGCAATGACTATTGAGCTATAAGTGTATCATGTAGATCACTCCCTACGTAGGAGGAAAACAAGTTGGAGGAGGAGGGTTTTTAGCCTAAAGGATCACCCTGTGAAACATAAATTAATACTCCACAATCCAATTAAGAATTGTTCGTATTAATCAGCGAGAACAGACTGTCATCTTCGACTACCCACCTAGGTTGGTTATTAAGGTTGTTATTAATCTTAAGAGCGGACTAAAGAAATAAAAAGACTAACATACCTTAATATACCTACCCGTCCCGACTTAATGTCCAAGAGGCATTGTACTTACTATTTTGGATATGGGTCTAAACAAATAAAATCTTAAGGTTATTAATTAGACTCGAGATTAAGCGTCATGAAAAACATACAAAGACTTTAAACAAATAGCACATAATGGTTTCATGTTAGCCTCTCAATAAGTGATTAAACAATGCTTCAAAAATTAACACTTTAATATAATTAAACCTACATGCATGATTCCTAGTGATTGAACATATGCGACCATTTATTATTAATTAAATCTTACAAGCATAATATCTAATTGCTTAGTATGCTGGAAAAAAAGATTTAGTTCTATTAACAGAATATTCAGTTATTTATAATGCTGAAATTGATTTTAACATGCTGAAACTAACAACCAAACAAATCAAAATGCTGAAACAGGTTTTAACTCACGTATGATTTTTAATTTAGAGCCGTAACTGATTTAGTCTTATAGGCATGGCTTCTATTTGTTTAATATTGAACCAGATTAAGGCCTATAATAATTAACTAACATGGCATGCTAAAACAAATTCGAATTCTGGCAACTAAACCAATTAATATGCTGAAATAAGTTTCATAACCTGAAGGCACGGTTTCTGATTTAATATGCAGGCTGATTTGGTCTTAAACATGAGAACTAATTATATCGATACTTAATCTTATGGGCATGATTTCTAATGATGAAGACATGCAGAAAATTTGTTAATAAAATTTTATGAGCAAAATCTCTAATTATTTCAACATGTCAAAAATAAAATTAATTTTGCAAGTCCGGTAGCTAATTAAACTGAATGTTAAAACATATTTTTAACTTAAAGAAAATGTGGTTTCAAATTTAAAAGCTGAAACAAATTTAAACTTATAAACATGGTTTCTAATTTAAAATCGAAATGAATTTAAAACCTATAGGCATGATTTCTAACTTAAAATGCTAAAACTGATTAGTCTTATAGACATGATATCTACACATTATTATCATATTTAAATAAGCTATGAATTGATTTAATCCTACAAGTAAAGTAATTAATTAATTTAACATGCTGAAGACTTATTTAAATTTATATAGGCAGGATATCGATCAAACATTTTAAATAAAACAGGTAGCATGTAGTTCGCCCCTCCCCCATAGAAGTACCCTAAATTCATTTATTATCAAAGTTTATACAATAAATATTACAGATCGAATAAATGAATGAGAAAATAATTAAAAAGAAAATAAAAGAATCCAAGTCTTTGGAGACTCCCAAATCCCGGGCAACTCTTCACTGTGTAACCCATCATCTAACAGAAACCTATCAAATATAGAATAAGATTCGAAAGATCCTAGTATGACCCATAAAACTACCCTTGACATGTCAGAGTTTCTAAGAATCTCACGGATTCTAGGCAGTGCTTACGCCAAGGGATGGGGATACCTTGGGACCTCTGTATTCTCTAAAATAACATGAAGATAAACCAAACCAGAACCAGGGGTAAACATATAAGCTAACCAACAACAGACAAGAATATGCTAGTCTCTTTGCAAGTAATAATAGCTTATGACTAAGAAAAACGTATCCAGTCAACGGGAAGCAGCTTTTAGGCATAAATCCTATAGGCATGTCTTCTAATGGCCCACAAATTTGACACAGAGATATTGAAGACATATATAGAACAATCATAGATAGACATAGATGGATTAAAATACATGTTCTAAACTACAAGTAATCCTGTATATGGATTGAAATCTACATCGATAGAAACTAACTAGATAGCCGCAAACAACAAAAAAATATTCAAAGTCCAACACTTAGCAATCAATAAGCTTGCCCACAGAGAAGAGAACTCTTAAGATCTGAGAGTAGTAATGAGTAAAGTCTGAGTGATAATGAAAAGATGGGACTGTTTATATAGTCCCGTTGCCAGCAAGAATAGGGAGAAAGAATATTTTAAAATCAATTAAAAGAAATCCTTTCCTTAAACATATTAGTAGAATCAATTAGTAGTAGGAAAATCAGGCCTAGTTTACCATAAATACATGAGTATTAAGGTTATTTCATAATAAAAGAGGCAAAGAAATATACTTTCCTTTTCGGAAGAAATCAGTTTCATTTTATTGCAAAATCCGAGCAAATTTTAAATAAATTAGTGAATTTACTACAAACTTTCCCAAAATCAAGCAATTGAATTAATTAGATGGTAAGACAAATAAACACTTTACCATATTTAGCCGAGTACTAAGGCTGTTATAATCTACATAAGGAGGAAAAATCAATCAAGAACAATCAAGCATCAAAACTATTCCAATTCAAATAAGGAAACAGGATCAATTAGAGGTACAAAGACATGGTGAAATTAGTCAGTAATGATCTAGAATTATGGAATGTATCAAGACTTAAATCTGTTCAAGTACAAATTCTAGAAAAGGGATAGGCAAATAAGATGTCAAAATTGCTAGCAATAAACAAGTACCAAGATTATCTCACTCGTACAAGGAAAAAATAATAAAAATCATGCTTGGATTGATCAAATATGTCCTAAAGTAATCAAATAATGAGCCTGGAGGACTCCTAATCACAGAATCAATCAAGTGATAGGATCATAGCAATTTTTCTCTTCTCATGCTCATAAACAGGCCATATAAGACTTCCTTAGAACTAAGCATAAGTTCCCAAGCTATGAACAAAATTGCATTCCAATAATAAGGTATGGCTTAACATGTAGAACATATCGGAGCGATGAAGGGCAGCAAGCAGAGGTAAACCAAACCAATCCTATAACGACCGGGTCCATTGTTATGGGTAAACTTTTCGTGTCAAGTTTTAGAGTTAAAAAACTCCGGGTTTGGGAGTTTAAAATTCTGAGCTAGGCTAACCTCAGCCAGTTTTGGAGCGAGGTATAGTCTAGGGAAATTTGGGTGAGGATTGCGTTAGATATCTTGATTTGAGATAGTTTTACACGTAGCTAAGACATAAAAGAGTTCAGGGGATTTTTCGGAATCGAATTTGGGTAAGTAGAACTCTCGGAATCAAGGTTGACGTGAAGAGATTGTTTTAAAACGTCGGGAAAATAAGTGTGTTGTAAAATGAACTAGTTTTGGAGATTTTACGATTTTATATCCCGTTTCAACCACTATAGTGGTTGACACTCTGCCATAGTGACCTCCATTGTAGCAGAGAAATTACAGCTACAGCGGAAGTCAACGTCAGTCAGCCTCCGCCATAGCGGAAGACTCCGCTACGGTGGTACCACTTTAGCGGAGTGGACCGCTATAGCAGAGCGTGATGGGATTTAATGCAGAAACTTCTCCAAAAACATTCAATTTTCACAAGTTTATTTGGGAGAAGGGCTAGGGCGATTTCAGGCATTTTTCCTCCATTCTTAATCATTTTTCTTCCCTAAGGTAAGGTTTTCACTCCCCGAACTCCATAATATTTTTCCTATATGGTAGGATTGCTAGGAGTGGACTTGGGAAAAGGTTTGAAATGACTTAGGAGGGTAGAATCCAGGGAAAAAGGAGGATTCTACGTGTAGAAGTTCTTGGGTGTTGCTAAATTTACTATTTTATGATCATGTGACCTTAATTTCCTAATTTTATCCGTAAAAATGGTAGAACTAGGTGAACTAATGGTGAAAAGACAGAAAAAGGGTGGAATAATCATGGGTGGCCTGGGGTTTAGGATTATAAGTAATCCGGGTGAAATTTAAACCGTAAAGATTAATTATTGGTTATTGTGTGTTGTTTTAGACCAAGAACCGGCAAGAACTTCAGGAAACGGGAAAGCTCTGGTTGTGTAAAGCTTTGGATCATTTCGAGGTAGGTGATGATTTGCTTTCTATATGTTGTGTGTGTTTAAGTAGTCTTGTCTATGTATTTGTATGAACTGCATTGCTTAGGAAATGATTAGAACTGTCTAATAGTCCTGTTAGCAGTCTAGGAAATTGAACGTTGTATTATGCCTGTTGGTTTTAAAAGTTGATTGTTCATTTTTGTGACTGTGGATTATTTGACTTTGGTTGGCTCGGGTACCATGCCTGGTACGGGGTAATACTAATGGTTGGCTTGGGTACCATCCCTGGTACAAAATATACTAACGGTTGGCTCGAGTAACACGCCTGGTATGGGATAATACTAACAGTTGGCTCGGGTACCACGCCTGGAACGGGTTTACCTTATTGTGTTGTTGCATCTTTATTTAATGGTTTCTTGAGTGGACCGGGTTGTGAACTTGAATTCTGGTTGCGTATTTGTGTCCTTGAGAGGCCGGGTTATCACATTGCTTTACGAGTTGGTCTTGGTGTAGACCGAGTGGTTTGTCTGACACTTAGGTATTATCTAGAGAGGATCCAGGGTAGGTCCGGGATATGTAGCAGAATATGACTGTTTGTGTTATGGATTATGGATCATAACTCTGAAGTGATTTACATGTGGGATAAGTTAGGTAGATACTTGTAGTCTAGGAATACCTGTTGACTTGCCTATGTGTTTTCTGTACTCTTACTTGATTTCTGTACTTTTCCGTACACTATTTTACTTAGAACTGGCTGATGATCCTACCAGCACATGGTGGTTATTACTGATACTGCACTTGCTTATCTTTTTGTGTGTACAAAAAATCTTTCGGCGGTTGACGCATGACCTCACTTGTAGGCCATACACTTCAAGATATCAAGGGTGAGCTGTTCGATCGAGCTGCCTTGGTTTCTTTCTTATTGGTTATAGCCCACTTATTTTGGGCTTAGACTATTTCTTTTGTTTTGGGGTTGCATCCCCGTACTCTAGTTTGATAGATGTTTTTGGTACGATGACTTTCAGATTCTAGAGAGGGATTTCCGCAGTTTATTTTATTTATTTATAGAGTTGGTTTTATTCAAGATTGAATGCTAGTTTACTTTCTACACTGGTTTTAAGCTGTTAGGCTAGGCTAAGAGTTGTACTCTAATGGTTCGCTCATCCGGGGGTTGGGTGAGGCCACTCACGATGGTCGGGGTCGTGACAAAGATGGTATCAGAGCCCTAGGTTCATTGATCTCGTCATACCAAAACAAGTCTAGTAGAGTCTTGCGGAACAGTGCGGAGACGTCCGTACTTTTCTTCGAGAGGCTATGGGACTTTAGGAAACTATCTCTTATTTCTTCCATCGTGCTATAACTTGATTCCAATTAGTATCTGGTGATACAAATTGGTATCTGACTCTTTCACTCTTGTTTTTGCAGATGGTTAACATGAGAAACAATGGAGCTAGACCGATGGTCCCAGCAGCGGGCCTGACTGTCCGTGGTAGAGGTAGGGGAAGGGGCAGAGGACACAGTAGATCCATGCCCACCAGGGGTGGAGCTCAGGTTGCTGCAGGAGCATGATAAGCAACCCCTCCCCTACCTCAGGAATATGTTGTCGAAGATGTGGAAGTTGTTGTGGAGGATGATGGGGCATAGGTTGCGGTAGAGGCGGCACCGACTGAAGGTGCAGGCCTTCCTTCTATGACACTAGAAGCATTTTAGCAGGCTTGGAATATCTTGAGTGGTTTGGTTGGTGCTGGAGCCATACCCGCGGCACTTGCAAATCAGGCTCTGGGCACTCAGCCAGCAGATCCTACAACTCCTAGGATGGATGCAGCTTCAGGCACAGGTGACTTCTTCAGGCCAATGCTAGTCCCAGTGATGACAGGAAATGAACATGAGATGCTGACCAAGTTTCTCAAGCTGAAACCTCCTACGTTCCAGGGTACTTACATGGAAGATGCTTATGAGTTCATACTGGATTGTTATGAGAGTCTGCACAAGCTGGGCACTGTGCAACAGTATGGGGTAGAGTTGATCACATTTCAGCTGTAGGGTGATGCCAAACAGTGGTGGAGATCTCATGTGGAGTGTCGATCGTCCGTTTTACCTCCACTGACTTGGGAGCAGTTCCATTCTCTTTTCTTAGAGAAGTACGTACCCCGTACTTTGAGGGACCAGAAAAAGGATGAGTTCTTGAATTTGGAGCAGGGTAGCATGTCAGTCTTTGCTTATGAGGCAAAGTTTCATGCCTTGTCTTATTTTTCTACGCAGTTGCTGGGTTCTGAGGAGGAGCGGGTTTGGTTGTTTATCAAAGGTTTAAATACTGAGCTTTAGGTACTGTCGGTGAACATGACTCCTTTAGGGAAAGGCTTTAATGATGTGGTGGATTATGTGAAGAAACTTGAGGGAGTCAGGCAGACGGGGCAGGCTAAGGTGTTAGACAAGAAGCCCCGGAATGAGGGAAATTATGGTGGTTCATACTCCAGGGGTCAGAATCAGCAGGGATACTCATCCCGTCTTATTCAGTCAGCTCTGCCAGCTGCTATAGGTGGTTGTCCGGGAGCTAATCAGCATTTTTCAGCTCCTAGAGGCCAGGGAGCTTCTTATTCATCTGCTAGTAGGCCTGCACTTAATCGTGGTTGCTTCTATTGTGGTGATCTGGTCTACTTTAAGAGGGAGTTCCCTCATAGGCAGATCGGTAATCAGGTTCAGCAGCAGCCAAAGGCTGTGGTCCCGGCAGGTAGATGTGGTCATGCTAGAGATCGTCCACAAGGTGGGCGAGGTAACTTTCAGGTAGTCCGAGGAGACAGAGGGAACAACAGCGCGAGAAGGGGTGTGGCGCAGTCAGCTAGGGAGGTTGCCCAGATTGATGATAGGGCTCACTGCTATTTATTTTCAGGAAGGACTGAGGTTGAGGCATCAGATGCAGTAATCACAGGTACCATTCTCGTCTGTGATAAAATGGCTTCGGTGTTATTTTACCCAGGTTCTACATATTCTTATGTGTCTGTGAATTTTGTGTTGGTTCTGGACTTTGTATGTGATATCCTTGATTCCTCTATCCATGTTTCTACCCCACTTGGAGAGTCGGTTGTGGTGACTCATGTTTATCGTAACTGTTCTGTTATTTTTGTAGGGTTGCATACTTGGGTAGACTTGGTAATCCTAGATATGGTTGACTTTGAGGTGATTTTAGGCATGACCTGGTTATCCCCTTATCATGTCGTGTTAAATTGTAACACCAAGACTGTGGCTCTAGAGATTCCGAGTAAGGAGAGGCTAGAGTGGGAAGGTGTGTACAGGTCTAAGCCGGTCAGGATTATATCATTCGTTCAGGCTAGGAAGCTAGTGGGGAGAATGTTTCTAGCCTTCTTGGCTCATCTCCAGGATGATAGTGTGGATTCCCCCTCTATTGAGTCAGTTCCAGTTGTTTCAGAGTTTCGAGAGGTGTTTCCAGTGGATTTGCCTAGTATGCCTCCAGACAGGGATATTGACTTTTGTATTGACTTGGAGCTGGGCACTCATCTCATTTCCATTCCTCCGTATCATATGGCTCCAGCAGAGTTAAGGGAACCTAAGACTCAGTTTCAGGAATGCCTAGATAAAGGATTTATCCGTCCCAGTGCTTCACCTTGGGGTGCTCCGGTATTGTTTGTAAATAAGAAGGATGGTAGTATGCTGATGTGCATAGATTACAGACAGTTTAACAAGGTTACCATTCAGAATAAGTACACTCTACCCCATATTGATGATCTGTTTGACCAGTTATAGGGTGCATCAGTATTTTCGAAAATTGACTTGAGGTCAAGGTATCACCAGTTAAAAATTAGGCCTGAGGACATTCCTAAGACTTCTTTTCGGACTCGCTATGGGCATTATGATTTCTTAGTAATGTCATTTGGTTTGACTAATGCGCCGGCAACATTCATAAGTTTAATGAATGGGGTGTTTAAATCTTACTTGGATTAGTTTGTCATTATTTTCATTGATGATATTTTGATCTTCTCCAAGAGTAGGGAGGAGCATGTTGAACATCTCCGTATAGTGTTGGACATTTTGAGACGTCAAAAGCTTTATGCGAAGTTCACCAAGTGTGAGTTCTGGTTGACTTCAGTAGCATTCTTGGGGCATGTAGTGTCAGAAGAGGGGGTGATGGTAGATCCCCAGAAGATAGAGGTAGTCAAGAGTTGGGCTCGACCTAGCTCTATGACTGAGGTGAGGAGTTCTGTTGGGCTTGCAAGTTATTACCGGAGGTTTGTTAAGGATTTTGCCTCCATTGCTACTCACTTGACAAGGCTGACACAAAAAGATGTTCCATTTGTGTGGTCCGACAAGTGCGAGGAGAGCTTCCAAAAGCTCAATACACTTCTGACCACGACTCCTATTTTGTCCTTGCCGATTTAAGGTAAGACTTTATTGTTTACTGTGATGCTACACATTCTGATTTGGGTGCTGTGTTGATGCAGGATAGGAATGTGATATACTATGCTTCTAGGCAGTTGAAGGTGTATGAGAGAAACTATCCTACTCATGATTTAGAGCTGACAGCGGTGGTCTTTGCACTCAAGATTTGGCGACACTATCTCTTTGGTGTAAAGTGTGAAGTGTTCAATGATCATCGCAGTCTGCAGCATGTCTTCACTCAGAAAGATTTGAACCTGAGGCAGAGGAGGTGGATGGAATTGTTGAAGGATTATGATGTGTCTATTTAGTACCATCCGAGTAAGGCTAATATGGTGGCAAACGCATTGAGCCAGAAAACAGCTAGCATGGGCAGTTTGGCTTGTCTGGGGGTGTACAAACGACCACTGGCAAGGGAAATTCAGGCATTAAAGTCCAAGTTCATGCACTTGGGTATTTCAGAGCAAGGTGGGATCTTGGCTAGTGTTGAGGTCAAATCCACATTCATAGAGGAGATAAAGGCCAAACAGTTTCAGGATTCACAATTGAGCAGGCTTCGGGGCAAGGAAATATCTGGAGAGTTCGGGGAGGCCATGTTGGACTCTGGCAGTGTGTTAAACTTTAGAGGAATGATATGTGTTCCTCGAGTCGATGACATGATTCAGAAAGTGTTGGCATAGGCTCAGGGTTCGCGTTACTCAATTCTTCCGGGTGTAACCAAGATGTACAGGAACTTGAGGCAACTTTATTGGTGGCCTGGTATGAAAAGGGACATAGCTGATTTTGTTTCCAAGTGTCAGAATTGCCAGCAGGTAAAGTATGAGCACCAGAGACCTATATGACTACTTCAGAGGATGCCCATTCCAGAGTGGAAGTGGGAGAGAATAGCCATGGATTTCGTGGTGGGTCTCCCCAAGACCTTGGGGAAGTATGATTCTATTTGGGTCATTGTTGATAGACTGACCAAGTCAACTCACTTCATTCCGGTCAGGGTGGATTACAATTCGCAGCAATTGGCTAAGGTCTACATGAAGAGGATTGTGAGATTGCATGGAGTGCCACTGTATATCATTTCAGACAGGGGTACGCAGTTTACTTCCAAGTTTTGGGGCACTCAACTCACCTTTAGTACAACCTTCCATCCTCAGACTGATGGTCAGTCGGAGAGGACAATTCAGGTATAGGAGGACATGCTGAGAGCATGTGTGATTGACTTCGGGGGTCATTGGGACCAGTTTCTACCATTGTGTGAGTTCTCATACAACAATAGCTATTACTCCGGTATTGACATGGCACCGTTCGAGGCTCTGTATGAGAGGAGTTGTAGGTCACTGATTGGGTGGTTTGAGGAAGGCTATGTGAAACCTTTAGGCATAGACTTGGTAAGTGAAGCACAAGAAAAGGTAAGAGGTATTTAGGCCAAGTTACTAGTTGCCCAAAGCAGGCAGAAGGAATATGCGGATCTCAAGGTCAAGGATATGGAATTTCAGGTTGGTTAACAAGTGTTGCTGAAAGTGTCACCAATGAAGGGAGTTATGCATTTTGGTAAGAGGGGCAAGCTCATCCCCCATTTGATCGGTCCATTTGAGGTTCTTGAAATTGTGGGGCCAGTGGCTTACAAGTTAGCACTGCCGCCTAGTTTGTCGGGTGTCCATCCGATATTCCATGTATCCATGCTTAAGTGATACCATGGTGATGGGGACTATATCATCAAGTGGGATGAGGTGTTACTTGATAAGGATCTTCGCTATGAAGAGGAGCCAATTCTGATTCTTGATCGGAATGTCCGGAAATTGAGGACAAAGGTGATCAGTATGGTAAAGATTCAATGAAAGCATCATCCAGTTGAGAAAGCTACTTGGGAAACCAAGAGGGACATGCGAGACAAGTACCCTCACTTGTTTGAGGATACAGGTACTACTATTTCTTTCTTTATCTTTCCATATTTTTGGGTTGATCATTTGGGGATGAATGATGGGTAAATTGGTATCTGTTGTAACGATCGGGTCCATCGTTACGGATAAACTTTTTATGCCAAGTTTTAGAGTTATAAAACTCTGGGTTTGGGAGTTTGAAATTCTGGGCTATGCTAGCCTCGGTCAGTTTTGGAGCGAGGTATAGTCTAGGGAAATTCGGGTGAGGATTAGGTTAGATGTATTGATTTGAGCTAGTTTTCCACGTAGCAAAGACATAAAGGAGTCCGGAGGACTTTTTGGAATCGAATTTGGGTAAGTAGAATTCCCCGAATCAAGGTTGACATGAAGAGGTTATTTCAGAACGTCGAGAAAATAAGTGTGTTGTAAAATGGAGTAGTTTTGGAGATTTTATGACTTTTTGTCCCGTGTCAACCGCTATAGCGGTTGACACTCTGCCAAGCGACCTCCACTATAGCGGAGAAATTACCGCTACAGCGGAAGTTAACATCGGTCATCCTTCGCCATAGCAGATGACTCTGCTACGGCGGCACCGCTATAGCGGAGTGTGACAGGATTTAATGCAGAAACTTCCCCAAAAATATTCAGTTTACACAAGTTCGTTTGGGAGAAGGGCTAGCGCGATTTAAGGCATTTTCCTCCATTCTTCATCATTTTTTCCCCTAAGGTAAGGTTTCTACTCCCCGAACTCTGTAATACTTTTCCTATGCGGTAGGATTGCTAGGAGTGGACTTGGGGAAAGGTTTGGAATGACTTAGGGAGGGTAGAATCTGGGGAAAAGGGGAGATTCGATGTGTAAAAGTTCTTGGGTGTTGCTAAATTTACTTATTTATGATCATGTAACCTTAATTTCCTAATTTTATTCATAAAAATGGTAGAAGTAGGTGAATTAATGGCCGAAAGCCCGGGAAAAAGGGTGGAATTATCATGGGTGGCCTGGGGTTTAGGATTATACGTAATCCGGGTGAAATTTAGGCCATAAAGATTAATTATTGGTTATAGTGTGTTGTTTTAGACCAAGAACCAACAAGAACTTCGGGAAACGGGAAAGCTCTGGTTGTGTAGAGCTTTGGATCATTTCGAGGTAGGTGATTGTTTGCTTCCTGTATGATCTGTGTGTTTAAGTGCTCTTAACTAGGTATTTGTATGAATTGCATTGGTTAGGGAATGATTAGAAGTGTCTATTAGTCCTGTTAGCAGTCTGGGAAATTGAACGTTGTATTGTACCTATTGGTTTTAAAAGTTGATTGTTCATTTTTGTGACTGTGGATTATTTGACTTTGGTTGGCTCGGGTACCACGCCTGATACGGGGTAATACTAATGGTTGGCTCGGGTACCACGCCTGGTACGGGATAATTCTAACGGGTGTCTCGGGTACCACGCCTGGTACGGGTTTACTTTATTGTGTTTTTGCATCTTTATTTAATGGTTCCTTGAGTGGACCGGGTTGTGAACTTGAATTGTTGTTGCGTATTTTGTCCTTGAGAGGCCGGGTTGTCACATTGCTTTACGAGTTGGTCTTGGTGTAGACCGGGTGGTTTGGCTAACACTTAGGTATTGTCTAGAGGGGATCTAGGGTGGGTCCGGGATATGTAGCAGAATATGACTGTTTGTGTTGTGGATTATGGATCATAATTGTGAAGTGATTTACATGTGGAACAAGTTAGGTAGAGACTTGTAGTCTAGGAATACATGTTGACTTGCCTATGTGTTTTCTGTACTCTTACTTGATTTCTGTACTTTTCCATACACTGTTTTACTTGGAACTGACTGATGATCCTACTAGTACATGGTGGTTGTGTATTGATACTGCACTTGCTTATCTTTTTGTGAGTACAGAAAATCTTCCGGCGGTTGACGCACGACCTCACTTTTAGGCCAGACACTTCAAGATATCAAGGGTCAGGTTCCAACTTATTTCGGGCTTAGACTATTTCTTTTGTTTTGGTGTTGCATCCCTGTACTCTAGTTTGATAGATGTTTTCGGTATGATGACTTTCAGATTCTAGGGAGGGATTTTCGTAGTTTATTTTATTTATTTATAGAGTTGGTTTTATTCAAGATTGAATGCTAGTTTACTTTCTACACTGCTTTTAAGCTGTTAGGCTAGGCTAAGAGTTGGACTCTAATGGTTCGCTCATCCGGGGGTTGGGTGGGTGCCACTCACGATGGTCGGGGTCGTGACAAATTCAAACTTAAGACATGAAGCGGAAAATTATAAATTAAATCCAATACAAAAATGACTCATCAGGTTTCAGGCTTAGAACATAATAACAATAATACAACACATGTTATTAATAAAATCAGCTTCACCAACAGAACAAGCATGTATTTCGAGTAATGGATCATAAAAATGGGGTTCTTCACATACGACAGTCCACATGAAATAATTATCACAACATCATAGGGTTCAAGCACAAATTCTTAGTCAAAATTTACCACTTTCACATATCTAAAGATCTGGTAACAACAAGAAAAGAAGATGAAATTAAATCATGAATGAGACTAAACTAGAATGGGTTTAAAGTAAAGGTTTGAAAAATCGGTGGAGCGATGGAGCGGTGGAGCGGCGGACCTTTGTCGGCTCGCCAGCGGCCGGAAGAGGGTGACGGCGGCGTGGAGATGAAGAAGGGGAGAGGAGAAAGGTGGCGGCATGGTGGAGTAGAAATATGATTTTTGGGTTAAGGGTTTTGGGGGAGAGTATAATTAAAAGGAAAGGAAGGGTGAGAATTGATCTCGGCCGTTGATCATATGAAATCAACGTCTAAGATTTAATAGCAATTGAAATTGAAATTAGGATTTAAAATTGGGCCAAATTAGTTCAAATTTGGGCTAGAATTGAAATAAATTGCATAAAAAGGGGATAGGATTTAATAAATTGGGAAGGAAATTACAAATTTGGACTACTATCTTAATAACAATTAAACATATAATTTAGAAAATAAATAGTATTAGTAATCAAATAATAATGCGGTAGTAAATTATAACAAATAATAATAATAATAATAATAATAATAGAATCAGTTAAATAATAATGTTAATAACACTAGGAATAATAATATCGATAAAATTATTTTGTCAAATTGCATACGTAAAATCAATGTAACATAACTTTTAGACGAAATTCACGATAAAATAACAGTAGTTAAAAGTATTTATAAATTATATATATACGACTTTAGAAAGTGTCAGGATGACGACAAAACACGTAATTTATTTTAGTAAATAAAATTAAAAAAATGTAAAGTAAATTAAGATTTGAAATAATCATAATCAGTAAAATAACAGCCTGAGTGAGGTATAAGGAGGTCAAAATTGGGTGTCAACAGGCCCATGAAATCTATGCCCTAAACATCAAACAACTCAACCTCCAGAATGGTGGACATGGGTAACTCTTGTCTTCAAGATATAGCTCCTTGTCATTAGCATTGGTCACATGCTTTGACAAGGTCATGAGCATTTTTATGGATTGTGGGCCAGTAATACCCATATTGCAGGATCTTCCAGGCGGTACGATCACCCGCATGATGCCCCCCAACTAGGGAAGAATGATAAGCCTGTAAAATGCTCATCATCTGTACTTTTGGTACACATATTCTGATTATGTTGTCAGCACACAACCGGAATAGATAGGACTCATCGCAAAAGTAATTACTCGCATCATGAAGGAATTTCTTCCTCTGGTGGAAGTTCAGTTCCTCTTTCATTATGTCACTGACCAAGTAATTGGCAAAATCTGCATACCATGGCACAAGATCAAGTGAAGCGGCGAATACCTGTTTATCGGAAAAGAAGTCATCGATATCCATCTTATCTACCACTCTCCCTTCATTTTATAGTATGGAAAGATGGTCAGCCACCTGGTTTTCACAGCCCTTCTGGTCTTTGACTTCCTGCAGTAACAACACCCATTTGATTAATCGGGGTTTGGCATCTTTTTTTGCCATGAGATACCTCAATGCAGCATGATCAGTGTGCACAACAACTCTCGTGCCAAGTAGGCATGCCTTATATTTTTCAAAGGCATATATAACCTCCAACAACTCTTGTTCAGTGACAGTGTAATTCTTTTACGTCCCATTCAATGCTTTGCTAGCATAGTAAATGGGGTAAAAAATCTTGTCCCTTTTCTGACCCAGTACAACTCTAAGCGCAACTCTGCTTGCATCACATATTACCTCGAATGGTTTGGACCAATCCGGAGCAACTATTATGGGCGCGGCCACCAATTTCTCCTTCAGGCATGCAAATGCCTTCAGACAATCATTATCAAATACAAATTTTGCTTCCTTCTCCAACAGCTTGCACAATGGATTGTCAATCTTGGAGAAGTCCTTGATGAATCTTTTATAGAATCCTGCGTGGCCAAGGAAACTTCTGGCACCCTTTACTGAGATGGGTGGAGGTAGTTTCTCAATCACTTCAATCTTGGCTCTATCAACCTCAATACTTCTCACTGATATATTATGCCCCAACACAATGCCCTCTTTAACCACAAAGTGGCATTTCTCCCAGTTGAGGACAAGACTTGCTTCTTCACATCTTTGCAAATCTTGACTCAGAGTAGTCAAGCAGTTTTGGAAAGCATCACCAACCATAGAAAAATCATCCATAAAGGCTTCCAACGTATCCTCTACCATGTTAGAGAAAATCACATCATACATCTTTGGAGTGTCGTTGGAGCATTACACAAGCCAAAAGGCATGCGCTTAAAGGCAAAAGTCCCATATGGACATGTGAAGGTGGTTTTCTCTTGATCCTCATATGCAATGGATATTTGGTTCTAACCTCAATACACATCCAAAAGCAATACCATCCTCTCCCAGCCAATTTATCAGACATTTGATCCATGAAAGGCATCGGGAAGTGATCTCGCAGAGTCCAAAAGTTGAGCTTCCTGTAGTCCATACAGACCCACCACACAATGACCGGTCTCAACGGAATTAACTCATTCTTCTCATTAACCACTATAGGTATACCTCTTTTTTTGGGACACATTGCACCCGGCTTACCCATTTACTATATGAGATTGGGTATACCACTCTTGCATCAAGCTATTTGATTATCTCCTTCTTTACCACTTCTTGCATCGGTGGATTTAGCCTTCGCTGATGCTTAGTGGTCAGAGTACACTTATCCTCCAGCTGAATTTGATAGGTGGAAATACCCAGTGGAATTCCAATGATATCTGTAAGAGAATGGCCCTTTTATACCTCCACAATACACACAACAGTGCCTCTACCTGCCACTCTATAATATCCACAGCTATAATTACGGGCAATGTGTAATGTTCACCCAAAAATACATATCTGAGATGGCCAGGCAATTCCTTCAATTCTAACACAGGTGCTGCTTCAATCGAAGGTTTTGCTGGAGGTGTCGGTCTATTCTTCAGGTCCAGGTCTAACTTTTTAGGAGCATAAGAGTATGAACCCATTCCTACCAAGGCATTCACCATCTTCTCATAGTCTTCAATGTCATCACTATCGAAGTTCATCATTACAACATCTAATGTCTCCATAACAAACCTCTCTTCAGTAGGTACCTCCACTTTAATGTCAACAATCACATCAATAACCAAGACTACGCTCATGTCTCTCAGATGCTTCATTGATTTGCAAACATTAAACTTGAATATCTCATCATTAAGCCTGAATATCAGGTCATTGCTCTCCATATCAACCAGTACCCTTCCAGTCGCTAAAAAGGGTCATCCCAAGATTATGGGCACTTTAAAATCTACCTTACAATCCAAGATTACAAAGTTTGCCATAAATATGAACTTGCCAACCTTTACTAGCACATCATAAAGTATCCCCACTGGTCGCTTTACTGAACGATCAGCCATTAATTGCCTCATGGTAGTCGGTTTGGGGGCTCCCAAGCCCAACTACCGATAATTTTTTAGCGGCATCAAATTACTGCTAGCTCCCAAATTACATAGTGCCTTTGAAAAGTTCAATTCCCTGATTGTTCAGAGGATGGTAAAGGCACCCAGATCCTCTTTCTTTTGGACTAGCAACCTTGACGATATCGCACTACAGGGATAGATATTATCTTCTGGCTCAAAACTCACCAACCTCTTTTTAGTAATCAAGTCCTTCATGAACGTGGTGTATCCGGGCATTTACTCAAGAGTATCCACCAATAGGATGTTCATCGATATTTGCTTGAGCATGGATAGAAACTTGTGAAACTTTCCATCTTTCACCTTCTTTCTCGTCCTGTGTAGGAATGGAGGAGTAACCTTAGGTATTTGAGTTGGAAGTTTTTCAACTTTCTTGTTTTTCTTCGTAAGCACTGGTGTAGCATCCTCACCAAGGTGGGTTTGTCAGCAAGTACACCCCGATTCTTATCAACCTCATTTTCATCATCTATTAACTCATACTCGTCAGCAATATCATCTTTCTAAGTCTGAATTACCTGATGTTGTTTCGGTAATGTTTTTCCACTCCTGGTAGTGATTGTCATGCAACTCCCATCATTTCTTGGGTTTATTATGGTGTCACTAGGCAAGGTACCAACCTTCTGTTGATTCAGAGCTACCAAAAGTTTCCCCATCTGCTGCTCTAATTGTTTGATAGAAGTAGAATGTGAGTCAACTAACTGACTCATGGATGATATTCACCTTTCATCTCCTTCACCGTGGAGTCAATAGATTCTACCTTTGATAACACATTAGCTAATATGGCTTCCACACTAAAAGCCCCTGTATTGTTATTAGCTTTATCTCAATTACCAGGTGGTACATACAATCCACGTCTGTCATTCTTGTTCTTCCAATTGCCCTGCTCCCGATCTCTATAGCCAGCCTTGTCATAATAATTATCTCACTGATAGTTCTGACCTTGGTTTCCTTGGCCATATGCCTGGAAACCCCCTAAATAATTAGCTTCTTCGTCGGACTCAGATTCAGCTGCTCTACTTTTGGAACCCACAACTTTTACCTTCTCAATTCTACCTGCCAACAAATGCTTCATCAACAGGTCCATTTGTGTCTTCAAATGGGCCATGTCTTGATCCCGCTTTTCTTCTTTTCTGCGCTACTCAACTGACATACCCATAATATAAGTAGTGTTTGCCACCTCTGAGTCTCTGGTATACCAAGCTCTATTTATCTTGGTGAGCCGGTCCAAGATAGTAATGGCCCCAATAAAGGTAATCCCTATGAATGCTCCACCTGTAGGATTATCAAGTGTCCTCTGGGTAGCCAAGTTTAGAGACCTGTAGAACGTTTGCATCAAGAATTCATCCCCCAACTGATGGTTCGAGCATTGCATCAACTTCTTCTTGAATCTCAACCAGGTTTCATGCAAAGCTTTATGTGCTTGCTACCTAAAGTTACTGATCTCATCCCTCAATTGTAACATCCTAGAAGGAGGAAAGAACCTTTCTAGGAAAGCTCCTTTCAACTTACTCCAGTTTATTATAGAATTGGGTGTCAACTCGATCAACCATAACGCTGCCTCATCAGAAAAAGACAACAGAAATAACCTCAGCCTGGATCAAATTTTGACTCACTCCTGGCAGCTCAAAAGACTTGCAGATTCCAACAGAGTTTATGTCACGACCCAACCCATCATGAGTGGCACCCACCCAACCCCCGGATAAGCGAACCAATAGAGTTCAACCCTTGCCTAGACTAACAGCCTAAAACCAGCAAGCAAAAAGTAAACTACCAATCAAACGAATCAAAAACTAATCATAATAATGAATCTGCAGAAAATCCCACCTAGGAACTGAAAGTCATCGTACCAAACATCAATACCAAATATCTAGAATACGGGGATGCAACCCCAAAAGATAAAATGAAATAGTTTTAAGTCCGAACAAATGGACTGAAACTCTAAGGATAACCCAAGGTAGCTCGAATCAAGCAGCTCACCCTTGAAAGTCAGAATCGCTGGTGCTAAAGATGAGATCACGTCTCAGCCGCTGGAAGATTTTCTGTACTCACCAAAAGAAAAGCAAGTGCAATATCAGTACACCACCACTGTGTACTGGTAGGATCATCAGCCAGTTTTCAAGTAAACAATATATACACAGTACAACAAATTCAAGTAAATATATGGAAAACATGCAACAAGTCAACAGGTCCTAGACTACAGTCTCTACCTACCTTGTTCCCGCATGAAGTCCATCTCTTACAGTTCTATACCACAAACATGTACCAATAATCATACCTTTCCATCTATCCCGGACCCACCCTGGAATCCCCTCTAGACAATTACCAAAAGTAATGATCAACCCGGCCTAAACCAAGACCAACACAGCAGTCACGGAACCAATATCAGGTATTACATTCAGTAAAACAACCCGATCCACACACAAACCAATAACAATCAATGTAATACAAAAGTCAACATGCAATATACAATAAAGTAAACCCGTACTAAGCGTGGTACCCGCGCCAACCAATTGTTATACCCGTACCAGGCGTGGTACCCATTCCAACCATTTGTTATACCCGTATCAGGCGTGGTACTCGAGCCAATTGAATGTCAATAATCATAGTCAGTAGATGAACACACACAACTTGTAAAACCAACAAGCAAACACCATTCAACACAGACTGTAAACAGGAACCTAGACATTCCATATAACTTTCCTAAGCAATGTAAAACATACAATCACTTAGACATGAGTACATGAATATACAACATTCACAGAAAATCATAAGCCATCACCTACCTCGAAATGATCCAAGCTCTATTCAACCAGAGTTTTCTCGTGTTCCAGATTCCTCTCTCGTTCTTGGTCTAAAAACAACACACAGTACATACAATTAACACACAAGGCCTGCACATTATCCGGATTATACCAAATCCCCAAACCTCAGGCCACCCATGATCATCCCACCCTTTTCTCGGGGTTTCCCACCATTAATTCTCCTAGTTCTATCATTTTTACGGATAAAACAGAGAATTTAACAACCTATGATCATTTTAACATACTTTTATCAACACCCAAGAACGTACATGCTTGGAACCCCCTTCCTTCCCCGAATTCCACCATTCCTAGGTTATGCCAACCTTTCTCCAAATTCCCTCCTAGCAATTCTACCGCATAGGAAACGTAATACAAAGGTTGGGGAACGAAAACCTTACCTTAGGGAAGAAATTTGATGGAAAAAGGAAGAAAAACGCCTGGAATCGCCTAGCCCTTCTCCCAAAATGAAGTTGTGAAAAACTGAATGTTTTGGGAACTGTTTTTGCAGTAAAATCCCATCGGCCCGCTATAGCGGTCCACGCTCTGCTATAGAGGTCCCGCTATAGCGGACGACTTCCGCTATAGCGGTCTTAAGTGGGGTTGATCGCCCTTGACCACTGCTATAGTGGTATTTTCCACTGCTATAGCAGAGGTCGCTGACTAACCGTTGTTCTCGTCACGGATAGAATGTCCGGAAATCTCCCAGTTTTGGCCATTTTACAACATACTTTCTTTCCTCGATGACCCAAAACAACCCCTTCACGTCAAATGCGATTTTGGGAGTTCTACTTACCTAAATTCGATTATAAAAATCCCTCGGACTCCTTTATATCTTGGCTACATGGAAAACTAGCTCAAAACAAGATACATAGACCAATACTTACCCGGATTTCCCTAGACTCTACTTCACTCCAAAACCGATCGAGGCTAGCCTAGCCCAGAATTTCAAACTCCCAAACCTGGAGTTTTCTAACTCTAAAACTTGGCACGATTGGACTACCCGTAACGATGGACCCGGTCATTACAGTTTACCAAGATCCTGTTGGTATCATCACCAACTGCTTGTCTAAACAGCCCCTTTAGATTCAACAACTGGATCATAGTGTTGGTGATATTAAACTTAGTGCCAGGTGCTAACGGGGGAAGAACAATGGCCCCAGTAGGACTAACTCCATCCAGTTCAATGTCATCATCATCATCCAAGGCAAAACACCTTGGCTGTTGTCGACCTCTACCCCTTTGTTGCGGCCTTTGATTAGAATAGGCAACATTGTTAACATTATCCGCCACAACGTCATCACCCAACGCAACATCATCCTCAATATATCATTGTTCAGGTTCTGTTGGGTTGTATCAAGCCTTGCTGCTTCATGCTATTGTTCATTCACGTTCAGCCTTAGCATTTTTGCAACCTCGGGGTCGTATGGTAATATTAGTTCACCCAAGCGTCAGGTATTTATCATGCACAAAGTTGTACCCTGTAATTACAGAAAAATAAATAAAAGTAAAATTAGAAAATATGACTAAGAGTTAAGTAAATATACCAGACTTTAAGACAACCGTATTTCCCAGCAACGGTGCCAAAATTTGATACGCCCAAATTACACCTCACTTAAGAAGTATAAGTGGTCATTATCAAATATAGAAATCAACAAAAGTTGGGGTCGAATTCCACAGGGAATATGGTGAAAGTTAATTCATTAGTAGTTTAAATGACTATTAATCGATAATTTTTGGAAAATGGGGGAGTTATAATAATCAAACTTGTTTGTTCCTTCGTTATTTCAAATAAGAAATGACAAATATTAATGAGTAAAAATCAATATGAGAGGCGAACTAGGGATATGTTCACCATGGCTTCATAACAACTTTGGGTCAATGTTCAAACAGATTCATTTTATATGCATAATATGAAGTAATTGAATTCAACAATACATCTCATCATTTCTCAACCAAATAGATGAATTTTCTTTTCAATTCGTTCGAACTTGAAAAGATGAAATACAAGATCAATTAATTCTCCAAGTTGATTAACCTTGCTAAAACGTTATTCATTAGACGGGGGTTAGAGCTCCGAATCCTTGTTGTTAATCGTTTTTACCCAGTTTTAACTTCTTGGTTAAAGCAAATCAAACCTAGGTTTGTTCTAATATTTACAACCATTAGAAAATCATAAAAAATGAAAGATTAACAACGTATAATGCATACAATACGAACTAGGGGTGTGAATTATTCGGATTAAACTTGAAAACTAAATCAAATTATAATTTGGATTGGTTTTTTTGGTTTTTTGGTTTGGTTTTGGATTAGAATTTTATTTTTTTTGTTTGGTTTCGGATTTAAAAAAATAAAAACAGAAAAACAGAAAAAACCAAATTATATATATATATATATAGAAAACTAAAAAGACAATTATGATTTAGTTTATATTTTATGTTTGGACATCTATTGATATACTTTTAAGTATTGTGTTTAAATATTTTTATTTGTGATGTAGATAAGAAAGTATATTTAATTGATTCAATATTATTACTTCTCCTTGTATATAAGTTTTTTTCAACTTGCAAATATAACTTTGATTATGTTATTAATTATTAAAATAACTGAATAGTTGAACCGAAAAAAATCAAACTGAAAAGAGAAAAATCGAACTAAACCAAATTTATTTTGGCTCGAATTGGGTTGCACTTTTACAAAACCAAAAACTAAAAATCAAAACTGAATAATACAAAATCAAACTGAAAAACTGAATGCACACCCTTAATACAAATCCAATATCACAAACAACCTAGATTGTTACTTCTCCATGGATTCCACAACCCTAGTTGTGGAATTTTAGCCACTCATGCTTTTAGAAGGAGAAAAAGAAATCATATTCATGAATAGAAGAAGATTCTTTCAATAGATGAAAATAAACTTCGGTTCTTCACTCAAACTTGAGCAACAATTTCCCAAAACTAATGATTTCAAGAAGTAACATATGTTTTGTATTTGTACGTTACTACTCGTTCAAAAACCGATGAATAATATCCAATACGGGTTTTTTTATTCAAAGAAGGCAAAGAAGGAGAGGAAAGCACAGACGGAAAAGAAAGGGAAAGCTCCTACTCAAGTCATCGAGATGAAAAAATCTTTAATTAGCCCTAACACATGGTATTTATAGTTGTCCAGAAAAATAAAATCCAAAAATAGAACTTGGAATTCCCGATTTCATCCTGACGGTTTGGGCTGACGACTCACCAACACTGTGACGACTCATCACCTGAGTCATCACATATTCCAGTGACTACCATTTCTGCCTTAGCTTGACGGATTGGGTGACGACTCGTCAAGGTCGTGACAAATTATCACCTGAGTCGCCACCCAATCAAGTGATGTTGTCCGGCTCTGATTAGCTTGGAAGTTGGTGTGACGACTCTTCACCACCTTGACGATTAGTCATGGAAGTCATCACACCTAACAGTGAGCTATTTTCAGTAATCTTTCTATCCTTTTCTATCTTGGTTCAATTTCCTGCAAGTTAAACATAAAAATCATCAAAATTATCAATGATTGTTTTGAAAACTTACGTCTATTCTTGATTAAAGGAGTAAAATGTGTCATAGAATGCCAGCACATCACCTAGCTAAGTGACAACAAAGATCTTTCAATTAGGCAATACTTAATTTTTTTTATTTCTAGCTCAAATCCATTAGATGAGGTTTAAAGCCCCAAATTCATGCTAATTAACCTTTCCCAACTTCAATTTCCTCTTTCAAGATCAATCAAAGCAAAAGGGTAAGTTCAAGAGGTGATCAATTCCTTTAGAAAGTAATTCAAGCACAAGATGAACTAGATAATCAAAGACCTATTTTATAAACTAGAAAATATTCAATTAATTACAAAAGCACAAGATAAAAATTAAAAACTCAAATATTTTTTATCTCTAACACAATATCCAAATCTAAATTAAGCAAGTACACCTACAGCTATTCAATACAAAGCAAAGAGTTGAAGAAAGGTTTAAGAAATTATCATTTTGAGCTTTCAATCTTCATTCCAATGGTGTAGAGTGCTTGAGCCTTGCTCTCCTAGCTTTAGAATATCTAAAGATGTCAAAGATTGGCCAAAAATATGTTTCCAAATGGCCTGAAGATGTTTTATATGGATTGGAGATAAGAAATTGTGAATTTACTGATCTGGGCATAGTTGAAGCCCATCAGCCACAAATGTGGACCTTGGCCACTTATGCAAAAATGTTTACTTTGACTAAATGCCCTTTTTGCGGAAATAACACCACATTTGTGGTGTTTGACCTGCCTGTTGACTTCTAAATATGTGGACTTTTGGCCCTTTTTGTGGTTATTGACTTGACTGTTGACGTTCGCAATTGAGAATCTTGACCACTTTTGCGATATCTGAGGTCATGTTCTCTCTTTTGCTCAATTTTTAATTCCTGTTGTCTAGAAATCATTTTATCTCCAACATGTTCTTCTAAACCCCTTTTTAGGTTCCCACCAGATTTTTTGATCAAGCATATCTTTGGCCTCCAACATGTTCTTCCAAGTCAGTGTTTTCCCCCTTCCATTCCATCATTTGGGGTCTCACTATTTTGCAATATTTATTCCACATGAAATTGGTCCATAATGTCTTTTGAGTTCTAAAGGTCCATCACAGTTTAGCAAAAAGTATTTTAGAGACATCAAATAATGATCTAAAACCCAAGCCACCTTCATCTTTAAGCTTACAAATATCACTCCATGCAACCCAATGTTTATTTCTCCCCACCTCTTTAAAATTTCACAAAAATCTTGCAAAGATTCTATGCAAGTCATATATTAATTACACATTTAGAGAATTAATAGCAGATAGTATATATATATATAGGGATACTACTCAACACATTATTGATCAATACAACCTTACCTCCAAAAGAAAGAAGCTTTCCTTTTCAAGCTTGAAGTTTACTGTGGACTTTCTTCATTAAGTCTGCAAAATGTTCCTTCGTCTTTTTTGCATGACCAATGGGACATCCCAAGTACATCAGAGGGAATTTTATTCTCTTAAAACTAGTACAAACCCCCACTTCTCTAATTTGAGCCAGAGCAGTTTTGTGATAAACAAAGAAGGCACTCTTTTTCTTATTTATCTTTTGCCCTGACGGAACTTCATATTCTTCAAGTACATTCAAAAACAGATTCAAAGACTTATTATCAGCAAATACAAAAATAATAATGTCATGAGCATATGCTAAATGATTTATGTTGTCACTCCACTTAGACATATTAAAACTTTTAAATTCTAAATTGTAAAATAAAGAATTTAAAACTCTGAATATAAATAAGGCTGGAGAAAGTGGATCTCCTTGTTTTACTCCTCTTGTTGAGTGGAAAAAATCATGTGCTTGTCCATTAATCAATATAGAATACCAATTATTAGCAACCAATCTCCATATCATGTCTTTAACACCAGCATCAAAATCTATTTTTTAAAGCACCTTCACCAAGAAACTCCAGTTGACCCTGTCATAAGCTTTTGCCATGTCAAGCTTTATTACTACATTTGTTGGCTTCCCTTTTTTTTAAATGTCAGTTATGATCTCTTATGTCAACAACTTATTTTCAGTAATACTCCTACTCTTCACAAAATCTGATTGGTTTTTTGAGATTTAGGGTAGGTAGTAACCTTTCCAGTCTATCATGTAATACTCTGGAGATTACTTTATTCAAAAAGTTAGTCAAACTTATTGGCCTCATATCAGAAAAGGATTGAACCACATCCTTTTTTGGTAACAAAACCAAGTTAGTATGAGTGATGGACTTGGGCAGAGTGTACCCCTCAAAGAATGCAATCACCACTTTATATTTTCTTCACCAGCTATACTTCAACAACTTTGAAAGAAATGTCCAGTGAATCCATGAGGACCTCTAGCACTTTGTATATATTTATCCTAATTCAATTGAAAAAGTGAGTCATTTGATACAAAATTTAAAAATTGAGCTAAAATGTGTAATAATTTTATATTAATATTCATACAATGTATTTTTTCTAAATTGATATACATTTGCGTTGATATATATTAATTGTATTCATCTAATAAATATATATATATATTTATTTACATAAGTATGTTTATAATTTTGCATTCGTATACATTGATCTTTATTCACCTAATAAATTTGTATACATTTATTCATTATTATTCAGTGGTACATTTTTATCTAATAAATAAATATATATATATTTATTTATAATAGTATCTGTATACACGTGTATAATGTCTAATAGGCAATAAAATGTAAAATGACTTGTGCACAAATTATGATATAAAGGTATGAAGGTAAAGACAATACTTTTATTATTACGGAAAAAATTTCAATATTACTGCAAAAACATGAAATAAGGAAAAGAAATTAATTAAATCCCCTAATTTTAGGGATAACCAACATGAAATAAGGGGAAAAAATTAAAACACTTTAATTAATATTTAGACTAAATAAAAAAGGATAACATAGATAACTGTATCCCTAATTTTAAGGATATTTACGATGACATAAGAAAAATAAATTTTAATTCCTAATTTTAAGGATAGATTGAACTAGCCAGAAAGAGGAGGGATCATTTGAAATTTTGGTTGAAAGTTAGAAGAGAGAGAAAATAATAATGTATTATTTATGATACCTATTTTTTAATGATATTAAAAAATATTTTCTTCCTCTATTTTTGGGCATAAATAACATGATATTAAGGGCAATGTTCTGTCACGACCCAGGTCATCGTGAGTGGCACCCACCCAACCCCCGGATGAGCGAATCATTAGAGTCCAACTCTTAGACTAGCCTATCAGCTTAAAACCAGTGCAGCAATATAATCTAACATTCAATCATAAATAAACCAACTCTATAAATAAAATAAACTACGGAAATCACTCCCTACAATCTGAAAGTAATCGTACCAAAAACATCTACCAAAAACTAGAGTACGGGGATGCAACCCCAAATATAGAAATAATATAAGCCCGAACAAATGGGCTACAACTCAACTAGATGGACACCAAGGCAGCTCGGTCGAATAGTTCACCCTTGATATCTTGGAAAGTCAGGCCTACAAGTGAGGTCGTGCGTCAACCGCCGGAGGATTTTCTGTACTCACAAAAAGACAAGCAAGTGCAGTATCAGTACACAATGATTGTGTACCGGTAGGATCATCAGCCAGTTCCAAATAAAGAATGTATGAGCAGCACAAAATTCAAGTAGGAGTACAAGAAAACACATAGGCAAGTCAACAGGTATTCCTAGACTACAAGTCTCTACCTAACTTGTCCCACATGTAAACCACTTCACAGTTATGATTAATAATCCACAACAATAACAGTCATATCCTGTTACATATCCCGGACCCACCCTGGAATCCTTCTAGAAAAACCTAAGTCCCAGAAATACCACCCGGTCTACGCCAAGACCAAAACTCATAAAGCAATTCAATTAATCCCGGCCTCTCAAGGACCAAAACACACAACCACAATTCAAGTTCACAACCCGGTCTACTCAGAGAACCATTAAATAAGGATGCAATCAGCACAATAAAGTAAACTCGTACCATGCATGGTACCCGAGCCAACCGTTAGTATTATTCCATACCAGGCGTGGTACCCGAGCCAACCGTTCGTATATTTCATACCAAGCATGGTACCCGAGCCAACCGTTAGTATTATCTCGTATCAGGCGTGGTACCCAGGCCAACCAAATGTCAAACAATTCACAGTCACAAAAATGAACAATCAACTCATAAATCAACAAGCACAATACAACATTCAATTTACCAGACTGCTAAACAGAACTATTAGACATTTCTAATCATTTCCTAAGCAATGCATCTCATACAAATACTTAGATAAGAGTACTTAAACACACAAAGCATACAGGAAGCAAACCATCACCTACCTCGAAATGATCCAAAGCTCTACTCAACCGGAGCTTTCCCATTTCCCGAAGTTCTTGCCAGTTCTTGGTCTATAACAATGCACAATAACCAAAAATCAATCTTTATGGCCTAAATTTCACCCAGATTACACAAAATCCAAAACTCCAGGCCACCCATGATCATCCCACCCCTTTTTTCCGGCTTTCCCATCATTACTTCACCTAGTTCTACAGTTCTTATAAAAATAATTAGGGAATTAAGGTCACATGATCATAAAGTAGGGATTTAACAACACTCAAGAACTTATACACTTAGAATCCCCCTCTTTCCCCGGATTCTACAATCTCTAATTCATTCCAAACCATTTTCCAAGTCCACTCCTAGAAATTCTACCATATAAGAAAAGTAGTACGGAGTTCGGGGAGTAGAAACCTTACCTTTGGGAGGAAAAACGATGAAGAATGGAGGAAATTTGCCTGAAATCGCCCTAGCCCTTCTCCCAAATAAACTTTTGAAAACTGAATGTTTTGGGGAATGTTCTACATTAAATCCCATCACGCTCCGCTATAGCAGTACCACCGTAGCAGAGTCAACCGCTATGGCGGAGGTTGACCGACTTGACTTCCGCTATAGCGGTAATTTTTCTACTATAGTAGAAGTCGCCGTGGCGGAGCGCTAGCGCTCTTCACAGACAGAATGTCAAGAATTCTCCATAATTGGTCCATTCTACAACACACTTACTTTTCCCGATATTCCGGAACAACTCTTTCACGTCAACCTCGATTCTGGGAGTTCTACTTACCCAAATTTTGTTCCGAAAAGTCCCCTGAACTCCCTTATATCTTAGCTACAAGGAAAACAAGCTCAAACCAAGACATATAACCCAATAATTACCCGGATTATCCTAGACCATACTTCACTCAAAATACGATCGAGACTAGCCTAGCCCAGAATTTCAAACTCCCAAATTCGAAGTTTTCTAACTCTTTAATCGTTCATCCCCGAATGATCAAATATGAAATTACAGAAATTAAAGAAGGAAAGTGTAGTACCTGAATCCTCAAATAAGTGAGGGTACTTATCCTGCATGTCCTTCTCGGTTTCCCAAGTGTCTTCCTCAATCGGACGATACTTTCATTGAACCTTTACCAAACTAATCACCCTTGTCCTTAATTTTCGGACATCCCGAGCAAGGATCAAAACTGTTTCCTCTTCATAGTGAAGGTCCTTATTGAAAATCACCTCATCCCACTTGATGATGTAGTCCCCATCCCCATGGTATCGCTTAAGCATGGATACATAGAATAACAGATGGACATCCGTCAAACTAGGGCCATTGCTAACTTGTAAGCCACTAGCCCCACAATTTCAAGAACCTCAAATGGACCGCAGAACCGAGGGCTGAGCTTGACCTTCTTATCGAAATGCATAACTCCCTTCATTGGTGATACCTTTAGCAGTACATGCTCACCAACCTGAAATTCCATGTCCCAGACCTAGAGATCCGCATATTCCTTCTGCCTGCTTTGGGCAGCTATCAACTTGGTCTGAATTCCCCTCACCTTCTCTTGCGCTTCCCTTACCAAGTCTATGCCTAAACGCTTTACATCGCCTTCCTCAAACCACCCAATCGGTGATCTACAACCTCTCCCATAAAATGCCTCGAATGGTGCCATGTAAATATTGGAATGGTAACTATTGTTGTACGAGAGTTTGCACAGCGATAGAAACTGATCCCACTGACCCTCGAAGTCTATTACACATGCTCTCAGCATATCCTCCAACACCTGAATCGTCCTCTTCGACTGACCATCAGTCTGAGGATGGAAAGCTTTACTAAAGGTGAGTTGAGTGCCCAACTTCTCATGCAAATTGCCCCAAAACTTAGCAGTAAACTGCGTACCCCTATCTAAAATAATGGATAGTGGTACTCCATGCAACCTCACAATCTTCTTCACGTAGATCTTAGCCAATTGCTGCGAATTATAATCTACCCTGACCGAAATAAAATGAGTGGACTTGGTCAGCTTGTCAATGATGACCCAAATTAAGTCATACTTCCCCAACGTCTTAGGAAGACCCACCACGAAATCCATAGCTATCCTTTCCCACTTCTACTCTGGAATGGGCATTCTCTGAATTAGTCCTGCATGTCTCTGATGCTCATACTTTACCTGCTGGAAGTTATGACACTTGGACACAAAATCAACTATGTCCCTTTTCATCTCGGGTCACTAGTAATGCTGCCTCAAATTTCTGTACATTTTAGTCACACCCGGATGAATTGAGTACCGCGAACCATGAGCCTCTGCTAAGATATTCTGAATCATATCATCAACCCGAGGAACACAAATCCTTCCTCTGAAATTTAGTACTCCACCAGAGTCTAATGCGACATCCATGGACTCCTCGAATATTACCTTACCTCAAAGCTTACTCAGTTTCAGATCCTGAAACTGCTTGGCCTTTATCTCCTCTATGAAAGTGGCTCTGACCTTGATACTGGCCAACAACCCACCTTGTTCTGAAATACCATAGTGCATGAACTTGGACTCTAATGCCTGAATCTCCCTTGCGAGTGGTCATTTGGACACCCCCAAATAATCCAAACTGCCCATGCTAAGTGTCTTCCGGCTCTATGTGTCTGCCACCACATTAACCTTACCGGAATGGTACTGAATATTCATATCGTAATCCTTCAACAATTCCATCCACCTTATCTACCTCAAATTCAAGTCCTTCTGAGTGAACACATGCTGCAAACTACGGTAATCAGTGAACACTTCACACTTGAGACCATATAGATAGTGCCTCCAGATCCTGAGTGCAAAAACCACCGCTGCCAACTCTAAATCATGAGTCGGATAGTTTCTCTCATGCACCTTCAACTGCCTGGAGGCATAGGCTATCACATTCCTATCCTGCATCAACACAACACCCAAACCAGAATGTGAAGCATCACAGTAAACAATAAAGTCTTTACCTTCGACCGACAAGGACAAGATAAGAGTTGTGGTCAGAAGTGTCTTGATATTTTGGAAGCTCTCTTCGCACTTGTCGGACCACACAAATGATACATCTTTATGTGTAAGCCTTGTCAAGTGAGTAGCAATGGATGAAAAATCCTTGACAAACCTCCGGTAATAACCTGCGAGCCCAACAAAACTCCTCACCTCAGTCACAGAGCTAGGTCAGGCCTAACTCTTGACTGCCTCGATCTTCTGGGGATCTACCATCACCCTCTTTTCTGATGCTACATACCCCAAGAACATAACTAAAGTCAACCATAACTCATACTAGGTGAACTTCACATAAAGCTTCTGACTTATCAAAATGTCCAGCACTATGCAGAGATGTTTAGTATGCTCCTCCCTACTCTTGGAGTAGATCAAAATATCATCAATGAAAATGATGATGAATGAATTTAAGTAAGATTTAAACACCTCATTCATTAAACTCATGAATGCTGCCAGTGCATTGGTCAAACAAAACGACATCACCAAGAATTCGTAATGCCCATACCGAGTTTGAAAAGCAATCTTAGGGACATCCTCAGGCCTAATTTTTAACTAACGGTACCCTGACCTCAATGCAATTTTTGAAAACACCAATGCACCCTATAACTGGTCAAACAGATCATCAATATGGGGTAGAGGGTACATATTCCAGATGGTAACGTTGTTCAACTGACTGTAATCTATGCACATCCGCATACTACCATCCTTCTTCTTTACGAACAATACCGGAGCACCCCAAGGTGAAGTACTGGGATGGATAAATCCCTTACCTA
Organism: Jaltomata sinuosa; assembly: GCA_003996215.1. NCBI lineage: Eukaryota > Viridiplantae > Streptophyta > Magnoliopsida > Solanales > Solanaceae > Jaltomata > Jaltomata sinuosa. The sequence continues at coordinate 1,233,989 of QJPP01004356.1, forward strand.
GGAGTTCCTGAAGCTGAGTCTTAAATTCTCTTAACTCTGCCGGAGCTATACGATACGGATGAATGGAAATGGGATGAGATCCCGGCTTCAAGTCAATACAAAAGTCAATATCCCTGTCCGGAGGCATACTAAGAAAATCTGCTAGGAATACTTCTCGGAACTCCGTAACAACTGGAACTGTCTTAATAGAGGGGGACTCCACACTATCATCCTGGAGATGAACCAAAAAGGCTAAACACCCTCTCCCCACTAGCTTTCTAGCCCGAACGAATGATATAACTCTGACCGGCTTAGACCTGTACACACCTTCCCACTCTAGCCTATCCTTACCCGGAATCTCTAGAGCCATAGCCTTGGTGTTACAATTCAACACAGCATGATAGGGGGATAACCAGGTCATGCCCAAAATAATGTCAAAGTCAACCATATCCAGGATTACTAAATCTACCCAAGTATGCAGCCCCACAAAAACAACCGAACAGTTACGATAAACATGAGTCACAACAACCAACTCTCCAACCAGGGTAGAAACATGGATAGGGGAATAAAGGATATCACATACCAAGTCCAGACCCAACAAAAAACTCACAGACACATAAGAATATGTAGAACCTGGGTCAAATAATACCAAAGCCATTTTGTCATAGACGAGAATGGTACTGTGATTACCGAATCTGATGCCTCAGCCTCGGCCTTCTCTAGAAATGAATAACAGTGAGCCCGGTCATCAATCCAGGCAACCTCCCTGGGCGGCTACACCGCGCACCTGCCCGTGTCGCCATTCCCTCTGTCTCCCCGATCTCCCTGAGAGTTACCTCGCCCATTTTGTGGATGACCTTTAGCATGACCACCTCTACCTGTCGGGACCACAGCCTTGGGCTGCTGCTGAACCTGATTACCAGTCTGCCTGTGAGGGCACTCCCTCTTAAAATGGCCCAGATCACCACAATAAAAACAACCACGATCAAGTGCAGGCCTTCTAGCAGATGAATAAGAAGCTCCCTGGCCCCTAGGAGCTGAAAACTGTTGATTAGTTCCCGGACGACCACCAGTAGCAGCTGGAAGAGCTGACTGAATAGGACGGGATGAGTATACCTGCTGATTCTCACCCCTGGAGTATGAACTACCATAATTTCCCTCATTCCGGGGCCTCTTGACTAACACCTTAGCTTGCCCCGCCTGCCTGACTCCCTCAAGTTTCTTTACATAATCCACCACTTCATTAAAGCCTTTCCCTAAACAAGTCATGTGCATAAAAAGTACCTGAAGCTTAGTATTCAACCCTTTGATAAACAATTGAACCTGCTCCTCCTCAGAACCCTGCAATTGAGTAGCAAATTGAGACAAGGCATAAAACTTTGCCTCGTAAGAAGAGACTGACAGGCTACCCTACTCCAAATTCAAGAATTCATCCTTCTTTCGGTCCCTCAAAGTACGGGGTACATACTTCTCTAAGAAAAGAGGGCGGAACTGCTCCCAAGTCAATGGAGGTAAAACATACGACCGACACTCCACATGAGATCTCCACCTCTGCTTGGCATCACCCTGTAGCTGAAATGTGATGAACTCAACCCCATACTGTTGCACAATGCCCAGCTTGTGCAGCCTCTCATACCAATCTAGTATGAACTCATAAGCATCTTCCCTGTCAGTACCCTGAAACGTAGGAGGTTTCAGCTTAAGAAACTTGGTCAGCATCGCATGTTAATTTTCTGTCATCACTGGGCCTAGAATTGGCCTGAAGAAGTCACATGTGCCTGAAGCTGCATCCATCCTAGGAGCCGTAAGATATGTTGCTTGATTGCCTAGAGCCTGATTTGCAATGCCCGCGGGTATGGCTCTAGCACCAACCAAACCACTCAAGAAGTTCCAAGCCTGCTGAAATGCTTCGGGCGTCATAGAGGGAAGGCCTGCACCTCCAGCCGGTGCCGCCTCTACCTCTGCCCGTGCCCCTTCATATTCCATAACAACTTCCACTTCCTCGACAACCTGTTCCTGAGGTAGGGGAAGGGTTGCCTCTCGTGCTCCTGCAGCAGCTTGAGCCCCACCCCTGGAGGGTGTGGCTCTTACTCGTACTCTGGCACTTTTCCTGCCTATACCACAGACAGTCGAGCCTGCTGCTGGTATCGCCGGTCTAGATCCATTGTTCCTTGTGTTAACCATATGCGGACATAAGAGTGAAAGAGTCAGATAGCAATTTGTATCACAAGATACCAATTGGAATCAAGTCATAGCACGATGGAATAAAGAAGAGATAGTTTCCTAAAGTCCTATAGCCTCTAAAAAAAAAAGTGCGGACGTCTCCGCACCATTCTGTAAGACTCTACTAGACCTGTTTTGGTACAACGTTATCAACGAACCTAGGGCTCTGATACCATCTTTGTCACGACCCAGGTAGTCGTGAGTGGCACCCACCCAACCCCCGAATGAGCGAACCATTAGAGTCCAACTCTTAGCCTAGCCTATCAGCTTAAAACCAGTGCAAAAATGTAATCTAACATTCAATCATAAACAAAACCAACTCTATAAATAAAACAAACTGCGGAATTCCTTCCCTAGAATTTGAAAGTCATCGTACCAAAAACATCTACCAAAAACTAGAGTACATGGATGAAACCCCAAATATAGAAATAATCTGAGCCTAAACAAATGGGCTACAACTTAACTAGATGGACACCAAGGCAGCTCGGTCGAATAGCTTACCCTTGATATCTCAGAAAGTAAAACCTACAAGTGAGGTCGTGTGTCAACCGCCGGAAGATTTTCTGTACTCACAAAAAGACAAGCAAGTGCAGTATCAGTACACAACCACCATATACTGGTAGGATCATCATCCAATTTCAAATAAATAATGTATGAGCAGCACAAAAATTAATTAAGAGTACATGAAAACACATAGGCAAGTCAACAGGTATTCCTAGACTACAAGTCTCTACCTAACTTGTCCCACATGTAAACCACTTCATAGTTATGATCAATAATCCACTACAACAACAGTCATATCCTGCTACATATCTCGGATCCACCCTGGATCCCTTCTAGACAACACCTAAGTGCTAGACATACCACCCGGTCTACGCCAAGACCAAAACTCATAAAGCAATTCAATTAATCCCGGCCTCTTAAGGACCAAAACACACAACCACAATTCAAGTTCACAACCTGGTCCACTCAGGGAACCATTAAATAAGGATGCAATGAACACAATAAAGTAAACCCGTACCAGGCATAGTACCTGAGCCATCCGTTAGTATTATCACATACCAGGCATGGTACCCGAGCCAACCGTTAGTATATTTCGTACCAGGCATGATACCCGAGCCAACCGTTAGTATTATCCCGTACCAGGCGTGGTACCCGAGCCAACCAAATGTCAAACAATCTACAGTCACAAAAATGAAAAATCAACTTGTAAACCAACAAGCACAATACAACGTTCAATTTACCAGACTGCTAAAAAGGACTATTATACATTTCGAATCATTCCCTAAGCAATGCATCTCATACAAATACTTAGATAAGAGTACTTAAATACAAAAAGCATACAGGAAGCAAACCATCACCTACCACGAAATGATCCAAATCTCTACTCAACCGGAGCTTTCCCATTTCCCAAAGTTCTTGCCAGTTCTTGGTCTAAAACAATGCATAATAACCATGAATCAATCTTTATGGCCTAAATTTCACCCGGATTACGCAAAATCCCAAACCCCAGGCCACCCATGATCATCCCACCCCTTTTTCCGGGATTTTCCACCATTAATTCACCTAGTTCTACCATTCTTATGGAAACAATTAGGGAATTAAGGTCACATGATCATAAAGTAGTGGATTTAACAACACCCAAGAACTTCTACACTTAGAATCTCCCTCTTTCCCCGGATTCTATCATCCCTAAGTCATTCCAAACCCTTCCCCAAGTCCACTCCTAGCAATTCTACTGCATAGAAAAAGTAGTACAGAGTTCGGGGAGTAGAAACCTTACCTTTAGGAGGAAAAACGATGAAGAATGGAAGAAATTTGCCTGAAATCGCCCTAGCCCTTCTCCCAAATGAACTTGTGAAAACTGAATATTTTGGGGAATGTTTCTGCATTAAATCCTATCATGCTCTGCTATAGCGGTCCATTCCGCTATAGCGGTACCGCCGTAGCAGATTCAACCGCTATGACGGAGGTTGACCGACTTGACTTCCGCTATAGCGGTAATTTTTCCGCTATAGCGGAGGTCGCCGTGGCGGAGCGGTAGCGCTCGTCACGGACAGAATGTCGAGAATTATCCAAAATTGGTCCATTCTATAATACACTTACTTTCCTCGACGTTCCAAAATAACTCCTTTACATCAATCACGATTTTGGTAGTTCTACTTACCCGAATTTGATTTTGAAAAGTCCCCCGGACTCCCTTATGTCTTAGCTACAAGGAAAACTAGCTCAAATGAAGACATCTAACCCAATACTTACCTGGATTTTCCTAGACCATATCTCGCTCCAAATCTGGTCGAGACTAGCCTAGCCCAGAATTTCAAACTCCAAAATCTAAAGTTTTCTAACTCTAAAACTTGACACGAATAGTTTACCCGTAACGACGAACCCGGTCGTTACATGTTTGCTCTTCTATTTTTGTATATGTTGAATACCATATAGCTATCAAATATCAATATCTACATAAATTTATTTGCTAAACAATTATTTAGTTAAAACACATCAATTCTATCTAAGGGTTATATGTAGAAGAAATTAGACAAACTGTTTATTAGGTAAAATCTCTTTCACAAAAAATAGTCAATTTATTTTTTACTACTCAAAATGGTCATTCGACCTATTTTTATTATGAAAAATAGCCCATTGGTTGACTTTGATTTTTGACAAAATACAACTTTATTTCTTTTCTTCTTCTCCTCTACTTCTTCCTTCATTTGCTTCTTCTCTTCTTCTTCGGTCTTCTACTTCTTTATTTTTTCTTCTCTTCTTTTTCATTGCATTCATTTTTTTCTCCCTTCTTCTTCGTTGCTTTCAGCTATTAAAGTTTCTTCACTGCTTTCATTCATTAATTTTTTTTAAAAAGTTCGATTCTAAAATTTGACATGATGCAAATGTGAATCATTTTGAGTGAACAACATATCAAAAGACTCAAAATATCAAGAGGAGATCATATCTGAATTTTGAAACTGTTTAGAGAAAAATTTGAGTTGATCGGGATTAAAAAACTCCACTAGCCATTACTTTTCAAAAAATAAATTGGTGCAATACATTATATAAACAGTGTATATGAATATATATATATATATATATGTATGTATACATACACACACACACTATATAGGAAAAATTACACAACATATCAAAGATCTATGCCTAATCACAATTCATACTGATACTCTGTTTAAATTACAATTCGCACCTTGGGGTTTTAAAATATTGGTATATACAATTCTCTGTCTCCTGTATATCTTTTCCTCTCTCACCACTCTCCTTCCTATCTCTCATTATCACTTGCCACTCTCCTCAGTCTCCCCTCTCCCTCTCCCTCTTCCTCTTCCTGATCCAAATTGACCAAATTAATTGTATCGTTATAGCCAATTAATACAATTGATTTCACTAAAAAAAATTTATCTTCCTAAATGTATTTTTCAAATTATAATTAGAAAAATATGTATAATACAAAAAGGAGAGAACGAGAGATTATATTCGTTGATACAAATTATATTTTATATTTATTAATATAATTGAATACAAATTGTATTTTGTATTCGTTGATACAATTGAATATGAATTGTATTCATTGATACGAATTATATTTGTTGATACAATTATATTCGTTGATACGAATTATATTTTATATTCGTTGATATAATTGAATACAAATTATATTCATTGATATGAAGTATATTTTGTATTAGTTGATACACACTGATATAATTAAATACAAATTATATTCATTGATATGAATTATATTTATTTTTATAATTGTATTCTAAAGAAGAAAAAGAGAGAGAGGGGTGAAAATACAAAATACAAAAAGAGATAGAGAGAGAGATGAAAACACAAAATACAAAAAGAAAAAAAAGAGTGAAAGAATGGGAGAGAGATAGACAGAGAGAGAGAAAGAGAGGCGAGAGACTGTGATTTTTTTTGCTTGGCATTCAAATAGTTGGTATGGATTGAGAAAAATATTACTATATATGGAGGCATAATTAAGTTCATTAGGATTCGTATTTTTGAAAGTTCCTCTATTATATCTAACACGACTATTTTTGTTAAATAAAACATTTTCACCCGTACATTTTTGTATTTTTGTAAAAAGCCCTTATATGTATAATTAGTGCTGCGTTGTCCGTGCTAAGCACAGACCCAATATTTAAATAGTAAAATTAAAATTAAGATATTGTTAAAATTTTATAAAACAGCTACTTCTTCCGTTCCATATTAGTTGGTCACCTTTTTTTATACGCATGTTAAGAAATTATAAATAAAAAGGTAATTTTTACTAATTCACTCCTTAAGAAACTTCTTTAAAACTTTACAAACAAGTGTGAACACTTTCAAAAAGAATTAATTGCAAGGGTAATATGGAAAAAAAATTAAATTAATGCTTTCTTGATTTAGTAAGATGACCAACTAATATGAGACAATTATTTTTAGTAAGGTGACAAACTAATATAGGACTAAGGAAGTACTTATGTAGCAACCAATGAAAATGTGTTCAAAGTGTGGCTTAATATTTTTCTTCATTTAGTAAGATGACCAACTAATATGGGACAATTATTTTTAGTAAAGTGACAAACTAATATGGGACTGAGGAGTACTTATGTAGCAACCAATGAAAATGTGCTCAAAGTGTGACTTGTTATAAAACTAATATTTGATGGATGTCCATGGGGCCACATGCACTATAGAAAACTTGATTCTCCAAGTTACTTGAGGCTTATAAAATAGCTTATATTGTATATGAAATGATACACTCAATAATAGAGAAAATATACCACTACATTCTCTCTCCCTCTCTCTTCTTGCTTTTAATTTACTTACTTTATGGTTCTATCTTTTCTGCTCTTGTTATTTTATTACACTTTATTTATTTTATAACACATTATCAACACGAGATTCTAACCTTATTCGTGTTGACACTTCAAATGAGATTCCAATAATATTGCACTCACTGAATTGAGCTTGCGTATATAAAAACCAAAAGGTATATGCTCTTAACCCCTTAGTGAGAGAAGGTACAAATTTACAGTTTTCTTTTGCTTCCATTTAAAGTATGTTGCTCTTTCTTCTTTGTAACATATTTTGGACTAGGTATAAAGTTTACTTGTCTTATTATTTGAGATTGGGAGCTATTAAAAAAAAGAATAAATAATTTTACTGGTAGATCAGTAATATGGTAGGTCACTCCATTTTCATTTTCTTTCTAATTTATAATTAATTCTTAATTTTGATATTCTATACGACATGGTATTTTAGTGAAATTAACTTACAGTGAAACATGTTATCTAACGTGTTTCAACAGAAGCAGTAAAGACAGTGAGTATTGAACACAATAGTTTTACGTGAAAAATACCCAACTCACAAGAGGTGTAAAAACTACGACCTGTACCTCTACAGGATTTTACCCCAACTTCACTAAACACAATGAGCCTCTCAACAACAGATTACAAACTCTGTAATCTAAGGAATTATTATCACGACCCAACCCACCGTGAGTGGCACCCACCCAAAACCCCCGGATGAGGGAACCTATATCGATCCAAAACTTAACCATTCTAACAGCTCAAAACCAGTTTGCATAAAATAATTATCATTCATAATCTCAAAACACTAGCAAAGTAAGAATCTACAAAAACCTCCCTAGAACTTGAAAGTCACCGTACCAAAATATTCTATCACTCGTCTAGAATACGGTGATGCAATCTCAAAAGCAAAATGAGAGTTTAAGCTCGAAATAAGTGGGCTATAACTAGTCATGGACGAAAACAAGGTAGCCCAGAAGAACAGCTAACCCTTGAATCCTGAATTCATCAAATCTATAAGTGAGGCCGCATATTAGCCAATCCTTACCCGGATTGTCCAAGACTATACCTTGCTCAAAAACCGTCTGAAAATAGCCTAGCCCAGAATTTTCAACTTCCAAACCCAAAAGTTTTCTGACCCAAAACTTGGCATGAAAAGTTTACTCATAACGACAGACCCGGTAGTTACAACAGATACCAATTTACTCATCATTCATTCCTGAAGGATCAAAACCCAAAAAGATGAAATAAAAGTGAGAAAAGTGTAGTACCTGAATCCCCAAACAAGTGAGGGTACTTGTCCCACATGTCTGATAATGCTCAAGCGTACTCTCCTATTAGGAGGTATCAGCGATTATCAGAGCAAAACACATTTATAGTTCCCAGCGGATGTCGGAGTCGATCCCATAGAGAATTTAGAGTTTAGCCTAGGTGATTATAAAACAAAGTTCACAACGAGAGTGAGTAATATAAAAAGGAGGGAATTGAGAATCTGTCACAATTTTGCAATTCAACAAAATAAAGCAATAAAGTAAAATGGAGTGTAGACAATAGAGAGGACGACTAGGGATGTGTGTTAAATGAGACTCAAACATGGGATAGGGTTATTGCTTATTCATGCAAATTCATGCTAAATGATATGGGTAACCTTGGTTTTAAGTATGGTTATTTATCTCTCGATTAACAACCATATATCCAATAGTCTTAGCTCAAGCACCATTGATTAGGCAATAAAACAACCAAGATATGTTTGGGGAGGTCATACTATTTCTAGCATTAGACCCTTAAGCGGGTGATTCCGTTGATATGAGCTATTTCTAGCTTCAATCTAAATGGAAGCCCAAGTTTTCACTAGCAATTTCACATCCAAAGTTATGAAATCCTCTTTCAAGAAACAACATAACCAAGTTAGGAAAAATCAATGTTTGCAATCACTAATTTTAGAGTTAAAATGTGGAAAAATCACTAGACCCATGTCAAATAAGCATTTATAAACAAGAATTAGCAACACCCACACCCATTTATCAAGTACCCATCATCAACACATCCCTAGATAAGAGGTTTAGCTACTCATGATTAAGGAAAGAGGTATAACAAATGGGTTATTCAATTTCCCTTCCATTAGAGCTAAATTTCTCAATATCCAAGCTCAATTTATACACAAATGGTGTTTCTAAGAATTGGGAAGAAGGAATTTGATGAAACCCTCTTCTTGTTCTTAGAAGGAAAAACTTGTTCACAAAGCTAAGAATATTGTTTAAAAACTTCAGAACTATTTACAATTGTGCCTAAAATGGGTTTATAAACCTTCCCAAAACATCACATAAATTTGGAAAAAAATTCCCTTCGGATGGTCTGCGGTGCAATGTGCGGTTCGTACATCATCATATGCGCATCGCACACCCTCTTTAGTGATCCAATGACTCAGGCCAATTGGTATGCTTCATGCGAAGTGGGATACGATTCACACAAGGCATTATGCGCGTCGCACAGCGACCACACCCCTTAGCATATCTTTCAGTGAACTTCGAGCTCCATGTGGTGGAAGGTGTGTTCCGCACCAAGGAAAGTGTGTGCCGTACGAGCGCCGCATCTCTCAACAGAATCTTTGTCATGCTTGCTCACTTCACACTTTAATCCTTTTTGTCTCTTTTTGGATCCATTTCCTTATTTTCTATCTTTGATCATATGTACCTACATAGACATCAATAAAGGCCATAAGAACCTCGAAATCTCATCAAAACATAGCAATAATTCATGAGTAAAGGATAAATAAGTTGGTAGATTACCGACTGTGACGACCCAGACCATCGTGATTGGCACCCACCCAACTCCCGGATGAGTGAACCAATAGAGTTCAACCCTTTGCCTAGACTAACAACCTAAAACAAGCAAACATAAGTAAACTAGCCATTAAATAAGTAAAGAACTATAGCATTAATATCATCCTGTGGAAAATACCCTCCAGAAACTGAAAGTCGTAGTACCAAACATTACTACCAATATCTAGAGTACGGGAATGCAACCCCAAAAAGAAATACGGAAGTAGTTTTAACCCAAAATAAGTGGGCTGAAACTCTAGAGATTAATCCAAGGTAGCTTGATCAAGTAGCTCACCTTTGAAGTAACAAATCGCCGGTGCTATAGATGAGGTCGCGTCTCAGCCGCTGGAAAATTTCCTATACTCACCAAAAGAAAAGCAAGTGCAGTATCAGTACACCACTACTGTGTACTGGTAGGATCATCAGCCCGTTTTCAAATAAACAGTGTATAAACAGTACGACAATATCAAGTAAAAGGTATGGAAGACATGCAACAATATCAACAGACACACCTAGACTACAATTCTCTACTTAGCTTGTTCCCGCATGAAATCCACCACCTATACTCTAAGCCACAACCATATACCATTAACTATACCTTTCTTTCTAGCCCGGACCCACCCTGGGATCCCCTCTAGACAACACAAAATGTCAATGAACCACCAGGCCTAAACCAAGACCTATACCTTTCTACTTAGCTTGTTCCCGCATGAAATCCACCACCTATACTCTAAGCCACAACCATATACCATTAAATATACCTTTCTGTCTAGCTCGGACCCACCTTGGGATCCCCTCTAGACAACACAAAATGTCAATGAACCACCCGGCCTAAACCAAGACCAACACAACAGTTAAACAGAAATTTTTGGCCGCTCAAGGGACACCAAACCAATAACACATTTCAATAAGCAGTCTGGTCCACTCATGGAACCAATATCAGTTAATGCAACACAACAAAAAATGCAATAATGCAACAAAAGTAAACGCGTACCAGGCGTGGTACTCGAGCCAACTGTTAGTATTCTTGTACAAAGCGTGGTACCCGAGCCAACCGTTAGTATTCCTATACCAGGCGTGGTACCCGAGCCAACCATTTGTTATACTCGTACCAGGCGTGGTACCCAAGCTAACCGAATGTAAACAACCCACAGTCAAATAGATGATCAAAAAACATGAAAACCAACAAGCAAACACCGTTCAAATCACAGACTGTAAAAAAGGAACCCTAGACATTTTACACACCTTTCCTAAGAAATGTAATTCATATAAACACTTAGTTATGAGTACAAGAATATACAACATTCACAGAAATTGCACGCCATCACCTACCTTGAAATGATCCAAGCTCTATTTAACTCAAGCTTTCTCGTGTTCCGGATTCCGTTCTCGTTCTTGGTCTAAAATAACACACAAGTACATACAATTAACACACAAGGCCTGCACAGTACTGGGATTACACCAAATCCCTAAACCCCAGGCCACCCATGATCATCCCACCCTTTTCCCGAGCTTTTCCACCATTAATTCACCTACTTCTATCTTTTTTACGGATAAAAATAGAGAATTTAACAACCTATGATCATAATAACATACTTTTAACAATGCCCAAGAACATTCATGCCTGGAATCCCCTTCCTTCCCTGGATTCTACCATTCCTAGGTTATTCCAACCTTTCCCCAAGTTCCCTCCTAGCAATTCTACCGCATAGGAAATGTAGTACAAAGATTGGGGAGTAGAAACCTTACCTTAGGGAAGAAATTCAAAGGAAAATAGAGGAAGATTGCCTGGAATCGCCTAGCCCTTCTCCCAAAACAAAGTTGTGAAAACTGAATATTTTTGGGGAATGTTTCTGCATTAAAATCCCTTCAGTCGGCAATAGCGGTCCCCGCTCCACTATAGCGGTCCTGCAATAGCAGACTGATTCCGTTATAGCGGTCTTAAGCAGTGTTGACCGCATTGACTACCGCTATAACGGTATTTTCCACTGCTATAGTGAAGGCCGCTACCGCGGACTGTTGCGCTTGTCAAGGATAGAATGTCTGGAAATTTCTAAGTTTTGTCCATTTTACAACACACTTGCTTCCCCCGATGACCCAAAACAACCCCTTCATGTCAAACACGATTCCAGGAGTTCTACTTACGCAAATTCGATTCCGAAAAGTCCCCTGGACTCCATTATGTCTTGGCTACGTGGAAGACTAGCTTAACACAAGACACATAGACCAATCCTTACCCGGATTACCCTAGACTCCACCTCGCTCTAAAATCGGCCGAGGCTAGCCTAGCCCAGAATTTCAAACTCCCAAACCCAGAGTTTTCTAACTCTAAAACTTGGCACGATTGGACTACCTGTAACGACGGACCTGGTCATTACAATAGATACCAATTTACCCATCGTTCATCCCCGAATGATCAATCCTAAAATTACGAAAATAAAAAGAGGGAAGTGTAGTACCCGATTCCTCAAACAGTTTAGGGTACTTGCTCGGCATGTCCTTCTAGGTTTCCCAAGTGGCTTCCTCAATCGGATGATGCTTCCACTAAAACTTCACCATATCAATCACCTTTGTCCTCAACCTCCGGACATCCCAAGAAAGAATCAAAACTAGTTCCTCTTCATAACAAAGATCCTTTTTGAAAAGTACCTCATCCCACTTGATGATGTAATCCCCATCCCCATGGTATCGCTTAAGCATGGATACATGGAATATCGGATGGACGCTCGACAAACTAGGTAGCAGTGCTAACTTGTAAGCCACTGGCACCACAATTTCAAGAACTTCAAATGGACCGCTGAACCGAGGGCTAAGCTTGCCCTTCTTACCAAACCGTATAACCCCTTTCATTAGTGACACCTTCAACAATACATGTTCACCAGCCTGAAAGTCCATGTCCCAGACCTTGCGATCTGCACACTCCTTCTTCCTGCTTTGAGCAGCCATCAACTTGGTCTGAATGCCCCTTACCTTTTCATGTGCTTCCTTCACTAAGTCTACGCCTAGAGGCTTTACATCGCCTTCCTCAAACCACCCAAATGGTAATCTGCAGTTCCTCCCATACAATGCCTCGAATGATGCCATGTCAATACCAGAGTGGTAGCTATTATTGTACGATAATTCACACAATGGTAGAAACTGGTCCCAATGACCCCCGAAGTCTATCACACATTCTCTCAGCATGTCCTCCAATACTTGGATCATCCTCTCTGACTGACCATCAGTCTGAGGATGGAAAGTTGTGCTAAAAGTCAGTTGTGTACCCAACTCTTCATGTAGCTTGCCCCAAAACTTAGAAGTAAACTGCGTACCCCTGTCTGAAATGATGGACAGTGGTACCCCATGCAGTCTCACAATCTCATTCAAGTAGATCTTAGACAATTGTTGCGAATTGTAATCTACCCTGACCAGAATGAAATGAGCGGACTTGGTCAGCCTGTCAACAATGAACCAAATTGAGTCATACTTCCCCAATGTCTTGGGAAGACCCATCACGAAATCCATGGCTATCGTTTCCCACTTCCATTCTGGAATTGGCATTTTTTGAAGTAGTCCTGCAGGCATATAATGTTCGTACTTTAACTGCTAGCAGTTCTAACATTTGGACACAAAATCAAATATGTCCCTTTTCATTCTGGGCCACCAGTAAAGCTTCCTCAAGTTCCTTTACATTTTAGTCACACCCGGATGAATTGAGTATCGAGAACCATGAGCTTCTGCTAGGATTTTCTGAATCATATCATCTACCCGAGGAACACAATTCCTCTCTCTAAAATGCAACACTCTACCAGAGTGTAGGATAACGTCTCTGGACTCCCCGAATATTGCCTTACCTCGCAACTTACTCAGTTTCGGATCCTGAAACTGTTTTGCCCTTATTTTCTCTATGAAGGTGGCCTTGACCTTAATGCTGGCCAATAACCCACCTTGATCTGAAACACCGAAGTGCATGAACTTGGCCTCCAAAGCCCAAATTTCCTTAGCTAGTGGTTGTTTGGACACCCCCAAACAAGCCAAGCTACCCATGCTAACAGTTTTCCGGCTTAATGCGTCTGCCACCATATTAGCCTTACCCGGATGGTACTGAATGGTCACATCATAGTCCTTCAATAGCTCCATCCACCTTCTCTGCCTCATATTCAAGTCCTTCTGAGTGAATATGTGTTGCAGACTGCGATGATCTTTAAATACCTCACACTTGACACCATAAAGGTAGTGTCTCCAAAATTTTAATGCAAAAACCACTGCTGCCAACTCTAAGTCGTGAGTTGGGTAATTCCTCTCATGCACCTTCAACTACCTGGATGCATAGGCTATCACATTCCTATCCTGCATCAACACAGCACCCAAACCAGAATGTGAAGCATCACAGTAAACAACAAAGTCTTTACCTTCAACCGGCAAGGACAAAATAGGGGTTGTGGTCAAAAGTGTCTTGAGCATTTGGAAGCTCTCCTCGCATTTGTCAGACCACACGAATGGTACATCCTTCTGTGTCAGCCTTGTCAGGTGTGTAGTAATAGAAGAAAAATTCTTAAAAACCCTATGGTAGTACCCCGCGAGCCCAACAAAACTCCTCACCTCTATCACAGAGCTAGGATGAACCCAACTCTTGACTGCCTCAATTTTCTGGGGATCCATCATCACCCCCCTTTCTGACACTACATGCCCCAAGAATGCCACAAAAGTCAACCAATACTCACACTTAGTGAATTTTACATAAAGCTTTTGGTGTCTCAAGATATCCAGCACAATACGAAAAATGATTAGCATGCTCCTCCCTACTCTTAGAGTAGATCAAAATATCATCGATGAACACGATAACGAAGGAATCCAAGTAGAACTTAAACACGCCATTCATCAAACTCATGAATATTGCCAGCGCATTGGTCAAACCAAATGACATTACTAGAAACTCATAATGTCGGTACCGAGTCTGAAAAGTAGTTTTCAGAATGTCCTCAGGCCTAATCTTTAACTGATGGTACCCCGATCTCAAGTCGATTTTTTAAAACATTGATGCACCCTGAAGCTGGTCAAACAAATCATCTATACAGGGTAGAGGGTACTTATTCTGGATGGTCACCTTGTTCAATTGCCTATAATCTATGCATATCCGCATACTACCATCCTTCTTCTTTATAAATAAAATTGGAGCATCCTAAGGTGAAGCACTGGGATGTATAAATCCCTTATCTAGGAGTTCTTGCAGCTGAGTCTTAAGTTCCCTTAACTCTATCGGAGCCATGCAATATGGAGGAATGGAAATAGGATGAGTGCCTGGCACCAAATAAATACAAAAATCTATATCCCTATCCGAAGGCATACCAGGAAAGTCCGCTGGAAACACTTCTAAAAATTTAGAAACCACTGGAACTGACTTTATAGGCGGGGATTCCACACTATCATCCTGGATATGAGCCAAGAAGGCTAGACACTCCCTCCCCACTAGCTTCCTAGCCTGAATAATATTATCTTAACTGGCTCAGGCCTGTACACACTCTCCTACTCTAGTCTATCCTTACCCAAAATCTCTAAAGCCACAGTCTTGGTGTTACAGTTCAACACAACATGATAAGGAGATAGCTAGGTCATACCCAAGATAATATCAAAATCAGCCATATCTAGAATTATCAAGTCTACTCGAGTATGCAACCCCACAAACACAACAGAACAGTCACAATATACATGAGTCACAATCACAAACTTTCCAACCGGGGTAGAAACATGGATAGGGGAATCAAGGATATCACAAATCAAATCCAACCTCAATGCAAAACTCACAGACAGATAAGAATATGTAGAACCTGGGTCAAATAATATCGAAGCCATTTTATCGCAGATAAGAATGTTACTTGTGATCACCGCATCTAAGGCTTATGCCTCGGTCCTCCCTGGAAAAGCATAGCAATGAGCCCGATCATCAATGTAGGAAACTTCCCGGACCGGCTGCGCCGCACCTCTGCCTGCGCCGTCATTTCTCCTGTCTCCCCAGCCTTCCTAAAAATTACCTCGCCCACCCTGTGGATGACCCCTAGCATTACCTCCTTTGCCTTCTGGGACCACTACTCTAGTCTGCTAATTCTGGCCCCTGGAGTATGAACCACCCTAGTTTCCCTTATTTCGGGGTTTCTTGGCTAAAGCCTTAGCCTGCCCCGCCTGCTTGACTCCCTCTAACTTCTTAACATAATCAACCACCTCGCTAAAATCCATTCTTGAAGAAGTAATGTGCACTGACAGTACCTGCAGTTCAATATTTAGACCCTTAACAAACAACCGAACCTGTTCTTCCTCGGAACTCAACATCTGTGTAGCAAAATGAGACAACGCATGAAACTTAGCCTCATAAGCTGAGACCGACATGCTAGCTTGCTCCAAGTTTAGAAACTCATCTTTCTTCCGGTCCCTTAAAGTACGGAAAACGTACTTCTCTAGAAACAATGCATGGAACTGCTCCCAAATCAGTGGAGGTAGAACAGAAGACCGACACTCAACATGAGACCTCCACCACTGCTTGGCATCACCCTGCAGCTGAAAAGTGACAAACTCAACCCCATACTGACGTACAATACCCAACTTGTGCAACCTCTCATAGCAATCCAGTATGAAATCATAGGCATCCTCCTTGTCTGTACCCTAAAACGTCGGAGGTTTCAGCTTAAGGAACTTAGTCAACAACTCATGTTCATTCTCTGCCATCACGGGACCTAGCATTGTCCTGTAGAAACCGTCTGTGCCTGAAGCTTCATCCATCCTAGGTGTTGTAGTACCCGCTGGCTGAATATCTAAGGCCTGATTTGCATAAGCCACGGGTATGGCTCAAGCACTAACCAACCCACTCAGAATATTCTACGCCTTCTGAAAAGCTTCCGGTGTCATAGTAGGAAGGTCTGCACCCACAACCGGTGTTGCCTCCGTTTGTGCCCCTTCATCCTCCACAATCACTTTCACCTCTTCTGCCACATGATCCTAAGGTGGGGGAGGGGTCGCTTCACAAATCTCAGTAGCAACTTGAGCTCTACCCCTAGCGGTTGCAGCTCCAACTCATCCCCTGCCCTTTCCCCTACCTCTGCCACGAACTGTCGGGCCAGCTGCTGGGACCGCTGGCCTTGCTCCATTGTTCCTTGTAGTAACCATCTGCGGACAGAAGAGTGAATGAGGTTAGATACTAATTTGTATCACCAGATACCAATTGGAATCAAGTTATAGCAAGAAGGAAAGAAGGAAGAGATAGTTTTTCCAAAGCCCCATAGCCTCTCGAAGAAAAGTACGAACGTCTCCGCAACGTTTCGCAAGACTCTACTAGACCTGTTTTGTACGATGAGATCAACAAACCTAGGTCTCTGATACCATCTTTGTCATGACCCAGACCATCGTGAGTGGCGCCCACCCAACCCTCGGATGAGCAAACCAATAGAGTTCAACCCTTTGTTTAGACTAACAGCCTAAAACCAGCAAACATAAGTAAACTAGCCATTAAATAAGTAAAGAACTATAGCATTAATATCATTCTGCGGAAAATCCCCCAAGAAACTAAAAGTCGCAGTACAAAACATTACTACCAATATGTAGAGTACGGGGATGCAACCCCAAAAAGAAATATGGAAGTAGTTTTAACCCAAAACAAGTGGGCTAAAACTCTAGAGATAAATCCAAGGTAGCTTGATCAAGCAACTCACCCTTGAAGTCAGAAATCGCCGGTGCTATAGATGAGGTCGCGTCTCAGCCGCTAGAAGATTTCCTATACTCACCAAAAGAAAAGCAAGTGCAGTATTAGTAGACCACTACTGTGTACTGATAGGATCATCAGCCCATTTTCAAATAAATAGTGTATAAACAGTACGACAATATCAAGTAAAAGGTATTGAAGACATGCAACAATATCAATAGACACATTTAGACTACAAGTCTCTATTTAGCTTGTTCCCGCATGAAATCCACCACCTATAATCTAAGCTACAACCATATACCATTTACTATACCTTTCCGTCTAGCCCAGACCCACCCTGGGATCCCCTCTAGACAACACAAAATGTCAAGGGAACCACCCGACCTAAACCAAGACCAACACAACAGTTAAACAGAAATTCCCGGCTGCTCAAAGGCCACCAAACCAATAACACATTTCAATAAGTAGCCCGTTCCACTCACAGAACCACTATCAGTCAACGCAACACAATAAAAAATGTAATGATGCAACAAAAGTAAACCCGTACCAGGCGTGGTACCCGAGCTAACCATCAGTATTCTTATACCAAGCATGGTACCCGAGCCAACCATTTGTTATACCCGTAACAGGCATGGTACCCGAGCCAACCGAATGTCAATCCACAGTCAAATAGATGATCAAACAACTTGTAAACCAACAAGCAAATACCGTTCAAATCACAGACTGTAAAGCAGGAACCCTAGACATTCTGCACAACTTCCCTAAGAAATATAATTCATATAAACACTTAGATATGAGTACAAGAATATACAACATTCACAAAAATCGTAAGCCATCACCTACCTCGAAATGATCCAAGCTCTATTAAACCCGAGCTTTCCCGTATTCCGGATTCTTTTCTTGTTCTTGGTCTAAAATAACACACAAGTACATACAATTAACACACAAGGCCTGCACAGTACCCGGATTACACTAAATCCCTAAACCCCAGGCCACCCATGATCATACCACCCTTTTCCCGGGCTTTTCCACCATTAATTCACCTACTTCTATCATTTTTATGGATAAAAATAGAGAATTTAACAACCTATTATCATAATAACATACTTTTAACAATGCCCAAGAACATTCATGCCTAGAATCCCCTTCCTTCCCCGGATTCTACCATTCCTAGGTTATTCCAACCTTTCCCCAAGTTCCCTCCTAGCAATTCTACTTTATAGGAAACGTAGCACAAAGATTGGGGAGTAAAAACCTTACCTTAGGGAAGAAATTTGAAGGAAAATGGAGGAAAATCTCCTGGAATCGCCTAGCTCTTCTCCCAAAACGAAGTTGTGAAAACTGAATATTTTTGGGGAAAGTTTTTGCATTAAAATCCCGTCGGTCCGCTATAGCGGTCCCCGCTCTGCTATAGCAGTCCCGCTATAGCGGACTGCCTCCACTATAGTGGTCTTAAGCAGTGTTGACTGCATTGACCACCGCTATAGAGGTACTTTCGACTACTATAGCAGAGGCCGCTACCGCGGACAGTTGCGCTCGTCACAGACTGAATGTCCAGAAATTTTCCAGTTTTGGCCATTTTACAACACACTTTGTTCCCCCGATGACCCAAAATAACCCCTTCACATCAAACGCAATTCCAGGAGTTCTAGTTACCCAAATTCGATTCTGAAAAGTCCCCCGGACTCGTTTATGTCTTAGCTACACAGAAGACTAGCTTAACACAAGACACATTGACCAATCCCTAGCCTATCCCAGAATTTCAAACTCCCAAACCCAGAGTTTTCTAACTCTAAAACTTGGCACGATTGGACTACCCATAATGATGAACCCGGTCATTACACCAACTTATCAAATACCTAAACTTGAACTATTGATTATCCTCAAGTAAGATACTCACAAGGTAAGAAATGAATTATGCTCTAGAACTTAATCAAGGCACCAAAGACTACTCTATTCTAAAAAGAAAACTAAGAAAAATAACAAACAAAAAGACTCGAACAAAGACTCAACTATTGTGCTCATCTCAATTTGAACCACGACATCATCAAGGTAATAGATCTGTTATGCCCCGAGCCTACACCCTGGAAGTAACACGGTGCTTAGAGTCACAAGTGACCCTAAGCTAACCCATGGGCTAGCATACTACTGAGATACAGACTGAAATATAATGCAGAAGTTGAAATATGCGGAGCTCTTAACAGAAATATTAAAATAAAATAAACATTAATAAATTGAGATACAATAGCATTTGAAAACTAATACAACTAACTAACTGATTGTCTGACTGTCTATGAAGCCTCTATTAACACTGATTATAGTTAGCCAGGACATGACCTCCAACTATCTCTAATCAATACATAAAAACTGAAAAATAAGTTGCTATGACTACTAACTGACTAGAATTCCCAAAAAAGGAGAACTCATTCCCTGCTGACTGGAAGCTGCAATTTGTCTGACCATGATCCTATGAGCTAGCACTAAACACTTGCATCATCAAAAGGATACAACACAAGAAGGTATGCGATCAGTACTTTGAATGTACTGAGCATGTGAGACATGCACTAACTTTAAAATCATGAGAAATATGTATATACTGAAAACATGGTTGAAAACTGGACTAAGTATAACATCTGAAGTGCATAAGTGAAAACTATAAAATATAAGCTCTTTTACTGAAAAAGGTGTAAATCATGTTTCTAAACTATAACTATGACATCATGATATTTTAAGATAAGTAAAGCTGTTATTAGGGGATCCATAGACTGAAAAGATGAAGTATATCTGTAAATCATGAAATAGTGCAACTGAGATGAAAGTCATGAGTCATGCTAAAAGACATGTTTAAAGTAAATCCTTAGATGAGTTCCTTCCACTTAACATGTTGAAAATACTGATATAGTGTACTGAATGCAAGCTGAATGGTATAAGCTGATGCAATGACCAAGTATATAAACATGCAACTATATAATACTGAACTGAATAACTGAATACAAGGTCATGCAATAATGAATATAGACTGTGGGAGCTACTATTAACCGACATACCCTAAGCTAAGCTAACTATGGAGCCAACCTGTAACCCTGGATGGAAGGGTGTTCATACCATGCCAAGGGTACAAACAAATATGATGTGGATCCACTAAACTAATATCCACAAAGGACAAGAGCGTCCAACCTAATCAGACAGCTGACCTCTTTGATACCTACGGTGGCGCTGTAGTTCTGGGACTAAGGGATTTCTACTAAAGGTCTCATCCTAATCTGACAACTGAGCCTTCATCCCTTCGTTCGCTCGGTGCTAAGCCTACTCTCAACTGAATATAAAGCAATGAATGCAACTGAAATACTGGATAGCTCAAGTATTCTGAAGAAAAGTTAGTTCATGTGAAAATACTACAATTTCATGTTAAGTTCTTGAAAAGAAAGCTAATTCATGTAGAAGATGCTGTAAATCCAGGCTAAGTTCGTTTCATCAAAATTCCAGGGATTTAAGAAAATATCCGTAAAACTTCTTTCAATATCACTTAAACATATACGGGGAACATATAGTATCATGAGGAATTCAGTTCTGTAAAGATATGCATAGCTGGGTAAAATCAGGCTATGATTCACTTCTTCTAAAATCTAGGATTTTGAAATCTAATTGCAGGAATTCATATATAAATCGTTCTAACAAGAATAGTAGTCATGTAGGGTCCTCAAGAGTTCAAATACATAGTAAAACACTTATTTAGGTAAGAACCCTAGAATCATAACTTGTAGAAATCATATCTCAAAACTGAACTTTGGATATGAGAGTCAATGGAGATCCTCATTGAATACCCATATACCTGGTGGAAGATAATCCTTGAAGAGAACCTAAAGTTTGAAGCTTGAAGGAGAAGCCCTAGGTCTGAACTTTGGAGAAGAACGCTCTTTTCTTCTTTGAAACGTACTTGAGAGAAAGAATGAGGAAAACTGATAGCTGGGAGGTATTTTTACTTAATAAAATAAGCCTAAAATTATTTATAGTCAGAGCTAAAAGAAGAAGGAATGGTTTAAAATACCCCTGGGAAACTAAATTAAACACTGCTGAAATTCTCAGAATATCGAACCACGGATTGGTTGACGGGCCGTGGTTCTGAATGATGGACCATCAACTGATTCGTGGTTTAGTCCTTGAGTTTTGGGGGTTCTCTGAAGGTGATTCCATGAGATACAGGATGGACCATCATTTGAAATGACGACCCATGAAATTACCCATGGAAACTTGGAAGAAAGGCTAAAAATTGACAAACCACGGGTAATACTATGGACCATGGTTTTGCTTTATGGTTCGTGAACCAACTCATCATTTTGAAGGTGAAAATTCTAAGTTTCAGGTCTGTTTTTACGAGTCACAGTATGGACCGTGGTTCTATTCCATGGGTCGTCACCCTGTTCGTAGTCACTGATAGTGCTACAGTAAAATACCTATAACGTTTTACTCCGGACTCGAATTAATGCGCGGTCAGTGGAGTTGCAAAGAAGACTCAAAAAAATTAAATTTAGTGGATACTAGACCACTTAAATCTTCATATTTTAAGAGGTGTAATCATTTTAAAATGACACTTATAGAATCTTACTTGAGAACTTAATCGGTTGGGGTGCTTTCAACTTAACTTGCTTATAGGAGTTTATTATGAACATGATTCACATCCAAAGCACTCACCATACTAGGTAAATGATCATCACACTCATGGAAATGATTCGAGTCTTAACTTAGAACTTTTTGAGTGTTACAATATCTCTTCCTTGGAATCATTCGTCCTCGAATGAAGACTATCTAGGCTGAGGTTGTGGGGAAAGAGATGCAATCCCACCAACTGAGTTCTAAAAGCTGGAGTACTAACATGGTAAATTATTATTGACTGAAATATAGACTGAATTGGGTTCGTGAGGCATGTATGCATACCGAGATCATAGGAACACTGATAGTACATGAAACTAAATATCCAACATGATAACTGATCTGGAGTGAGATTAGGGACTTAGCTGGAACTCATAAAGAATGCACACATTCTTAGAAATTACATTAACTGAAAGAAACATAAAACTGAGAGGAGTAACTATACGAGAAAACTATTCTCTTCTAAACTGAACTCACTAGCATGGACTGAACTGAGCGTAGGGCCTTCTGGCCTTAGGAATGATTACTGGTAGGTCTGAACTGACCAGATATGGGGAGTCTACTATCTTTCTATCTAAAGCTACATGACATAAGGTATGAGCACCCTAGACAGGGAGTAAGAACAAGACTATTCCCGCCTTAACAATATTGTTGATAGCTTTTAAGCTTAGGAACACCCTTTTTAACTACACCAACTTATCTAAATACCACACTTACCATTTGAAACTAAAATTCTCATCAACACACATATAGGTGCTAAGGTCTGAGTCTAACTACCTTCTTTCACCATGTTCAAGCCTATCTCGACTAAATCTCTTGCATCTAGAGTTATCTCCCAAGAATAATATTCCCTCTTATTACGAAAATCAACTAACCTTTAGTTCTAATCAATGGGTCACAAGTTGCACAAAGCAAAGTCCCAAATGTATTTCATCATGACATTCAAGCCTATCACTATGATCATCTTATGGCTTCCTTGTAGTAGACACTATCTGAGACTTCTCTCTTTTTCCCTAGCATATCTAGAATTTGTAACTACAAGAACTTCAAAAAAGAATCATACTAAAATTTCTCATCTAACTTTTACACGTGAATGATCCTTACATCTCATTTCATCTACACCTACAAGCTAAGGTGGAACTAGTACACAAAAAAGAAACATATAGTACTTCTCATATAAACTACTACTTAGCTTCCTCCACTAATATCTATGACAACATAAACCAATATTACTGAAGAAATGGAGTGGGAGCATGAGCATCATGCATTAAGGAATACTGATCAGTCTTGACTTACACTTAGCATGATCTAGCCACTCAAGGTGAGGTCTGAAAAGTCAAGTGTAAAGATCTGAGTGTCTCAAATACTGTACATATGAGGCATGGTTAGAGTAAAGAAATCTTAAGCATGAACTGTTCAATAAGTCTGTTCTGAGCATATACCTGATGTAACATGGTTTCATTAGCTAGTAAGGCACATTTTGAGGACTGAACTGAGTACATAGAACTGAGCATACTGTGAGGAATGAGTGTACATATATAATGAATCTCATGGCATAAATCTAGGATGTCACGCCCCAAGCCTACACCTTAGACGTAACACGGGACCTTAGACCATAAGTGACCCCAAGATAACCCTTCTTGCTGGCATAATTCATGAGCAACCAAATAGAAATAGATAAACTGAAAAATATTATGCGAAAGCTGAAACATATGATGAGCTCTTGAAGAGTACTTTAATAAATTAAAGTTTTATAAACTGAAATACAACTCATTTGAAAAATAATACAACTGACTGACTGACTATCTATGAATCCTCTACTAACACTAACTACAGTTAGCCAGGACATGACCCCCAACAATCTTATATCAATGTATAATAACTGAATTAATTACTAAAACTACTAACTGACTGGAGTTTCCAAAAAAAAAAGAACTCGTTCCCTGCTGACTTGAAGTTGCGATCTGTCTGACCATGATCCTGGAAGCTAGCACTAAAACATGTATCGTCAAAAGGATGCAGCACAAAAGGATATGCAATCAGTACTTTGAATATACTTAACATGTGAGTTAATTCACTAACTTTGAAAACATGTATATACTAGAAACATAACCAAAAGCTGGACTAAGTATGGATATTTGAGAATGCATAAGTTAACGTTGTAAATCATGGGCTCTTTTACTGAAGAGTATAAAATGTTTTTGAGTTGTAAACTATGAGATACATAGACTATGAGATGACTAAGCATGCTAAAAATATTGATGAGCTATTTAAAAACTATAAATTGAATCTGTAGTACTCGGCCCAAACATAATATGCACAAAATCTGAAATATAAGGATATTCTGAAAAATATAATTTAAAAGCTGTAAAACTGAACTGAGGGCCTAGTACATAACTACTGAGTCTAATTCTATGGGAGATTTTGTTAACCAACATAAACCACGTGAGCTAAATGTGGAGTCCGATGTATATGCCCCATCGCGAAGACCCAATATACCTTACCAAGGTATAGAGGTATGACTAGCATGATCTCTAGTTCTGATGCCCAATGGAGGGACTAAATAACCTATGGTGACACATAGTTCTGGGACTTGAGGGTACGTTGAACCCTAGTCCAACTCAGTGAAAAATATTACTCCCAAACTCAATACTGATAGCTCATTTAAAACTGAAGTTCTGGAATGCTGGATCAGAACCTAATTTATCTAGATGATTTCTGAAAGACAGTATAACCGAAAACTATTCATAAAGCATGTGTACATATCTAGATGTCATACTAATTATGAAACTTACTAAGTCCATAATCATTGATCGCATATGCTTAAAGTTCATATTTAAAATATATTCTTGTAAAATATGTTGAGGGTAAGCTGAAGCCTGCTAAATCGTGAGAAGTTTTATAGAAAACATGTAGACTAAAATCTTGTTAATTTCATGCTTAAAACTGAATGCTAGTAATCTAGATTAAATTCTAAAGAAAAGCAATTCTCATGAAAGTACTACAATTTTAGGCTAAATTCTTGATTTCTTAAGGTTCTTATGAAAGCTCATGCAAGTCATTGAAAATATTGTACAAATCTTATAAAATAGGATATAAATCATGTAGAAATTATAAGGACCAAATTCTATAAAATTTAGCATGATTGGGTAAGAACCCTAGTTTCTAACATCATGAAATTTGAAATATAAGACTGAGGTTTCGGGCATAAGAGTGAACTAAACCCTTACTGAATACTCACATACCTAGTGGTAGAAGATTCTTGAACTGAAACTGAGGTTTGGAGCTTTGGAGAAGAACCCTAGGCCTGAGAGAACGCTCTTCTTTCTTTTCTTTTCTGACTTAGGATTTCTAATTGAGAGAATGTGAGAACTTAGTCGTAATGGAACCTACAACCCCCAAGTAGGCGAACCAATCCCCGTATCCCAGAACGGTTAGTAATGGGCTACTACCCAACCACTACGTACAATAAGCAGAAACTAGCGGAAGCACAAAGTAAAGATAGGACAAAGCGGAATCAATAACCCAAAATATATACATAAAGAAACTACACCAATCCCAAGACTTGGTATCAGTAGTACAGAAGCTTCTAATAGAATACAAGTGCTCGAAGTAACAGAAGATAAGTACAACTGTATCTGAATATACAAGAGTAACAGTACAAAAGATGAGATATAGTCAGGCCCCGATCGTCAGGTGCTCACCATAGTCTCGAATATCCTCAAAAGCTGCACGAGTCTCCAACGCGACCAACGGTGAAAACTCAACTAATAACTGCACCAAAAAGATACAGAAGTGTAGTATGAGCACCAAGACAATGGGTACTCAGTAGGCATTATAGGCCGACTGAGTGCAGAGAGATAATATATAAGTAATACATTATAGGAAAGTAAGCAAAAAAAGAATACAGGGATCCACCTGAATCTAGTTATAAAACCGAAAAGAGAACAAATCAAACAACCAAGAAGGAAGAATTAACATAATCAATCTAGGAACCCAATAATCCAAGTGCACTCAAAACAATGCAATGCGATGGGACATGATGTGATGTATGAGTACATAATGATATAAGCCCAGAAATACCTCATTGGACTATGCATATATATATGAATAGTATAAGCCTGGAAATACCTCATCGGACCATGCATATAAGAGTAGTATAATCCCAAAAATACCTCATCGGACTATGCATATAAGAGTAGTATAGGCCCGGAAATACCTCATCAAACTATGCATATAAGAGTAGTATAGGCCCAGAAATACCTCATCGGACTATGCATATAAAAATAGGCACATAAAAGTGCATAATAGTATTATCCCAGAAATACCTCATCGGATCATGCATATAAGAGTAGTATAGGCCCGGAAGTACCTCATCGGACTATGCGTATAAAAATAGGCATATAAGAGTGCATAATAGTATTCGCTCAAAAATACCTCATCGGACCATGCATATAAGAGTAGTATAGGCCCGGAAATACCTCATCGGACTATGCATATAAGAGTAGTGTAGGCCCAGAAATACCTCATCGGACTATGCATATAAGAGTAGTATAGGCCTAAAGATACCTCATCGGACTATGCGTATAAAAATAGGCACATAAGAGTGCATAATAGTATTAGCCCATAAATACCTCACTGGACCATGCATATAAGAGTAGTATAGGCCCAGAAATACCTCATCGGACTATGCATATAAGAGTAGTATAGTCCCGGAAATACCTCATCGGACTATGCGTATAAAAATAAGCACATAAGAGTGCATAATAGTATTAGCCCGAAAATACCTCATCAGACTATGCGTATAAAAATAGGCACATAAGAGTGCATATAAAAATAGGTATAGGGGAGAAAAGATCCGGGGATACCCCTCGGACCGGCATGAAAGTAGTGTTATCCCTTTCCGTTCCAAAATCAGTGTTAAAACCAAGTAAAACTCCTTTAAAAATCTAAAATCCAGGAATATCACAAAATCCTCAAGTTTCAAACCAAAAGCGTCGAAAAACATTTCCTTACTGTGCCGCAGGTATATAAATGAAATATGACATGCAATGTCCCAAAATCACATAATATATCACACCACAAGTCAATTCAGGGCAAAGCACCCTTCAACCAAGAAAAACTAACTTGGAGCTCCGTCCAAATCCAAGCTATGGCCTCAGGCCCACAATTTACACACAACCAGTAAAAGCCAGAAAGAATGGAAAGATACCATGAAAACAACTACAAGCATCTACTCTACCTCTAAAACCTCCTAAAAGCATACTAAGGATTCTATGCTAGCCACTGTGATACTACAAGCTCTTAGACTAAGGATGACAGTAATATTTCTAAATTATAAACCAAAATGGCCAATTTAAATCAATGAACAGGATTTAATCCTAAGTCTACCTAAAGTCCAACCTAACATTCCGGTAACATATAAATATATAAAATCTAACTAACTCAGTCTAGGAAGTAAACCATAACCTACCTCGGGGCCAAACTGCAAGCACGAACCATCACTCGTGTGCCTTCCACTTTTGAACGGCCTCAGAAATCTTCCATGCTATCAAGAACATAACCCAGGTGTCAAGACGATAAGAATGACACTCATATTGATATACGGAAAATCGGGCTGAAAATCAGGTCAAAAAATGACCCTTATGTCCGCGCAACAAAATAGAAAACAAAATTCACAATTATACTCGCGGTGGGTTAAGGAACCCATACCCAAAGTTTGGGCATGGACAGAGCTCAATTCGGGGCCCAAAACAGCCCCGAAGTGCTACTAATTCACCGGATTTAAGGCAGAAAATTCCAAAATCTAAAAACGGAAACCAACCTCGACAAGGAGAACACACTACGGAGCTGAGTTCCACGAGTTTGGGATTATGCAGTCCCCAAATGACAGATTCCACAAGATTTTTCCCCAACTCTAAGAATTTAGCAATAAAGGAATTTAGCGAAAGAAATAGAAAAATTGACACGGGAAAGGGAGAGGGGTGACGAGGGAACTTACCGAGTGAAGGTAAATATGCAGGGAAGCTAGAAATGTTGAGCTTGGGAGTCTACAAATGGAGTTCTTAGGTTTTGTGAAGAAGAAAATGAAGTTGGGACTTAATATAACTGCCAGGGGTCTTTCATCGCGATCGCGACAGGAACCCCTCGTTAGTGGAGAACAGCTGGCCCAACCACCGCGAACGCGATGGCCCAGGCCGCATTCGCGAAGAAGAAGCCAAGTCGGGTCCCAGCCGGCTACGTCGCGAATGTGATAGACTTGTTGCAAATGTAATGGACACATTGCGAACACGATGAGATCCTCGTGATCATGAAGAGCAACAGAGGTCTGCAACTTAGTGCAGCAACCAGCAAATTTTAAGTCAAAAAAAAATCTTCCGATGGACCCTCGGGATTCATCCAGAACCCCGTGAACACAAAAAAACCATGATACCCTACCATAAATGGCATTCTAGACTCAATGGAATTGATGAAACTCCGAACGGAGATTGTTTTAATGAAAAGTGGGCCCCACTCCCAAAATTAACCTTTAGCCAACTATTTTCAAAATGGAACTCAATGGCCAAAAACAAGTCCGGAAGCCTCGGGACCCAAACCAATGGTCCCTCTAGCCTAAACTCGATGTTCCAAAGCTGACGGCACTGATAAAATTTTCATCCGAGGTCGTCTTCTCTAAATGTTGACCAAAGTCAACCAAACCAGCCCAACTGGCCTGAAAACACAGAACGAGAGAGAATTCCAAGCTGAAGAGCTCCTGGATTCTGACCAAAGGTATCTTTAGACCAAAGTCCATGCTCCGGAGCAAACAGAACTATCGGAATTCAATTCCGAGCACATTCACCAAGAATGTTGACCGAAGTCAATGATTTCAAAAGCCTAACGCTCTAAAACAAGGAATGGCCAAAAGGACCAACCAAATGGCCCGAGCACCAAACTACCGGTCCCAGCAAGCCATAAATTACTTGGGGCCGCTACAGGCAAGATCTAACGGTACAATAAAGGCAAACACGCATAAATGACTGGGAGGGTCATTACATAACCACTTCCTCTAACACTTAGCAATCTGACCTTTGCTTATTCATCTACTAACACCACATCTCTAAGCTCATATCCACACAAATCAACTAAATTAAAACCATGCTAAGGGACTTAACATCATCTATTTGTAATCTCCTGAATATCATGCACAACATAATATTCTTGATACACACCTACCCCTCTACCATTCAAGGATCTCCTTCACCTTTTTTAAGCATGATCCAAGTCACCTTAACCAATCATTATTCTCTTACATACTACAATGGAACCTACACATAACTTATTGCTCCTCTCTTAATGCCAAGGGACTTATCAACCCAATACTCGCCTTATAACTACTATACTTCTAAATTCATACATATAGCTCCAGGGTCATCTTACTACTTATAACGTATAACATCTCTATTCAGCTAACTATTAAGTGATTATACTACCCAAGTGCTTAGGGAACCATACCTTTTAGCTAAGGCACCATTCGTGGTATAGTTTCTAGAAGAGGGTCTGAGAACACATTTTACTATAAGCTCACCTTGCACTAGTGGAAGAAGGTACATGCTTTTGAATCAATAGACTTAACACACTAATGGGCTCCTCTCAAGCCCTTGTGCAGTCTACTAACCTTTTAATAACTCTATATGAGAGCATCTCATTGATAGGAATCTGAACATAACTATTTTTACCACCTCGAATATGAGGCATGGTTGGAGGAATTAGAGAAAAGCATGAATTTGTATACGCTTCATAAGGAATAGTTCAACTGCATGATTTGGAGTATAAAAGGAGGGAAATATTTTCTAAATGACCTGTAGCCTCCTGATTATAAGTGTGGTGCACAACACACCCATAAGCAAGACTCTACTAGACACGGCTTCATAGACATCCTAGGAAACTTGAACTTTGTGCTCTGATACCAAGTTTGTCATACCTCGAGCCTACACTCTAGATGTAACACAGGACCTGAGACCACAAGTGATCCCAAGATAACCCTTCTTGCTGGCATAATTCATGAGCAACCAAATAAAAATAGATAAACTGAAGAATATTATCCGGAAGCTGAAACATATGATGAGCTCTTGAAGAGTACTGTAATAAACTGAAGTTTTATAAACTGAAACACAACTCATTTGAAAAATAATAAAATTGACTGACTGTCTATCTATGAATCCTCTATTAACACTGACTACAGTTATCTGGGACATGACCCCCATCTATCTTACATCAATGTATAATAACTGAATTAATTACTAAAACTACTAATTGACTAGAGTTCTCGAAAAAAAAGAACTCGTTCCCTGCTGACTGGAAGCTTCATTTGTCTTACCATGATCCTGGGAGCTAGCACTAAAACCTACATCACGAAAAAGATGCAGCATAAAAGGGTATGGGATCAGTACTTTG
Organism: Jaltomata sinuosa; assembly: GCA_003996215.1. Classification (NCBI taxonomy): domain Eukaryota; kingdom Viridiplantae; phylum Streptophyta; class Magnoliopsida; order Solanales; family Solanaceae; genus Jaltomata; species Jaltomata sinuosa. Next base: position 1,264,576 of record QJPP01004356.1, read on the forward strand.
AATGTACTGAGCATGTGAGTTAATGCACTAACTTTGAAAACATGAGAAAACATGTATATACTAGAAACATAACTGAAAGCTGAAGTAGTATAGATATTTGAGAATGTATTAGTTAACGATGTAAATCATGGGCTCCTTTACTGAAGAGTATAAAATATTTATGAGTTGTAAACTATGAGATACATAGACTATGAGATAACTAAGAATGCTGAAAATATTGATGAGCTGTTTAAAAACTATAAATTGAATCTGTAGTACTCAGGCCCAAACATAATATACACAAAATCTGAAATATAAGGATATTCTGTAAAATGTAATTAAAAAGCTGTAAAACTGAACTGAGGGCCTAGTACATGAGTCTAATTCTGTGGGAGAGTTTGTTAACCGACATAAACCACGTGAGCTAAACGTGGAGTCCGATGTATACGCCTCATCGAGAGGACCCAATATACCTGGCCAAGGTATAGGGGAATGACTGGCGTGATCACTAGTTCTGATGCCCAACTGAGGATCTAAATAACCTACAGTGGCACGTAGTTCTGGGACTTGAGGGTACGCTAAACCCTAGTCCAACTCGGTGCTAAATACTATTCCCAAACTGAATATTGACAGCTCATTTAAAACTGAAATTCTGGAATGCTGGATCAGAACCTAATTTATCTAAATGATTTCTGAAAGACTGTATAATTGAAAACTATTTATAAAGCATGTGGACATATCTAGATGTCATACTAATTATGAAACTTACTAAGTTCATAATCATTGATGGCATATGCTAAAAGTTCATATTTAAAACATATTCTTGTAAAATATACTGAGGGTAAGCTGAAGCCTGCTAAATCATGAGAATTTTAAAGAAAACTTGTAGACTGAAAACTTGCTAATTTCATGCTTAAAACTGAATGCTAGTAATCAAGAGTAAATTCTGAAGAAAACCAATTCTCATGAAAGTACTACAATTTTAGGCTAAATTCTTGATTTGTGAAAGCTCATACAAGTCATTGAAAATATGTTACAAATCTTCTAAAATATGATATAAATCATGTAGAAATCATAAGGATTGAATTCTGTAAAATTTAGCATGAATGGGTAAGAACCCTAGTTTCTAACATCATGAAATTTGAAATAGAAGACTGAGGTTTTGGGCATAAGAGCAAGTTAAACCCTTACTGAATAACCACATACCTGGTGGTAGAAGATTCTTGAACTGAAACTGAGGTTTGAAGCTTTGGAGAAGAACCCTAGGCCTGAGAAAATGCTCTTATTTCTTTTATTTTCTGACTTAGGATTTCTAATTTATAGAATGAGAGAACTTAGTCGTAACTCCCTTAAAATCTCACTTAAAAGAGGCTAAAATGACCTAAAATCATAATTAAAAGCAAGGTGGGAAAATTCTAAAATATCCTTAAGGAAACTAAGTAAAAATTGCTGAAAAAACTCTTCGCTGGGTTCTACGAGCATGAACCATGATACATAGAATGGATCACGGTTCGTGGATTGAGGTTGTGGTTCTCAGACTACTTTTCTGGCCTCTGAACTGATTTCCACGAGTTGGTTTCACGAACCGTGGATCACTCCATGACCAATGGAACCCCCTCGTGGTTTTCAGGTGAAAAATCAATTTGTAGGACTGATTTTCATGAGTGCAATCTACGGTCCGTTGTTTTATCCACGAGCCATGGATTCCTCTTGTGGTTTCTGTCTGTCAGTTTGACAGACAGACACATTTTAGTAAAACACATATAACTTTTGACTCCGGACTTATATTAATGCACGGTTGGTGGCATTAGAAAGAAGACTCGAAGACCTTTAATTTAGTGGGTACTAGTCTACATAAATCTTTATACTCTAGGAGTTATAATTATTTGAAGTTGACCCTTGAAAAAGCTTACACTAAAACTCAAACAGTAAGGAGGCTTTCAACTCAACTTTGAGCTAGTGGTTCTTTATGACTCTAATTCATATCTAATACACTTCTCACATAAAAGTATTGATCTCAACACCTATTTACCATTTGAAATCATCTGGTTCGGATCTAACAACATATGAAAATGGTCTAGATCTTAGCTTAGATTTTCAGGGTGTTACATGGGATTCATAGAATCATAAGTAAGAAGAGAATTGCTGTCTGGAGTAATTTCTGTTTGTTTTAGGAGCTGAGCATGGACATAAATCTGCATAGAGTGCATGAACTTCTTCAATGAATATGGCACAAATAGGTCTGAGTATGGTGTTATCTTGACTGAAGCAATAGGATTCCGCTGGAATAAGAATGGATGGATATACCATTAGAGCTCTTTGAAGAATTCTATACTAGTTGAGTCACCAGACTCAACTTGGTTCTTCATTTTATCATCTCCTCCTTAGCTTGAAAGTCACCCCTCTAAGTGTGCGGATCTCTCTCATGAACTAGGCTATAATCAACTAACTCTTGTAAGGTCGGGGAATCCCTGTACTCCTGGATGCCAAACTCTCCCCGATAGGCTATAACTAAAGATGCTAAACCTTTTCTAGGTATTCTTCTAAGGCATCTCTTAGCTTTCTCTTTACCCTTAAGGCTATCACTAGAGGACTCATACTCGTACTGGCACACCTAACCACTTCTTCTAACACTTTAGCAATCTGACCTTCACTTATATGTCTGCTAACATCGCATCTCTAAGTTCACATCCACCCAAATCAATGGAATTAGAACCATGCTAAGGGTATAAACATCATATATCTATAATCTCATGAGCATCATGCAACAACATACTACTCTAGGTACACATCTACCTTTTTAATGCTTAAGGCCCTCTTCTTTATCTCATGACTTAGTCACAATTTACCAATTCATCTAGGGGTCATATATACATCTTACCAACACCACCATATTTGTTGCAAATTAATCAACTTAATTCTCTGCATACATTAAGTTAAGCCTACAAGGTCAATTTTATAAAACTAGCATGACCATACTCATCTTATAGCTACTATACTTATGAATTTGTACATCTATTTCTGGGGTTATTCTGCTATTTATGGCCCATAACATCTCAATTCACACTAACTGTTGAGTGATTTTTCTACCCAAACGCTGATTCAACCATACTCTTGGGCTAAGGCACCATTCGTAATAAAGCGTCTAGGGGGGGGGTCTGAGAGCATATTCTACTATAGGCTCAACTGCATGGGTGAAAAAGGATACATGCTTTTGAATTAGTAGACTTATGCACTGGGGGCTCCTCTCAAGCCCTCGTACAGTCTATTAACTTTCTGATGGCTCTATCTAAGAGTATCTCACTAACAGGAATCTAAACTTTATTGTTCTCACCACCGCGAAGATGAGGCATAATTGGAGGAATTGAATTAACGAATGAATCTACATAAGTTTCTAAAGGAACAACCTTACTGCATGATCTAGAGTATGAATGAAATGAAATATTTCCTAAATCCCATGTAGCCTCCTGATTATAAGTGTGGTGCACAACACACCCATAAGCAAGACTCTACTAGACACGGCTTCACAGACACCCTACGATACTTGAACTCTGTGCTATAATACCAAGTTTGTCATGTCTTGAACCTACACCCTGGATGTAACACAGTTCTTAAAGTCACAAGTGACCCCAAGCTAACCCATGGCTTGGCATACTACTGAGATACAAACTGAAAGATAATGCAGAAGCTGAAATATGTTGAGCTCTTGAAAGAAATATTAAAACAAAATAAACTTTCATAAACTGAGACACAATAGCATTTGAAAACTGATACAACTAACTAACTGACTGTCTGACTGTCTATGAAGCCTCTATTAACACTGACTAGACGGGTCATGATCCCCAACTATCTCTAATCAATACATAAGAACTGAAAATAAGTTGCTATGACTACTAACTGACTGGAATTCGCAAAAAAGGAGAACTCATTCCATCCTGTGAGCTAGCACTAAACACCCGCATCATCAAAAGGATACATCACAAGAAGTATGCGATCAGTACTTTGAATGTACTGAGTATGTGAGACATGCACTAACTTAAAAATCATAAGAAACATGTATGTACTGAAAACATGGCTGAAAACTGGACTAAGTATAACATCTTAAGTGCATAAGTCAAAACTATAGAATATAAGCTCTTTTACTGAAAAAGGTGTAAATCATGTTTCTAAACTATAACTGTGTGATCATGATATTTTAAGATAAGTAAAACTATTATTTGGGGATTCATAGACTGAAAAGATGAAGTATATCTATAAATCATGAAATAGTGCAACTGAGTTAAAAGTCATGAGTCATGCTAAAAGTCATATTTAAAGTAAATCCTTAGATGAGTTCCTTCTGCTTAACATGCTGAAAATACTAATATAGTGTACTGAATGCAAGCTAAAAGGTATAAGTTGATGCAATTCCCAAGTATATAAACATGCAACTGTATAATACTGAACTGAATAACTGAATACAAGGTCATAAAATAATGAATATGGACTGTGGGAGATACTATTAACACACATACCCCAAGCTGAGCTAACTATGGGGCCAACCTGTAACCCTGGATGGAAGGGTGTTCATACCTTGCCAAGGGTGCAAACAAATCTGATGTGGATCTAGTAAACTGATGTCCATAAGGGACAAGGGTGTCCAGCCTAATCTGACAGCTGACCCCTTCGATACCTACGGTGGCGACGTAGTTTTGGGACTTAGGGATTCTACTAAAGGTCTCTGCCTAATCCGACAGTTGATCTTCATCCCTTCGTTCGCTCGCTGCTAATCCTACTCCCAACTGAATATAAAGCAATGAATACAACTAAAATACTAGATGGCTCAAGTATATTGATGTTCCGAGAATGAAAGACAATACTAAATCTGAAAGCATTTTATTTTTTTGAAAAGATGTAGGCTGATAACTGGATAATTTCATGCTTTAAAACTGATTACTAGTAGACTAGGCTGAATTCTAAAGAAAAGTTAGTTCATGTGAAAATACTACAATTTCAAGCTAAGTTCTTGAAAAGAAAGCTAATTCATGCAGAAGATGATGTAAATCCAGGCTAAGTCTGTTTAATCAAAATTCCAATGATTTAAGAAAATACCCATAAAACTTCTTGCAATATCACTTAAACATATACGGGGAATATATAGTATCATGAAAAATTTAGTTCTATAAAGATACGCATAGTTGGGTAAAATAAGGTTATGATTCACTTCTTCTAAAATCTAGGGTTTTGAAATCTAATTGCAGGAATTCATATAGAAATCGTTCTAACAAGAATAGTAGTCATGTAAGGTCCTATAGAGATCAAATACATAGTAAAACACTTGTTTAGGTAAGAACCCTAGAATCATAACTTGCAGAAATCATAACTGAAAACTGAACTTTGGAAATGAGGGTGAAAGGATATCCTCATTGAATACCCACATACCTTGTCAAAGATAATCCTTGAAGAGAACCAGAAGTTTGAAGCTTGAAGGAGAAGCCCTAGGTCTGAACTTTAGAGAAGAATGCTCTTTTCTTCTTTGAAACAGACTTGAGAGAAAGAATGAGGAAAACTGATAGTTAGGAGGTATTTTACTTAATAAAATAAGCCTAAAACTATTTATATTCGAAGCTAAAAGAATAAGGAATGGTCTGAAATACCCCTGTGAAACTAAATTAAACAATGCTGAAATTCTCGGAATATTGAATCACGGATTGGTTGATGGGCCGTGGTTCTGAATGACGAACCGCCAACTGAGTCGTGGTTCTATCCTTAAGTTTTTGAGGTTATCTAAAGGTGATTCCATGAGTTACAAGATGGACCATCATTTGAAATGATGACCTATGAAGTTACCCATGGAAACCTGGAAGAAAGGGAAAAAATTGACAAACCACGGGTCATACTACGGATCGTGGTTTTGGTTTACGGGTCGTGAACCAACTCGTCATTTTAAAGGTGAAAATTCAAAGTTTTAGGTCTATTTTCATGAGTCACAGTACAAACCGTGGTTCCATTTCATGGGTCGTTATCCCATCCGTAGTCACTAACAGTGCTGCAGTAAAATACCCATAATGTTTTACTCCGGACTCAGAGTAATGCGGAGGCAGTGGCATTGCAAAGAAGACTCAAAAATATATAATTTGGTGCATACTATACAACCTAAATCTTCATATTTTTGGAGGTGTTATCATTCAAAGATGACACTTGTAGAATCTTACATGAGAACTTAATCAGTTGGGATGCTTTCAACTTAACTTGCTTGTAGGAGTTTCTTATGAACATGATTCACATCCAAAGCACTCACCACACTAGGGAAATGATCATCACACTCATGGAAATGGTTCTGGTCTTAGCTTAGAATTTTTAGGGTGTTACAATATCTCCCCCTTGGGATTTTTCATCCTCGAATAAAGACTAACTAGGCTGAGGTTGCGAGGAAAGAGCTGCAATCCCACCAACTAAGTTCTAAAAGCTAGAGTACTGACATGGTAAATTATTTTTTACTTAAATATGGACTGAGCTGGGTTCGTGAGGCATGTATGCATATTGAGATCATAGGAACACTGATAGGACATGAAACTAAATGTCCAATATGATAATGGTCTGGAGTGAGAGTAGGGACTTAGCTGGAACTCATAAAGAATGTATGCATTCTTAGAAATTACATTAACTGAAAGGAAAATAAAACTGGGGCCTTCTGGCCTTAGGAATGTTTACCAACAGGTCTGAACTGATCTGATGTGAGGAGTCTACTATCTTGCTATTTGAAGCTACTGGACATAAGGTATGAGCATCCTGGGTAGGGAGTAAGAACAAAACTATTCTCACCTTAACAATATGGTTAACAGCTTTTAAACTTAAGAACACCCTTTTTAACTACACCAACTTATCTGAATACCACACTTACCATTTGAAACTAAAATTCTCATCAACATACATATAGGTGCTAAGGTATGAGTCTAACTACCTTCTTTCACCATGTTCAAGCCTATCTCGACTAAATCTCTTGCATCTAGAGTTATCTCCCAAGAATAGTATTCCCTCTTATCACGAAAATCAACTAACCTTGAGTTCTAATCAATGGGTCACTAGTCGCACAAAGCAAAGTCCCAAATGTATTTCATCATGACATTCAAGCCTATCGCTATGATCATCTTATGGATTTCTTGTAGTAGACACTATCTGAGACTTCTCTCTTTTTCCCTATCATATCTAGAATTTGTAACTATACGAACTTCTACAAAGAATCATACAAAAATTTCTCATCTAACTATTACACGTGAATGATCCTTACATCGCATTTCATCCACACCTACATGCTAAGGCAGAACTAGTACACAAAAAAGAAACATATAGTACTTCTTATCTAAACTACTACTTATCTTCCTCCACTAATAACTATGACAACATAAACCAATATTACTGAAGAAATGGAGTGGGAGCATGAGCATCATGTATTAAGGAATACTGATCAGTCTTGACTTACACTTAGCATGATCTAGCTGCTTAAGGTGAGATCTGAAAAGTCAAGTGTAAAGATCTGAGTGTCCCATATCCTGTACATATGAAGCATGGTTAGAGTAAAGAAATCTTAAGCACAGACTGTTCAATAAGTCTGTTCTGAGCATATACACGAAGTAACATGGTTTCATTAGCCATTAAGGCATATTTTTAGGACTGAACTGAGTATATAGAACTGAGCATACTGTGAGGCATGAGTGTACATATATAATGAGTCTCATGGCATAAAGCTGGGATTCATAGAATCATAGAGTAAGACTTGAATCATTGTCTGGAGTAATTTATGTTTGTTTTAAGAGTTGAGCATGGACATGAATCTGGATATAGTGCATGAACTTGTTCATGAATATGGGACAAATACATCTGAGTATGGTGTCATCTTGACTGAAGCACTAGGATTCCACTGGAATAAGAATGGATGGATATACCATCAGAGCTCTTTCTAGAATTCTATACTAGTTGAGTCACAAGACTCAACTTGGTTCTTCATTCTATCATCTCCTCCTTAGCTTGAAAGTCACCCCTTTAAGTCGGCGGATCTCTCTCATGAACTAGGGTATAATAAACTAACTCTTGTAAGGTCGGGGCATCCCTGTACTCCTGGACGCCAAATTCTCCCTGATAGGATATAACTGAAGATGCTAAACCCTTGCTAGGTCTTCTTCTAAGGCATTTCTTAGCTTCCTTTTTACCCTTAAGGCTATCACTAGAGGACTAATAATCTTAGGGGTCGTTTGGTTGGGAACAAGTTATACCAGGATTAGTTATCTTGGGACAAGTTATCCCATCATATATATGGGATAACTTATCCCATCACTATGATATAAATGGTGGGATAAGTTATCCCAAACTTGGCAACTAAACAAGATATCAAAAAGTTATCCCTAGACTATTTTTTTATCCCATGACTATTTGTTTTTATCCCTCACACCAAACGACCCCTTATTGGCACACCTAACCACTTCTTCTAACACTTTAGCAATCTGACCTACAGTTATCTGTCTACTAACATCGCATCTCTAAGTTCACATCTACCCAAATCAACTGAATTAAAACCACGCTAAGGGAATCAACATCATCTATCTATAATCTCTTGAGCATCATGCAACAACATACTACTCTGGATACACATCTACCTTTTTAATACTTAAGGCCCTCTTTTTTATCTCATGACTTTGTCATAATTTACCAATTTATCTAGGGGTCATATATACATCTTACCTACACCACCATACCCATTTCAAATTAATTAACTTAATTCTTTGCATACATTATGTCAAGCCTACTGGGTCAATTCTATAAAACTAGCATCACCATCCTCATCTTATAGCTACTATACTTCTGAATTTGTACATCTATTTCTTGGGTCATTCTGCTACTTATGGCCCATAACATCTCAATTCATACTAACTGTTAAGTGATTTTGCCACCCAAATGCTCATACAACCATACCCTTGGGCTAAGGCACCATTCATAGTAAAGCGTCTGGGAGGAGGTGTCTAATAGAACATTCTACTATAGGATCAACTGCACGGGTGAAAAAGGATACATACTTTTGAATCAGTAGACTTATGCACTGGTGGATCCTCTCAAGCCCTTGTGCAGTCTATTAACTTTCTGATGGCTCTATCTAAAGAGCATCTCACTAATAAGAATTTGAACTTTACTGTTCTCACCACCTCAAAGATTAGGCATGATTGGAGGAATTGGATTAATAAATGGATCTGCATTAGTTTCTAAGGGAACAACCTTATTGCATGATCTGGAGTATGATCGAAAGGAAACATTTCCTAAATGCCCTGTAGCCTCCTGATTATAAGTGTGGTGCAAAACACACCCATAAGCAAGACTCTACTAGACACGGCTTCACAGACATCCTAGGACACTTGAACTCTTTGATCTGATATCAAGTTTATCACACCTCGAGCCTACACCCTGGATGTAACACGGTGCTTAGAGTCATAAGTGACCCAAGCTAACCTATGGCCTGGCATACTACTGAGATACAGACTGAAAGATAATGTGAAAGATGAAATAGGCTGAGCTCTTGAAAGAAATAGTAAAACCAAATAAACTTTCATAAACTGAGATACAATAGCATTTGAAAACTGATACAACTAACTGTCTCACTATCAATGAAGCCTCTATTAATACTTACTATAGTTAGCCGGGACATGACCCCCAACTTTCTCTAATCAATACATAAGAACTGAAAATAAGCTTCTATGACTACTAACTGATTGGAATTCCCAAAAAAGGAGAACTCATTCCCTGCTAACTGGAAGTTCTGATCTGTCTGACCATGATCCTGTGAGCTAGCACTAAAAACCTACATCATCAAAAGGATGCAACACAAGAAGGTATGCGATCAGTACTTTGAATGTACTGAGCATGTGCGACATGCACTAACTTAAAAATCATGAGAAACATGTGTGTACTGAAAACATGGTTTAAAATTGGACTAAGTATAACATCTGAAGTGCACAAGTCAAAACTATAGAATATAAGTTTTTTTACTGAAAAAGGAGTAAATCATATTTTTGAACTATAACTGTGAGATCATGATATTTTAAGATAAGTAAAATTGTTATTTGGGGATCCATAGACTAAAAATATGAAGTATATCTATAAATCATGAAATAGTGCAACTGAGCTAAAAGTCATGAGTCATGTTAAAAGTCATGTTTAAAGTAAATCCTTAGATGAGTTCCTTCTACTTAACATGCTGAAAATACAGATATAGTGTACTGAATGCAGGCTGAAAGGTATAAGCTGATGCAATGACCAAGTATATAAACATGTAATTGTATAATACCAAACTGAATAACTGAATACAAGGTCATGCAATAATGAATATGAACTTTTGGAGCTATAATTAACCAATATACTCCTAGCTGAGCTAACTATGGGGCCAACCTGTAACCCTGGATGGAAGGGTATTCATACCTTGCCAAGGGTACAAACAAATCTGACATGGAAACACTAAAATGATGTCCAAAAGGGACAAGAGTGTCCAGCCTAATCTGACAACTGACCCCTTTAATACCTATGGTGGTGTCGTAGTTTTGGGATGCAGGGACTTATACTAAAGGTCTCAGCCTAATCTGACAGTTGAGCATTTATCCCTTCATTCGCTCGGTGCTAAGCCTACTCCTAACTAAAAATAAAGCAATGAATGTGATTGAAATACTGGATAACTCAAGTATACTGATGTTCTGAGAATGAAAGACAATACTAAATCTAAAAGAATTTTGTTTTTCTAAAAATCTGTAGGCTGATAACTGGGTAATTTCATGCTTTAAAACTGAGTACTAGTAGTCTGGGATGAATTCTGAAGAAAAGTTAGTTCATGTGAAAATACTACAATTTCATGCTAAGTTCTTGAAAAGAAAGCTAATTCATGCAGAAGATATTGTAAATCCAGGCTAAGTCTGTTTCATCAAAATTCCACGGATTTAAGAAAATATCTGTAAAACTTCTTGTAATATCACTTAATCATATATGGTGAACATATAGTATCATGAGGAATTCAGTTCTGTAAAGATATGCATAGTTGGGTAAGATTAGGCAATGATTCACTTCTTCTAGAATCTAGGGTTTTGAAATCTAGTTGCAGGAATTCATGTAGAAATCATTCTAACAAGAATAGTAGTCATGTAGGGTCCTCAAGAGATCGAATACATAGTAAAACAGTTGTTTAGGTAAGAACCCTAGGATTATAACTTATAAAAATCATAACTGAAAACTGAACTTTGGGCATTAGGGTGAAAGGAGATCCTCATTGAATACCCACATACCTGGTGGAAGATAATCCTTGAAGAGAACCTGGAGTTTGATGCTTGAAGAAGAAGCCATAGGTCTAAACTTTGGAGAAGAACGCTCTTTTCTTCTTTGGAACGGACTTGAGAGAAAGAATAAGGAAAACTGATAGTTGGGAGGTATTTTTACTTAATAAAATAAGCCTAAAACTATTTATAGTCAGAGCTAAAAGAAAAAGGAATTGTTTGAAATACCCCAAGGAAACCAAATTAAACACTGCTGAAATTCTTGGAATATCGAACCACGGATTGGTTACGGGCCGTGGTTCTGAATGACGGACCATTAACTGAGTCGTGGTTCTGTCCTTGAGTTCTGAGGGTTCTGTGAAGGTGATTCCACGAGTTACAGGATGGACCATCATTCGAAACGATGAGCCATAAAGTTACCCATGGAAACTTAGAAGAAAGGCTGAAAATTGACAAACCATAATTCATACTACAGACCGTGGTTTTGGTCTATGACAACTCATCATTCTAAAGGTGAAAATTCTAAGTTGCAGGTCTATTTTCACAAGTCACAACACGGATCGTGGTTCCATTCGAAGGGTCGTCATCCCATCCATAGTCACTGACAATGTTGTAGTAAAATATCCATAATGTTTTACTCTGGACTTAGATAATGCGTTGTCGGTGGCTTGGAAAGAAGACTCAAAAATCTTTAATTTGGTGGAAACTAGGTCACCTAACTCTTCATGTTTTAGGAGGTGTGATCATTTGAAGATGACACTTGTTGAATCTTACATGAGAACTTAATCGGTTGGGGTGCTTTCAACTTAACCTGCTTATAGGAGTTTCTTATGAATATGATTCACATCCAAAGCGCTCACTACACTAGGAAAATGATCATCACACTCATGGAAATGGTTCAGATCTTAACTTAGAATTTTTGGGATGTTACAAGATCATTTCAAAACCTCTTTCTAAAGGACTTCGTTTCTCATTTAAAATCAAGGAATTTTGTCATTCAAAACAAGATACAAAGCTTCTCAAGTCATTGGCATGGACCATAAAGGTTTTCCTCGAGATTCTCTACACAACTTGTCTCATTCATTCCTCTCAATGGAAATAGAGACTTCATGTTTCAATTCGAGTGCATAATTTCACTCACCGCAACAGAGAATCCCATTCACAATCATGCAATTCACAAAACAAATGGATCATAAGATAACCAAGAAGACTCTCACTCTCTCAAGAAAGTTCAAGTGCACACAAGTTGACCCATAGGCTTACCCTTCATGTAAATCACCACTAATGTAGGATGGCCAAACTCGGAATCACCTAGACTTACAGGTTACGATGTTGGCTAGGGCTAAGGTGAGGATTTCATTTGGCTCAAGTGACTAATCCTCCCTAACGCTCTTTCATTCATCTTGAACACCGCTCACATCATTGAATTTTTGACTTCACCTTATTTCTCCCTCACACAACCCAAGCTTCTTCTTTTCAGTCATGATCATTGAAAACTCCTTGTATCACTTTTGTTTGGTAGCACTGATTCTTTCTTTTCATAGTTTCTCATTTGATTGAACTTGTCTGAGCAATTTACAATTCAACTTAGGGTGCTCACTTGCACTTGAAGTGCATCCTTTTTCTCCTCCTTATTGATCACATACACCCCCAAACTTAGGCATTTACCTATGTTGTCTTTTCATTTGCCCCCCAAACTTAGGCTTTTAGCCTACTTTTCATTTTCGAGTACTTAGGGAGGATGGGTTCCAAGAAAGAGGTTTCAAAAAGGTTAAGGTGTTAAACAAGGTGCCAAAGAACGGTCATAAGCTCAAATGGGTTCACTAGGATTGATGTTGAGGGGAGTTATTTGGGTGAAGTGGTTGTTCAAAGAGGGTTTAAGGTCATTTACCAAGATCGATCACACTTAGAATTTTTTCTTGAATCACATTCGGGGCAAGTTCTAGACAACACACATTCACAAGAATTAAAATAAAACCTCACCACACAAGGCATCATGCCATAAGACTTCTTTCATTAGTCTCAAGATTAATTAGGATAAATGACTTTTGACTAGATATTCCAAGCTTATTACACACTCGTTTGGGAATCGATCAAACCAAAACGAGAGTGTGAAATTCATGACAAGAGAATGCTTTCCTCAAAATATTATTTCCCTCTTTCCTTTCTTTTTCAAAAATGTCTTGCCAAGAAATAAAATTCGGTGGGTCCATTTCAAAACAAGCACACTACGGACTCAAATTAAAACTAATACTTGACATTTTTCTTTAATAAAGTCGCCTCTCAATCTATCATAGGGAAACACCAACCCAGTTCGACAAAAAAGAAACAAAAAAAAAGAAAAGAAAAGAAAAATTTTACTCCTTGGGAAAGAACCGTGGTATTAAGAAAACCTTCAGAGTTTATTGCTAAACTACTATTAACAAGGCGATAACCAAATTTGTCGCGCTCATAAATCATTTGAAAAATAAGCCTCGGCGTAGGACCTTAGCGCATTTGCAAAGCACGGGTAGTAAGACAATGGGGCATGCAAGACTAACCCGACAATACAACCAAACATTAAAAATCAAGCCTGACGAGGGCACAATTAAGCTTAAAAACAAAATTAAAGGTCCGACAATGGCAATATCATCACAATCATGCTCCATACCACAAATAATTACAATTACCCCCAAACTTAAAGTACGCATGGCCCTCAATTCATAAAAGGTTATACAAATAAGAATGAGTGCAAAAACTCCCTGATTATACTAATGATAGCGACAATGCCTTCTCAAGTAAAATCACTGAGGTGGCTTCTGAATTTGCAGTGGTGGTGATACTAGCGGTGGGATGTAGGCATGCACTGGGTCAATTTGAAAACTTGCCATTGAAGGTATTGCGGGGTCCCATAGCAACTTAAAGGGACCAAGAGGGTCATCTACAAACCATCTGTCTGTGGCGGTCATTAACTCATGATAAGAAAGAGTTGGTGGTAACCAACTTGGCCTAGTTATATGCCTCCATTCAAGCACTGGTTAATCAGGAGGATTCGAAAATTGCTCGACTGATGGTTTGACACACATGCACTAATCATCGGGAGGCTATCAACCCTTGGAGAGGATATGGATTTTGGGGTCGATAGATTAAGATCCCAATTAGGAACCTTTGGCTCAACATGCGGTATTACTTGCCTCAACTCATCAACTTTCATTTCCATGGTATCCATTTTAGCACAAAGCTTATTCATACTTCACACTATTGGCTTCAAAGTCAATTTTATGGTGGCTTGAATCATGCATGGAATATCCTTAGCAAGCCTTTCTAGGCGTTCCTCACTTTTGTGAGTAATTTAATTGAGCTTGAGAAAGTTACCTGAAGATGAGGTGGCTTTGGATGCACAGGTATGGTGTTTGATGCTTCTTGAGATTTGGAGGAAGTGCCCAAATAATCATGAGTAACAACTTCATCATGGGACGTGCTTGATATGGTACTGTGAACAAGGTGCTTTTTCTTAACATGTGGGGCATCTGTGTCTCTCTTTGTATCTAATTAAATCATTCCGATAGCTTGGATGATTTTATCCAAAGAGTGAATTTGCGGACATTACGCTTGGAAACACAAGAAGCTAATGAGAGCGAGGAAAGCCATAGAGGTGCTCTCTTATATTGCTCTCCGCTTGATTTGCTCAGCAATTATCTCCCCCCCCCATGCAACCAAAGGTTGGTCATGATATAAGCAATCATAATAGCCACCTCTATACTCACTTGTGTTTTGTGCCCAGTTGGAATGAGTCGGGTGCATACAAAATCTAACCACACCCGAGCTTCAGACTTGAGAACAGAGCGATGAATAGACCCCTTTGAAATGGCCCAAAAAGGATATCCCTCATCTATAATGCTCAAAACCCACTCATATTGGTGTTTTTTTGTAGCTAAACATTCTATGTATTGTGACTCTAGGATTGGCTCATCATACCACATAGCAACGTGGATGGCTACCGGTGTGATATATATTTCCTTTCCCCTCACCCAAACAGAATCAAGGCATGGGAGCTTGTGAACCTGACCCTTATGCTTTAAAATGTCCTGCCTAGCTCGGTAGGAGGCATAAAATTCCCTCACCAACTCCAGGACATATGGCCCAGGAGTCTTGGTAAAATGGTCCCAGGCTCTTTCACAGAATTTATTGGGTATATTTGGGAGGTCATCTTCAAATGCTTCCACATTCATCCCTTTCTCTTCCAAAATAGACCTCTTCTCTGTAAACCTTACATAGTATGCCTCTATCCCATTGAGGCCAAATCACATTTCAGATTCAGTCGGACCCTCATCTTGTATAGGAAAGCCCACATTTATGGATGTTGAAGCTCGATTTGAACTACACCTCTTTTGGTTCTTCCTAGTGGAAGAGATGTTCCTACAAATGGTCGTTAGTGGTAGGTACAACAATCTATGTACCATGATAGACTGTAAAAGAAGTTAACAACTAAGAAAAAAATCGGAATGCAAAAGAGTAGAAAAACAAAGTAGGTGACTGATGGCTCGTGCGGACCACATGCAAACCGCACCAGAGGGAGTGCGCGCCGCATATGACTTCGCATGAGCTAGTCAGAGACCTTCAGTGACTTTCTTTGAGGTGCAAAGCTGGTGTGGACCGCATCAGCCAAAGTGCGTGTCACACCAAGCTTCGTCCTTTAAAATAGTGAACTGACAATCTTTCTCAACATGGTGCGATGCCTTGTGCGTTCAACACATCAAGATCTATGCAGCACATGCAAAACACACAAAGGCACAACTGGAATTTTTTGGTTCCTTGTGTTCTTGTGAATTACGTATGTGATTTGTAGAGAAAGATTTGCACGAAGCACTGGCACCAAGCAACAAATCAGCATTATTAACAAAAGGGGCAAGGGATATCATGACCACAAAATCATTTGGGTACTCAAATTTCCCCAGACTTCTATTATCACCAACCAACAAGCAAAAGAAAACTCAACGATTTTCCTTAATTAAGAAGGACATTACCCCGTCTATCATCGGGAACATCAAGCCTTCAATTACTCAATATGGCAAACGATTAACAACAATAATTACCTCCCCACACAAGTTCATACACCCAACAAAATTTTCCAACAAAGAACATGGGTATATGAATAGCAGTAAATTTCAGCCCAAACAACAATTCAACCAAAACCTTATGAAAAATGATGTTTTGCCCTTAAGAATGACGTCACCCAATCTATCACAGGGCCAAATCATGCATCAATCACAAGTGGGTTACTCAGACTTCATCCCAAACACAGTTTTCAAGGCTAAATATTACTATGAATCAACATGCATTATCATAATATCAAGATCTACCAAGTTGATCCTAAGCAAAAATCCATACACAATTCAAAATTAGGGACCCAAAAATTTTGAATCTCACCCAAAATCAACATGGAAATTCTATTAAGCATTATTCACAATACGAGTTCCCAACCTTCATAAAAAATGTATTTAACGTCAAGAACTTACCACAAGTGAAGATTAGGCGGAGAGAAGCAAAAATTAGAGCTTTTTGAGAGCAACAATGGTGACCCAATAACTTGCCCGGAGAACCAACGGTGAAGAAGGGTGGTAAAGCAGTGGAGATGTTTGGGTGGGAGAAGGAGAAGATTTTGGGGAAGTTTGAGGAGAGAAATTGAGAAATTGTAAGAGAGGATGTGGAAGAAGAGGAGAAGGGTAGTGGATTTAAAGTGGAAAAGAAGAAGAAAATTGGCTCGATCTCTGGGTCGGGTCAGTCAACGGGTTAGGTCAATTAATATTTGAATTTTACCTTGGTACGCCACGATGTGTGATTCACACCAGCCATAGTGCGGACCGAATGTCATTTCACACCTCACTTTTTATGCCATAAATTTGGCCCAGGCCTCTGTTTTATCATGCGATGGAGGTGCAACGTGCACTTGGACTCGTACGGATTGCACAGCCCAATGCACATCATCTCCAATTTCTCTTTTTCTTCCCAGGCTTCTGATTTGGCATATGTTGGGCCATGTGACATGCACAATGGCTTGTGCAAATCGCATGGTCCTCTGCACGTCCCATTTTTGCCCTGTTTTGCACTTGTTTATTTTTATCCTTCATGCATTCCTAAAACAAATCAAAAACAACAACAGATAACCAAAAACAAAGTAAAGACACTTAGTTACCTCCCAAGAAGTGCTTGATTTAATATTGCAGCTTGACGATAATACGTCAACCTTAATCGTTCTTAGGATTGGTGATGTTATCACTTGGAAGCATCCCCTTCATCCTTGGGTTCATTTGGGTAGAAAGATGGTTCATTTGAGACTCAAGATGCTTGATTGAGGCTGTGTGAGAGCTCACAATTTGATGAAGTGTTGAAACTTCACTCTTTAGCTCAATCCACCTTCTTGAGAACCAAGGAGAACATGTCATCTATCTTGGAATAACTAGGGTTGCTTGTGGCTGGTTGGTAGAGAGAGTCTGCTTTGTTTGGAGGCACATAAGGATTTAAGCTTCGGTAATTATATCGATCACCATCCTTGTCTCGGTCTCTCCAATTGCCACCTCTTTCGTTATCTATGATCCAACCTTGATTCTCTTCCCTTGGGCGATAATACTCAGGATGAGAACCCACCTACACAAAGCAAAGTTTACCATCTACCACAGTCATAAGCTCATCATAACTCACTTTTATCTCTGGTGTGCTCACAGCATTCACAGCCTTTGAACCTCTAGCTCCCATCACATGCTTGGCCATCAAGTAAATTTGAGTCAACATTTTATCCATGGTCTCTTCATATTTCTTTCTCATCTCATTTGTTAAGATAGATGAGGGTGTAACCGAGGAAGGGACATCTGCCTCTCTTGTAGAGAAAGGCCGAGGCAATAAGAAATTGTAAGTCCATAAAGGTACAACCTCCAAGATTATTAGCCACCGACTTATTCATAGAGTTCAACAAACGATAAAATCTTTGTAGCAAGACATTATCCAGCAAACCATGGTTAGGGCACAACACAATCTTCTTTTTGAATCTCAACCAAGCCTCGTACAAGGAAGGGAAGAATCTACTTGTGAAGGCTTCAACCAACTCGTCCTAAGAAGTCATCGATCTATCCAGTAACTCTTCTAACCATGTCGTGTCTTCTCCCGTTAGAGATAAAGGGAATAGGCGAAGTAAAACAAATTCTTGGGAGAGTTTTGGAATATGAATGGCTGACATATCTCCACAAAATTATAGATGTGCCGATTTGCATCTTCATGCACTGCTCCTCCAAAGATCCTTTTCATCTAGATTAAATGGATCATGGTGCTCGTTACATGAAAAATTACATTTCCCATCGTAGGGGGTAGGCGGATTGCATCTACACCCCCTTGCACCACAGGCTCAGCAGCTTCTGCGTCCATAAAGCCTCCATTTACACCATCAGCATCACTAGCTTTACTCATGAACTAGCCTGTTCAATCACAACACGATCAACAAACAAAATAAAAAGAAATAGACACTCTCAAGGTGATTTCAAATCTATAATAAAAAAGGCTAAACAACTTAATTCCCTGGCAACGACACCATTTTTGATAATGCTCAAGTGTACTCTCCTATTATGAGGTATCGACAATCGTCAGAGCAAAACATATTTATAGTTCCCAACGGATGTCGAGGTCGATCCCATAGAGAATTTAGAGTTTAGCCTAGGTGATTATAAAACAGAGTTCACAATAAGAGTGATTAATATAAAAAGGAGGAATTAGGAATCTGTCACAATTTTGCAATTCAACAAAATAAAGCAATAAAGTAAAATGGGTTGTAGATAATAGAGAGGACGACTAGGGATGTGTGTCAAATAAGACTCAAACATGGGATAGGGTGATTTCTTATTCATGCAAATTCATGCTAAATGACATGGGTAACCTTGGTTTTAAGTATGGTTATTTATCTCTCGATTAACAACTATATATCCAATAGTCTTAGCTCAAGCACTATTGATTAGGCAATAAAACAACCAAGATATGCTTAGGGAGGTCATACTATTTCTAGCTTTAGACCCTTAAATGGGTGATTCCATCGATATAAGCTATTTCTAGCCTCAATCTAAATGGAAGTCCTAGTTTCCACTAGCAATTTCACGAAGTTATGAAATCCTCTTTCAAGCAACAACATAACCAAGTTAGGAAAAATCAAAGTTTGCAACCACTAATGTTAGAGTTAAAATGTGGAGAAATCACTAGACCCATGTCAAATAAGAATTTATAAACAAGAATTAGCAACACCCACATCCATTTATCAAGTACCCATCATCAATAAATCCCTAGATAAGAAGTTTAGCTACTAATACTTAAGGAAAGAGGTATACCAAATAGGTAATTCAATTTCCCTTCCATTCAAGCTAAATTTCTCAATATCCAAGCTCAATTTATACACAAATGGTGGTTCTAAGAATTGGGAAGAAGGAATTTGATGAAACCCTCTTCTTGTTCATAGAAGGAAAAACTTGTTCACAAAGCTAAGAATATTATTTTAAAAACTTTAAAACTATCAGAACTATTTACAATTGTGCCTAAAATGGGTTTATAAACATTCCCAAATTATCACATAAATTTGGACAAAAATGCCCTTCGGGTGGTGTACGGTGTGATGTGCTATTTGCACGTCATCATGTGTGTATCGCACACCTTCTTCAGTGATCCAGTGACTCACGCCAATTGGAAAGCTTCATGCAAAGTGGGGTGCAGTTCGCACAAGGCATTGTACGCATTGCAGAGCGACCGCACCCCTTAGAAGAACCTTCAATGAACTTCGAGCTCCATGCGGTTGAAGGTGCATTCCGCACCAAGGAAAATGTGTGCCGCACAAGCGCTGAATCTCTCAGCAGAATCTTCGTCATGCTTGCTCACTTCACACTCTACTCTTTTTTGGCTCTTTTTAGATCCATTTTCTTGTTTTCTATCTTCGATCACAAGTACCTGCATAGACATCAATAAAGGCCATAAGAACCTCTAAATCTCATCAAAATATAGCAATAATTCATGAGTAAAGGCTCAATAAGGTTGTCAATTACCGACTAACCAATGTCCCTCTCAGTTTCCCAAGTGTCTTCCTCAATCGGATGATGCTTCCATTGAACTTTCACAAATTTGATCTCTTTTGTCCTCAACTTCGAGATATCCCAATCAAGAATCACTATTGGTTCCTCTTCGTACTGAAGATCCTTGTCTAGTAAAATTAAATCCCACTTAATAATGTATTCCCCATCCCTATGGTATTGCTTTAACATGGATACATGGAAGAATGGATGAACTTATGGTAAACTGGGCGGCGGTGCTAACATGTAAGCCACCGTCCCTATAATTTCTAGAACCTCGAATGGACTGATATACCGAGGGCTAATCTTGCCCTTATTGTCGAAATTCATAACCAACCCCCTTCATTAGTGACACTTTCAATAATACTTGCTCACCAACTTGAAAATCCATATCTCTTACCTTGTGGTTTGCATACTCCTTCTGCCTGCTCTGGGTTGCTAGCAACTTGGTTTGAATGCCCTTTACTTTTTCCTGCACTTCCCTTACCAAGTATATGCCCAGAGGCTTCACATCGCCTGCCTCAAACCACCCTATGGGTGATCTACATCCCCTCCCATACATGGCCTCAAATGGTGCCATATTGATACTGGAGTGATAGATGTTGTTGTATGAGAACTCATACAATGGTAGAAACTGGTTCCAATGATCCCCAAAGTCAATCACACATGCTCTCAGCATGTCTTCCAATACCTGGATTATCCTCTCTGACTGACCGTCTGTCTGAGGATGGAATGTTGTGATGAAAATGAGTTGAGTGCCCAACTATTCATGTAACATACCCCAGAGCTTAGAGGTAAACTGCATACCCCTGTCTGAAATAATGGACAGTGGTACCCCATGTAGTCTCACGATCTCCTTAACATAGATCTTAGCCAACTGCTGCGAATTATAGTCCACTCTACCCAAAATAAAATGAGCTGACTTGGTCAGCCTGTCTACAATGACCCAAATAGAGTCATATTTTCCAAAGATCTTGGGAAGTCCCACCATGAAATCCATGGCTATTCTTTCCCACTTTCACTTGGGAATGGGCATTCTCTGAAGTAGTCCTGCATGCCTTTGGTGCTCATACTTAACCTTCTGACAATTCTGACACTTTGACATGAATTCAGCTATGTCACTTTTCATTCCAGGCCACCAGTAAAGTTGTCTCAAATCCCTGTACATCTTGGTTATGCCCGGATGAATCGAATACCGTGAACCATGAGCCTCTGCCAACACCTTATGAATTATTTCATCGACCCGAGGAACAAAAATCCTCCCTCTAAAATTCATCACCCCACCGGAGTCTAACGTGGCATCCCTGGACTCTCCGGATATTACCTTGCTCTGAAGCTTGTTCAACTGTGCATCCTGAAACTTCTTGGCCTTTATTTCTTTTATGAAAGTGGATTTAACCTTAATACTGGCAAACACCCCACCCTGTTCTAAGATACCCAGTTGCATGAACTTAGATTCTATAGCCCAAATCTCCTTTGTCAATGGTCATTTGGACACCCCAAACAAGCCAAACTGCTCATGCTGACTGTTTTCTAGCTCAATGCATCTGCCACCACATTAGCCTTAACCAGATGACACTAGATGGTCACATCATAATCTCTTAACAACTCCATCCACCTCCTCTGCCTCGGATTCAAGTTCTTCTGAGTCAACCTTGTCAAGTGAGTAGCGATGGATGCAAAATTCTTGACAAATCTACGGTAGTAGCCTGCAAGACCCAAAAAACTCCTCACCTCGGTCACAGAACTAGGTTGGACCTAACTCTTAACTGCATAAATCTTTTGGGGATCCACCATCACCCCTTTTTCTTACACTACATGCCCAAGGAAAAGAACTCAAGTCAACCAAAATTCACACTTAGAAAATTTTGCATATAGCTTCTAGTGCCTCAAAACATCCAACACAATGCGGAGATGCTCAACATGATCTTCCCTACAATTGGAGTAGATCAAGATGTCATCTATAAACACAATGACGAACGAATCCAGATAAGCTTTGAACACCCCATTCATCAAACTCATGAATGTTGTCGGTGCATTGGTCAACCCAAACAACATTACTAAGAACTCGTAATGCCCATACCAAGTCTGAAAAGAAGTCTTAGGGATGTCTTCAGACCTAATCCATAATTGATGGTACCCTGACCTTAAATCAATTTACAAAAACATGGATGCACCCTATAACTGGTCAAAGAGATCATCTATACAGGGTAAAGGATACTTATTCCGGATGGTATCCTTATTCAATTGCATGTATTCTATGTACATCCGCATACTACCATCCTTTTTTTCACAAACAAGACTGGAGCACCCCAAGGTAAAGCACTGGGATGGATAAAACCCTTATCTAAGAGTTCTGAAGCTGAGTCTTAAGTTCCCTCAACTCTGCTAGAGCCATAAGATATGGAGGAATGGAAATTGGATGAGTGTCTGACTCTAAATCTATACAAAAATCAATATTCCTATCCGGAGGCATACCAGGTAGGTCCACTAAAAACACCTCCTGAAACTCCAAAACAACTAGAACTGACTCAATCAATGGGGACTCCATACTATCATCCCGAAGATGAGCCAAGAAGGCCAAACAACCTCTCCAGACTAGCTTCCCAGCTCGAACAAATAATATGATCTTAGCCGGCATAGGCTTGTACACAGCTTCCCACTCTAGACTATCCTTACCCAAAATTTCTAGAGCCACAATATTAGTATTATAATTCAATACTGCATGATAAGGAGAAAACCAGGTCATGCCCAAAATAACATCAAAGTCTAACATGTCCAGAATAACCAAATCTACCCAAGTCTACAACCCTACAACACCACAGGATAAGTACGATAAACATGAGTCACTATCACAGACTCTCTAACTGGGGTAAAAATATGGATAGAGGAATCAAGGACATCACAAATTAACTCCAGACCTAAGGCAAAATTTATAGACACATAAGATCAAGTAGAACCTAGATCAAATAGTACAGAAGCCATCTTATCACAGACAAGAGTGGTACCTGTGATCACTGGTCTTATTCCTCGGCCTCAGGCTTCCATGAAAAAGCATAATAGTGGGCCGGTTATCAATCCAAGCAACTTCCCTAGCTTGATGCACCACTCCCCTACCCACTCCACCATTCCCTCTATCTCTCTGGCCTTCCTGAAAGTTACCTTGCCCACCCTGTGGATGACCCTTAGCATGACCATCTCTAGCCATTGGGACCACAACCTTAGACTGTTGCTGAGCCTGATTACCTGTCTGCCTGTGAGGGTACTCCCTCTTGAAGTGGCCCAAATCACCACAATGAAAACATTCGCGGTCAAGAGTAGGCCTGCTAGTAGAAGTGTAGGAAGTCCCCTGGCCTCTAGGAGCTGAAAATTGACTGGCTCCCAAACGACCGCCTGTAAAAGCAGGCAAGGCTGACAAAATCGGACGAGCAAAATACACCTACTGATTATAAACCCTGGAGTATGAACCACTGAAATTTCCATTATTCCGGGACTTCTTGGCTAACACTTTAGCTAGCCCGACCTGCTTAACCCCTTCTAATTTCTTCACATAATTTGTGACCTCATTAAAGTTCTTCCCTGCTGAAGTCATGTGCACTGACAACACCTACAATTCAGTATTAAACCTCTCACAAACAACTGAATCCTCTCCTTTTTGGTTCCTGACAACTGAGTAGCAAAATGGAACAAGGCATGAAACTTGACCTCATATGCTGAAACTGATATGTTACCCTGCTCAATAGCCAGAAACTCATCCTTCTTATGATGCATCAAGGTACAGGGAATATACTTCTCTAAGAAGAGAGCATGAAACTCCGTCCAAGTCAGCAGAGGCAAAGTCGATGACTGACATTCCACATGAGACCTCCACTATTGCTAAGCATCACCCTACAGCTGAAAAGAGACAAACTCAACCCCATTTTGTTGCACAATGCCCAGCTTGTGCAGCCTATCATAACAGTCCAAGATAAATTCATAAGCATCTTCCTTCTCAGTACCCTAAAATATAGGGGGGTTTAGCTTCAGAAACTTTGTTAGCATCTCATGCTCATTCCGTGTCATAACCAGTCCTAGCATTGGATGAAAAAACTCATCAGTACCCAACACTTCATCCATTCTAAGAGCCGCTGCAACTGCTAGTTGGGTGCCCAGAATCTGATCTACATTACCCATAGGGGTGGCTCCCACACCAACCAGTCCACTAAGAAAGCTCCACACCTGTTGAAATACTTTGGGAGTGATAGGGGGAAGGCCTGCACCTCCAGTTGGTGCCACATCCGCCTGACCTGCGCCCTCCTTAGCAACAACCTCAACTTTCTCCTCAGCCGGATCCTGGGGTGGGGAAGGGTTCACCTCTCATGCTCCTGCAGTTGCTTGAGCTCCACCCCTGGCGAGTGCTGCTCTACCTTGGCCCCTGCCCCTGCCCCTGCCCCTTCCTCTACCTCTGATAGCTGGGCCCGTTGCTGTGACCGCTGCTCTCGCTTCATTGTTTCTCGTATTAACCATCTGCAGACAAAGAGTGAAAGGAGTTAGATACCAATTTAAATCACCATATACCAATTGGAATTAAGTTATAGCAGGAAGGAAGAAAGAAGAGAGTTTTCCTAAAGTCCTATAGCCTCTCGAAGAAAAGTATAGATGTCTCTATACTATTTCGTAATACTCTACTAGACCCATTTTGGTACGACAAGATCAATGAACCTAGGGCTCTGATACTATCTTTCTCATGACTCAACCCGCTGTGAGTGGCACCCATCCAAAACCCTCGGATGAGCGAACCAATATTGACCCAAAACTTAACCATTCTAACAGCTCAAAACTAGTTTGCATAAGATAAACAATCATTCATAATCTCAAAACTCTAGCAAAGTAAGAATTTGTGGAAACCTCCCTAGAACCTGAAAGTCACCATACCAAAACATTCTACCAATCGTCTAGAATACGGGGATGCAACCCCAAAAGCAAAATGAGAGTTTAAGCTCAAAACAAGTGGGATATAACTAGCCATGGATGTAAATAAGGTAGCCCGGAAGAAAAGCTCACCCTTGAATCCTAAATTCGCCAAATCTATAAGTGAAGTAGCATTTCAGCCGCCAAAAGATATCTTGTACTCATAAAAAGGAAAAGCAAGTGCGGAATTGCTACACAACCACCATGTACTAGTAGCATCATCAGCCAGCTCCAATAAACAAGATATAAATAGTAAACCAAAGTTGAGTAAAGTGAAGTAAACATGTAATACAAGTCAATATTATAACTAGACTACAAGTCTCTTCCTTAACTTAACAACCACATGTAACCAATTAACAACCACTGACAATACCCTGTGACAATAAATATATATCCCTTTTTACACAACCTGGACCAACCAAGGATCCCTAGGACACCACCTATGTGTTCAACATGCAATTCCGTTCTACACTAAGACCAACCTCACATGTAAATATAATCACCCGGCGTCTCATAGACCATATGCAATTATCCCAATTCAAGAATACAACTCGGTACACTCATGGAACCATCAAAAGAATACAATCAATGCAAGTAAATCAAACCCATACCAGGCGTGGTACCCGAGCCAACCATTATGAATCCCATACCAGGTGTGGTACCCGAGCCAACCAATAGGTATCCCATACCAGGCATGGTACCCAAGCCAACCAATAAGTATCCTGTACTAGGCGTGGTACCCGAGCCAACCAAATGTCACACAAAATCCAATCAATCAACAAACAATAAACAAAAGCATACTTGTAAACCAACAAACAACAAAACAATTTCATTTCACAAGACTGATAATCGGATAAGTAGACATTCATAATCCCATTCTCTAAGCATTCAAAATCACTCAATACTAAGCGATAGTACATGAATGCATATTGCATATTGGAAAACAATAACCATCACCTACCTCGAATTACACAAAAGCTCTACTGGACCGGAGCCTTCTCATGTTCCGAAGCCTGTGCTTGTTCTTGGTCTAAAAATAATTACAAGATACTAAAATCAGTCCACATGGCCTACTAATTACCCAGATTATGCAAAATCCTAATTCTCAGGCCAAACTATGATCATTCCACCTATTCCCAAGCTTTTCCATCATTAATTCACCTAAGTCTATCATTTTTACAAATACATTTAGAGAATTATAGCTAATTGATCATAAACCAACAATAATAATCAAGACCAAAGAACTTCTACGCCCTAGAATCCCCTTTTTTCCCAAATTCTATCATTCCTAGGTCAATCCAAACCTTTGCCCAAGTCTACAACTAGCAATTCTGTAATGTAGGAAAGATAGTATTACGTTAGGGGAGTAGAATCCTTACCTTTGGGATGAAATATGATGAAGAACGGAGTTGAAATCGCCCAAATTGACCTTTCCCTTCTCCAAAGTGCTCTTGAGGAAAAACTGACCATTTTGGAGAAGTTTTTACATTAAATCCTGACTCAATCTGCAGTTTGTACATTGCTATAGAACTGCCTCCATAGAAGAACAGACCGCTATAGCAGTGCTGACCAAAGTTGTCATCCTCTATAGCAAAAATTATTCCGCTATAGCAGTGGTCACTACCGCGCTATGTCAACCGCAGTGATTGACACGTGACAGAAAGTCATAAAATCCCCTAAAAGTGCCCATTTTTGAACACACCTTAAATCCCTGACATTTCAAAATAACCCCTTCATGTCAACCTCGATACTTGGAGTTCTACTCACTCGAATTCACTTCCAAAAAGTCTCCTGGACTCTCTATGTCTTGGCTAACAGAAAAATATCTCACTACAAGACACATTTTCCAATCCTTACCCAGATTATACTAGACCATACCTTGCTCAAAAACCGTCTGAGACTAGCCTAGTCCAAAATTTCCAACTCTCAAACTCAAAAGTTTTCTAACCCAAAACATGGCAAGAAATGTTTACCCGTACCGACGGCCCCGGTCATTATAATTATAAACTCTAATTCCTAATATTCAACAATCTCCCCAGATTGTTGAATGCCACTTCAAATTTTTTTATTTGAAAATCATATTACAAAACTCTTCCAACCCTAGGAACTAACTCTAACTCCCAAAAATACACAATCTACCAAGGTTTGTGTTCTTAAGTCTTCGAATTATTCCAACTTGAAAATGAAACTCCTAAACCAGTTTATAACACACTGGTACTAAGAACGCATAAAGATTACTACTCAATTCAATCAATACTCAAAACTAGACTAAAGAACTATAAAATATACTCCTGTGGGATAGGTTCTTCAATCTGGTTCTTTGATCTAGTTCTTCGTACTGGCAGCACTTGGATAGCTAGGTAAAACTCTCTCAAATATTGTTCTTACTTATTTGCTCATGTTCTACCTTTTTCCTATCAGTATAAGTGCATAGATTTCATTTTGGAAGTCCTTGAGTATTTATAACTAATTGATCTTCACAACCAAGTAAACTTTTAATTCCATAAGGACTCCCATACTTTTTAGACTCTCTTCTTGAGTGTCTTAGTCAAACACTAACTCTGATTCTTACTTTGTGCAGACTTTGAGTTCTCATGCAAGTACACTTCTAACTCCACAAGAAATCTCTTATTTCTTTGACTCTCTTTTCATGCAAGTAGACTTCTAACTCCACAAGAACTCTCTTCTTTCTTGGACTCTCTTCTTTCTTTGACTCCCTTCGTCTATCCATATATATACTCCTTATAAGATGTAGACTCTTATATAATTCGTACTTTGTGTAGACTTTGAGGTCCTTTCTACTTGAGACTCTTTCATTTCAAAGAATCCTAATGCAACTTGGACTCTGCGTGATGGAACATGTAGTATAACATGTCTCATATACCTGTTCCACTATTTTATCAATCATCAAAACTTCACAAGTTCTAACAAATTTCCCCTTTTTGATGATGACAAACTCATGCCCTTGTGCATTCCATTTTTGTACCAATATCTTGACCTGTGAACACTAAAGCATGGAACACTTGAATGAACTAGGTTAGCTAACTGGGTTATAAAATATGGACAATCCTTATCTTCCCCCTTTTGGCATTATTCAAAAATAGTTTCAACCATATGGATAGCAAATCATTAGGAGAAACACGTTAGAAAAACCATGTTAGAACATTGGGTTATAACCACTACATAGTATACTCACTTTCTCCTTTTGGCATCATAAAACATTGTAAAAACAAAGAGCATACTAAGATGGACAAGTTAAACACTCATGGCCACTAGGGCTATTATCTGTACAAACACTTAAAAGCCAAAACCTCAGTTAGATATAACAAAGTATTTGTAAAGATAAGGGAATAGCCAGAAGCAAGAGACTAAAATAAAATATTTTCATTGATCATTCATAAGATGCACCAAAGATTTTTAACAAAATTAGAAATAATATCAAAGCACTTATGATGAAAGTAGGAAAGGCTTGGGAGAGTCTAACAATAGGAGGTCTAGGTTTTTGGTGAAGCTGAAGCATAGGATGATGAATGAGGATCTTTCTTGAGCCAGTCAACAAGCCTTGTACGTTGGTAGAGTTTGTAGCCTTTTCCCTTTTTTTTATAATTCAGTCTTAAGACATGTATTTTCCTCTCTAAGAGCATCCTTCTTAATATCATACTGCACATAAAGCATATATAAGGCCTCAAGGTGAGAAGCACGAAGTACTGCAAACTCATTATCCTTAGCAATTAAAGCAACCCTTAGGTGCTGCAAAGGAGCATTGGACCTTCTTAAAGAACTAGGTGCCTCAACTTGTTCTATAGGTGCATATATTTTAGACCCAACCCTCAATTGCTCATCCTTGTTCACCAATTTTAAATCCCTTTCAACAGTGAGCCCAATAGGAGAATTAGGTTCTACTGAGGGGTCCCAAATTATTTCTCCCTAAATAGATGCATCAATGAAATTGAGCCTATCAGATGAATCTGGTTCAACTATGGGGTCACCCAGATGTTCCCTCTCACAAGATACATTCTCCTTAACTCCCTCAACAACATTAACAGTCCCATAGACAAATTCCTCCTGATTCACACCCCAGATGATTCCCTCTTACTTAGAACCTCAATTTTCTCTTGATCATACACAATAAGAGCACTTTTATCAATAACAATTCTAGTAGTAGATACTCTCTCATAATTACTATTCACATAATCAACTCCTAAATCATCAATCAAGTTTGACTGTGATGAGATGAGACTGACAACTTTATCAAAAAAAGAGTCATCATTACCTTGTACTTCTTACTTTTGAAAGAGTGATGGTTATAGAGTTCTTTTAGGAGTCAATCTTTTTTAGGCATTTTGGAAGGAATGACCATCTTTAAAAAAAATTGGTGCACATACCTCGATCAATATTTCAATGCTTGATTTTGTTTTCATTTTTCAAGATATTTTCCTGTGATATAGGCAGATATAATGTTATATCGCATGAGTTATTTGAACTTGAAAATGATATAGAAACATACAACTAAAGGTATAAGACTAAGCATAAAATTAAACTTAATGTGCATTTTGTACGGTGTTCTTTAGCCAATCATTGAGGTATACTCATGTAATCATAATTATCCTCAATTAGATTCCTGCAATGGACTAGGTTCATCTACATTTTTCATCCATAGTTCCTCCTATCACAAGGTTTTCATTCTTTCTAATGCCACTTATCCTCTCTTTCATACCATATTCAAAGCCTACATTTCCTCCTTTCATAGCTGCGAGTGAAAGAAATTTAATTTATCCCTATTTATATGCCTTGAGTAAGCACTATTCATGTATCATGTCTGCTTGCTTACTTTCACTTGATCCTGCAAAATAATCAGACTTTAGTTTTAGGAAATCAGACTAGCTTGGGCCCTTTATTTTTAGCAAATGGATGAATTAAGCTTCTTTTTTCCCATGATGGCAATATATTAGTGCACTTGTTCCTTTTACCAGTTTTGGGAGTTCTCTTTTCAACCATTTTTATGTTTCTGTTCCTAACTCCTACTGCAACTAGACACTCAGTGGTAGGATATCCACGTTTTCCACAAATATAACATAGATCCTCAGTGAAAATTATTTCTCTATGGAAATCTATATCAACCCTTTCATTTTGATTCCTATTTCCTAGCTGATTTACAATTTTAGAAGAGTTATTCCACCTATTTTCTCTTTCAAGATCTAGTTTTAACCTAGACATCTCAAGATTCAATGTTCTCACATTTCTCTCTCACAAAGAATACTCTCTTGTGCTGCTTCAATACTGACTCAGTAGTCTTTTGACTTTCGCTCATGGTCTCTTTATTCCTTTCAAAAAGTACAATTGTAAGACTTCTGATTTTAGATTCAAGTTGGCTGACCTATTCCTTTAGGGTACAATTTTCTTTGTCAGTTGCAATCTTACAAGTCTCTAGATCAATGTATTCAAAATTTTAACTTGCGAGAGCACTGAACAATTGATCCCTATCAGAGGTTTGTTCATGAAAATCATCAATTAGAGCATTTATTAAAGAAATAAGTTTCTTTTTTTCTTTTTAGAGAAGAGGTGCAATTTGTCTTTTAGCTCAAGAATACTTACCTCAGAATCTTTCTCTTCTTCTTCTAAGTCTGAATCTCTAATTTCCATGAATGCAGTTTCATCTACTTCTTCATCATTAGATTATTCAGAGTCTAAACCCCAAGCAGGTACCATTGTATAATCTTCCTTTTCCTTTTTCTTAGAGTTAACCTTCTCCTTCATTTTTGCCTCCTTTTTAGCCATTTTCTTTTTCCACTCAATTTCCCATAATGGACACTTTTTGATCATGTGACCCGTCTTTCCACACTTGAAGCATCCAAGCTGAGGTTTCTCACTAAACCAGGTTTTGCTACCTGTTCCTTTCCTCTCGTAGCCATTTTCCTTCTTGAAAAACTTTTTGAATTTTTTGATGATGAATGCAACATGTTCTTCATCTAAATAAAAGTCCTCACTATCAGAAGCCTTTAAGTCCAGTGAATTATATCCACTTTCAACTCTTTTAAAGTTGTCCAAGTTTATCTCATACTTCTTCAGATTTTCCACTAGTTCATCAAGAGTCATCATGGTAATGTCCTTTGCTTCTCTTATTACTGTGACTTTCACATCCCAATATTCTTTTGGTAAGATCCTTAAGACCTTATCAACCTGTTCTTCAATTGTTAGAACCTTTCCAAGTGATGATAGTTCATTTACCAAAGTAGTCAGTTGAGTAATCATTTCCTATAATGTCTCATCGTCCTCCATTTTGAATGTCTCATATTCAGTGAATAGCATAGCAATCTTGAACTTTTTTACTTGACGTATTCCTTCATGAGCATTCATTAGTGCATCCCAGATTTTTTTGGCAGTGGTTTAACTTGAGACTCTATTATATTCATCCAGATCTAGTCCACAAATAAAAATATTTTTGGCCTTTGCATTTTTCTTGAGGGAGATGAGATCCTCTGGAGTAGATTCACTTCTCATTTTTTCACTTTCTCACCTTCAACTATTTTTATAGGAATTTTTGGACCCTCGGTGATTCTATTCCATAGCTCATAGTCTTCACCCTGAATGAAGTCCTCTATACGAGCTTTCTACTAGATGAAGTGAGATCCATTGAAAAGAGGAGGCCTGGTGGTGGATTGTCCTTCACAGTGTTCAATGGGTGGTGCAAAATTCATCTTAGATCTTATTTTAAGGTGTTAGCCTTTTAACAAGATACCCGCTCTGATACTAATTGATATTCTACACGACCTAGTGTATTAGTGAATTTAACTTATGAGTTATCTATGAGAGAAATAGGTTGTCTAACGTGTTCCAACAGAAGCAGTAAAGACAGTGGGTAATAAACACTATAGTTTTATGTGGAAAATACCCGACTCACAAAAGGTGTAAAAAATCACGACTTGTACCTCTACAGAATTTAACCCCAACTTCTCTAAACAAAATAAGTCTCTCAACAACAGATTACAAACTCTATAACCTAAGAATTATAAACTCTAATTCCTAATATTCAATAATCTCCCCAGACTGTTAAATCCCACTTCAAATTTTCCGACTTGAAAATCATATTACAAAACTCTTTCAACCCTAGGAACTAACTCTAATTCCCTTAAACACACAAATCTTCCAAGGTTTGTGTTTCCAAATCTTTGAGTTATCCCAACTTGAAGACTAAACTCCTAAACAAGTTTATAACACACTGGTACTAAGAAAGCATGAAGATTATACTCAATTTAATAAATATTCAAAACTAGACTCAAGAACTGTAAAATATAATCATGTGGAACAGGTTCTTTGATCTGGTTCTTCATACTGGCAACACTTGGATAGCTAGGTAGAACTCTCTCAAATATTGTTCTTGCTTATTTGCTCGTGTTCTACCTTTTTCCTCTCAGTATAAGTGCATGTATTTCATGTTGAAAGTCCTTGAATATTTATAACTAATTGATCTTCACAACTAAGTAGACTTTTAACTCCATAAGGACTCTCATACTTCTTGGAGTCTCTTCTTGAGTGTTGTAGTCAAACACTAACTCTGATTCTTGCTTTGCGCAGACTTTGAGTTCTCATGCAAGTAGACTTCTAACTATATAAGAACTCTCTTCTTTCTTGGACTCTCTTTTCATGCAAGTAGACTTCTAACTCCACAAGAACTCTCTTCTTTCTTGGACTCCCTTGGTCTATCCATATGTATACTCTTTATAAGATGTAGACTTTTATCTAATTCGTACTTTATGCAGACTTTGAGATCCTTTCTACTTGAGACTCCTTCATTTCAAAGAATCCTAATGCAAGTTGGACTCTGCGTGATGAAACAAATAGTATAACATGTTTCATGTACGTGTTTCACTGTTTTGTCAATCATGAAAACTTTCACAAGTCCTAACAAATTTACATATGAATGATGAACTTATTCTTACCATACTTTTACATTGTAAGTGAGTATTATATAACAAATTTGTTTTACTTGAAAGATATCGATCAAAAGATGATATTTAAATTCTTCATCTCTTATGCATTAGATAAAGAGCAGGGATTGGACAGATCCTTCGATATGTATATATGCTACTGACATGTTTTTTCCAGGTTACATGGTTCTTATTTCTTTTGTATAATAATTTTTATATTAGATTGAAAAAATTCACCAAGAAAGGACTCTTTGGATTTTTTGCTGCACCAAACCACTGAATATGTCAATTGTCAAGATAAAATGATAATTCATAGTGCAACCAGTAATAACACTCCCAGTTGACATTTAATATTGATTGAGAAATTGAGGAACAGGCCAACTTAGTTGTTGCTTATAATTGTAAAATTTCTCATTGATAATATTTCTCTCCATTTCTAATTCTTTCATGTATATAATCATAAAACGATAATATTTTTATAGACTCAAGGGTGAGTCATGTTACACTTTGGCATATTATGTCAATGGTTAAGAGTAAGTCAGTGGATTCAAGTTCTATCGCACCAAGAGGATAAGACATCGTGTTAAAGTCTTGATGCGCCATGATGATAAAATTTTGGGTTCAAGTCTCATTGATTTATGGCCTAAGACGTCTTTATATGGGTAAGATATTGGGTTTAAGTTTGAATGCATTATATTGATGATTTGATGATGACTAAAGCAAACTAATATATTTTCGATCAAAAGTCATAAAATTTGCCCAATTAATTTGCCCATTCTCTTATGTGAATGTGGTAGCATTGCATAATATGTCTGAAAGAAGACAAGTGGTTGAATGTATGAATATGGTTATGAAGTGAAAAATAAAAATAGTCATCATTGTGTTAGTGAGTTCAAATCCCACAAAATATGGCCAAACATAGGGGTAAGACATTCGCGATTCAAGTCCAACGCAATATATTTATGATATAATAATGACTGAGCAAATTGATATGCTTTTGATAAAAATTATGAAATTCATCCCATTAAATTTTTTCCATTCTATGAAGTGAATGTGATAATAGTACATAATAAGTCTGAAAGATGATAAAATAATTATTATATTATATAAATAATTATGAACGTGACAAAGAACAAAATAATAGTTATTATTTTGATAACAATAAAAGGAAGAACATTATGATTCTCCAAGTAGTCCTTTAAAAGGTGAAGGTAATCTTTTACCATCAATTTGGTATACAAGGTATTGAGCACTCGTTTGTAGAGCGATAAATTTTATAAATCTCTCATAAAAAAAAAGTGAAAAATACTTGATCTTTCAAAGTGACGTTGAGGTGAATCATATAAACACGATAAATGTCAAGGCATGACAATGAACTTCTAATACAAATTTATGAAGCATATATATAAGATTAAATTCCACTCCATGAAGAGAATGTGACTTGTGATAAGCATCGTGAATGCTCACAAATTCTTGAAAATGAACACGTCAAGATATGATAAAAATTGTGTATAAAAATATACTTATGTATGGTTGGATAAATACCAAAACTCACCTCTACGAAATATTGGAGAGAAATAAAAAAAATATTTTGATATAAAAAGGTCATTTATATTTGTAGCATGTCTTATCATAATCTACCAAAGGGTAAAAACAAGAAATGACTCTTGCTTTTAAAAGTTTTGGCCATGACCAAAATGAATATTATGGTGTGACTAAATGGATTTTTCATTGATCCCGTACATACCGTACGTCAAAAAAAAATTACCAAAATTTATAAAAATAAATTATTAAAGGCAAAAGTAAAGCAAGAAAGGGATCTTGCTTATGATGATTTTGATCATAATGACAATAATTTTCTCCCTAAAAGGAGATGTTCACCATGCAAAATGGTGTTATAGAATATGTGATAGTACACAAGTATTTGATAGCTCTTAAAAAGCTAATGTGCTACTACTTAGAGGAATAAAATTGTTCATATATGATATTGAGATTGTAGTAAGTATCAAAAGAAATTTATTGAGCCTTAAAGACATTAGCCAAGAATGAAAATATATTGAGACTATAAATTATGGGAAGATTTTATATCTTTATAGTACTACAATTAAAGTGGGTTATAAATATTTATGTAAAAGGTTACTTGATTTTTTTTTTCTGTTTGTAGTACACAAATATAGGCATGGTGATGGATCACATGCGATAGTAAACTAGAAGTTTACTGAACAAGTATCAGTTGGCATGACAGGTTGACCATTTCAGTTCAAATATGATGTGAAAATAAATGAGAATTCACTTGGTTATGTATTGAAGAAATAGAAAATTCTTTAAGAATTCTCTTGTGTTGCTTGTTCTCATGATAAATTTATGTACCATCTAAGGTTGAGATTGTATTTCCTAAATTTTAGAACGTATAAAAAAATAAATATGGGCCCATTCATGTCACAACAACTACCGGACCGTGCAGGCACCTACTCTAATCCATCTAGATAGGAGAACCCTTACCACCCGAACTAACAGGCAATGCGAAAAAGAAAATAAACCATTAAATAAGTCCCTTAATACATGAGGAATCCCTTTACAAATGATTGGAAAATCTTTATAAAACAGCTTTCGAAAATTACACAACCTTTAAAACTTGAGGAAATTTATTAACAATATAAACACCCTCCCCAGAACCTAGTCTAAGCCGATACAAGAGCGTCTACAAGATGAGCTTATAACATAAAATAGACATAACTCCCACCATAGAAGGAAGTAGAAGCTGCTGGAAGATCACCGCAATCCTGAACCTGTGAAATATCACAAACCCTGCAACCAGACTATACCCAAAAAGGTATAGCAAGAGCAGAATCAGTACAAACACACGTACTGATAGGCATCATCGGCTGACCCGAATTCACTCCTACCATCATATAAAAATCAAGATAAAATGCACAATGTAAATGCTCCACTCCTTTTAACATCACCTTTATCAATTCCCCCTTTCAGAACCGACCTTCCTAACCTTTAAACTTACCAAGTCGCCTTATCCTTAGACTTCCCAAGTTACCTTATCTCTAGACTTCCCAAGTCTCACTTAATACTTACCAATAACAATGTCCATACCTAGACTACCCTTCCCTTACACAAGTCAACCATGTTGACTAGATATTCAGACTTAACCCAGCTAACAGCCCAACCAAACCACTTATACCCGTAGTATTACTTACCAGTGTTCGGCCCTTCCCGGACCTCTCGGACAACTTTCCATCCTGGTTATAACAACCAACAACTACAACCCTAGACTTTTCGTCGTACTCCCAATTGACCAATCACATGAAAATCACCTAGCAACCAATGACATATTCAATGACAACAACAGAGTTATATTTAAATCCCTTTCTAATCCCAAAACCCGGACCCTCCAAGGATCCTCTAACCACACCTAAGTGTTCAACAGGATACCCAGTCTACACCAAGACCCATCCTTAGCTTATTAACCACAATAAATTCTTGACCGTCATTAACACACTTAACGACAATAAATTGTGAACTTATAACCTCTTTTATATAGTCTGGACCCACTCGAATCCCCCTAACACATCTAGGTGTTAACATGACAACCCGGTCTACACCCAGACCAACTAATAGTTAACATCATAACTCGGTCTATAGCAAAACCAACTGATAACATAATATAACCACCTAGCCTACACCAAGATCAAACTCACAATATAATTACCCGTTCTACACCAAGACCAAAAGCACAATATAATATAACAACCCGGCCTACACCAAGACCAAACTCACAATATAATTACCCGGCCTACACCAAGACCAAACTCACAATATAATTACCCGGCCTACACCAAGACCAAAAACACAATATAATATAATGACCTGGCCTACACCAAGACCAAAAGTAATATCACAATTTATAAACACAGCCTGGTCCACTCATGAAACCAACACCAATCACACAATGCAACAATATCAATGAAATGATGCAGTAAAGTAAACCCGTACCAAGCGTGGTACCCGAGTCAACCGTCAATATTCCCTTACTAGGCATGGTACTCCTAGCCAACCGAATGTCAATTAATCCACAGTCAAATAATGAACAAACAACTTGTAAGACCACAAGCCACACAGAGTTCAATTCACAGACTGTAATACAGGACTCTTAGACATTCCTAACAATCCCTAAGCAATGTATCTCATACAAACACTTAGATAAGAGTACACAACATACATTCCTAACAATTCCCTAAGCAATGTATCTTATACAAGCACTTAGATAAGAGTACACAACATACAACAATTACAGGGATCGTTAACCATCACCTACCCCTACCCGGGTGGATGACTTAGCCTAACCTTGGTCCGAGGATCAACTCATTTCCTCTTACTGACATATAATGAATGATTTCCTTTCTTAGCATAATTTAGCAACTACGTGATTCCTGAGACTTTACCCAATACCGAACACAGAGTGGGAACACCTTCCTTTAGCTTTAGTAAAACAAATAACTACATCTCATGCCATTTACATTCTCGAAACCTTATCTAGTAATTTCCCATTTCCATTACCCGTATCCCAAGCATTCTCCCGGTTCCCCGAACCTTTCCGATATTCCCATCCCCAAGCCTATCATTTTATTCTACCAAAACAATAAAATATACAGGTTATATGTATCATAAAATCAACCCTTCAATCCATACAATTCCTAATTCACACATAACCAGTATTGAATCCGCCAGACTCCGTGCCTGAAGGCCTAATCATGGATTCTCCCTTTCATTCTACACAATAATAGGAAATAAAAATGGTCAATCTACTCTTGGGAAGAAACCTAGCCTACCTGGATGTCGAGCAGTTGTTCAATACCCTTTCTGGCTTTGTGAAGGCATTCCCTAACAATTCTGTAGGCCCGAATCTGTGGTTTCGCATCTCTTTCGCTAGAATCCCTTCTCCCCATGGCTCCCAAGCCTTGGACCAGCCTAGGAGGGTTTTTGGAATAGCTCTCATTTGTTTTTGGGGCTGAAGGGAAGAGAATGAAATTAAAAACCCATTTTCTGGGTTTTCTGGTCCCGTCGCTTTGCTATAGCAGTCCCTGCTCCGCTATAGCGGTACTGCCATAGCAGAGTCAACTACTATGGAAGAGGTTGGCCATCTTAACTTCCGCTATAGCAGAGGTCGCCGTGGCGGAGCGATAGCACTTGTCACAGACAGAAACTAAAAAATTCTTGAAAAGAGCCCTTTTTAGAACACACCTTGAATCCCCGATGTTCCATAATAACCCCTTCACGTCAACCTCGATTTCAGGAGCTCTTCTTACTCGAATTCGATTCTGAAAAGTCTTCCAGACTCCTCTATGTCTTAGCTACATAGAAAACTAGCTCAAATTGAGACATCGAACCCAATCCTTACCCGGATTGCCCTAGACTATACATCACTCCAATTCCAGTCGAGGCTAGCCTAGCCCAGAATTTTCAACTCTCAACCCGGAAGTATTCTAACTCAAACTTGGAACAAAATATTTACCCGTAATGATGAACCCGGTCATTACAACAGATACAAATTTACCCATCATTCATCCCTGAATGATCTCTAAGGCGGAAAGAGAAGAAGGAGCCCGCCCTCTGAACCTCGACGCTCTATCATGATAGCATAATTCTAACTTTATACAAACCACTGAAACTTTCGAATCCTTTTGTATACCCAACTCAACCAAAATTTAATTCACTTCCACTATGTCAAGGAATCCCTTCCTTCGAGCTACACAAGGTAACTAGATTAACCTTCCCCGAGTGTCCAAGAAATCTGGGGCCTCGCTGAAACACCGGAGCCAAAGAAACTCAACTAATGAACAACACAGTTTTTCCTTGCCAAGAGGACTAGATCCCACCATGGCGATCCCTTTCCCACTATACCCGAAGTTCTACTAGCCCGAACTTCATTCCAGAAGCTTCCTACGGGGTGCTATACCCCTCACATATCATCCTGCCACCTTACTCCTATCAACATTATGCCCCGAGACACCACGTATCTCTAAACCATGCAATAATGAGAATTTCATTGGGCTCATCCTACCTTGAGATTTTCATCAACTCTCGTCTTAGGGGGGAATTTCTACCCGGGCGCTTACACCCTAACCAATGCTATGGCGAGAATACGCTCACCACTTAACAAGCAGTAACACTGGGTATTATCACGGTCACAAGAGACACAAATATGCTAAAGAAACCCATTTAATAACCCCGCTCCTTCAATCGACCCTACCACTAAGGATCATCAACACTAAACCAGTCAATAATGACCTCATCACATAGCCTATGAGCAGTGTCCAACACTACTCGATCAATCACGGGTCATTTTGCCAAACTCTATATAGGTGACTATTCCCACCAATGGTCAGTCATAGTTTTACCAATCCTCTGGGCTACCATATCTACCCTTTCCTTTGGTCATACATGGATGCTAAGTATTCAGGCAAATCACCTTATATGCATGCTATATAAGTTCTATAGTCGATTTTCTTGTTTCACATGGCAGCCCGTAATGCAACCATTGCTTTTAGATGCCCCGGGAATGAATGAAAAACAGGGGAAAAATAGGGTGATGCTTCTGCCTCGCGCTCTTCCACTATAGCTGTGGCCGCCCCGCTATAGCGGTTCCGCCATAGTGATAACCATACCACTACCGCAGTCCCGACGGTAACAGCCCAAAAACTTAAAATTTTCAGTGAGTGTATCCTTTCCCTTTCCCAGTTACCTTTGATTAGTCCTGTAAATCCCGGCATGGTCTTAAACTACCTTTAAGACCATTCCTGGCATCAAACACATCATGATTCAGCATAAATGTCATGTCCCGAGTCCAGGCCCTGGACCTAACGGGCATCCCAGATCAATGAAGGTCTGAAAAGACCCCTTAGCATAACATCATGAGCATATTCAATAAAATACTTGCAGAAGAAAGACCCATTTGAGAAAATCATCTAAAAATATATTTCAAGAGTTTAACAAGTGTTGGGAAAAAAATATTTAAACAACATCTACATAGGTCTACGAAGCCTCTAACACAAGAATGAAATATCTATGCCGGTACATGACCCCGACAATACCATAAAACTGAAAATCAGATTCAACATAAATATGTAAATCTCCTTTCGAAAGATGGAGGGCTCACCACTTGCTGACGTTCTCCCAACAATCCCAATGATGCACAGTACCATGAGAAAGTATTTTGGAACCTATATCATGAAATTATGTAGCGTCCAAGGACGGTTAGTACGATTAGTACTGGCATGCAACCCAGGGGCAGGGACATAACAGTGTGTAAAGCAAGTCATAAAACATAACATAGATCATGAAAATAGGATATGGGGAAATTACTCAATCATCAAACAAAATAATGATTTACATTACTTCTAAACTAGATAGTTTAACCGACACATCATACATAATACACAGGGGCTATATGGGTCCGATTAACGCTCGACCGACTGAGCCCCAATCCATGTTTGCCGCATGAATCGGGATCCTTCTATATATAACAGCATAAAAGGCCTACATAAATCATCCTCATAGAGGAGAAGCATAAAGTCATCCACTTAAGGAGTGAACCATCCCTTATGTCGGCAAACATAGGTTTTGGGTAGTGAGCCTTTCGATTCATACCTTCTCGGTTAACCATCTAATTCACTTAATCCCATCTTTTAGTCTTCTCAAAACAATACATAAAACATTCATTAGGAACACTTAACATTCTTGAGGCATTCGTAAATTGGTATCGTCATACCAAGACTTGCAAGTCATGCATATCATGCCATAATCATTCATAAAATCATACATAATTAGTCCCATCATTTTAAAGGATTTAAATACATTTAACATATCCCTCAGAGTTTGACAATTTCATCATTAGTAAACAACCATTTCCAAATCGAGGGACGTAGAAATCCTTTTTCCTTCCATCCAAAAGTCAAGATTTAAATAGTAAAATAATTTACAAAAGAATCATGACTTTAAATCTGCCCCAAAAGTTATTCATAATAATAGGGTTTCGTATTTCAAGTAATAATCCTCCATTCTCAAATAAATTCATAACCAAAGAGTAATTTCATAGGCATGAGTTTGCAAACTTTATATAAATCTTCCTTTCAAAAACCATTCAACATCCCACATTCAAAACTTGCATAAAAACCACTTTCATAGTCAAAAAATCAACCCATAATAGATTTAGTTGAAAGAGGATTGTTCAACATACCTTGGAGAAGAAGGGTTTGGAAAGGAACTCTTTGGATAGAAACCCTAGCCTTAGCCTTTCTTGAAAACCTTAAAGTTTTTGTGAAGAATCTTGTTAGAAATTCATAACTAACGATTGGATAGGATTTGAAATACCTTGAAATACATGAGGGGAAAGTACCTTGGTGTAGGAGGGTGGAGAGAGGAGAGAAAACCAACTTAGGGCCTGAAAGAAGAGAGAAAGAATGAGAATTTTCGAAAAAATCGACCTTAGGATGCTTATATAGTATTTTCTCATGCGCGGATGGCGCCTTGACCGTGGGTTGGTCACACGGAAGTGGCAGCAGTGCTGCCTTCCCTGCACGCCCGCACGGCAGACACCTCGTTCGCGCGACCGGCCGCGTAGATCGGGCAGCGTCTATTAAAATAGGCATAACTTTTTACTCGGGACTCGGATCGATGTACGGTCAGTGGAGTTGAAAAGAAGACTCAAAAACATTTAATTTGGTTGGTCATGGGTCACGCAACTCTTCATATAATAGGAGAAATGATCAAATGAAGTTGACCCTATTAGAAAACTTATACGAAAACTTAGTCGGTAGAGTAGCTTCCAACTTAACTTGTGCTAGAGGTTCCTTAAGACCTTGATTCACATCCATTGCACTTTTCACACACACAAATTGATATTAACATCAAGGAATAATAGGACTCATTGGGTTCAGACACCACTACATGCTTAGAACGGTTCCAAATCTTAGCCCGAAAAACTTGGGGTGTTACAATATCTCCCTTTTGGGATCATTCGTCCTCTAATGATGAGTAGGGACTTATTGAAGCTCTACAAGTAAGGAAGTAAAGGCTATAACTTCACACCAAGAATTCTCTTTTAAACAAAAATAAAAGGACATGAAGAGGTGCTCTATGACAACATCAAGCAAATCGTGTGAGTAGGAATTGAGAGACATATGAGACTTGGCATAGACATGATATAAAACATAAGTTTTATGGAACATGATCATACTAATGTAATGCATGAAATCTTGAAAATCATAAGCATGAATTGAAATTGACACCTGACATGAAATAAGGATTTTTCTGGATGTATGAATAGAAGTATCCTCACCTTAAATGATATGGATAATGGCCCTTAGATTTAGCAACACCTTTCAACAATATAACATCCTCTGAATACAATGCATCACCACTTACGACTTGAAATTTTTACATTGGCGCATATAGCGTCTAATATCTGCACCTAACATCTTGCTTTCACCATGTTCAGGTCTAACTTGAAAGCGTAAAGTGCTACATCTAATGTGACCCAACTAGTCTGAAATACGAGATTCTATACGCCAAACCCTTATAG
The DNA here is from genome assembly GCA_003996215.1 of Jaltomata sinuosa. Taxonomy (NCBI): domain Eukaryota; kingdom Viridiplantae; phylum Streptophyta; class Magnoliopsida; order Solanales; family Solanaceae; genus Jaltomata; species Jaltomata sinuosa. Next base: position 1,307,381 of record QJPP01004356.1, read on the forward strand.
GAAACTTCTTCCCTAAACGTAATCAGCCCTTGGGTCTCTTTTTACATCTAGATTTATACTCCAAGAATATTACTACTCCTTATCACCTTAATCAATCAAGCTCAAACCTTTAACAAGGAGTCAATTTTCACAAGAAGCAATTGCCCACAAGTATTCAACATAACGTTCAAGCCTATTACTATATTCCTTTCCGGCTTATATGTAGCTAAAACTACCAAATAATTCTCTCAAGCATCCCCATAATCAATAATTTTTGAACTTCTACAAGGAGACACATCATATATACCCCTCTAACTATTTCACATAATTAATCCCCATCTCGCACCTCATCCACACTTAACAACTTAGGTGACACAATCACACATAGCCACCACTAAAAAGAAAACATCTACTACCTTCCATCTAGACCACAACTTATCTTCCTTTACAGACAGTTGCCCCGATATAAGATAAATGTTTCTGAAGGAATAGATTGAGAGCATGAACTGCAAATAAAGGCCTAGCTCTTGACCATAAACAGGGAGTATGAACTGAACATATTAAATAAGTGCATGAGAATTGGGGATACATGGATGTCATTCGATATTGACTTATACTTAACGTGACCTTGTCACTCAAGATGAGATCTGGAGAACCCGGTGCGATGGGCATGGGTACTTCATATTTTAAACATACAAGACGTAAACTGAGGGTTTTTTTGAGTATAAACATACCATAACCATCCATAACTATCAAGAGGTGGATGTACATAGGGCTTAGAGAAAAAAAATCAAAATCATGAATTTTTCAAAAAGTCAGATCTGAGTGTGTACATGATGTAGCGTAATTTCAATAGCCATTTTGGACATAGCATGAAGCTTGAGTTTATAGGGTTGAACATAACGTGAGATATGGTTTCATGGATCATGAGCATCGTAGCATAGACCTTGGATCCCTAGAACCTTAGAGAAAGATTACACAACTGAGAGATGCTATCGCTTCCAGTTCAAAGGACAGAGCATGGACATGAGAATACATAGAAAATTCGGTCCTCAGACCTAGACATGGTTCAAAGGCATAAGACATGGGTAGAGTGTCCTCTTAAGTTGAAGTATAAGGAATATTCTAGATAAAGAATGGGTTGCTATGGCACATATCATAACCCTCTTCTGAAACTCATCACAATTAAAAACTCAAGACTTTTCTTGGTTCAACACCTCATCATCTCCCCCTTAGTGCAAAGGTCACTATCTTAGACCTACGGACCTATACTGTAAAAAGATTTATAAGTACAACACGCAACACTGCGGGGTATCCCTATACACATAAATGCTAATCTCAAGTATCACTATACACATGAATGCTAATTTCACCCAGATATTATATTTGGAAAGATTTTACCAACTCCTTTCTAGGTCAATCCCTTCAGAGACACTATTCTTAACTTATGCTAACCTTATAGCCAAAATAGTAAAACTTAACTTTCTTGGGCACATACATCCACGTTCTCCAACACTTAAACATCTATTCTCCGCTCCTTAGTCTACTAGCATTTATCAATTCTCATATCAGCCCAATTCAATGAATTTTAAGATTATACTATGAGGCTCAACAACGTCCACCTAGATCTATAATCCCCTCTATTCATTCCAATGGACACCAAATAATAATTACTTAGCCTTCTCCGAATAAAGAAATTCAAAAATATTAACTATATTCCCATAACACTTCTAAAACTTAAAACCTCATCTACCAACATAATACCTTGGGTACAACTTATTCTTATAAGCTTAAGCCTCTTATTCGTCTAATGACTTAGCCACAATTCACTGCTTCAACACTAGTTCTCATGAATATATCATGCTTACACATTTAAGATGTTCCTAAGTTATCGACCTTAGCTCTCTCACGCGCCATGTCAAGCCTACTAGATCAGTTTCATAAAAGTAATATTATCATTCTCAACTATCACTCTTTCTACCTCGGAGACCATCCACAACTCAACCTTAGTGTCTAGCACTAGGTAAGGTTAACATCAAAACTTAGCATGCTATTCCGGCCTACAACTACCAGATAAAAATCAAGAAACACTAATTCACCAAACCTTTGACATAGTGGTTGATCTTAACTCCTTCTTCAATATACTACGGCTTACAAGCGAAATCTCCTTCAAAATATTATTACTACACCTTAACGTTCATGACATATCTTCTCACATACTATATTGACTTACAACTAAAAGATAAAATTCGTGAAACTCTAGGTCTACTAAAATCACATGATAAGAATAGTAGATCCTAATCTTACAATATAACTCATTACAGCCCATTAGCACGCTATTCCTTCTCACATCACGTCTACTTACCCATACATACACTTACATTAAACTACCTTCATAGATCCATAAACATCACTAAGTCTTCCTCTTCAAGACCTCAAAACGAAGTCTAAACTTATAAATTCATAACCAGTCTATCCTTACATTCAAAACCTATAATTGATCTATACTACTACAATAACCAGCTATCATAAGCTCCTTCCCTATTTTAAACAATTCAACTACATCATAACTAACCACTCTTGGTCCATAATTTTACATAAGATTTGCTAATTTTTCTACACTGAAACCCACACCATATGGGTATACCACCTATATCACTCACTTAGTGGGTATAAGACTCTAGCTGCTTTTTTCGATCATTCACTACTTGCACTCTCTGGCTTCTAAACTCGTGACCCCATATGTCTCTAGCTTTGGGATAATCTCACTACTCATCTCATAACACCCTACTTTATACTCTCTCGGGTGAAAATGTTATCCCAACACTCGCATACACACCTTTCTCCCCATGAGCGTGACAGTTGTGACCAAAATTTCAAAAGGATTTGAGAACACAATTCACCTAGGCTCAAACACATGATTCATGAAGATAGGTAGGTTTACTCTTAGAATTAATAGACTTTGATGCACTAATGGACCCCTCTTAAGTCCTTGTGCAGTCTCGTAACCTTTTGGATAACTCAACCACATAGGATTAAATCGTACGGAGTCTGAGCTTTGTACTTCTATCACCTCGAAGGTAAACATAGTTAGCAGAGTTAGAGAAGAGTAGGAATCTGGATAAGTTTATTATGAGCAACACTTTTGCACGATCTGAAGTATGAAAGAATAAGAAATATTTATTAAATGCCATGTAGCCTCCTAATTATAAGTCTGGTGCACAACACACCCATAAGCAAGACTCTACTTGACACGACTTCGTAGACACCCTAGGACCATGAACCGTTCTCTGATACCAAGTTTATCATACCCCAAGACCAGGCCTTGGACGTAACGGGCATCCTATACCAATGAAGGCCCAAGAAGACCCCTTAGCATTACATCATGAGCATATTCAATAAAATACTTGCAGAAGAAAGACCCATTTGAGAAAATCATCTAAAAATATATTTCAAGAGTTTAACAAGTGTTGGAAACAAAATATTTAAACAACATCTACATAGGTCTACGAAGCCTCTAACACAAGAATGAAATATCTATGCCGGGACATGACCCCGACAATACCATAAAACTAAAAATCAGAGTCAACGTAAATATGTATATTACCTTCCGAAAGATGGAGGGCTCACCACTTGCTGACGTTGTTCCAACAATCCCAATGCTGCACAATACCATGAGAAAGTGTTTTGGAACCTACATCATGAAATGATGTAGAGTCCGAGGACAGTCAGTACGATGAGTACTGGCATTCAACCCAAGGGAAGGGACATAACAGTTTGTAAAGAAAGTCATAAAACATAACATAGATCATGAAAATAGAATATGGGGAAATTCCTCAATCATCAAACAAAATATTGATTTACATTACTTCTGAACTAATGGTTTAACCGACACATCATACATAATACACCACGGGCTATGTGGGTCCGATCAACGCTCGACCGACTAAGCCCCAATCCATGTTTGTCGTATGAATCGGGATCCTACTGTATATAACAGCATAAAGGCCTACATAAATCATCCTCATAGAGGAAAAGCATAAGGTCATCCACTTAAGGAGCGAACATCCCCTATGTCGGCAAACATAGGTTTCGGATAGTGAGCCTTTCGAACTCATACCTTCTCGGTTAACCATCTAATTCTCTTAAGCCCATCTTTTAGTCTTCTCAAAATAATACATAAAACATTCATTAGGGACACTTAACATTCTTGAGGAATTCGTAAGTTGGTATCGTCATACCAAGACTTGCAAGTCATGTATATCATGCCATAATCGTTCATAAAATCATACATAATTAGTCCTATCATTTTAAAGGATTTAAATACATTTAACATATCCCTCAGAGGTTGACAATTTCATCATTAGTAAACAACCATTTCCAAATCGAGGTACGTAGAAATCCTTTTTTCTTCCATCCAAAATTCAAGATTTAAATAGTAAAATAATTTACAAAAGAATCATGACTTTAAATCGGCCCCAAAAGCTATTCATAATAACAGGGTTTCGTATTTCAAGTAATAATCTTCCATTCTCCAATAAATTCATAACCAAAGAGTAAATTCATAGGCATGAGTTTGCAAGCTTTATATAAATCTTCCTTTCAAAAACCATTCAACAACCCACATTCAGAACTTGCATAAAAACCGCTTTCATAGTCAAGAAATCAACCCATAATAGATTTAGTTGAAAGAGGATTGTTCAACATACCTTGGAGAATAAGGATTTGGAAAGGATCTCTTTGGATAGAAACCCTAGCCTTAGCCTTTCTTGAAAACCTTAAGGTTTTTGTGAAGAATCTTGTTAGAAATTCATAACTAACAATTAGAAAGGATTTGGAATACTTTGAAATACATGAGGGGAATGTACCTTGGTGTAGGAGGGTAGGCAGAGGAGAGAAAACCAACTTAGGGCTTGAAAGAAGAGAGAAAGAATGAGAATTTTTGGAAAAACCGACCTTAGGATGCTTATATAGTGTTTTCTCGTACGCGGCCACGTGGATGGCGCCTTGACCGCGCATTGGTCGCACGGAAGTGGCAGTAGTGCTGCCTTCCCCGCACGCCCGTATGGCGGACACCTCGTTCGCACGACCGGCCATGTAGACCGGGTAGCGTCTAGTAAAATAGACATAACGTTTTACTTGGGACTCGGATTGATGCGCGGTTGGTGACGTTGGAAAGAAGACTCAAAAGCCTTTAATTTGGTGGGTCCTGGGTCACGTAACTCTCCATATAATAGGATAAATGACCATATGAAGTTGACCTTATTAGAAAAGTTATACGAAAACTTAGTCGGTAGAGAAGCTTCTAACTTAACTTGTGCTAGCGGTTCCTTAAGACCTTGATTCACATCCATTGCACTTTTCACACACACGAATTGATATTAACATCAAGGAATAATAGGACTCACTGGGTTCGGACACCACTACATGCTTAGAACGGTTCCAAATCTTAGCCCAAAAAATTTGGGGTGTTACAATAAAATACTATCACTTACAAAGCGTTAACACTAGACAATTGTTCCCAACAATATCTTCCCGCCATTACACACTAATGACTCCCTTGTTCCCATGGTTCCCAACCAAGTCCCGACTTTCCTAAAACTGAAGCTTCTCTACAGTCACAGTTTCCAATCCCTTATCATCTTAACCAATGATAAGCCCTTTTTCAAAATGCAGCACCACTTCTTAAATCAGAACGTTTAACAGATTACCACAGCCTAAGGTACATAGAATTTTCAGCTTAATGACCCTCTGCAGACTCAACATGCATGGCAGACAACAATTTACACACATTTGAAGAAAGTCACACGAGAGTTGTACAACTCAATATTTCAACTTCAAGTTACAACCAAATCAAGTCACACAATTTACTCTCTATTCTTCCCATGGATAACCATTAGTAGATCATCCATGTCTTACCATAACTCCCGCTATTAAGCAATAATAGCCCTTGTCCCTGGTACTTATTCACATACCAACCACTTGAAACCTGAGTTCTCCCAAGTGTATATATCCTTTTCCCTTATCATTTTTACCAACGATAAGACCCTGCCCAGCATTTAGCATATTGTTTTCCACTTGAATTACAAAACAAGAATTCCTTCAATCATTAATACATAACCAAGTTAAGACTCTTCACTAACTACAAATTTCAAGGCAACTCAGCAATTACACACCACAAAATTGCAGTCATTCAAATAATGCATTACATACAATCACGAGTCTCAAGATCTGACACTCAATCAAACCAGTTTCATCACCTTTCATTCACTTCATGGATGACCGTTAGCCGATTCATCCATCCTTTATATAGCCTCCCAGGCCAGATACCAATTGGAACCTTCCCGGTTCCAATATTCCTTGCTTGTCTTACTGCAATTGGAGTCCAATGACATCCTTACTTCGTTGAGATACCAATTGGAATCGAGAGATATCAATTGGACTCAACTCATACAAGCGAGTAAAAGAACCGCACGAAAAGGAATCAAAGGAGAGAGAAGTTTCCTAGAATGCTTCATAGCTTCCCTAGGATTAGATGTGGACATCTACACACCAATCCGTGGGACTCTATTCGATATTTTGCTCTTGTACTGGGAGACTGGTAACTTGGGCTCTGATACCATTTGTCACGACCTAATTACCGGGCCGTGCGGGCACCTACTCTAATCCACCTAGATAGGAGAACCTTTACCACCCAACCAACAGGCAATGCGGAAAAGAAAATAAATCATTAAATAAGTCCCTTAATTCATGAGGAATCCCTTTACAAATGTTTGGAAAATCTTTATACAACAGCTTTCGAAAATTACACAACCTTTAAAACTTGCAGAAATTTATTAACAATATAAACACCCTCTCCAGAACCTAGTCTAAGCCGGTACAAGAGCTTTTACAAGATGAGCTTATAACATAAAATGGACACAACTCCCATCATAGAAGGAAATAGAAGTTGCTGGAAGATCACCCCAATCCTGAACCTGTGAAACATCACCAACCCTGCAACAAGACTATACCCAAAAAGGTATAGCAAGAGTAGAATCAGTACAAACACACGTACTGGTAGGCATCATCGGCTGACCCGAATTCACTTCTACCATCATATAAAAATCAAGATAAAATGCACAATGTAAATGCTCCACCCCTTTCAACATCACCTTTATCAATTCCCCCTTTTAGAACCGACCTTTCTTACCTTTAGACTTACCAAGTTGCCTTATCCCTAGACTTCCCAAGTCACCTTATCCCTAGACTTCCCAAGTCTCACTTAATCCTTACCAATAACAATGTCCATACCTGGACTACCCTTCCCTTACCCAAGTCACCCGCCTTGACTAGATATTCAGACTTACCCCGGCTAACTGCCAAACCAAACCACTTATACCCGTAATATTACTTACCAGTGTCCGCCCCTTCCCGGACCTCTCGGACAACTTTTCATCCTGGTTATAACAACCAACAACTACAACCCCAGACTTTTCATCGTACTCCCAATTGACCAACAACAACAACAACAACAACAACATACCCAGTGTATTCCCACATTGTGGGGTCTGGGGAGGGTAGAGTGTACGCAGACCATACCACTACCTCAGAGTGAGGTAGAGAGGCTGTTTCCGATAGACCCCCGGCTCAAGACAAAATAGTCTAAAAATAGGCTACAAAGGGCATATCAATGATACAGGATAAAAAACAAGATAAAATTACAAGCGACGGTAGGAAGTAATACGCAGTAACAAACAACAGACAGACATAACAGAGCACTGCCACACAATACTACCACGAGGAATCCAAGAACAAGAAACTATAAGCGTAACACTACGGTTACTAGTCGGTACAATAAGGAAAAAAAACACTCCTACCTACTAGCCTACCCCCCTTCTATCTACTACTCTTCTACCCTAATCCGCGTCCTCCACACCTTCCTATCTAGGGTCATGTCCTCGGTAAGCTGCAACTGCGCCATGTCCTGTCGAATCACCTCTCCCCAATATTTTTTCGGTCTACCTCGTCCTCTCCTGTAACCATCCATGGCCAACCTCTCACACCTCCGCACTGGAGCATCCGTGCCTCTCCTCCTCACATGGCCGAACCATCTCAACCTCGCTTCCCGCATCTTATCTTCCACCGACGCCACACCCACCTTATCTCGGATATCCTCATTCCTAATCCTATCTCTCCTAGTATACCCGCACATCCATCGCAACATCCTCATCTCCGCCACCTTCATCTTTTGAATATGGGCGTTCTTCACTGGCCAACACTCCACTCCATACATCAAAGCTGGTCGGACCACCACTCTGTAGAATTTGCCTTTAAGTTTAGTAGGCACCTTCTTATCGCACAAGACTCCAGATGCGAGCCTCCATTTCATCCACCCAACACCAATACGATGGGTGACATCCTCATCAATCTCTCCACTTCCTTGGATAACAGACCCAAGATACTTGAAACTCCCTTTCTTTTGGATGACCTGTGTATCCAGCTTCACTTCTACGTCATCATCCTGAGCCGCCTCACTGAACTTGCACTCCATATATTCAGTCTTGGTCCTGCTCAACCTAAACCCCTTCGACTCGAGGGTCTGTCTCCAAACCTCCAACTTAGCATTAACTCCTCCGCGAGTCTCGTCCACCAAAACTACATCATCCGCAAATAGCATGCACCATGGCACCTCACCTTGTATTTGCCGCGTCAATACATCCATTACCAAGGCAAATAGAAACGGGCTAAGGGTCGATCCCTGGTGCAACCCCATCAACACGGGAAAGTGCTCTGAATCTCCTCCCACAGTTCTAACGCGAGTCTTAGCCCCCTCATACATGTCCTTAATTGATCTGGTGTACGCCACGGGTACACCTCGAGCCTCCAAGCACCTCCAAAGGACCTCCCTAGGGACTTTATCATACGCCTTTTCTAGATCGATGAACACCATGTGCAAGTCCTTCTTCCTTTCCCTGTACTGCTCCACCAGTCTTCTAAGGAGATGGATAGCTTCTGTAGTCGAGCGTCCTGGCATAAAGCCGAACTGGTTCTCTGAAATAGGCACGATCTGTCTCAACCTCAACTCCACTACCCTCTCCCAGACCTTCATAGTGTGGCTTAGCAATTTGATACCCCTATAGTTGTTGCAACTCTGAATATCGCCCTTGTTCTTGTACAAAGGAATCATCGTGCTCCATCTCCAAGCTTCAGGCATCTTTGCCGTTCTAAAAATACCATCAAACAACTCGGTTAGCCACTTCACACCTGTCTCACCCGAGCTTTTCCAAAAATCCACGGGAATCTCATCTGGCCCCGTCGCCCTACCCCTTCGCATCTTACTAATCGCAACCTTAACCTCTTCAGCCTTTATACGGCTACAATAATCATAGTCCCGATGCCTCTCTGAGTGTGCCAAATCTCCCAACTCAAAGCTTTTGTCCCCCTCTTCATTTAAGAGTCCATGGAAGTAAGACTGCCACCTCCTCCTAATGAGTACCTCGTCTACTAGTGTTTTGCCATTTTCATCCTTGATGCACTTCACTAGGTCAAGGTCCTGGGTCCTCCTCTCTCTAGCCTTTGCTAACCTGTATAGCTTCTTATCCCCACCTTTATCCTCTAAAGCCGCGTATAAGCTTTCAAAGGCTGCCGTTTTAGCTGCCGTTACCGCTAACTTAGCCTCCTTCCTAGCTATCTTATACGCCTCCCTATTCCTACCCCTCTCCTCCTCATCCTTACTCTCTACCAACTTCGCATATGACCCCTTTTTTGCCTCTACCTTTCCTTTTACTTCTCCGTTCCACCACCAGTCCCCTCGATGCTTGCCAGAACGACCTCTCGAGACGCCCAACACCTCTCTAGCCGTCTCCCTTATGCAACTAGCGGTCGTATCCCACATTTTATCCACATCCCCACTACTCCCCCAAGCCCCCCTAGTCAACAACTTTTCCCCTATTTCCCGTGCACTAGCCATAGTCAGGCTACCCCATTTAATCCTAGGCCGGTCATCCACAATCCTCTTCTTTTTGTCCTTCGTGATCTCTAAATCCATCACTAAGAGTCTATGTTGGGTCGACAGGTTCTCACTTGGGATAACCTTACAGTCTTTACAGAGACCTTTATCACCTGTCCTAAGGAGCAAAAAGTCTATCTGAGTCTTGGCCACCGAACTACGGAAGGTAACCAAGTGCTCCTCCTTCTTCGGGAAACTAGAGTTAGCTACTCTCAACCCAAAGGCTCTAGCGAAATCTAAGAGTGCGGCACCCCCTTCATTCCTATCCCCGAAACCAAAGCCTCCATGCACATCGTCATAACCCCTCGAAGATGCCCCGATGTGCCCATTGAAATCTCCTCCAATGAAGAGCTTCTCAGTATCAGGCAAACCTCGCAATACCTCGTCCAAAACCTCCCAAAAGCGTTTCTTCTCCTCCTCATCTAAGCCCGCTTGTGGTGCGTACGCACTAATAATGTTCAAAGTAGACCCTCCAAGGACTAGCTTAATTGTCATCAACCTATCGTTGACCCTCCTAACCTCCACCACTTGCTCTCTCAACTCCTCATCCACTAGGATACCTACCCCATTCCTATTCCTCACACCTCCTGAGTACCACAACTTATACCCGTCTACCTCTCGCGCCTTAGTGCCCACCCATTTAGTCTCCTGGACACACGCTATGCTAATCCTCCTCTTCCTTAGGACCTTCACTAGCTCTATGGACTTTCCGGATAAAGTCCCTATGTTCCAAGACCCTATTCTCAACCTAGATGCTCCCTTAACCCCCTTACCTCTCCTTCCCCTCGCCCCCGGCCCCGGCCCCACCCCCGGCCCCGCCCCCAAACCCGAGTGCGACCGATGACATGACCCTACTCGACCATCATTCACCAAAGCCACTAAAACGTGTGCTATAATCAAGGATAAACCAACTCCACCCACTACTTTATACTAAACAACTATATGACAAGAAAAGCAAAATAAGGTACAAGAGACCGGTACTAAAATTCCTAAACACGATATAGAGCCAATAATTTGCTTTCCGAATACACTACACGTCAAAATCAATATAAAATTTAAAAATTCTAACAAAACTAGACAACGAGTGTTAAGCAATGGCAGAAATGTCAACCTAGATAGGCTATCAAGAATGCGATAAAAAACTGAGAACGGAAATAAAGGCTAGGGATAGAAGTCACCGGGGTCAAGCTGTGAGGAGAGAAGGACGGTCTGCTTGCTAAAGTGGTTGGATTCCGGCAAGGTGGGGTGTCGAAAATGGTCGCCGGAAACTTCTTGTTCGCCGGAATCTTGGTACTCCCAATTGACCAATCACATGAAAATCACCTAGAAACCATTGACACATTCAATGACAACAACATAGTTATATCTAAATCCCTTTCTAATCCCGAAACCCGGACCCTCCAAGGATCCTCTAAGCACACCTAAGTGTTCAACAGGCTACCGGGTCTACACAAAGACCCATCCTTAGCTTATTAACCACAACAAATTCTTGACCGTCATTAACACACTTAACGACAATAAATTGTGAACTTATGACCTCTTTTACATAGTCCAGACCCACTCGAATCCCCCTAACACATCTAGATGTTAACATGATAACTCGGTCTACACCAAGACCAACTAATAGTTAACATCATAACCCGGTCTACACCAAGACCAACTGATAACATAATATAACCACCCAGCCTACACCAAGACCAAACTCACAATATAATTACCCGGCCTACACCAAGACCAAAAGCACAATATAATATAACAACCCGGCCTACACCAAGACCAAACTCACAATATAATTACCCGGCCTACACCAAGACCAAACTCACAATATAATTACCCAGCCTACACTAAGACCAAAAGCACAATATAATATAACGACCCGGCCTACACCAAGACCAAAAGTAATATAACAATTTATAAACACAGCCCGGTCCACTCATGGAATCAACACCAATCACACAATGCAACAATATCAATGAAATGATGCAGTAAAGTAAACCAGTACCACGCGTGGTACCCAAGCCACCGTTAGTATTTTCCCATACCAGGAGTGGTACCCGAGCCAACTGTTAGTATCCCGTACCAGGCATGGTACCCGAGCCAACCATTTGTTATACCCGTACCAGGCGTAGTACCCGAGCCAATCGTTAGTATTCCCGTACCAGGCGTGGTACCCGAGCCAACTGAATGTTAATTAATCCACAGTCAAATAATGAACAAACAACTTGTAATACCACAAGCAACACGCAGTTCAATTCACAGACTGTAATACAGGACTCTTAGACATTCCTAACAATCCCTAAGCAATGTATCTCATACAAAAACTTAGATAAGAGTACACAACATACATTCCTAAAAATTCCCTAAGCAATGTATCTCATACAAGCACTTAGATAAGAGTACACAACATACAACATTTACATGGATCGTTAACCATCACCTACCCCACCCCGGGTGGATGACTTAGCCCAACCTTGGTTCGAGGATCAATCTGTTTCCCCTTACTGACATATAATGAACGATTTCCTTTCTTAGCATAATTTAGCAACTACGTGATTCCCGAGACTTTACCCAACACCGAACACAGAATGGGAATGCCTCCCCTTAGACTTAGTAAAACCAACAACTACATCTCATGCCATTTACATTTGCGAAACCTTATCTACTAGTTTCCCATTTCCATTACCCGTAGTTCCCAAGTATTCTTTCGGTTCCCCGAACCTTCCCGACATTCTAGTCCCCGAGCCTATCATTTTATTCTACCAAAACAATAAAATATCCACATTACATGTATCATAAAACCAAAACTTCAATCCATACAATTCCTAATTCACACATAACCAGTATTGAATCCGCCAGACCCCGTGCCCGAAGGTCTAATCATGGATTCTTCCTTTCATTCTACACAATAATAGGAAATAAAAATGGTCAATCTACTCTTGAAAAGAAATCTAGCCTACCTGGATGCCGAGCAGCTGTTCAATGCCCTTTATGGCTCCGTGAAGGCGTTCCCTGATGATTCTGCAGGCCCGAATCCGTGGTTTCGCATCCCTTTCACTGGAATCCCTCCTCCCCATGGCTCCCAAGCCTTGGAGCAGTCTAGGAGAGTTTTTGAAATAGCTCTCATTTGTTTTTGGGGCTCAAGGGAAGAGAATGAAATTAAAAACCCATTTTCTGGGTTTTCTGGTCCCGTCGCTACGCTATAGCGATTCCTGCTCTGCTATAGCGGTACCGCCATAGCGGAGTCAACCGCTATAGCGGAGGTCGCCATAGCGGAGCGATAGCGCTCGTCACGGACAGAAACTCGGAAAATTCCTGAAAAGAGCACTTTTTACAACACACCTTGAATACCCGATGTTCTGGAATAACCCCTTCACGTCAACCTCGATTTCGGGAGCTCTTCTTACCCGAATTCGATTCCGAAATGTCCTCCGGACTCCTCTATTTCTTAACTACACAGAAAACTAGCTCAAATTGAGACATCGAACCCAATCCATACTCGGATTGCCCTGGACTATACCTCGCTCCAATTCTGGCCGAGGCTAGCCTAGCCCAGAATTTTCAACTCTCAACCCGGAAGTATTCTAACTCTAACTTGGCACGAAATGTTTACCCGTAATGATGAACCTGGTCATTACAATTCACCTTCCATGTGGACCATTTACTATTATATGATTTAATAGATGCATCTATGATATGGTCATATGTGCTTTGCTGTCAACTTGCAATTTGATTTTTGCAAGGTTGTTTACTCAAATTGTTAAATTAAGAGCATGGTTCCAAATTATGAAATATGTTGATAATGCTAGTTGATTTAGCAGAAATTGTATGCCTCCAATTATAGCTAAACCATTAGTTATGAAGATAAATCTCTCAAAAGAAATGTGTTATGGGATTTGTTATTGAAAAATGTAGCAATACTTGTATGCATCAAGCCAACAAGGTTCTCCTATATTGTTAGTTCAGGATCAGGAATCAAATAATTTCCATCTAAAATTTTAAATATGCGGTATCTGATTTAATTGCTTCATCGCGCATAAAGATGGGTCTTCAAATAAATTTGGTTGTAAATATTAGATTTTCTAACATTAAGGGGAGAGATGATAAGCAGCCGAAAATGCGTGAAATGAATTATTTAGATCCTCAAAAAAAAAAGTGAACTTGAAATTCAAGAGATAATTCATGATTTGCAAAATGTTGCAAGTTCATTGTCAGATGCATTGCTGACCTTATGTTATAATTCAACTGTAAATTCTCTAATGAGAAGTCCTTAGAGAACAGAGTCTATGGTATGCCTAAAATGTGATAGATCAATCGATTTCAAACGTAAAACTTTTTGAAGAAGGAGAGGAGAAAATGATCAAGATGGTCATGATAATGAGGCAAGTGCTTTATTAAAGCACCAAGGTATAACACTTCATAAACCTTGGGAAAGGTTCAGGTACCTAAAAATGATGAGAAGTGAAGAGATCTCGATAAGTTATGTCGTACTGAAATCGATATCAAATGACCGTCGATAGTATTTTTGATATAATGTAGCGCTTACCATTATAAATGATAATTGGTAACGAGGATCTTGAATTCAAATTTGTCAAATAGTATAGACAGATAAATGATTGGCCACATAAAAGTACGTGAAATTCAAGTATATTTTATTTCACTTGAAAAGTGATGTTTTGAACTTATAGTCCATAGACTAAGGTATAATGTCAGTGGAGTACAAATGAATTATTGTGTGAAAAGTATAACTGTAAAATATAAAGTACGCCTTGTGCCTTGGGGCATAAATATATTCGCAAAAATTCTGACATTATTGTATGAAAATGAATTCTCTTGTGATGGATGCAATAAGGTTTCATTCAGTCTGGCAATATATGAAAACTTGAATGCGCATAAGGAAAATTTTTTCATGTCTAGATAGATAATAAAGTTTTTATGAAAATCCTTAAAGGATTTAAAAGGTTCTAAAGCGACTTCATTGAGTACCTCAATGATTGCGAGATTGCTCAATATAAAGAAAGATCAATTTTGACCTCATGAAAATGATTAGAAAAAACTACGTCTTAGTGCAATTGATGCACTTATATATCCTGCTATTTCTATATTTGATATAATATTTTTCTACGAATATGCAGGAAAGACATAATTTCACTTTTATGTGGAGATATTTGAATGAAATCAAATATTGATATAAGTTTATTATTTTTAACCGATATTGTCAAAGGATTGTTGATTATGAAAATGTAGAAAAATTATTTGTATATATGAAGTTTGATCTCAAGAAAGTAATTTGTTTACATATGAGGATACCGTCATATTATATTATTCTATAAGACAGTCAATTCTATTATCATGAAAAGAAAAGTGTTCATCACTTTTTTACTACGAACAACTCGAATAGGCAATTTATTTGTGACGACAAGACCACGAATAGAGTGATTGTCAATAATACATTTTGGTTGAGTTCAAAAATTCAACATATCCATGAGACAAGAAAATGATATATTAAAATGAACCCAAGGACACAATATATTTTTGAATGTGATTTGTTCACTAAAGCATTACCAACATCAACATTTGAGAAGCTGATATTCAAGATTGGATGCGTCATCTCCAAGAAATTAAATGATGGTTGCATCAGGGAGAGTTATATACGCATTGCACTCTTTTTCCTTCACCTAAGTTTTATCGAATGAATTTTCCTAGCAAAGTTTTTAACAAGGCAACAAACAATGTGTATTACAAGATATGTGTACTCTTTTTTTTCACTAGAATTTTTTTCCACAAAATTTTTCCTATTAAAATTTTAACGAGACACACATTATCTATCAATGGACATCCAAAAAGAGTGTTATAAAACTAATATTTGATGAATGTTCATGGGGCTACATGCACGGTAGCAAACTTGGTTCTCCAAGTTACTTGAGACTTATAAAATACTACATTCTCTCACCCTCTCTCTTCTTGCTTTTAATTTTACTTACTTTATGTTTCTCTCTTTTCTGCTCTTGTTATTTTATTACACTTTATTTATTTTATAGCATGATTTAATATTTTGATACTGAAAAAATAATAGTTAAAAAGTATTAATGTGGGTAGACCATTGAGCACACAATTCCTTTTTTCATATATTTATAAAAACACTCAAACTTGATCATATTTACTAAAAAATATATGAATTGATAATGAAATAAATTGAAAAACGAAGGGCAAAAAGAAACTACGGAAAGGGACCCAAATCTAGTGCAGTGGGGAGGCATTTGGAATAAATAAAAAGACACGTGAATTTATGATCAATTCAAGCAATACTCCAACTTTTTATTTAATGTTGTGCAGCACTAAAAATCATAATTTTCTTGAAATGTTAAAATTATCCTCGTGATCGATAAGTAGGACGATCGAAAACTGCTCACCTCCCAAAACAATGTTCTCTTTCATGCCTTTCAACCAATCGATACCATTGTGACTTATTAATTTTTTTGAAATGTCAAAATTATTCTCATGATCAGCAAACAGGACAATCGAAAACTGCTCACCTCCCAAAATAATGTTCTCTTTCGGCCTTTCAACCGGTCGATACGACTGTGACTTATTAATAAGGAGAATGTCAATGCGTCCTCGAAGAGCCTAGCCCTCTCCACGTATCAATCAATATGCAAATCCAAAATGGGAATAGAATAATTGAGAAAACGTAGTGGCTCGAGAAGTGTCCACTGAATATAAATGAGTAACACGTATGATGCAACGTGTAACTTCTCATGCCAACACGAACCTTCTTCTGACAAATGTCATCAAATCCCTTTACTCCTCATCACCATTCCTTATTTATTTTTTGACAAATCCATACCAATCTAAAATCGAAGAAAGAACTCAGAAATTTCACACAAAGCAAAACATAAATGGCAAATGCAAGTGATGAGTTCAGGCTAGTATCACCAAACATAAATCATGAAGGAAAATTACCAAGAAAGTACACAGATGAAGGGCAAGGTGCTCAGAGGAATATGTCACCACCATTAGAATGGTACAATTTGCCACAAGGGACCAAGAGTTTGTCACTAGTGGTGCAAGATATTGATGCACCTGATCCAAATGGACCTATTGTACCATGGGTTATTTGGGTTGTGACTAATATTCCACCAACTTTAAAGGGTCTGCCTGAAGGATTTTCTGGAAAAGGAGAGGAATTAGGTGGAGATTATGCTCATGTTAAAGAAGGGAATAATGACGAAAAAGTCCCTGGATGGCGTGGACCCAAGTTGCCAAATCATGGTCATAGATTTGAGTTTAAGCTTTTTGCTTTGGATGATGAGCTCAATCTTGGAAACAAGGTAATCCTGAAATTTATAATACTTCAATACTCCTATTTTTTTTTAACCTGTTGTTCTATATACGGTTTTGGCACATGGATTATAAAATTATGTAATGGCACTAATTATAGGGTGACTTAATTTCTTTAAACGAGTAACCAATGGCTAAGGATAATTGCAGCTTGGTTTAATTTCTAACGTGATAAATATCTTGGACTAAATTTTATAAGCTGAAGTGACAGAAATTTTTTTTTAAAAAAAAGCAGATGATCAGGAGAGTACTTCTGAATTACTAATAATTAAGTTGGACAACAAGCTAATACAAATAGGACAAAACATCTTTTGTGGGGTATGAATGACCCCTTGCCCAATATCATTACATCTTACATTAAAATGAATAGTAGTATATTTCTGAAAATGTAACATCGAGTGTCTTGTGAAGCCACCAAATGGTCCCTTATTCAACATTTTCGAACTAAATTAGTATCCTCTGTAAAATGTATTATGTGAGACTAATTTCATCAAGTGAAATGACACTCCATTTTCATGACCGTATCACATTTTGTTGTCTACCGTCAGCCTGCTTCATTGTGTTTTATACAAGTTAAATAACATGATTGATCTACATTGCACTGTAGATAATCTGTACAGTAGTTCTATATATGAGTTCGATAGAATTCAGTAATTTTTTATTTATGTCTAAATATTTATTTAAAATGTACTAGTAACATTTTATTAAGAACCAAATAAAGGAAGAGAAAGAACAATGGTCCGATAATCCATAAATTTAAAAGCTCTAGAGTAGTAATATAGTAATGTGATTTTGTTGGATAATTGGCAGGTGACGAAGGACAAACTACTGGAAGCTGTGGAGGGTCATGTTCTTGGAGAAGCTGTTTTGATTGCCATATCTTGAATGTCTAATTTTTTAGATGTTACAATATATTTTCATGTCTCTTGAACTAGCTAGTGTAATAAATAAACAATTAACAAGTGACAGAGCACTGTTATTTTGTTTGGCTTCTTATTAGTTTGGATAATGTGTAGGAGGAGGATATATTTGGGTTGTGGTGTTTTCATTAGCCTCACTTTTGCTTTCTTCTGCGTTTTTCATTTCATTTTCTTTTTCCTTTTCCCTTTCTTTTTGCCCTCATGAACACATCTTAATTTGACACCCTATAGCACCAATAGGAAAGGTACAAGCCTGCTAATGTACTATTAGAATTTGTTCATCAATCAGTTCTATTCGAAAGAGGGGTGCTGTTCGGAATTTGATTATTAAGTTCGACTTTTAGGTTTGGTTTTCAGGAATTTCAATTCCGTTTACCTGTTTTATTGTTCGACACATGGACAGTATATATAACTGTCAGTTCATCTTGTTTAGCTTCATAGTTCGGCAGTTATGATTGTACGGGGGTGGATTACTTTAGTAGTCTTCGAAATAATTTAAATGTACAAAAGTGATTATTTTTAGTTCTTCATATGTATCATAAAATTGAAATAAAATGGTCCTTGATGTATGACAAAAGTGATACATTTTATTCATATATCTCATAATTAAAATAGTTCTTGATACATAAAAAAAAAGTGATCATAGTAAGTCCTAAACTACCAAGAGTAGGAGTGTAATAAAAAAAACATGCTAAGTTTAAGCTGCACACATGTATAACAACAACTTAGGAATTTGTGCCTCGTATTCATTACCGTAGAATTTAGGTTCAAGTTTAGCTGCACAAATGTATAACTACTTGGGGATTTTAGTTGTGCCTCATATTCATTACCCTAGAATTCGGGTTCAAATTTTTCCTAGCCCCTGTAACTTAAAGTGAGTTGTTCAAAAATATAGTTCTTATGAAAAAGTGATCATATTAGCTTTAAATCATAAAGGTAATCGTGTAATTAAAAAAAATATGTCAAAGCTAATCAGTAATTTACGGGAGTTAAAGAGGGAGTGAAATATTTTGGTCATAATCAAATTTTACATAATGAGAGAGATTAATTTCTTCTACCTTAATGGAAATTTTTGTACTAATAATTAATATATGTTCTTGCGTTCAAATTATAACTCAACGGTGTGTCTTGCAGCAAGAACACGAAAAGCAATACAATATATACTGCATTGTTGTAAGTGCTGCACACGATGGGGGAGGAAAAGGGTCACTTTTTATGAACATTAAGGGGTCATTTGGTACGTGAAATAAGTATAATAATTTTCGGATGTGGTATAAAATATTAGCTAATTCTGAAATTATTTTATTTGAATATTTTGACGCATGAAATATCCCTACTTATTTCTCCCCAGGTACCTAACGACCCCTAAGGATTTCAATTACAAGGTATATATGTAGGGCTAAAAGGATCACTTTTTCTGTACGTTAAAGACTAGTTGTGTGGTATATATGAAGAACTAAAATAGTCCAACCTCAAACATTAAGGACCAATTTAACCATTTAGGTCACATATACCCTGGTGGTGGCTAGTAAATTACTTTGTTCCCATTCTTCCAGTTTTACCAATTTGGTCTCAACTCCTCATAGCATTAGATTTATTTTATGATCATATGATGACGCAGAAAATAAACTTAGCTTAGCTTAGCTTAGTAGCATTTGATTCTAATCTGCATCTTTAGCTTGTACGAGGTTTTCGGAAAAAAAAATGCAAAAACAAAGAATTTGCAAGAACTCGAAAACAATTGCTAACTCAAATATTAATAGATTTCAACTAAAAGCCACCTTAGTCCCTCAAAAGAGTTTGAAGATGGACAAAATCCTGCCCCCAAAGTATAGGAGTACATAAAGAGGAGTATTAGCATAATGGAATAAGTCCTTAAAAAATAAAGTGCAGTATAACAGCCTATCTGGTGGTACCAACTGATATCAACACCAACAGCCTCTTCTCCATCAACTCAGAACATCTGATCTGTGAACATATCATGCAGATCAAAGATGCCTTCATGGTAAATGGGAGTGTTTAAATTGGGGCATACTCCAACACCAGTGTTAGATGAGGGGGCAATGGGTGGTAATTGAGCAGGAGCAGCCACCCTGTTCTGAGGTGCATTCTTAGCACCGATGCTAGCAACTGCAAAACTGGTCATTCCGCTACGATCAGCCACCATGTTATCAGGTGCATTCTTAGCAGCGAAGCTAGCAGCTGCATAACTTGACATTCCGCTATGAGCAGCCACTGCATTCTCGGGTGCATTTTTAGCATCGAAGCTAGCAATTGTATAGCTGGAAAATCCGCTATGAAAAGTGTTGGACAGCAATGCATGAGAAGTTGGTGCTTTCCCAACATCAAAAATGGAACTGAGATCATTGTCTTCATCCTTATGCTCAGTGATTAAAGCTTCAAGTTCACTCCCAATTCTAGTGATCGGATGACTGTAAGTTCCACTGCTAGCAGCAGTACATGGCTGTTTGCTGGGTAATACGGATCTTCCAGCATCAACAAGAAACCCAGCTTCATTAGCGTCCTCCTGCTCCATGATATCAATGTCTAATATGAATTCAGCATTCACATCAGGATACAGACTATTCATTCCATTGACAAATGCAGCATTATGGCCTGAGGACTCCCCTCCAGCAACTTCTATCATCTGCTCAGCGTTGGTGCTTCCTCGAGGCAATATGCCCTCATTGTTAGTGCTTGGCACTGCTTGTGATCCTCCGAAAGCAGGCCTAATCATGTTCTTGGTATTTGGTACTTGGAAAGTTCCAGCGGCTTCAACATCCACACTTGTTATATCGAGAATGCTTGCTCTTCTATTCCCTTTTTTGATGGCTTCGAGGCGCTTGAAATACTTTTGGGCATGGCTAGCCACCTGTGTTGCTGTTCTTGTTATCACACAGTGCATAGATATACTTTTCCACTCACCTTTTCCATATTCGTCCAAGCCCCAGAGAAATGACCTATTGCAGGAAAAAGAGAGAAGTTATTATCAGTTTTGAAGTTAATCCAAAAAACAAGATCGCAGGACAACATTTACTTAAACACTCTCTCAATCAGCTAACCACACTACATCTTATAAAGCCCAGAGCCAAATAGGTGTGATTCCATAGGCATATTTATTGCCTTCTGCATGCACTGTGTAACATCAAAGATAACACTAATCAAAACTAACAACAGTCCACCCACCTATCCCACCCCCACTCCCCAAAATAAAATCACCATTCATTTTTTTCTTTTCCGAGAAAGAGGAAGGTACCTAAAATTAGGGGATGAAAAATGTCATTTTTGAATACCTAAAATCAGGGGATTAACAAATGTCCTCCTTGGATATGCGACTCCAATATTTCCTGAATTATCTATTGCCCACTTATTTTTGCCTCGTTGCTCTATGCACTCACTTCAATATATGTGCTATTTTTTATTTATTTACTTTAATTGATAACCACTTCAACTATACGTGTTGTTTAGCTTCTCAAACTTAAATAGGCTATCCTTACAAGATATCTCGAGCGTAATTTCTTACTCAAACAGAAAGTGATACATATCAAGAAAACAAGAAGAAGAATAACAAGAAAATATTTTTAAATGTCCATAAAAATATTTTAAATCAAATACATGATCAATATTTAAAACCTCTGGGCGCATGTTAGCATAGCGTGCGCACAACATGGGTAGGAAGCCTAAAGCTTCGAATCCGACTGGCATTCCTAATCAGAAAGTAGCGGGGATGACTTTCAACCCTCCGATGGCAGTCTCAAAGAAGGGAAAAAAAGGAAGGCAGAGGGGGCGGCTAGGCTCAACTACTAATAAATACTGAGGGGAACACGAATCTAGGGGTACAGAATTTGAGGGCAGAGAGTGTTCCGAGTATAGAGGTGGTAGTTGTGAAGCAGACAAATGTATCTGTCACCGGTGAAATCAATGGGCTATCAGCATTGGGGCAGGGTTCAAAATTGCCAAGTCCAAAATTGAGCCCAGCCAAAAGCAATTTGGTGTTAGGCAAGGAGAAGGATGAAGAATGGAGGAAGCTAATTGATACGGCGGAGAGTGAAAGTGGACTATCCTGGCTGATGAAGTGGAACAACTAAACACAATATGGTAAGGGATCTGCTCCTAGTTTTGATACACAAATTGGTGCTATGAGATCTGTGGGGGATAATTTTGACATATCCAAAATTGCAACGGTTGGTTTTAAAATGGAATATGTTGCTCCGGAATGCAAAGGAGAGAAACTGATTTGCAGAAAGAAGGCATAAGTTCTGACATTCTGTATTGGCAAAACTCGGTGGTTTGCCCGTGTTTTAGGAGCCCATCCTCCATTTTCAGTACTGAATGGATACATACAGAGGCAATGGGAGAAGCATGGAATCAACAAAATTGCCATGATGAACAATGGCATTATATTGGTGAGACTTGAATTTGCGGAGGGGAAAAATAAGGTAATTCAAGGTGGTATCTACCACTTTGACTATAAGCCTTTCATTGTCAAAGCATGGAGTTCGGATATGAAATTTTTCAGAGAGGAGCTTTTCTCTGTGCCTATTTGGATCAAGCTCCCACACTTGGATTTCAAATATTGGAGTGCAAAGGAGCTTAGCAAGATTGGTAGTCAAGTGGGCAAACCATTGATGGTTGATAAAAATACTGAGAAGAAAATAGGGCTAAATTTTGCAAGATTACTAGTGGAAGTGAGAATTGGTTCTATTTTGCCTGAATCAATCTACTTCATGAATGAAAGAGGTAATGTGATTGAGCAAAAGGTGACTAATGATTATGCAAGGTATGCAAGAAATATGGACACAAGGAAGATGTGTGTAGGAAGAACAAGGTGGAGGTGGTAAGTGTTCCTATTGAGAAGACTCAAGCTATACTAGTGCAGACTCAGACAGGTAATAAGCAAACCACTGGTAATGAGGTGGGGTTAGCGGCAAAAAACAAGAATGTTGGAGGTAATAAAACTACTGGAGGGGAGAAACACAAGACTACTGGTTGGGTACAACCAAAGAAAACAGTTGGCTCTACTAGTGCATCAACAACTACAGTTCAGACTGTCAGCAATTATAAAGTATTGGATAGGATCAGTACATGCAATCAACCTGCTGGAGATAAAGAAAGCAGTTCAACTACCCCTGTCTAGGGATGGTTAAGTGAATGAGTTGGAATGTTAGAGGCCTCAATGGCCTGAATAAGCAGAAAGAGGTCAAGCTTCTCTGCAATAAGCTAGAAGTGGGACTGATGGGGTTCCTAGTAACTAGAATCAAAGTAAATAAGATAAATTAGATTGGTACAAATATGTTCGGAGGATGGAATTTTTCTAGCAATCATTCTTCCCACTATAATGGAAGGATATTACTGGTTTGGAGACCTAGTTGGTTCGTAGTTATTGATAGTGAAACTGCTCAAGCCATAACCTGCTAAGTGTTTGGTGAAATTTATTCTTATGCAAATTGAGTTTCTTGCTACTTTTGTATATGCATTCAATATTAAGGAGGATAGGAAAGCTTTGTGGAAATATCTTTTAGGGAGGCCTAGGGATCGTCTTACTCCATGGATTGTCCTAGGTGACTTTAACAATGTATTACATGTTGAGGATAGAATTGGGGGTGCTCTTGTTTCTTTAGCTGAAGTATGTGATTTCCAAGACTGTCTAGATGAGTATGGGGTGGCTGAACTGCTCAATACAGGATGCAAGTACACCTGGAATGACAACCAGGATGTTAGAGTCCTTACTAAGATTGACTGGCTGTGGTGAATGGGGATAGATGGATAGTACGCCTGCTTGTGAAGCTCGGTTCCTACCTGAAGGCATAGGTGATCATTGTCCCATTGTGATCATTATGCAGCAGGATAGGACACAGAAGGCTAAAACTTTTAAAATATTGTAATGTATGGAGTAGCCACCCTGAATTTCTTAATATAGTTCATGGTGGATGGACAATTCCTATTGAGGGCCACATCATGTACAAGGTTGTGAAGAGGATGAAATTGCTCAAACGAAGCCTAAAGAATTTGCATGAACAACACTTTAGGAACATTATTACTGAAACTGACAAGGATAGGGAAGAGCTACTGAGGGTGCAGACTCTACTACAACAAGACCCTAGAAATACCAGTTTGTGGGAGGAGGAAAAGAGATTTGAGAATCAAAATTCAGAAGATCCTCTAGCCTAGCTGGATCTTTTCTACTACAAAGGAGCAAGGCCACATGGATTAAATATGGAGATGATTGCGTCAAATACTTTTTCTCTGTCATCAAACAGAGGAAACTTATTCAATCTGACTCAAATCCAAGATGAAAAGGGAAACATTCAGAATGATCCTGACAGAGTCTGCCATCTTTGTTAATTATTTCCAAAGTATGTTGGGGGTGATGGGAGGACCAAGGAGGAAAGCTAATACAGGGGTCTTTTCCGTGGGAAGCAGGCTAACAGTAGACCAGCAGTGTGAATTGCTTAGAACTTTCACTGACAAAGATATTAAACAGGCTGGTTTCAATGAGAACAAAAGTCCAGGGCACATGAATATGAAAGTGGTCTCCTCAAAGCTGCATGGAGTATAGTGGGCAAGGATGTCTGTGAGGTTGCGTCCAAATTTTTCAGAACAGAAAAACTACTCAAACAGTTGAATGCAACCCTGATCCCAATCATACATAAGGTACCAGACCCTGTTAGTGCTAGTCAATATCGACCTATTTCTTGTTGTAATGTGGTTTACAAGTGTACATCCAAACTGTTGTGCACTAGACTAGCTGTATTATTGCCTTGCCTTGTTAATCTACCCAAGCAGCCTTTTTCAAGGATAAGTCTTTGATCCATAATGTTCTAATGTGTCATGATTTATTGAGACACTACAATAGGAAGACTACTCCTAGGTGTTTGATGAAAATTGATTTAAGGAAAGCGTATGATATGGTGCATTGGGAGTTCATAAATGAGATGTTGGAGGGGTATGGATTTCCTGCTAAATTCATTCAACTGGTGATGGCATGTGTCACGACAACTAGCTTTTCAGTGAAGGTGAATGGTGTTGGGAGTGGATACTTTAAAGGAAGAAGGGGATTGAGACAAGGAGACCCTATATCTCCCTGTTGTTTGTCCTTGTTATGGAATATCTGTCCAGGGTCCCAAATATGATGAGTCAACTTCTAGATTTCAGGTTTCATCCTATGTGCAAAGAATAGAAACTTACTCATCTAATCCTTGCAGATGATTTAATGTTTTTCTGTGAAAGGCAAGGAAGAATCTGTTAAAAGAATCACTGAGGCTTTAAACCACTTGTCAAGCACTACTGTACTTGTGGCTAACAAAGACAAGTCTAATCTATTTGTGGCAGGAATATATGAAAATACTAAGAGCAGGCTATTGGATATCACAAACTTCACCTTGGGTGCTTTTCCAATAAGGTACTTG
This sequence comes from Jaltomata sinuosa, assembly GCA_003996215.1. Classification (NCBI taxonomy): domain Eukaryota; kingdom Viridiplantae; phylum Streptophyta; class Magnoliopsida; order Solanales; family Solanaceae; genus Jaltomata; species Jaltomata sinuosa. Next base: position 1,333,018 of record QJPP01004356.1, read on the forward strand.
GAACTTCCTTTGTCCCCAAGGAAATAGAGTTAAATTGATTGTCATCAATTATGTCTGAGGATTATAGAGAAGATTAGAGCTACTTCAACTAGACATTTGTCCTATGCAGGTAAACTAGAGGTGATAAATTCTATCCTGTTTTCCTTGCATAATTTTTGGGGGTCTGTGTTAATCTTACCCCAAAGTATTCTGAAGGATGTTGATAGGAAGTGCAGGGAATTCCTATGGGGAAGTACTGGAGAGAAAAGGAAAACTTCACTAGTAGCTTGGGACATGGTCTGTACTCTGTAGACCTAAGAAATAAGGGGTCTAAACATTAGAAGTTGTAGAATTGGAATCTGGCAGCTGTTGAGAAGTTAATCTGGATGCTTATGACTCAAAAAGAATCATTATGGGTGAAATGGATTCATGGTATTTATATGAAAACAATTGATGATTTTTAGGGTCATGTACCACCTACTGATTGTAGTTGGTATTGGAAGAAACTCAACAGAATGAAAATGGAAACGGCTAGCTGGTACAGTAATGACAGGTAGATGCAATTGTTCACTGCCTCTGGTAAATATTCTGCGACGGAGAGCTACATGAAGATGTTAGGCAAAGGATCTCATGCGGTCATCACTGATCTTGTTTGGGCTAAGATCCTACAGCCTAAACACATATTCATCTTATAGCTTTCTACGCATAAGAAATTGTTAACTAAAGGCAGAATAATTGGTATGGGGATACCTTGTTTATTTAGAATGGTAACTTTTTCATCTATATATCCACAAGTATACTACATTAATGTAGTCCCCCTTCCAAAAAGTATTATAATCTAACAGTGTTGTGGACACGTTTGTGGGCAAGGAATTAATTATATTATTATTAGCTTTATTTATTAATCTAGAATAGGATTTATGTTAGTTATGTTATTAGTCTAGAATAGGGTTTTATGTTTCCTAGTTTCATAAGAATTAGACTTCTTATTTCCTGTAAACGACTCCTATTTAAAGGGAGATCTGGGGAATAAAACGTACGCATATTTTCAGTAAAAGAAACAAGAGATCGGAGTTCTCTCTTCCATTGAACTCTAAGGTTTCAGCCTCCCTTTAATGAGCTGAAGTTACATACAAAATAGGTCGATCTAGGAATTCGAACAAAGGCAAGGGAAAGTCGAAGTCAATTGATTTAGACTTTTTCGTTCATCGTCCGGTGACTCGATCCTTCTCTAGAGATCCTAACAATTTGGTATCAGAGCCTAACACAATGGGCGATGATATCAATTCTAGATTCCAGGAAGAACGTGTGATTATAGAAACAATAATGGACTCTAAACTTGCAGCGATGGAACAATGCCTTGGCGAAAGAATTGTCCAAGTCATCCAAGAACAATTTTCTAGCTTGGGAATTGGCTCCACAAAACCAGAAACCCACGGAACTGAGTCTAGTAGCTCCCCAACGATTGGCAGATCAACAAATCCTGCTACTAAAGGCAATAAACTGCCTATTCAACTGGCCCATCAGAATCATCCAACAAGTGGTAATTTCCATTCGACAGTACCAAGGTATGAAAAGATGGATTTTCCTACTTATGATGGCACCAACGACCCCTTAATTTGGGCACATCGTTGTGAACAATTTTTTTGAAAATCAACATACAACGGAAGCGGAAAAGGTTAGAGTGGTTGGGTTTCACATGTTGGGAGAAGCACAATTATGGTATTATAAGCTTAAACGAGCAGGAGGCCCAATGAGTTGGGAAGAATTTCAGAAACATTGTTTCCAGCGATTTGGACCTCCTGAAAGTAGCAACCCGGTGGGCAAATTAGTCACACTTCGGCAAATTGGTACAGTTGAAATTTATCAACGTCAGTTTCAAGAAAAGTTGGCTACGGCTGATAAGCTTATTCTAGAACACTTGCATGTGGGAATATTTATGGCGGGGTTGGATGATTCAATCCGAATGGATGTGCAGTTGCTCAAACCACCTGACTTATCGGCGACCATGAGTGTATCCAGGGCTTTAGAACAAAAACAAAAACTGCAAAAAGTAAGAAATATTTGCGAGGAGGTATGGCAGCAGTCTCAGACAAGTCGTGGCAGCACAACAAACTCAACAAAATCATCTACTAGTTTAGTCGGCTCATTTACCTCGGCTAATACCCAATCCAACAACCAAACCCCTTTTGTCAAGCGACTAACCCATGCAGAAATGGCAGAGAGAAGAGCTAAGGGATTATGCTATAATTGTGAAGAACATTATTCCGCCACTCACCAGTGCAAACGACCTTTCTGGCTAGAAATGGATGATTCAGTTGACACTATTCCAGAAGTTCTGGATGACTGCCCTGAGATTCGAGCTTGAGGACAAGCTCTTTCAACGTGAGGAGGGTAATGTCGTGGACACGTTTGTCGGCAAGGAATTAATTATATTATTATTAGCTTTATATATTATTCTAGAATAGGATTTATGTTAGTTATGTTATTAGTCTAGAATAGGGTTTTATGTTTCCTAGTTTCATAAGAATTAGACTTCTTATTTGTTGTAAACGACTCCTATTTAAAGGGAGATCTGGGGAATAAAACGTACGCATATTTTCAGCAAAAGAAACAAGAGATCGGGGTTCTCTCTTCCATTGAACTCTAAGGTTTCAGCCTCCCTTTAATGAGCTGAAGTTACATACAAAATAGGTCGATCTAGGAATTCGAACAAAGGCAAGGGAAAGTCGAAGTCAATTGATTTAGACTTTTTCGTTCATCGTCCGGTGACTCGATCCTTCTCTAGAGATCCTAACAATTTGGTATCAGAGCCTAACACAATGGGCGATGATATCAATTCTAGATTCCAGGAAGAACGTGTGATTATAGAAACAATAATGGACTCTAAACTTGCAGCGATGGAACAATGCCTTGGCGAAAGAATTGTCCAAGTCATCCAAGAACAATTTTCTAGCTTGGGAATTGGCTCCACAAAACCAGAAACCCACGGAACTGAGTCGAGTAGCTCCCCAACAATTGGCAGATCAACAAATCCTTCTACTAAAGGCAATAAACTGCATATTCAACCGGCCCATCAGAATCATCCAACAAGTGGTAATTTCCATTCGACAGTACCAAGGTATGAAAAGATGGATTTTCCTTCTTATGATGGCACCAACGACCCCTTAATTTGGGCACATCGTTGTGAACAATTTTTTTGAAAATCAACATACAACGGAAGCGGAAAAGGTTGGAGTGGCTGGGTTTCACATGTTGGGAGAAGCACAATTATGGTATTATAAGCTTAAACGAGCAGAAGGCCCAATGAGTTGGGAAGAATTTCAGAAACATTGTTTCCAGCGATTTGGACCTCCTGAAAGTAGCAACCCGGTGGGCAAATTAGTCACACTTCGGCAAATTGGTACAGTTGAAATTTATCAACGTCAGTTTCAAGAAAAGTTGACTACGGCTGATGAGCTTATTCTAGAGCACTTGCATGTGGGAATATTTATGGCGGGGTTGGATGATTCAATCCGAATGGATGTGCAGTTGCTCAAACCACCTGACTTATCGGCGACCATGAGTGTATCCAGGGCTTTAGAACAAAAACAAAAACTGCAAAAAGTAAGTAATATTTGCGAGGAGGTATGGCAACAGTCTCAGACAAGTCGTGGCAGCACAACAAACTCAACAAAATCATCTACTAGTTTAGTCGGCTCATTTACCTCGGCTAATACCCAATCCAACAACCAAACCCCTTTTGTCAAGCGACTAACCCATGCAGAAATGGCAGAGAGAAGAGCTAAGGGATTATGCTATAATTGTGAAGAACATTATTCCGCCACTCACCAATGCAAACGACCTTTCTGGCTAGAATTGGATGATTCAGTTGACACTATTCCAGAAGTTCTGGATGACTGCCCTGAGATTCGAGCTTGAGGACAAGCTCTTTCAACGTGAGGAGGGTAATGTTGTGGACACGTTTGTCGGCAAGGAATTAATTATATTATTATTAGCTTTATATATTATTCTAGAATAGGATTTATGTTAGTTATGTTATTAGTCTAGAATAGGGTTTTATGTTTCCTAGTTTCATAAGAATTAGACTGCTTATTTGTTGTAAACAACTCATATTTAAAGGGAGATCTGGGGAATAAAACGTACGCATATTTTCAGCAAAAGAAACAAGAGATTGGGATTCTCTCTTCCATTGAACTCTAAGGTTTCAGCCTCCCTTTAATGAGCTGAAGTTACATACAAAATAGGTCGATCTAGGAATTCGAACAAAGGCAAGGGAAAGTCGAAGTCAATTGATTTAGACTTTTTCGTTCATCGTCCGGTGACTCGATCCTTCTCTAGAGATCCTAACAATTTGGTATCAGAGCCTAACACAATGGGCGATGATATCAATTCTAGATTCCAGGAAGAACGTGTGATTATAGAAACAATAATGGACTCTAAACTTGCAGCGATGGAACAATGCCTTGGCGAAAGAATTGTCCAAGTCATCCAAGAACAATTTTCTAGCTCGGGAATTGGCTCCACAAAACCAGAAACCCACGGAACTGAGTCGAGTAGCTCCCCAACGATTGGCAGACCAACAAATCCTTCTACTAAAGGCAATAAACTGCATATTCAACCGGCCCATCAGAATCATCCAACAAGTGGTAATTTCCATTCGACAGTACCAAGGTATGAAAAGATGGATTTTCCTACTTATGATGGCACCAACGACCCCTTAATTTAAGCACATCGTTGTGAACAATTTTTTTGAAAATCAACATACAACGGAAGCGGAAAAGGTTCGAGTGGCTGGGTTTCACATGTTGGGAGAAGCACAATTATGGTATTATAAACTTAAACGAGCAGAAGGCCCAATGAGTTGGGAAGAATTTCAGAAACATTGTTTCCAGCGATTTGGACCTCCTGAAAGTAGCAACCCGGTGGGCAAATTAGTCACACTTCGGCAAATTGGTACAGTTGAAATTTATCAACGTCAGTTTCAAGAAAAGTTGGTTACGGCTGATGAGCTTATTCTAGAACACTTGCATATGGGAATATTTATGGCAGGGTTGGATGATTCAATCCGAATGGATGTGCAGTTGCTCAACCCACCTGACTTATCGGCGACCATGAGTGTATCCAGGGCTTTAGAACAAAAACAAAAACTGCAAAAAGTAAGTAATATTTGCGAGGAGGTATGGCAGCAGTCTCAGACAAGTCGTGGCAGCACAACAAACTCAACAAAATCATCTACTAGTTTAGTCGGCTCATTTACCTCGGCTAATACCCAATCCAACAACCAAACCCCTTTTGTCAAGCGACTAACCCATGCAGAAATGGCAGAGAGAAGAGCTAAGGGATTATGCTATAATTGTGAAGAACATTATTCCGCCACTCACCAGTGCAAACGACCTTTCTGGCTAGAATTGGATGATTCAGTTGACACTATTCCAGAAGTTCTGGATGACTGCCCTGAGATTCGAGCTTGAGGACAAGCTCTTTCAACGTGAGGAGGGTAATGTTGTGGACACGTTTGTCGGCAAGGAATTAATTATATTATTATTAGCTTTATATATTATTCTAGAATAGGATTTATGTTAGTTATGTTATTAGTCTAGAATAGGGTTTTATGTTTCCTAGTTTCATAAGAATTAGACTGCTTATTTGTTGTAAACAACTCCTATTTAAAGGGAGATCTGGGGAATAAAACGTACGCATATTTTCAGCAAAAGAAACAAGAGATTGGGATTCTCTCTTCCATTGAACTCTAAGGTTTCAGCCTCCCTTTAATGAGCTGAAGTTACATACAAAATAGGTCGATCTAGGAATTCGAACAAAGGCAAGGGAAAGTCGAAGTCAATTGATTTAGACTTTTTCGTTCATCGTCCGGTGACTCGATCCTTCTCTAGAGATCCTAACAAACAGACCTAATTTGTACTTTTTGTCACAAATAATCTAAAACTTCAAAAAGATCTTCTGCCCCCTAAAACATAAATAGCACCTTGAGCACAGTTGAAACTTCCTTTTCTTCATATTTTACTGTGTGAGCACTGCTTCCTTGGCTAGCAGCCATGTGAAGCAATTAATCTTGTACGGGATTTTGGTCTTCCATATCATCTTCCATGGCCAAGGCTCCATCCTGTCGTTTTAAGAGTTAAGATCTTTATATGAAGAATTGACTGTGAAGACTCCTTTGCTACCTATCATCCATACAGTTGTGTTCTCCTCTAGTTAGACTACTGAAAAGGGCCATTGTTCATGAAAGGCCCCTATTCTTTTCATCTGCCAGTCATTTAGGTTCCTTCCAAGCTGTAAGTTCCATCCCTGACCTGTCCACGTTTCAGAAACTGTGGCTTGTTGTTGAAGACTTGGTATAAAAATATGTATGGGTAGAGTTGTTTCATAGTCCTTTGAGCTAGCACTTGTCCTCCCAGAATGATACTTTCAAGCAATTTCCCACCTTGAAACTGATTCTCAAAAGTAGCAGTGGCTAGAGGTTTCTCATTGATCTCTACACACTGCAACCATAGGGGGTAGTCACCATCTTTGTCATTGTCATCCATCCATCCTCCATTTCATATTTGATCTGATAACCTCCCTCCATGGCACATTTTCCCCTGTTCCAAATTTCCAGAGCCATTTCAACATTAGGCTTCTGTTTTGGATTTTCATGTTCCTGATTCCCACACACCCCCCATTGTTTTTTATTATCTCATCCCACTTGACCAGATGGAATTTCTTTTTGACTTCAGTTCCCTGCCAAAAGAAGTTTCTTCCCAGAGCATCTATCCTCTTTATCACACTGTTTGGTGCTGGAAACACAGACAACATGTAAGCAGGAAGTGCATCAAGCACACTACTAACCATAGTTAGTCTACCTCCCCTAGAGGACATGAGGACATCTTTTTCTCACATGTGAACTGGCAACTGCAATCTGGAGGGAGGTGTTTACATGGCTGGGGATGCATATACCACAGGATGAGACAGGGTATGCTTGCAATGGATTAGACAGAGACACTGGAGTAGGTTCAAAAAAGAAATTGTGGCAGCAGCTTATGGTGCACTGATATATCATATTTGGCAATCAAGGAATTGGAAGATTTTCAAAGATTATACTGTGCAGCACAAAGTTATAGTACAGGATATAAGTTTAGCATTATAGAAAGAATACAAACGTTTAGGGAGTCAAAACAGGCTAGTAAATGTACATATATTATTGAGCAGGTTTGCACTTAGGTTGGCCTTTCCTAGAAGGTGGTAGGGAGTTGGGTGCTCCCTAATTGTTTTGCTTTGTGGTCTTTGGATGTACTGAAATTTTGGTCTGTGGTAATAATATTTTACAGTTTATTGCCAAAAAAGAATATTTTAAAACACATTCTTGGTAGATGGAGCTTTTAGATGCAGGAAGAAGCCATTAGGGGGAGGGAGGACGCACGCTTTGTTACACTGTTGAGGAAAACTAGGGTCCAATCACTTTTTGATTTAAGCCCAAGAAACAAAGAAATTTTTTTAAAAATATAAAGAGAGGAAAAAGAAAACAAGCATACTAGAACATTGTTCCCACAACATGTTTTCGCCCTAGTCTATTTCCATGGGTCAGTCTTGCCAAGCATGAAAGTGACTCTTCACGTGATATTCAAACTTCAGGAGGTGCTAACAAAGTATTAACACATTGAATAGACTAGGATTTGTACTTAGTAATGAATCTAGTCTAGTTGGATGAAAATACATGTAATCACTGTTTGTCTTGCTACAAGTTCCTCAAAATATTTCCAGCATGAGCCAGAACGAAAACCTTTATGAAGACCAAAATACACCTATGACATATATGGAGTTGTACTCTGCTGTACAAAGAAAAGGACTAACAACTCAAAAAGTAAAACAGTAAACAAGAAAATTTCTTAGGAAAAACATTAGAACATAAATTGAACAGATTCCAAAAAAAAAAGCAACTAAACCCTTTTCTTTATTGCATCCTCTTTCCAGAATCTCACTCCAGATGAAATAATATTTTACTATTTTTTTCTCTTTTCATAAGTGGATTTCACTAAGGTTAGAGAATAGCGCATGGTTCTAACTAGTGATCAAGATATATTTATAAAAATATAATAATATCAATTTAGATGATTAGAAGCACACCAACCTGGTCATTGAGAAATACAAAATTTTGAAATTCTGTTCTAGTAAAACTGAAAGTCGTGCAATCAATTATGGGACATGATTATAAACATCATTTCAGATGATTAACGTAGTCCTCAAGAACTGTACAGGAAACTCACCTGTGCTCCTCTTCTGTCCAAACAGCCCATCGTCTATATTTTACATCTGCATTTGAAAATCTACTTTTCTGGTTGGAATCGCTTTGCATTTTCGGATAATTAGGTAATGGAACACGTCCAGACTCGACGGCATTCACATCTTCGACTAATATATTATAGTGATCTATGATATCATCACGCGATTTACCAGGAAGTGCTTCTTCCATCTTCGCCAATAGATTACCATCATTAAAGTAGATCGCTAGGGTATCCTCAAAGATTTTATCCTCCTCCTTAGTCCAGAAGGAGCTATTGCATGTCCGATTAGTGCTCATTTTCTTTTAGATCTACAAGGAAAGGCTCAAGCATGAAAACGAAAAGTTCTTGAAGAGAATTCAGAAAACAGATGAGTTTCAATATATGACAAAAACGACCATAAATATCTGGAATCGAAAATAAGATTTCCTGTAACCCTTGACACTTGGTAAATAGAAACAATCGCAGCAAGACATATATTCTTTTAAATCAGTTGTGGATTCTAAGAGAAGTAATGAGTGACTGGTAAAAGGAACTGATAGGTGGCATGCCCAAAACAGAACGACCACACAATCACAGTTCTCTGAAATACAAAAGATAAATTGATGAGGCCCATGGGCACAACAAGCAAGAATGATGATTCTTATAAAATTTCTATGGTGAAATGTATCGGATAATAGTCAATAATGTAATCTACTATATAGGTATTAGCTACTTCATATTTATTAGAATGTTTTCCAATCAGGTAACGCCAAAGAGGAAATAGACAAAAGATGTTTAATAAAGAAGATAGCATAATGACAGTTAACATTAGTATGGAGAGCTATTTCTGACAGACCCAAATAATGAGCAAGTTGACAAGATAACTTCACCAGTAGCATATATGGGACAAACATGAAGATACTTGTGGTATACAACCCACAAAAGTCCCCAGAGATACGAAGCATATTATGAAAGCATCTATGTTCTTTACCTTTTCTATCGGATGGGAGGTTTTATAATAAGAAAGAAGAGTACAAAGAAGAAAGCTATTTGTCTCAAGATAAGAAAAATTATATCATCGAAGTAAACATTGTTGTTCTTGTTAGGAAAAAAACTCTATGGCCTTGTACCACATAAAGGGAAAGAAATCCTGACAATCCAACATATGTTATCACAAGAAATCGATGCTCATATGTTTAAATCGATGCTCATATGTTTTTAGGTTTACATTCACATTAAATACAGCTTAACACAACCTGTATAACACTGCTCATTAGAATTTTACCATTACCATTACAACCAATGCCCGGCTTTGAACAATAAACAACTCATTATGTGATAATGAAGGTTGAAAAGATTCTTCAAGTAATTCAAGATACAAATATAATGGGTCCATCATTATATCCATACATGATGCACCAAGTAGGAATTACGTCGTTGGATAATTTCAATCACAAATATGCAACAATGAAAGGCATATTATGAATTTATGATAAATGCCAAGTATACTGCTTAATTTCAAATATAGCCTTGACCCAACAATTGAAAATGTTAAAAGGATAAATTCAAAAACCCAGAGTTGGGGGTTACCCAAGCTCTTAATTCACCTTGACATACTCGTGTCAACTAGTTATTTCAAAGATATGGATATTTTGTATGAAACTTCCAAAATATACTACAAACTTACTAGAAGTGAGCATCTCTGTGTAAGTTTCACACCTGAGCTTTAACACTTATATGCTTGAATCCATGTAACATAACAAGTTAGCGTAGGACTGAAATATGAGTGTCTTGGAGATTGGATCAGTTGAAATTGTCGAGAAAAAACAAGAGTTATTAGATTATCTACTAGTCTTTCACTCATTCTAAAAGAAATAAAAGTTTCAAGAAAAAGCAATGGAGAAAGTATGAGGTGGCACCATTGTGAAGTTGCAAAAATTGAAAATCTTGGTGGGAGATATCAAAGAGAGGTTGATGTTTCAATTTCACACCTAACCCGTCCCGACTTCAACTTGCAGGAGGTAGTATTAAGACAATGCTCATAAATTCTCACTGTTCAAACTAAAGGAACCTTAAGACAATCTCGTGATGACCATAAGCTGGTAACTTAGATTATTTACAAGTGTTCCTAATTTTACTTCATAGTAACTAAGTCGAAAGAAAGGAAAACTTCCCATGTTAGAAGGGACCTGATATGTAGGTAGAAAGTATCGCTGTTGACACCTTCAATAAAGGCAAAGCGCTTGAGTATAAATTTTAGTCAATGATCCTGATAATTGACGATATCCTAGCATTATGTCTATGCATTCCAACGATTGTTAAGAATACTTTTACAAGAAAAAGAATAAGTGCGGAGAAGTTTTTTCTATTATAGACTTTCAGTAAACAATTTTATACCCTTGGATTATGCGGAAAGTGGAAGTCTTCATATGATTTTCCTTTAATAATTAGAAAAAAATATACTAAATTCAATAACCATATGCTGCTAGTATATATAGTTTGATAGTGTTATTATCTTTGAATCCTTATACCAACTCAGTCGCAATAAAAAAAAATATTCTACTCTACTCATAACCTCGAAAGAGGCTCTACATATAAGAAAAGTGAGTTTCAGTAGTGCTAGCGTCGATTAGGGAAAAGCACTCAATTGTTATTTATTCAATGATCTCTACAATTCAAAATATTTTGGTATTACATGCCTACGCATTTCAAAATCTGTTGATAATTCTTCTTAGTTAATCATAAATAAGTTGGGGGTCAATATGAATCCTCCTTATCTATTCTGCTCTATTCAAGTCCATTTCCTTTGAATACTAAATCATTTCACGTTTGAATCAAACTAAGAGTTTTCTAAAAGTAAAGATTCTCTAAATGTCACACTTGTCCTTTACCAACATACAAGCTTTAAGCATAAAAAGACTCGTGATGGATGCTGGAAATGCAAGCATAACAACAACTAAACTTTAATCCTAACTAGTTGGTATCACCGGTTTGGATCCTTTGCTTCTATTATGTTTTCAACTATATTCGCGTCGTTTTTGAGAAATGGTAGGTCTTTTGAGGCGGCCTCCATCCATATAATTTTAGGTTTAGCCTCCTATTATTGTCTTCCATTATCGTGTTGAAACAAGATAATGTCCAAACCATCTCAAACAACATTTTCTCAATTAATACATGCACTTAGATATCTAGGCACATCTAGTCAGCATGAGAGGAGAGAAGCTGAGGTGAGAATAGATGTGATTCCAGTGCCAAAATGCAAATAATTTAGATATCTAGGCTTGTTGTTTCAAGAGAATGGAATGATAGATGAAGATGAGTAATCATAGGATTAAAACTGGAAGAAAGATGATTTTCCGAGCCTACACAGAATATCTTGCCAAAGAGACTTGACAATACAACAAATAAGTTGGACACAAGGTGGAGAGACTTTTGGGACTTGAGATTTAGGAGAGACTTCCACGACTGGGAGGTGACTGAGTTTCAAAGATTGTTGACTCTAATCCATAAGCAAGTTATAACAGTAGATAATCCTGATGCTTTATGATGGGGTTTGAGGAAGAATGACATGTTCTCCATCAGCTCTTTTTATGAGAAACTTTTTGTTAGGGAAAAAGTTTTCTCTTGTAACGTAGTGTGGATACCAAAGGTGCCGAGGAAGATGGTTTCTTTTAACTCCGCTAGATATTAGAGGGGTGATCACGACAACGCAAATTCTTAAAAAGCGGAAGGCTGTCTCCGAAAGCAGGTGTTATATGTGCAAGGAGGTGGGCGAGAATGTGGAACATCTTCTTCTTCATTGTGGTCTTACCATGAGGCTATGGTGGGATATGTTTAGGTGATTTGGTACTCCTTGAGCTATGCCAAGAACTGTCAAAGAATTGATGCTCGATTGGAAGAGCGGGAGAAGAAGGAGAAGACACAAGGCTTGGAAAGTGGTGCCACTCGCGTTAATGTGGGTGGTGTGGAGAGAGAGAAATATGAGAGCTTTCGAAGGGTAGAGTCAAACTCTGCTCGATTGAGGAGTAGCCTCTGAATCCTTATTTACTTTTGGTGCAACCATAGAGTTCCCAATTGTACAGAAGATTGAGGGGAGTTTGTAGAAAATTATTTCTGTTTGTATATTCTTTACCTTTGGTATACCCATTGTATGCGACCAATTTTTTGGCTATGTTTATGAATGAAAATAGGTTTACATGATCCAAAAAGGATCTAAACTGGATGGTTGAAATGGAGAAGTGCTATCAGGGTGTGATGTGATCAAAGGATACCTACCAAAGTGAAAGGTAAGTTCTATAGATTGAATCCTAATTGTTAAGTGTTGCACATTGGTTGAGAGATGGGTTGTTTGCTTTTCATATGATCTTGGGCAATCCTCACATAACATGCTAGCTTTGGGATTGACTTAGACCCAAGATCCATTTACATGATATCATAGTCAGGCCCACTCATATTATTATGTGTCCCAATATTGGGCTCCCATTTTATGTTGTCCACACTCCAGTTGGTAGGCATGGGCGTGCAGGGAGGTGTCAAGTGTCCCACATTGGTTGAGGGAAGAGTTATTTGTCTTCTTATGGTCTTGGGAAATACTCACCTTATGAGCTAGCTATTGGTATATGAGTTTTACTTAAATTATACCACTCCATTCTAAATTTTAGGTTTTCATACATAACAAGGAACATATCTAAAATAAGAGCTTAACTTATATCTCTATAGTAAAATCTTTTTCTATTCTTTATTCATCTTATTTATGTATCGCATTTCATTCACCTCGCAATTGGAATTAATGATTGACTATCTACAAATATTATGGATTTGTTCATAATGATCAAATTATATCTGGTCTTGTTTCTCTCTTTATAGTCATTCTCTGATTCTGTTCTTCTGGATGCGCTCTACCGTCATCAAGCCCGTAAAGTCACAATTAACTCCAAAATCGTTGTGGAGCTTCATTTCATGTCTTTCTAATGCACTTCTTTAGTATACTTAGTCTATATGAGTGCGCTTGGTCAGCCGAGTCAGGGTAAGGTGGTTTACTCAATTATGACATCGCCTTCGTAATCCCTCAGACAAGTTCATGAGCTTTTGGACAAATTGATATGAGCGAACTCCAAAAGCATCAGACTAATGGATCATCCCTAGTGCCTTTTGAAAGAACTGAAAGACCTCTATTAATAGAAGTTGGTCAAAAATAGAGATAAAGTTTTTGAAGATTGTGAACTTGTTTAATACAAAATCAGGTTAATGGTGCCTTCGCATTAACCTGAAACAAGATGGATCTATTCAAGTAGGTGAGTATCACTTTGCATCTCTTCAGAATCTACCCCAAAACCAATATATAAATCAATCATTCTGTGATTGTCTGCACATTCTCTTGTGTCTTTATTACCTTTATACATCATGAAATAACAAATTATTGTTCATTTGAATGAAAGATCTACATAACCATGACGCAAATCAAAAAAAGGAAGGCATAAAAGATCTTATTTTTCTATTCAAGGAACAAATCATATCTCTATAAATTTTCATAAACGCAAAGCATGTTAAAGAAGCATACCGAAAAATGTCAGTGCAACTGACAGAAACTGATGATCACAAACCACAGTCAAAGCAAGATTCTGAGTGAATCAACTACAGTGATAAGCTGTATCACCTATGTATACAAAGCGATGCGGCGATGCGCGCACATAGAGACAAATTTATACGCAAAAATTAGGGCATGTGAACCCGTGGTCTCTCCGTAAAATTAGGTATTTTATGTATATATTTTAAATTAGGTATTTTATGTATATATTTTCTAAAATTAGTATAATGTTATTTGTTAGCACCCATACTACAAGAAGACTAAATGGTGCACTTGGTTAAAGGATGTGTTATTTACCTAAGAGGACTAGGGATCAATTCCCACTAAATATATCTTTTCCTTTTTCTTTTTATAGTGGTGCGCCGGTGTTCTAGAAATCCTATAGATTTTTGGGCAAAGAGATTAGTTCCACACCTGGGATTTGACCTTACAGTAATTCTAAAGACTGCCATAATCTAAACACTTTTAACAGTTACTGTAATACAACAAAAAGTCTAAAATGTGCCAAGCTGTATTACCTGATTTGTCAAAACTCAGCAAATTAAATCCTTCTGCCGGTTTTCCTTGAATTGAATTGTGGAAAAACTGGCGAATTTTGAAATGCAGGGAACTATCATCTTCCATTTTTGGTAACTCCGGAGAAGGGCAATTGAAAATCATCCTCTGCGTGTGGAAACCCTTTAGGGTTCTGCCCATTGGTTTTGAGGTTTCAAGGGGAGTGAGGGACATATTGTGTTGTGGTAGGGAGAAAGACACAGAGGAAGAGTTTTGATGAGTAACTTCCTCAAAAAAACATCTAAATAATCACTTTTTCTGAGTTTCCTATTGAAGAGTTTGAAGCTAAAATTGTCCCTCATCTATTAGAGTAGGTTCATTTTGGTCCCTCAAATATAATCCTGAGCATATTTAGTCCCTTAACTTTACTAAAGTGAAGCACTTTTGGTCTTCCTAACATAATAATGTTAAAAATTAACTAAAAGGATAATTTTCTAACGGTGTAAATTTGACAGTGTTATCTCTTTCTTAATTGATATACATTTTCTTTCTTTCTTGTCTTCTTAATTTTTTAGGATTAATGTAGTAGTAGCTATTTATATTTAAAGACAATACTTTAGAACACAATAATCTGCCCACTCGAAAAAAATAACCATTTTCTTAATTGCAGTAACAAAATGGTCTTAAAATCAGTGGCGTAGCTAGTAATTTGGTGAAGGGTGTGCGAATTTCTTCTTAATTGTGTTTAAGAGCGTGCAAAATTAAATATATACTCATAATAGCTAATACTTAACCTCTATGAGTTTGTATTTTACAAGTCACGTGGGTGCCACATGGGTTTAACACTATTATTTTTAAACGGATTTTGTTAGGGAGATCAAAAGTGCTCCACTTTAGTAAAGTTAAGGGACTAAATATGCTCAGAGTTATATTTGAAGGACCAAAATGAACCTACTCTAATAGTTAAGGGACAATTTTAGCCCCAAACTCCCTATTGAACAATTGGGTATTAATATTTTTTTTATCTATATTATCATCAACTTTTATCAAAAACACATCTCGACTAGTACTTAATGGTATATTATGTACACTCTTTCATTTTATTTAAAAATAGTGTCAAATGGCATTCCACGCAAATAATTAAAGCAATTAATTAGAAATTAAAAAAATAAGAAATAATGATCATAAACTCATCTAAAGTGTCATTTTTTTGTGAGTTTTCTACTTGAATTATCAGTTGTTGATGATCGTTTAGATCTGAAACTCATAAAAAAAGTGGTAACTCATAAAAAAGTGGTATCCCAAATGTATTTTTTTATCATTATCTCTTTTTCCCTTATTTCTTGTGCATATGAAGGTGAGTTATTTTCCTATTTGATGCCCTATTACGCACTGAAAAGTCACATTGAAGGTAAACCACTCTTTATTAAAAACGACTTTGTATTCACAAGAGATGAGTTTATTCTATGCTTTTAGCATCGAAAGACTAAACTAAGACAAGTGAACTAGTGGTGTCTCCTTCATAGAAAAGCAAGACACCTAGTTAAGGATGAAGGAGTACTTAGTACTCCACCATATCCTTTGTTGATCATACGAAAGTAAGTCAATTGATTTTGTAATACTTTGTATATTATCAATTGATTTTGTAATACTTATAAATTTATCTTTATATTTTACATTTTCTTTATAATTTTTTTTTATTTTAACATGTATGATATTTATAGTGTTACGTTTATTTATTCATTCATTCATTCGTTCGTTTTATGGAAGCGGGAGTGAGAAATGAACCCAAGCTTATTGCGATGGAGATTTTTACTAACACAAATTTTAAAACTTGATTCATATTAGATCTTTTTAGTTAACACTAAAAAATATATGTTTTTTCAATTTGAAATTGACTTTATTGAAATTCCTTCATTCGAATCAGATATTTCAAGTTTTTAAAATAGAAAATCTTTCAATAAACAGGCTTTACACCACCCACCCACTACCTATAATAGCTTACACAATATAATTTTTAGTTATTTATTTTAATGAGCTTATTGAGTTCTAGTCGGTTTCAAATAGCGAATAAAAGATATTTGCGGCAAATTAAAATTAATTAACTTCCAGTCGAATTAGTGAGTCCTTATCATCCGAGGACTACTTTATGAGTTTTAGTTATTTTCATGATTTTCTTTTAGTACTTAGAGTTAGCTGGGGATCTTGTCCCAACAACTCATCTTATCAGTTTTAGAGGATTTTCAGACATAAATAGACAGTTAGTATTTATTGATTCAGGTTGTCATTCTTAGGCTTTTATTTATATGATAGATTAAGTTGCTCATTACTTTAGTTAAGCTTTCGCTCTATATGTTTATGTTCATGTTTAAAGTCATGCTAATACCAAGGGTTAGCTTGGGATCAACTTGTGGTCTCAGGTACCGTGTTATGTCCAGAGGGTAGGCTCGAAGCGTGACAAACTTAGTATTAGAGCATCAGGTTTAAGGTGTCCTAGGGTGTTTGAAAGCCACATTAAGTAAAGTCTCTTTCATGGGTGTGAAGTGCGTCACACTTATGAGAGGAAAGCTGCAAAATATTTTAGGAAAACTTCACTTCTTTCATGTTCAATATCATGCGATAGAGTTTAACTCTATTTACCTTTCTAATATGTGTTATACGCATTTCAGATTATGCCTCCACAAAGGAAAAATGCTCACAATGCTAATCCCCCAGCTCTATAGCATGAAGTTATAAATGTTAAGTTTTGTAATTCCATTCAAATATTAGCTCATGCGATTACCAACCAGGCAAATAAACAATTTGGTGTGTCAGTTGCGTCCTGGGTTAGGGATCTCATCCATATGAATTCATTGGAGTTTTTTGGATTAAAGGTTGGTGATGACTCACAAAACTTCATTGATAAGGTGAAGAAGATTCTTGAGGTGATACAGGTGACCGGTAGTGATAGCATTGAGTTATCTTTCTACCAACTCAAGGATATGGATCACATCTGGTTCACAAAGTGGAAGGACAGTAGGGGCAGGAATGCAACTCCTATGACTTGGGACTACTTTGTTGGGGCTTTTCTGGATAGGTTCTTCACAAGGGAGTTGATGGAGGCAAAGGCTGAGAAGTTTGTTAGTTTAATATAAGGATCGATGTCAGTCCAAGAGTATGGGCTGAAGTTCACTCAGCGCTCTAGGTATACTCTAGAAATGATGGCTGAGCTCAGGGCCAGGATGAGTAAGTTTGTTTTTGGTGTTTCTGCCTTGGTGAAGAAAGAATGCAAAACGGCTATGTAGATTGGAAATGTGTACATCTCCAAGACTTTTGCTCAGAAGATTGAAGATAAGAAACTGAAAGAGAGGGTAAAAGAGAATAAGAGGGCCAAAACAAATGATTTTGGGTTCAGTCAACAGAGGTCCAAAGGTGAAAACTGGTCTTCATTTCAAAAAAGATCATCAGGACCAACACCATCATCAGCTAGTGCTCCTACTCCGGCACCCAAACCAAGGAATGATCAGGCAGGTAGGGCATCAAGCTCTTATTCACAGGAAAGTGTTGCAATAGAGGCTTCCTACCCTGTTTGCAACAAGTGTAGTAAGAATCACCTCAGAGAGTGCCTTTATGGCAAGGGAGGGTGTTTTGGATGCAGTCATATTGGTCACTAGATTAAAGACTGCCCCTCTACCAAATAGAACAATAGAGGTGGCAGAACTCAGTCTACTACTGCAGCAGCTCAAGCAGGATGTACAACTCTGCAAGGTGCCACTTTTGGTACTGGCGGTCCTCCATAGAGTTACCTCAGCTGATCTAGTAGAGTTAGAGATGACTGATTTTGATATTATTTTTTGTATGGATTGGTTAAATAACTGTTATGCCTCAGTCATTTAGTTTCTGAATGAGCCTATCTTAGAGTGGTAGGGTAGTCCTCTAATGTCAAAAGGTCATTTCATATCTTACCTCAAAGCTAGAAAGATGATCTCAAAAAGGTGCATCTATCATATAGTTTGGTTCAAGAATTCTGAGTCTGAGACCCCATCTCTCCATCCAGTTATGGTGGTCAGTGAGTTCCCTGAAGTGTTTCCTAAAGATTTGCCCGGAGTCACTCCTAAGCGGGATATTCACTTTGGGATAGACCTTCTCCTAGACACACAACCCATATCTATTCTTCCTTATAGAATGGCTCTAACTGAGCTTAAGTAATTGAATGATCAGTTAAAGGACCTCCTAGATTAAGGTTTGATCAGACCCAACATCTCTCCATGGGGTACTGCAGTTCTCTTCGAACGTAAGAAAGATGGTTTGCTCAAAATGTGCATAGATTACCGTCAATTGAACAAGGTCACAATCAAGTACAAGTATCTCATTTCTAGGGTTGATAACTTGTTTGAACAGCTTTAGGGTGCCAACTACTTTTCTAAGATTGACCTCAGATTCGGTTACCATCGGCTAAGGATTAGAGAATGTGACATTCCAAAGATTGCCTTTAGAACTTGGTATGGCCACTATGAATTTATGGTTATGTCTTTTGGACTAAGTAATGCTCTTGAAACTTTTATAGACTTGATGAATAAGGTATTCAAACAGTACTTGGATATGTTTGTCATTGTCTTTATAGATGGCATCCTTGTCTATCTAGGAGTAAGGAGAAGCATGCAAACCATGTGAGAGTTGTGCTGAAAACTCTCAAGGATCGCCAATTATTTTCTAAGTTTAGTAAGTGTGAGTTTTGGTTGAAGTCATTTGCATTTCTAGGTCATGTGATGTCTAGCGAGAGTATTCAAGTAGATTCACAGAAAATAAAGGCAGTAAAGAACTGGCCTAGACCCACTTCTCCGTCAGATATTAAGAGCTTTTTGGGTTTGGCTGGGCACTATAAGAGGTTTGTTGAGGGGTTTTCATCCATAGTTTTCCTATTGACAAGTTGATTCAAAATAAAGGTTAAGTTTCAGTGGTCTGACGAGTGTGAAATTTTTTTTCAAGAATTGAAGACTAGGTTGAACACTGCTCCAGTTTTGACTTTGCCAGAGGGCTCAGATAGATTTGTAGTTTACCGTGATACATCTAGAGTAGGCATTGGTTGTGTTTTGATATAGCATAGTAAGGTCATTTCCTATTATTCCAGACAACTTAAGGTTCACGAGAAGAACTATCTGACTCGTGATCTTGAGCTTGCAACAGTCATTTTTGCTTTAAAGATTTAGAGAAACTACTTGTATGATGTTCACGTGGATGTGTTTACCGATCACAAGAGCCTCCAATATGTGTTCACTCATAAGGAATTGAATCTTTGATAGAGAAGGTGGATCGAGCTCCTTAAAAATTATGACATGAGTGTGCTTTACCATCCGAGTAAGGCCAATGTAGTAGTTGATGTACTCAACAGATTGTCCATGGGTATGTGTCACATGTTGAAGAAGAAAAGAAGGAGTTGGTTAAGGATGTTCATAGGCTTACTCATTTAGGGGTCTGCCTTACAAGTGCAGCGGATGGTGGTACTATAGTTTAAAATGGCTTAGAGTCTTCATGGGTAGTGGAGGTGAAGGAGAAGCAGGACAATGATCCTATCTTGCATCAGTTAAAGTGTGTTGTCCACCAACAGAGAGTAAAGGTTTTATCTCAAGGAAAAGATAGTGTACTTTGTTATCAAGGTCGGCTATATGTTAGAGATGTAGATGGGTTGAGATAATGGTTTTATCTCAAAGGGAAGATGGTGTACTTTGCTATCAAGGTCGGCTATATGTTACAGATGTAGATGGGTTGAGATAATGGATTTTAGCAGACGCTCACAGCTCCAAATATTTTATCCATCTCAGTGCCACCAAGATGTACTGTGACCTATGGGAAGTCTATTGGTGGAATGGCATGAAGAGAGACATTGCAGATTTTGTGGCTAAGTGTCCAAATTGCCAGCAGGTAAAGGTAGAACATCAGAGACCAGGAGGTATGACTCAGGATATTGACATTCTTACTTGAAAGTGAGAAGTGACCAATATGGACTTCATTGCAGGCTTACCGCGTACTCGCCGATAGCATGATTTCATTTGGATATAGTAGACAAGATGACTAAATTAGCCCATTTTTTGCCTGTGTAATGACATGTTCAGTCGTTACTAAAAATATTTGCGATCAAGGTAGGTACCCTTCAATTCATAATAAGATTTAGGATTAATTCTTTAGTATGAGAATACATTTGGTATGTACTAAGGTCTTACAATACTCCTAGCACAAAGTTATGTTGAAAGCTTCCTTACCGATTTAGTTTCGAGCTAAGTTCAAACTAGGGTCAACTTAAAATGAGTATTCCTCCTGGAATATAAAGTGTTATGGGTCCCAATACCCACCAAATTAAAGATATCTGAGTCCTCTTTCCAACGCCACCAACCGTTTGTCAATCCACTTCCCGAGTAAAACATTATGACTATTTTACTGAAGACTGTCCGTAGTGAAAAATTTGGTCCGCTGTAGAGGTATTTAGGTTGCTATAGTGGAACCGCCGTAGCGGTTGGCCGTCCGCTATAGCGGAATGATGGAACCAGAAAGCCCTGAAATGGGTTTTATAATCCCATTCTCCCTTCTTTAGTCAAAAAACACACGAGGGTTGCTCCAAAAACCCTCTTAGGCTGCTCCAAAGCTTGGGAGCCATGGGGAGGAGGGATTCCGGCTAAAGGGACGCAAATCCATGGATTCAGGCCTATAGAATCTACTAGGAATGCCTTCACAGAGCTATAAAGGGCATGGAACAACTGCTCAGCATCCAGGTAGGCTAGGTTCTTTCTTTGAGTAGACTTAGATCTGTTTCTATTTCATATTATTGATATAGAAGGAAAGGAGAAATCATGTTTAGGCCTTCGGGTATGGAGTCTGGAGGAACATTGTATGGCTTGGTTGGTTTACTGATTAGGGATTGTTAATGTCAGGGTGATGTGCTTCATCCCGGGTTGTTTATACATGTCAAAATTGGGTTCAGACAACTAGATTGTTGGTAAGGTTTGGGAAATCGAAAAGGCTATGGTTAATTAAATGACTAGTTTTAAGGGAGTTTCGGGGATGATTCTAGTATAAAGGAAGTAGAGTAAACTAGAATGGTTAAAGTACCAATGTTGGGGGATGTCCCTCCCATGTTGTATTTGTCTTAAGAAAAGGGTCCAAAATTGATGTATCTGTGAATATGTACCAAAAAAGGGTAAGTCGGTGATTAGTCCTCGGGTGGGTCTAATTATACATTACAATTATATTTGATGATGGCCCCATGAGTGGACCTAGTTTAATTGTTAAAACTGTTTCTATTGCATATTGGCCTGTGAGAGGCCGGGTAGTTGAACTTAAGTGTGGGATTGGTCTTAGTGTGGACCGGGATGACATGTTGAACACTTAGGTGATGGTTATTGATTCATGTATGCATTGTAGGCGTTGTGTACTGTTGACTAAGTATTTGTATGGTTTGAATTGCTTAGGAATGATTTAGGGATGTCCAAAAGTCCTGTTTTCAGTCTTGTGAAATGAACTAGGTGTTATTGCTTGTTGGTTTACAAGTGTTGATTGTTCATTGTTTCTGACGGTGGATTTTGTGTGACATTCGGTTGGCTTGGTTACCACGCCTGATATAGGTTACTTATTGGTTAGCTCGGGTACCACGCCTGGTACAAGTTACATTCGGTTGGCTCGGGTACCACGCCTGGTATAGGTTACTTATTGGTTGGCTCGGGTACCACGCCTGGTACAGGTTACATTGGATTGGCTCGGGTACCACGCCTGGTACAGGTTACTTATTGGTTGGCTAGGGTACCAGGCCTGGTACAGGATACTATTTGGTTAGCTCGGGTACCACGCCTGGTACGAGAATTAATAACGGTTGGCTCGGGTACCACGCCTGGTACGTGTTTTGCTTTAGTTGCTTGGTTGTATTCTTTACATGTTGGTTTTGTGAGTGAACCGAGTTATCTGTGATTGATTACATTGGTCCTTTAGAGGCCAGGTTGTTATACTTAAATATGGGGATGGTCTTGGGGTAGACCAAGCATCGCATGTAGACACTTAGGTGTTGGTCGAGGGATCCTTAATTGGTCCGGGTAATGATAAAGGGTATATGTCATGTTTGTTATTGTTGTTGAATGACTGTTGAACCTGTTCTCTATGGTTGATAAGTAAAAAGGTAGACTGAGAGTCTGGAGTTGTACTACTGGTTGGTTATTATATGTGGCACTGCTTTACTCAGTGTGGGTGTACTTATTGTTCTTTATATGTTGGGTTTCTGAGAGGGCCGGGATTTATTATTATTGTCGTATAGTTGGTCCTTAAAGGACCGGGTTAGTGTGCTTAAGAGACAAAGGGGTTCTTCTGTGAACCAGTCCATATGTTATGGGCATAGATGATGTACTAGGGATCCTGGTTGGGTTTGGGTTATGTAAGAAGGATGTATATTGGTTGTCACTAAGAACTGTCAAAGTCAGCTAGACTAGTTACGTGCGGTTAATAAGCTAAAGAGGAGACTTGGTGGTCTGGTTATAGTGTAGCATGTGGTCATTTGCTGAGTATGGCCCTGTGGGTCATGGGAACAATTTTGTACTAGTAGGTGGCGGTACGACGCGTGCAATCTATGTCACTAGGTAGTGGGGTTTACTCCAGGTTGTTGAGTCACAGTGGTTGACTTAGGTAAGGAAATGGTAGTCCAGGTATGGACATAAATGTGGCAATGTCGAGGTGACTTGGGAAGTCTAGGTTACAAGGTGACTTGGGAAGTCTAGGTGTCAAGGTGACTTGGGAAGTCTAGGTGTCAAAGTGACTTAGGAAGTCTAGTTGCCAAGGTGACTTGGGAAGTTTAAGGGATAGGCAGGATTGGGTTGACATTGGATTTTTGTAAGGTGAATGTTGAAGGGTTTAGTATTGTAATTAATTGTGCATTCCCTTGATTTCTTATATGATGGTATGAGTGGATTTGGGTCGACCGATGATACCTACCAGTACGTGTGTTTGTACTGATTCTACTCTTGCTATACCTTTTTGGGTATAGTCTGGTTGCAGGGTTGGTGATGTTTCACAGGTTCAGGATTGCGTTGATCTTCCAACAACTCCTACTTTTGCTTCTATGGTGGGAGTTGAGTCTTCTTTATTTTTGTATCATCTTGTAGTAGCTCTTGTACCGGCTTAGACTAGGTTCTAGTGAGGGTTGTCTCATATTGTAAATATTTTTCCACAAGTTCTTTAAGTCATTTATTTTCTGAAAATTTTATAAAGAAAGTTCCATGTATTAAAAAGGGTTTTATTTCATGATTTATTTCTTTTTCCACATTACTTGTTGGTTCGGGTGGTAAGGGTTCTCCTATCTAGGTGGATTAGAGTATGTGCCAGCACGGCCTGGTAGTTGGGTCGTGACATCCTGTCAAGACTACTGATTCATCAGAAGATTATGACCGACTCTACATCCATGAGTTAGTCAGATTACATGGGGTTGCCTTGTCTATCATTTTAGATAGGGGTACTCAGTTTACATCCCAGTTCTGAAAGTCTTTCCAAAAAGGTCTTGGTACTCAAGTAAATATCAACACAATATATCATCCAGAAACAAATGTCCAAGCAAAGCGTACCATTTATACCTTAGAGGATATGTTTAGGAATTGTGTGATCGATTTCAAAGGTAATTGGGATGATCACTTACCTCTTATAGAGTTTGCCTACAAAAACAATTTCCATTGTAGCATTCAGATGGCTCTGTATGAGGCACTTATGAGCGGAGGTGTACATCTCCTATTGGATGGTTTGAGGTAAGTGAAGCTACATTAATAGGGCCAGACTCAGTCCATGAGACTATGTAAAAGGTTTATCTCATTAGGAAAAGGTTGAAGACTGCTCAAAGTCATTAGAAATCCTATGCAGATGTAATGAGAAGGGACTTATAATTTGCAGTTGATGATTGAGTGTTTATGAAAGTTTCAACTATGACGGGGTTGATGAGATTTGGTAAGAAGGGGAAGCTTAGTCCATGGTATGTAGGCCCCTACAGGATTGTGAGATGAATAATTAAGCAAAGTGGCGTATGAGTTAGAGTTGCCAGTAGAGTTAGCAGCGATACACCCAGTCTTTCGTGTGTCCTTGTTGAATAAGTGTGTTGGTGATCCGGCCTCAGTTATGCCACAAGAGAGTGTGGGTGTGAAGGATAGTCTCTCTTACAAAGAGGTCCCAGTTTAGATTCTTGACCATCAATTTTGTAAGTTGAGAAATAAGAAAGTCGCTTCGGTGAAAGTTCTTTGGAGGAACTAGTCAGTCGAGGGAGCTACTTGAGAGGTAGAAGCAGATATAATAACCAATTACCCTCACCTTGTTCCTTCCAATTTAGTATCAGCTTAAGGTAATAACTTTCTCTTCAGTATCCTCTGCTTCCTCATTAGTATTTTCATTAGTCTCATGTTCCATCAGTTGTTCTTATATCTTTCAATATGCATGCATGTCTCTTGAATCCATCTCAGCTTTGTTAGTCTTCATTCGAGGATGAATGATCCCAAGTGGGAGATATTGTAATATCTTGAAAATTCTAAGCTAAGATTCGAACAGTATTTCTAAGTGTTAAGCTATAAAAATGACAAGCAGGAACCACAGTCAGATTCTACGGATTGTGGAACAGAGCATGGACCGTGAATGTCATTCGTGGAACCTAACCTGCAGGCCAACCTCTAGTTTGAGATCCATGAATCGTGGATCAGACTACGGACCGGTTGCCTCTCATGGAAAGCAAACCCGCAAGGTGACAAAAACCCTGCCATCCGACTTGTTTTTTTTGTTTTGCCGAAACACACCATAGTTCTTACAGTGGCAGAAATTATTGTCTTTTTTCTCTTTGGCAATTTAGTGGTAGAATTTTTTTCATATTAATTAATGGCACCTGAGTCTATATGCAGACAAAGATGAGTATAGCTTTATTCAAAAAAATTTCAAATAAATATAAAAGTTACAGTAAATTCTCTATCTTCTTTCGATTTTGTTTTAATAAGCCTTAGAATTTTTTTGTAATTCCTTTTACTTTTGGAATTATTATTATTATTTTATTACTTTTTAAAAAAATTTGTAACAAGTTTGAAAGTGACAAAGAATAATTTGTCTAATAGTACTCTGCATATTTTTTGTTTTTTTAAAATGAATTATTGAAGTTTTTTTAAGTATTTAAAACTTCAAATTCTCTCAATGATTCAATTACTATAGCGTAAAAGTATATTCACTCTATTGTTTTATCTTTTAAAGTTTCAATATATATATATATATATATATATATATATATATAAAGAGAAATTTATTTATGATTGAAGTTTTGGAGGCTTACTCTCCATTGTTTGCTAGAAAAGTAAAATATGTCAAGTTTTTTTTTACTTGGATTATATAAATCTATATTATTTAGCTAATTAAGTTTGTTTTGTATTCTGTATGTTATTTGAATACACGTGTTTTGCTTGGAGTAAGAATGAAATAAATTCTCTAATTTTTGGATGCAACTTTTTAGCCATAATTTTGATTGTTCTTTTTGTTTAAGTGAAGAAAATTAAAGTAATATGTTTCCAAAGTAACCTTTATTGCGTAAATTTTATTTACTTTAAACATGTAAAAATAGTTTATCTATGCAAAATAATTATTCCAAAGGAAGATTATTTTGTTCAGATTATGAATAGTCATGAATATGTGATACATTTTGTAATACATGGTAGTAATGTATCGGTTCAAGGAAAGACATATTGATAGGCCACTTTAGTTAATGTTTATGAACTATGTATAACAGTACCACTTACAAGTTATTACTTATGTCCAAAGCCTAAATAATAATGTTGTGCTAGGTATCTTGAGATGTCTATTTTGTATTGATAAATATATAGTTTTAAATTTATTATTTTCATTCAGTTTTATTTGATTTAATTATCTTCACATATACATGATATATTTGAATGATTAATTGTGAGCATTATTTATTTTATCTTATAGTGTCTTTTATATCCACCAATACGAATAATATTCCTGTGCTTAATGGCATAAACTTTAAGAACTGAACTTTGAATGAGCTTATAGCTCAATGTGTGCAAGAAGAGGATAGACTTAACCAAGACCAGGTTAAAAGTGCTCAGGCGTCTACCTCTGAAACTAAAATCATTGCACATAAGCAAAAAATGAGTAAGACTAAAGAAACTGCAGAAAAAGGAACATCATTATGTTTCTTTTATAAGAAAGTTGGTCATATAAAGAAAGAGTGTTCCAAGTACGCTGTCTGGCGTAAAAAGAAAGGTAAACTTCTCAAATTTGTTTGTTCAGAAGTTAATTTGGCTATGATACCTAGTGACACTTGGTGGAGAGATACGGGTGCAACCACTCACGTAAGTGCCACTATGCAGGATTGCCTAAGGAGCCGAGTGCCAATTGATGTTGAAAGATACATTTATGTGGACAACGGTAATAAAACAGTTGTGGAGGCTATTGATGCCTTTAGAATTCTATTAGATACTGGTTATTATTTGGAATTAGAGAAAATATTTATTGTACCATCATTTAGACAGAACTTAATTTTTATTTTTTGTGTGGACATATCTGGATATAATTGTTCTATTGAAAATGAAATCTGTAGTATTCTAATATTGTTGGAACTGGTACTTTAGTTGATAAATTATATAAATTAAACAGACAAGCCTCATGCAACAATGAAAACCTGCATTCAAGTAATTTAGGTACTAAGCGCAGATTAACAAATGAGAATTCATCAATGTTATGGCTTAAGCGATTGAGTCATATTTCTAAGCAAAGAATACAAAGACTTGTGTCAGAAGAGATTCTTAATTCCCTTAATTTATTAAATTTATATTGAATGCATAAAGGAAAAACAGACAAATATATCAAAAAAGAGGTGCTTATAAGAGTAAAGAACCTTTAGAGTTGATACATACCGACATTTGTGGTTCGTTCTCTACAGCATCATGGAATGGTCAATAATATTTTATTAACTTTATAGATGATTACTCCTGCTACAAATAACTCTATTTAATTCATGAGAAGTCCCAATCTTTGGATATTTTTAAAATTTTCAAAGATGAGGTTGAAATGAATTAGGAAATAAAATTAAGGCTGTCAAATTTGACCACGGAGGAGAATACTATGGTAGATACGATGGATCAAGTGAACAATGTCCAGTACCTTTTGTAAAATATTTGAGAGAGTGTGAAATTGTACTTCAGTACACGATGCCAGAAACTCTGAGTCAAAATGGTGTCTCTGAGAGACGAAATCGAACTCTTAAAGATATTGTAAGAAGTATGATTAGTTACTCTTCTTTACTTGAATCGCTTTGGGGAGAAGCATTAAAAAATACAGTTTACATATTAAACATAGTTTCAAGCAAAGCGGTAGCTAAAATCCCATACGAGTTGTGAATTGGTAAAAGCCTAGTATTAGGCACTTACATGTCTAGGAATGTCCAACCAAAGCAAGACCTTACAAGCTTAAAGAAAAGAAACTAGATTCAAGAACTGTTAGTTGCTACTTTGTAGGTTACTCAGAAAGGTCGAGAGGTTTTAAGTTTTACTACCCCTCAAATAGATCATTTTTCGAAAATAGAAAATGCCAAATTTATTGAGGATGTTGATTATGGTGGGAGTAATCAAAACAAACAAATTATATTTAAAGAAGAATATGATAATATCCCTTCTACTAGTGAAAATGAATTGGTGATTTTACCAAATATTTTTCAACCTGTAAATCAGAATTATGTAGAAAACACAATGGTAATTTCCCCTGTTCAAGTTGATGTTTTTCAACAACATCAAGTTGAAATGCCTAAAAGAAGATCTGGCAGAGAAAGGAGAAATGCAATTTTGGATGACTATGTTGTTTATCTCCAAGAACATAATTTTAACATGGGATTAAAAGATGATCCTATAACTGTTAGTCAAACAAATCGTATCGAAACTCCGCTAAATGAATCAAAGTCATTAAAGATGAGATAAAGTCTATGAAAGACAATGGCGTTTGAGATCTTTCTGAGTTACCACAAGGATCAAAATCGATTGATTGTAAATGAAGTTTCATAACCAAGCGTGATTCAAAAAGTAACATCGAAAGATATAAAGCACGCCTAGTTGCCAAAGAATTCACTTAAAAGGAAGGCATAGATTTTAAAGAAACTTTTCTTCCAGTTTCATCGAAAGACTCCTTTAAAATCATTATGACACTTGTAGCTTATTATGACTTAGATCTACATCAAATTGATGTAAAGACTTTATTTTTTAATGGAGACATTGAAAAAATGATATACATGGTATACCCAGAAACCTTTGAGTCTCAAGATTCAAAGCACCTTGTATGTAGACTTAAAAAATTCATATATGATTTAAAACAGGCATCCCATTAATAATATAAAAATTTAATCAAGTGATAACCTATTTTAGTTTTAAGGAAAACACCATTGATCAGTGCATATATCTCAAGTTCTGTGGGAGAAAATTCATTATCCTTGTGCTATATGTAGATGACATTCTACTGGCAAACAATGATGTAGGTTTATTGCATGAAACTAAGAGATTTTTATCCAGTAAATTTGAAATGAAAGATCTTGGTGAGGCGTTCTTTGTTCTGGGTATAGAGATACATAAAGATCATACTAGAAACATTCTTGGACTATCGCAAAAGACTTATATTAATAAGATGTTTGGTAGATTTAGTATGCAAAATTGTACACCAGGAGATACACCCGTGGCAAAGGGTGATAAATTTAATTTACGTTAATGTCCACATTTGAATATAGAGAAGAAAGAGATGGATAAAATCCCATATGCATCAGCAGTGAGAAGTCTTATGTATGCACAAATTTGTACGCATCCAAATATAGTGTACAAAGTGAAAATGTTGGGTCGATATTTAAGTAACCTGCGAATAAATCACTGGAAAGCAGCAAAATAGATTATGAGGTATCTTCAAAAAACTAAAATTACATGCTCACTTATCGGAGGTCAGATCACTTAGTAATCATAGGATATTCTGATTCAGATTTTGCTGGATGTCTTGATAGTAAGAGATCCACATTAGGTTATGTTTTTATGTTGGCTGGAAGAGCTGTTTCTTGGAAAAGTGTGAAACAAATATTAATAGCTTCTTCTACTATAGAAGATGAATTTGTATCCTACTATAAAACATCAAATCAGAGATTATGACTAAGAAATGTTATCACTAGAATGCATATAGTCAGTGGCATAAAAAGACCATTGAAAATCTATTATGATAATAAGTCTGCTGAGTCATATTCAAAAAAGAATCGAAGTTCGTCTAAGTCAAAACATATAGACATTAAGTTTTTAATTGTGAAAGAAAGAGTTCAGAGTTATCTTGTGTCGATTGAGCATATTAGTATAAACTCGATGATCGTGAATCCACTCACTAAGAGTTTGCCACCTAAAGTGTTTCATGGGCATGTGAGCCATATGAGTGTTGTCAGATTTGATGATGAGTCACTTTAGTGGGAGTTTATTATTTTATTTATGCTTTTGACATGTTAAAGTTTATTTTCTGTACAGATTGAAGTTTTATAAAATTTATGAATTTCATCTGTTCATTGATAACTCTGAAAAATAATGATATTAACTTTATATTACGGTTTTGCATAAGGTATAAGAAAGTGATTTTGAACTATTAAAGTCATAAAGTAGGACCAGTTGAAAATAGACATGACTTAAATTATTTTTTATGTAATTTTTTGTAATGACCCAATTTGTTGTTATTTTAGAAATCACAATATTGCAAATTCCGGGAGCGATAAAAATATGTTTTGAATTAAGTAGGGTTGACGTGATGGAAAATTTAGATTTTGAAATTCATCCGGGCTGATGTCACTCCACTATAGCGGAATTTATTTTGCTACAACGCTGCCGCTATAGCGGACGGCTGCCTGCTATAACGAAATAACAGGAGGCAGTAGCTCAGTTTCGCAATTTTAATAAATAGATTTCTCCTCCTCAGTTGGAAAAGATACGAGGTCTTTTCCAAAAAACCTCCTAGGCTACTCGTAAACTTGGGAACCATGTAGAGGAGGGATTTCGACTAAGAGGATGCGAAACCACGGATTTCAAACTCATCATTCATCCGGGAATGCCTTCACAGAGCCAGAAAATGCATTGTACAACTGCTTGGCATCTAGGTAGGCTAAGTTTTCTTCACATCGAGTAGATATTGACCTATTTATATTTCATATTATTGTATAAACGGAAAAAAAAACCATGCTTAGGCCTTCGGGCATAGAATCTGGAGGAGTATTGTGTTTGACTGAATTGGAATAGAAAATGATGGAGTTGAGATGATGTAGTGCCATAATTCGGGTTGCTCATAATTTTTATGTGATGTGTGAATGCTAGAATCCCGGGGCTAGACTGTTGGGGAAGGTTGGAGGAATCGAAAATGCCTTGGGTAATGAGATGTCTACCTAGAGGGAGTCTCGGAATTG
The DNA here is from genome assembly GCA_003996215.1 of Jaltomata sinuosa. NCBI lineage: Eukaryota > Viridiplantae > Streptophyta > Magnoliopsida > Solanales > Solanaceae > Jaltomata > Jaltomata sinuosa. The sequence goes on from QJPP01004356.1 coordinate 1,363,781, forward strand.
AATTACTATAAAAGGGTAGAGTGAACAATGATAGTTGAAGTGCCAATGTTAGAGGTTGTCTTCCCCTATATGGTGTTGTCTAAAAAGGGGGATATCAAACTTGATGTAATTGCTAGTAGGTGTTTAAGGGGCGAATGGGTATTTAGTCTTTGGACAGGATTTCAAGGTTGAGTCTACATACTCGGGGTTGGGGTAGATAATGGTTATTGTTTTCCCAATATGCAATATGTTTTCATGTACTATTGCATGCTTATGGAAGGGGATTATGAATATCTAAATGTCCGGTTATTCAGTCTTGTGAGATGAACTTAGTTTTGTTGCTTGTTGGTTTACAAGGGTGCTTTCGTTCATTGTTTGTTGACTGTTAGATTTTGTGTGGCATTCGGTTGGCTCAGATACCATGCCTGGTACAAGTTATATATTGGTTGGCTCGGGTACCATGCCTGGTATAGAATATTTATCGGTTGGCTCGGGTATCACGCTTGGTACAGGATTTACAAATGGTTGGATCGGGTATCACACCAGGTATGGGTTCTATTTACTTGTATTAATTGTATTCTTTCGAGGGTTCCATGAGTGGACTGAGTTATATTCTTTAATTGTGATTATTGCATATGGTCCATGAGATCCGGGTAATTATACTTAAATGTAAGGTTGGTCTTAGTGTAGACCGGGATTGCATATTGAACACATAGGTGTCATCCTAGGAATCCTTGGTGGTCTGGGTTATCTGAAAAGGATATATGTTTAATGTTACTGGGTATTGTCAGTGGTTGTTAATTGGTTACTTGTGGTTGATAAGCTAAGGGAGAGACTCATAGTCTAGTCAGATTGTTGGTTAATTGTAATTATTAAATGAGTGTTAGACCTGTTCCATGTGATGAGAGTTAGAATGTAGATGAGGAGTCTGGAGTGTATTGCTGGATATTAGTATCATAGTGGGAACTGCCCTAGGGATCCTTGAGAGGTCCGTACACTTGTAAATAGTAACATAAATGTAGTTGGTTCAATTTTTGGATAATGGGGTTACTCCTGGTTGTTGAGTCATAGTGGTTGAATAGGATAGTGGAGTGGTAGTCTGGGTTTGTCCCTAGTGGGAAGTCTAAGGGTAAGGTGACTTGGGAAGTCTAAAGGCTAAGTGAGACTTGAGAAGTCCTAGGAGTTAGGGTGCAGTGTCCCCCAGCGAGGGAGTTGACAGCAGAAGGGATAGGAAGGCTGGGAATGAATATCAGGTTTTGGTAAAGGTGAATGTTGAAGGGTTGAAGTATCATAGATAATTATGCATTTCCTTAATTGCTCATATGATGGTATGGAGTCGATTCAGGTCGATCAATGATTCCTACCAGTACGTGTTGTTTATATTGATACTAATCTTGCTATACCTTTATGGGTATAGTCTTGTTGTAGGGTTAGTGATGTTTCATAGGTTAATGACGATGACGATCTCCAGCAGCTTCCAATTTTCGAGCCCATGGTGGAATCTGTGTCTTCTTTTATTTATTTGAGCTCTTCTCTAGTAGATCTTGTACCTGTTTAGACTAGATCCTAGGGAAGGTTGATTGTCAGTTGTAAGAAATGGGTTACTGTATTCTTTGTAAGGGTTTCCCTGAATAAAAGGTTGTAATATTTTCATGTATTGGAAGAGGTTAGTTTTGGTTTTCCTTTTTAATTCCGCATTTACCTGTTGGATCAGGTGGTAAGGGTTCATCTATATAGGTGCATAAAGCATGTGCCCGTACGGCTCAGTAGTTGGGTCATGACAGATGGTATCAGAGCCTAGGTTATCTGTCTCCCAGTACAAGAGCAAAATATCAAATAGAGTCCTGCAGATTGGTGTGTTGACATCCACATCTAATCTTTGGGAAGCTATGAAGCATTCTAGGAAACATCTATCTTCTTTGATTCCTTTTTGTGCAGTTCATTTACTTGCTTGGATGGCTTGAGCCTAATTGGTATCTCTGGATTCCAATTGATATCTTGACGAAGTGAAGGATGTCATTGGACTCCGGTTGCAATGAAACAAGCAAGAGAAGTTAGAACAAGGAAGGTTGCAATTGGTATCTGGCCTGAGAGGTTGTGGTAAAGCATGGATGACCGAGTAATAGTCATCCATGGGATGAGTAGAGAGTAGTATATGTGGCTTGATTTTGTTGTAGCTTGAAGCTTGAGACTTGGTGTATTACAATACTTGTGTGACCAAACATGTTAGTGTGTAATTGATTGCCTGACTGTGAATATTTGGGTCTAAAGAGGGTCATAACTTGGAAATTAGTGTACTTTTGGTTTGTGATAAACTGCGGTGTATCTTGATTTGAAAACTTCGTATGTCATTTTGAAAAAAGGACTCATTATTAGTTAAGATGGTAAGGGGACAAGACTTATGACTGTAGGGAAGCTTCGATTTCAGGACAGTCGGGGCTTGGTTGGGAACCATAGGAACAAGGGAGTTATTCATGCATGATAGCGGGAATGTGTTGTTGTGAACAGTTTCTCATGTAATTTGATTTTGATTTGGTTATAATTGGATGCTAAGTTTTGATCTGCGCCTTGCCAGGAATGGTCTTGGAGTGTTGTTTAAGGCCATGGCGGGATTAGGATATTAATAATGATAACCAAGAATGGGGATGAGTTGATTCTACTGCAAATTTTTAATTTTTTGAGCTGCTACCATCGGGACTGCCATAGCAGAACTGTACCGCTACGGTGATCCCACTATAGCAAGAATTTCACTGCTATGGCAGTAAAACAATAGCGAAATGACAACCGCTATAGCAGAGAGGCACAGGGCAGAATGCCTGTGCTGTTTTCCCCTATTTTTCAATTTATTCTGGGGCATTTAAAAGCAATAATTAAGCTACGAGCTACTATGTAGAAGCAGGAAAACACCAGTAAAATTGAAATTGCATGCATATAAGGGAAATAAGTGTCTAAAACGAGCATCTATGTGCTTAAAAATGAAGGGAAAGGGAAACATCATCTAGTACTACCCCAAATGGGGGCACAACCCAAAAAGCAGTAAATAATCCTAATTAAGAGGGGGGGGGGGAGTCCTAGGCCTCATCATCACTCAGGAAGGGCAATGCCTGGCTATCTTTGGGCTCAAGTGTGGGAAGCTCGTAACTCGGGGAGGCACATGCAAACATGACCTTGGTGGTCTTCCACATCTGGGAAAACATGCGGTCCTGAGAGTGCCTCTTTTTCTTCTCTTTCTCTAACTCCCTGCAGAGTGCTGCGAAGTCTTGAGTAGAGAGGGGCGGGGATGTATCTCCAGCAGCAACAATGTTTTCCATGAACCTCCTAAAAGCGGCCAGATTCACCTCAAACTGGCTGCTAGTAATCGGGGGCTTAGGCTGGGAAGGAGCGGGAGTGTCATCCTCCTCCTCAATAGTCTGGCTTTTCCCTGCTTTATTATAATGACCAGGTCCATTGTTACGGGTAGTTCTATTGTGCCAAGTTTTAGAGTTAGAAAACTCCGGGTTTGGGAGTTTGAAATTCTGGGCTAGGCTTGCCTCGGCCCCTTTTGGAGCGAGGTAAAGTCTAGGAAAATCCGAGCAAAAATGGATTTAGGTGTCTTGGAGTGATCTTGTTTTCCATGTATCTAAGACATAAAGGAGTCCGGGGGACTTTTCAAAATTGCATTTGGGTAAGTAGAACTCCCGTAATCGCGTTTGACGTGAAGGGATTGTTTTGGGACATCGGGGGAAACAAGTGTGTTATGAAATGGACAAAACTGGTAGAGTTCTGTACTTTTTATCCATGATGAGCGCTGTCACGTGCGATAGCAGCCACCGCTATAGCGGTAGAAATTACCGCTATAGCGGCGGTCAACCCACTTAAGACCGCTATAGAAGAGTGGGGACCGCTATAGCGGGACGACGGGTTTTAAATGTAGAAACGTCTCTCAAAACATTCAATTTTTACAAGTTTGTTTTGGAGAAGGGCTGGGCGATTTCCAGGCAATTTTCTTCATTCTTCCGTGAAAAATCTTCCCTAAGGTAAGGCTTTCATTTCCCAAACTTAGTAATACGTTTCCTATGCGGTAGAAATGCTAGGAGGGAAATTGGGGAAAGGTTAGAATAACCTAGGGATGGTGAAATTCGGGGAAGGAAGGGGATTCTAAGCATGCGTATTCTTGGGCATTGATAAAGTACATTAAAATGATCATAGGTTGTTTAATTTCCTGTTTTATTCCATAAAAATGATAGAACTAGGAAAATTAACGGTGTAAAAGCCCGGAAAAAGGGTGGGATGATCATGGATGGCCTGGGGTTTTGGGATTTGGTATAATCCAGGTAATGTGCAGGCCTTATGTGTTAATGGTATGTATTATGTGTTGTTTTTAGACCAAGAATGAGAGAGGAATCCGGAACACGAAAAAGCTCGGGTCGAATAGAGCTTGGAACATTTCGAGGTAGGTGATGGCTTATGATTTTCTATGAATGTGTATAGTGATGTACTCCTGTCTAAGTGATTGTATGCCTTACATTGCTTAGGGAAATTTTGTGGAATGTTTGGGTTCCTGGTTACAGTCTGTGATTGAACGACTTACTTATTGGTTTTACAAGTTGTGTGTGTTCATATATTGACTGTGGTTGTTGATATTTGGTTGGCTCGGGTACCACGCCTGGTACGGGTATAACACATGGTTGGAACGGGTACCACGCTTTGTACATGTATATCATTCGGTTGGCACGGGTACCACGCCTGGTACGGGTTTACTTTATTGCATCTGGTATTGTATCATTGACTATTGTATTGCATTGTTTGATATTGGTTCTATGAGTGGACCAGGTTGTTTTACTGGATGTAATACTTGGTAATGGTTCCGTGAGTGGACCGGGTTATTTTACTGAATGTGATACTTGATATTGGTTCCGTGAGTGGACGGGGTTGTTTTACTGGATGTAATACTTGGTAATGGTTCTGTGA